>BTPG01000008.1:89652002-89974502 GCA_036245525.1 Semisulcospira habei | reverse complement strand
TGAGAGGAGGGAAATGGATCAGCATAATAAGCCTAAAAATATGAACAACTCTGAATGTTCCTAAAAGATAAACACATCTTAGCTCCAAACATTGAATTTGGGATGAAATCCTCATCTTGTTTTATCTTATCACGTTTAACTGCATAATTTACTGGCGAGTCAACGCGCACTGTGATGAAGTTATATGCCACGCATAAAGTTCACACAGGGATTCTGCACTGTGCTGTCGTGTCAGCGGTTTTTTTGGGTGACAAATATTCCGTGTATTCACGAGATCCGGCCGTGCGTTCGCGAGGTCAGCGAGCTCAAGAGTAATTAGTACGTGCTATTCTGTCATAGAGGACGGACATATGTTGGATACATTAGCCGTATTCCAAGGCTCTAAAGCTGAGATTTCAGGTACGTTTTTATATGTATTATGCGTTAGTAAGATTTAGTTCGGTTGTGTAGCGTTGATTTGGTTCAGTTATGGCGGTTTAGAATTTGTTGTGATTACCTGGGATTTTTCTATATAGTTATTTACCGAGATAGACAACTAAAAAATGTGGTGTGTTTTGGTATGACTAGTTTGTTTACGAAGGTAGGTCGTGGGTGTGTTAAGTATAATCTTTTCTTATTTACGAACCAGTGTATGGCGCGTGCGTCATGTTATAGTCTTTTTCAGTGTAATGACTGAGTTATGGCGTGTTGCGAAGTCTATTCTGTTTTATGAAGCGCGAGTGTGTGAATGGACGGGTAGATTTATCTGTATCAGCCATCTTACGTAATGTACCTCATATCACCCAGAATTTGTGTGTTAAGCAAGTGTTATGACATTAGAACTTTATTGTTCAGAGTTCTTGTGAGGAGCGAGGGGCTTTGGTGCCAAAGTCAACAGAGGCTGCCGCTGGTGACGTGTCGAGAGGACTTCCAGAGCTGGCAGTGCGAGAGACTTGGTGCCGAGCCATTGTTTTGATAGTTGTGTATTTTGTGAAACCTTTGTCTTTAGTTAGTATTATACATTGGACCATAAAAATGATAAGTACCCAACGGACAAAGAAACACGCTTAGAAAAGACGGGTACAACACAATTTATTTGTGTTGTACCCGTCTTTTCTAAGCGTGTTTCTTTCTCCGTTGGGTACTTCTTTGCATATTACACGCTTGGCAGTCACCTTTTTGGTCTGGATTTCACAAAAATGATGTTTTGAGTTTATGCTGCACAAATGCGTCCGACCGAGAGTCAGTGTTGTTTGTGTATGTGCCCGTTGCGTTTGTGAGTCTGTGCGTGCGACCGTTGGAAGTCTGCGTACGTTACACGCACACACACTGCCTCCCCCCCCCCTCCCCACACACGCACACACACAGACACACACAAATTACCCTCGGCCGTCGAATATTCTGTAACAGGTCAATTTGATATTTCCAGACACTCATATTTTTATGACCGCATGTGAGTGGCGACTAAATATGTGTTCGCCTTATCAGCTTCCGAAAATGTGCCGCGATTTACAACCCTTTTCCGCTGCCCAGTGCCTCTTATGAATCGCTTCCCTATTTGCAAGAGGCATAGATTCTCATGAGCCCCTGCGACTGCAGGGGCTCATGAGAATCTATGCCTCTTGCTGGTCAGTGTTATCTTTAGCTTGTTCCTCACACGTAGGGAGTGAACGGTATTTAAACTGCTGTGTGTGTAGGGGAGGTGGGGTGGTGGTGGTGGTGGTGGTGGGGGGTGGGAGGGAGGGGGGCTCCCATAAAAATCAGGTCAAACAAATACTTCAGGGTTAATCTCCGGGGCAAACGTACAAAGTAATTCTCGCGTGTTCGTGGGCCGTCGAACGTCGGCCCGATGGCCTTTTGTGTTCCTTTCCTCTGTCTATTCTTCTACATGCTGTGATCCATGTAGACGTGAAACATCTTGTCAAAATGTCGGTGTTTGCTGGATGGTTTTAATTCAGACCAAGTCAACAATTAGGCCATTGGGCGCCAAGGTAAGCTAACGCTAACCTTGAATTGGCATGGTCGATCCATCTTTTGTAACTCTTACATAGTCGTTAGGTGACACCTCCAGTTTGAAAGGCGGTCGTAGCGGGGTTAAATGAGTTAAGTTATAATTATACAGTCGACTTCGCTTATAACAAAGTCGGATACTATACAAAGGTCGGATAATCACAGCAACACGTTTTCAAAGGTCCCAACAGCAGTCTATGTAAAGTACTCCGCTTATAACAAACTTCGGTTATAACAACGGTCGAGTCCACATGCGGTTTGTGACATCCGAAGTTTACTGTCATTAACTGACTTGATTTCAGTTATTTACAAAAGACTACATCAACTTTTGCCATCTCTAAACTCATTGGCTGTCGGCAACGGTTTTTGTCGCGATGATTCCTGCAGGAATCATCGCGACAAAAACCGCTACCGACAGCCAATGGGTTAAAAATATGTGGAAATCAGCTCAAAGTCACCTGGAGCGATTATAGTACTGGGTTTCACTGTGTTGTATTGGTAAAGTCCTGAGTAAAATACCGCATTCGCACCTGACTGTCTTATGTCTCACGGTGCCATTGCCCAGACTGCGAGCCACTGCAGTGGACGTTTAATAGGCAATGTACGATGTGCCAGCTGTCTCGAGAGCTTGTCAACGAACAGAAGAGTGGTTGCGACATCCCTTGATGGCGAAGCCTTTCCCCAGTAGCTAAACGTCTTCGTTTCCCCAGTAGCTAAACGTCTTCGCAACCACAGCCGTGCGCGGGCCCACTGCGGCCGGGACCTTGGCTTACTGGATTAGTGTCAGAACAGCACTGCGTTAGCACCATATATTCCTCACGATTCCTTTCGGTAAGAAATACTGAGTAGGTTATAAGGAGGAAAGTAAGTAGGCTACTTCACGGCTGCTGGGTAGGGCTGAATTATGATAATAATATACCTGTGTTTGGTCAGTTCAGTTCAGTTTCGTTCAGTTCAGTTCACTTCGGTCTAGATAGGATCTCTGCGTTTGGAAAGGTCCATAAGCACTAAAGCTCACCCATCAAAAGCCTTTCCAGAGTTCCTTTCGATATCCGCCTGTGGTTTTTCTAAACCTGACTTTTTGGTTTGTCATCCTGTCTCGGAAGACAATGGAGTATATGCGCTTGCTGGGTCAGTCACTGGAGTGACCTCTCCAGGGCGCAAGCCTGGGCGAAGTGTATGGAGATCCTGGGATGCCCAGTCGTGAAGATCCCCCTCTCGGCCTCGCTGATGTAGTCCAAAGGAATGCAAAGCAGTACGTTGGCACCAGTTTGGCTGCAGGAGCTGCCAGAACAGTACGTGAATACAGGCAGCTGTCTGCCTTCGGGGCTCTACTCCTGATTTGAAGGGTTTACTCCCCCACATATGGCCGTTGGATCCAACCTGATCTCCTCCGTCCTCTAGCCGTTGGCTGTCAGAAACAGCTCATCCGCCTAGTGGAGCAATGTGAACACCACCCCCTCACGTGGTTTAGCCCACCAGCTGAGGTGGTTTGCCAGGGTGTGGCGCTTGGAGTCACCACGTGAGAGATTAAGGAGATGGATGAGGACCAGTGATGCCCGTCCGTCTTATGTAGGACGCAGCTGCCGAACAGCAAAGGTACTACCTCTATCCAGAGCCCCCTACACCCCGATCTACGATCTGGTTTAAAGGCTCTTTAGCGGTCGGTAGCACTTTTTGTCGAGGTGATTCCGAGCGACAGGAATCACCTCCATAAAAATGGCTACTGATAGCCACACAGCACTTTGAAAAAAAAGGGGAAAGTTTTACTTAAAATATTGCTTCCAAAAGTGTCTTAACAGCTCCGTAAAAATGACCGCAAATACGGGCAACTTTGGGGCAGGTCGACCCGACCTGTCAAAAAACAAAAACGATGGTAATCGGTAGTGGAAAACGATCATCCAGTCTAAAATAACTCATTTTAAAAGGGCTGTTTAGCAGACGATAAAGCTCTTTATTTGCTTTTTGGGTTTCCGTTTTAATCTGGAAGGTTAACCATTTCACTACTAGTGGACGCAGATCTGTGCTTTTAAAATCATCGTCACAGTACATCCAGCGTCACACATACCCAGCCGTCAATGGAACATGGACACAGTAGTTTCAGAAAGAGGCATAGATTCTCATGAGCCCCCGCAACTGCGGGGGCTCATGAGGATCTATACCTCTTGCGGTTGGGTGGGGTTCACTTTTCTCTCCAAAGTGAAGGGGTTAAAATGAAAGCTCAACAGCACTCTTGGTGCGGTAAAAAAAAATGCATGTGTTGCAGTTTGTCCTTGAGTAAGCTCGGCGTGCGCTTTATCATTGACGCGATAGCAATGCCCGCTGGGAGGGTAGAGTTGGGTGGAGGTGATGTACATCAACTAAATGTGGCCTTCGTGTACCAGATTGGTTACCGATAGCATGAGACTCTCCAATCTTGTCGAAGGTGCTGGCAGTTGGCACGAGTAAAATAAAATGGCAGCGACTCTTCTGTACAAAAATAGTTGCCATTTCCATTAAGGCCCCGCCACACATGCCCGATTTTGAGGCCGATTCCCGATCAGTTTCGAATCGGTAGGTGATCGGGCCGGACTATAAAAACGTGTGCACTGCCACACACTTCCCGACTTGTTTAGCCGACCGGTTTGAACCGAAGATCAAAGTCGTACCTGTTTCTGCAAAATGGCTGCTAGTTTTGACAGTGATGATGATGTGCTTGCATTTTCAGCAGTTTTGCATCATATTCGGGAAGAGGCGGCGGGCAACGATGGTGGTACTGATCTTCCGCCATTTTCAAACTGAAACGACGTGCTTTGCGAGACGCGCTCTGATTGGTTGAAGCTTACGATCGGGGCCGATTCGGATCGGAAAAATAGAGCAGGTTCTAGACACCCGATTCCCAGCCGATTGGGACCGGATCGGATAATTGACGTCATCCGATCGCAATCGGATCGGAATCGGCTTCAAAATCGGGGCACAATCGGCACGTGTGGCGGGGCCTTTAGATAGACCGACAGACGGACGGAAAGGACGGATAGACAAAGGAGAAAAGAATGGAACAGGCCCCCACCCCAAAAATTAAAATAACACTATATATATATATATATATATATATATATATATATATATATATATATATATATATATATATATATATATATATATATATATATATATCTCCAGACCACCCACCCCCCACCCCCGAGAGTGGAGGCTAGTGCATGAATATTCCCAAACAGATATTGGACCTGCTGGGTAGATTTAGGTTTTTCCCGCCTACGACCGGTTTCGCCCCAAGAGAGGGGGGAGGGGAGGAGGGGGGTGCTCGTCAGGTAGGCAACGATGGGATTCCCCCCCCCCCCCCTCTATTATAGATGAGCTAGATGCAGTGCCAACAATAGAGGAGCTCAGCAAAGAGGATCTCAGCAAAGCCATTGACAGCTTGGCTTCAGGCAAAGGCCCAGGCAACGATGAGATCCCCCCCCCCCCTCCCCCGGATTTGATCAAGAACTGCAAGGCCACCCTCCTTCTCCCCCTGAATGAGGTCCTACTCCAGTGCTGGCAGGAAGGAGAGGTACCACAAGGCATGGTTGATGCCAAGATCATCACCCTCTACACGAACAAGGGCGAAGGAAACGACTGTAACAACTACAGAGGTATCTCCCTTCTCAGCATTGTCGGCAAAGTCTTTGCCCGGGTCATCTTGATCTGTTTGCAGAAGCTGGCAGAACGTGTCTATCCCGAGTCACAGTGTGGCTTCCGAGCTGAGCGGTCAACCGTAGATATGGTTTTCTTCCCCCGTCAACTCCAGGAGAAGTGCAGGGAACAACACATGCCTCTGTATGTCGACTTTATTGACCTCATCAAATTAGCCATCGACCTGGTCAGTATAGACGGCCTGTTCAAGATCCTCTCAAAGATTGGATGCCCACCCAAACTGCAGAGTATGATAGAATCCTTCCACACCAACATGAAGGGGACAGTGCAGTTCAACAGCAGCACATCCGAACCCTTTGACGTATGCAGCGGAGTCAAACAAGGCTGCATCCTCGCCCTTACTCTCTTTGGGATCCTCTTCACTGTCCTGCTCAAGCATGCCTTTGGTAATGCAAGAGAAGGAACCTACCCTGCGAACCAGATCAGATGCAGGCTTTTCAACCTTGCCCGCTTCAAAAACCAGACAAGGATAAGCAAAGCCCTCATCAGGATCATGCTGTTCGCTGACGATGCGGCAGTTTCGACCCATACCCAGCAGGAACTGCAGTCACTGATGGACCGTTTTCCCCAGGCTTGCAAGGACTTCGGACTGACTATCAGTCTAAAGAAGACGAACGTCCTAGGACAGGACACAGAGACACCGCCATTCATCACCATTGACAACTACGAGCTCTACGTCGTCCACCAGTTCACGTAACTTGGGTCCACCCTCACCTCACCAATAACCTCTCTCTGGACATCGAGATCGACAAGAGGATCGGGAAGGCTGCTGCAACTCTTGTGCGCCTCACAACTCGAGTGTGGACAAATCCCAAGCTGACTGTGAAAACATAGATGGCTGTGTACAACGCCTGCGTTATCAGCACACTGCTATGCGGCAGTGAGACATGGACCACATATGCTAGACAGGAGAGAAGACTCAACACCTTCCACCTGAGAAGCATCCGCCATATCCTGGGCATATCTTGGCAAGATAGAGTGACCAACGCCAAAGTCCTGTCCCGCGGTGGCCTTTCCAGTATGTACACTCTACTCAGACAACGCAGACTGCGTTTGCTCGGCCACGTTCACCGCATGGAAGGTGGCCGCATCCGGAAAGACATCCTCTACGGAGAACTGGCAGCTGGGAGAAGAAACACTGGTCCCCCCAAGCTACGATTTGTAGATGTCTGCAAGAGGGACATAGAGCACTGGACATTGACACTGGGTCCTGGGAACGCCTTGCGGATGACCGTGCAATGTGGAGAAGTATTCTCCACCAATACCTCGTCAGGGGAAGAGAAGATATCTAAAGCAGCGGGAGACAAGCGGGCACGCAGAAAGGAGTGCAAGACTTCCATCAGACCAGCGACCAAGTACATTTGTGATCTTTGCAGCAGGGACTGCTACTCTCGCATTGGCCTCTACAATCACAAAAGATGCTGCTTCAAATCCAGCTGAGCAGGCAAACAGATCAGAACAACTAGGGTGCATTATCTATCTGCCTCATACACACACACATACACACACACACACACACAAACACACACACACTCACACTCACACACACACACACACACACACTCACACACACACACACACTCACACACACATACACACACACACACACACACACACACATATATATATATATATATATATATATATATATATATATATATATATATATATATATATATATATATATATATATATATATATATATATATATATATATATATATATATATATATATATATATATATATATATATATACACACACACACACTGGTGTCTGGAGTATTCAAGGAGGGGGTTTCACTATAATGGGGGGACAAGTCGTCTCTCGAAGGTTAGGGAGTAGTCCACCAGTATAGGTCCCCACTTTAACACTCAACTCTCACTTGTGGCTCCACGTAGCTGCAGCATGCGCAGCGGCCACACCACGGGCAACAGCTTCGACTGGCTGGCTAAACCAAGTGAGGGGAAACCGGGGGTCTGAAACCCTTGGTGAGGCAGGACTTGCTCGTCCTAGCATGCAAAGTCTGTCAACGGCTGACTGAGCGGAGGGAACTCAATCAAGGGTTCAACGGCCAGGAGGGCGGGTCAGCAGAGCACTGTGGAGAGCATAGGGCATGTCAGAGCACAGAAGAAGACATGGCCATCCACTGCAGCCAAGGAAGTTACCAGTTGTAACGTCTCATCGTACCACGGGACTTTGATTTCTGCGGCCGAGAGGGTGGGGTTGCTCCAACGCAACAGCTTCTCCACCAAAATCGCCTTCACGCGCAGGTTTTGTGCATGGATCTTCATCTTCACCAAATCTGCTTCTTCATCTTCTTTTTTCTTCTGCCTCCTCCAGAAGCCCTGCGGCGATGGGGAACGGGCGAACCGACAGGTAGAGGTTACTACTGGGAGTCGTAGCTCCGAACCTGCACGTAGGCGGCCTGTGGATCAGTGGTCGCTCTTCCTTGAACTAGGTGCAGCAGGGAAGTTCGGCAGCATCCCAGGCGACTGAGCAGCCCTCTTCAGGACAGCACTGCTCATCCTAGTAAGGGAGGGAACTAGAAAAGGAGTTCCAAACATTGCCTGCCCTACACCAAACCGGTCAGCTTACCGCGGCTGGCGGTTTAACCCTTTTATGCGGTCGAAAAGAAAAACAAAGAAACAAACTTATTCTCGGTACATGGAACGTACGAACCCTGTGGGACAGAGATCAGACGCAGAGACCGCACAGAAGAACATCCCTCATAGCCAGAGAGCTAGCGAGATATAAGATCGACATTGCAGCTTTTAGTGAAACCAGATTTGCTGACGAAGGCTCTATCTGTGAACCTGAGGGTGAGTACATCTTCTGGAAGGGGAAAGCAGAGTACGAGGACAGGATACACGGAGTTGGCTTCGCCATCTGCACCACGCTCCTCCGACAGCTGCCTTCTCTTCCCACTGGCATCAGCGAACGAGTGATGAAGCTCCGTTTCCCCATCTCCCACACCCGACATGTCACTATCATCAGCTCCTATGCTCCGACACTCACCAACGCCGATGACGACAAGGAGGCGTTCTATGAGAGCCTCGACTCCCTCCTGAAGTCCACCCCTTTCAAGTGACAAACTCATCGTGCTTGGTGACTTCAATGCTCGAGTTGAGCGCGAATGTGACTGCTGGGAAGGAGTGATGGGCCCACACGGGCTGGGCAAGATGAACAGCAATGGCCTGCTGCTGCTGACATTGTGCGCTGAGAATGGACTCGCCATCAGCAACACCCTCTTCAGGCTGGCTAGTAAGTACAAGACAACATGGATGCATCCCAGGTCCAAGCAGTGGCCATCTCATAGACTATGTCATTGTCCGCCAGCGGGATACTGGCGATGTCAGAATCACCAGAGCCACGATAGGAGCCGAGTGCTGGACCGACCATCGGCTGGTGCGGTCTGTCCTCAACCTGCACATTGCACCAGCATATAGGAAGAGGCCGAAGCTCACCCGACCTTCATTCAACCTGGCCAAGCTGAAGCGCCCGGACGTCAAGGAAAACTTCCAGTCCCACCTTAATGACCTGCTAACTGCCCATGGACCATTGACTGGCAACCCAACTGAAATGTGGAATCAGTTCAAGGGGATGGTGACAGAGTCTGCCAAAGACGTGCTTGGACCCAGTATTGGTTCGATGAGAACAATGAAAAGATCAACAAACTACTGGAGCAAACGCGCAGTGCCTTCATCGAGTGGCAGAACGACATCAACTCCTTGTCCAAGAAAGACCGCTTCAAACACCTCCAAAGAAAAGCTCAGAGAGAGTTCCGCAACATGCAGGACACCTGGTGGGACAGCAAGGCAAAAGAACTTGAACACTTTGCTGAATCCAACAACTCCAAGGAGTTTTTCAGCGCAATGAAAGCTGTCTACGGCCCTGCCAGACCCAGCACAACCCCTCTCTTTTCTTCCGATGGCTTCACCTTGCTGAAGGACAAAGGCAGCATCACTGAGCGCTGGAGAGAACACTTCTCAAATCTGCTGAACTTGCCTTCCACTGTCGACCCCGCGGCCCTGGACATGATTCCCCAGAAGCCGACACTGGATGACCTTGACCTCCCGCCTACCCTGGATGAGGTAAAGAAAGCGATCAGCCAGACTAGCTCCGGCAAGGCTGCAGGCATGGACGGCATCCCCGCAGAGCTTTCAAAGCAGCTGGACCTGAGACCCTTGATGCCTTCCTTAACATTCTGACATGCATCTGGACAGAGGAGAACATACCACAGGAATTTAGAGATGCTACAATCGTCTCCCTGTTCAAGAACAAGGGCAGCAAAGCAGACTGTACCAACTACCGAGGGATCTCACTCTTGTCCATTGCTGGCAAGATCTTCGCGAGAGTTATCCTCAACCGCCTGATCAGATCTGTATCTGAGGAAGCACTGCCAGAAGCTCAGTGTAGCTTCAGACGCGGCCGCAGCACAGTCGACATGGTCTTCTCTGTGAGACAGGTCCAGGAGAAATGCATTGAACAGCACATAGACCTCTACGCTGTCTTCATAGATCTGACCAAAGCATTTGACACCGTGAACAGAGAAGTGCTTTGGGTCATCCTCGCAAAGCTCGGAAGTTCACCAACATCATCCGCCTCTTCCATGATGGAATGGTAGGAGTTGTGAATCACACACAACACGCGTGAAACTGAAAAACGTAAGCTCAAATTGTCAGACAACTGTCGGTGATTGCTTCCTGATCATACAGTTGTTACAATACAACCCTTTCTTGTTGTGGAAATAATACTGAGGAAAATGCCGATATGGCAACATTCATTAAAACTGCATATGGCAATGAAGCCAATCGGAGTGGCTTCGGAAAATGGTCAGCCATGTCGTTTCAATAGTTAGAATAGTTATTCAACTTTGTTAAACTAACAGTAGATACATTTTATTCATGTAAGCTCTACTAATTTTGGGCGATTTCACGAAAAAAATTGTTTCTGTATAGTTTTCCTGCTCGAAGTGCCGATATTCCATAATGACGCGGTGTGTTGCACAAAGCCCACTGCGCTTTTTCGCCTCTCGCGCTAAAGAGCGCACTAGTTTCAGAGAACCCACGACCTCGGTATTAGGACACGCGAACTCTGCCGTCAGTTTTCACGATTTTTTTCCTTTTGCACTTATCATGAAATCACATATTTTGACTGCTTCTGACGGCACCATCAGGTCCACGCGTCTTTTCTGCCGAACGGTTAATGTCAGTAGTAGTTATATGTGAGGATTTTACCTGTCATAGTGCCAAGCTAATCAAAACACCTCCCTTGAACCATTACGGTCGATCCGATTGCTGCTGGCCGTGTCTGAAGTCAAAGTGATCATGGTGACTCTTGACATTTTAGGTTTGCCGTGCGCTCCCTTGCGAACAGCGCTGAGCCTTCATTTCCTCGCTTTCATTAATGGTCAATTTGGGTGCTACACGAAAGAATTGATTTGGCATTGCTGTTGTTGTTGCTGCTGCTGCTGCAGCTGTTGTCACTGATGCCGCCTATAGCATGTAAATTAACCCCTTCTCTGCTAGTGGACACATTGTGTGTGTGTGTGTGTGTGTGTGTGTGTGTGTGTGTGTGTGTGTGTGTGTGTGTTTTGTGTCTGAAATCGTTTATTCAACGACGATCTAAAGCCGACCAGAACCGTCCAAAGAAGATGGACTTTAAAAAAAGACTGGTCTTAGCATGAAACATAGATCCTCATGAGCCCCCGCAATCGCGGGAGCTCATGAAGATCTATGCCTCCTGCAGATGGGTCGTGTTCGTGTTCGGCAGTGAAGGGGTATATATATATATTTGTTTTCATCCCTACGTCACACGACCAGTCACTTTAGTACAAACCGTACCATGTGACCGTGATACAAAAACCCTTGTAGCGACAAATGGCGGACTTCTTGTAGCCCTCTTTGTGACGCATCTTGGATACGAGTTTTGTTCTATAAAAGATCACCAAAACGTTCTAAAGTAACAAAATTACTTAGTGTTGTTCGAAAAAACAAGGACACTCAGTACTGGAGACGGTGATGTGAAATATTTTAAATTACGTCATAAGTGTATTAGTATAAATGTATATTCCTTTGACGTCAGTCATGTCTGGCGTGATCCAGGTCGGAAGATGTCTACTTGATTTCTTTTACGAAAATAGTGGGGGAATGAAAACAAATACGTTATTGATAGCAGGGGTTTGCTGCACGGACCCTTATAAGCCTTCGGGAGGTCAAAGGAACCATTGTACCCCTCACGCCTTCGGGTACAATGGTTCCCTTGACCTCCCTCAAGCCTACAAGAGTCCGTCTAGCAAATCCCTGCGACCAATAGCTTATTATATATATATATATATATATATATATATATATATATATATATATATATATATATATATATATATATATATATTATATATATATATATATATATATATATATATATATGTATATATATATATATATATATATATATATATATATATATATATATATATATATATATATATATATATATCGATCGTAGGCGGCAAAAACCTAAATATACTCGGCAGGTCCAATATCTGTTTGGGAATATTTACTAGCATCCCCCCTCGGGGGGAGGACTGACTGGATATTCTCCAGCGGATTGGGGGCGCCTGGGGGTAGTCCCTATTGCTTTATGTAGTAGGTGTCCAGTGGAAGGCTCAAAATGATAGGTCTGTCATTCCTTCTCTCCCACTCCCCTCTCTTTCTAGATCTAGTGAGCGATGCAGTCACAAAAAAAGGGCAGCTGATGTCCTGATGACACAATGCAAGTCTACCAGCCGCCTGGAATTCCATGGCATTAGCACAACAAGAGCATTCTCAGAATTGAATGAAAATTTATATATATATACAACGGCCGACGTTGGCCCGAGGGCCTTTTGCCCATTGGGTATGTTTTTATTACCGTCACTGGGACTTGCCATTTCTCATCATCTTCGTCGTCGATTTACGTTAAATCATCACCATCATATTGACGTAATAAACATTATCAACGTCATCATCAGCGTCGACGTATTCTTCTCTACAACTACCACCTCACGATAAACATCATTACGACTGCAACTACTACCGTGGCCAACATCATGCTTCTTTGTCTCTATCTCTGTCTGTCTGTGGATCTTTCTTTCTTTCTGTCTGTCTGTCTGTCTGTCTGTCTGTCTGTCTGTCTGTCTGTCTGTCTGTCTGTCTGTCTGTCTGTCTCTCTCTCTCTCTCTCTCTCTCTCTCTCTCTCTCTCTCTCTCGCCGTGAGATAGCTTTGGTCGCCTGCTCGGCGTTAAACCGAACTAACAAACTCACTCACTCACTCACTCACTCACTCACTCACTCACTCACTCACTCACTCACTCACTCACTCACTCACTCACTCACTCACTCACTCACTCACTCACTCACTCACTCACTCACTCACTCACTCACTCACTCACTCACTCACTCTCACTCACTCTCTCTCTCTCTCTCTCTCTCTCTCTCTCTCTCTCTCTCTCTCTCTCTCTCTCTCTCTCTCTCTCTCTCTCTCTCTCTCTCTCTCTCTCTCTCTCTAAACATTCTCGGCCTGCGTCAACAACTTAATTTCAACAAATGCATCCTCATGCACAAGATATTAAATAACATGACACCGCAGTATCTAACCACCAAATTTGTGCCACAGCAAGAACGCGAACGGTCCTCAAGGAAGAATACTTTACCCCTACCTCTGCCTAGAATTGACCTCTTTAAAACTAGTTTATCCTTTTCTGGACCGTTTGTATGGAACACTATTCCTGCACATTTGAAGACTATAGCCTCACTTGGAATCTTTAAAACGAAACTTTTCGATTACCTGATGAGCCAAACATAACAACACTGGGCATTTAAACACCCTGATGGTTAATGCTTTATGTAATATAATTATGCATTTATCTATATTGTTGGTGTGTGTGTGTGTGTGTGTGTGTGTGTGTGTGTGTGTGTGTGTGTGTGTGTGTGTGTGTGTGTGTGTGTGGTATAAGATGAATGTTAAGTGTTATTATTATTTTGTGTCATTTTTTAAAATTTTTTTATTGTTGCATGAAATAATATGTGTAAATATAATTCTTTATTATTATTATTATCTTTTAATCTATTTTATGTTGTAGATGTTAGCAACGGCAAGTTTGTAAAATGACGATTTGTTTCTGTCAAAACGTTTTACCGTTGATAAATAAAGTTTCATCATCATCATCATCATCATCTCTCTCTCTCTCTCTCTCTCTCTCTCTCTCTCTCTCTCTCTCTCTCTCTCTCTCTCTCTCTCTCTCTCTCTCTCTCTCTCTCTCTCTCTCTCTCTCTCAACAGTGCTGGTGCTGCCAATACGTCTGACGTCGGCAGCACTGGCACCACCATCAGCTACAGCGTCAACAGTGCTAATGCTGCCAATATGTCTGACATCGGGAGCACTGGCACCACCATCAGCCACAGCGTCAACAGTGCTTGTGCTGCCAATGCCTTTGACGTGGGCAGCACTAGCACCAACGTCACCATCAGCAACAGTGCTGGTGCTGCCAATACGTTTAACACCGGCAGCACTAGTACCAGCATCGCCACCAGCGACCATGACAGCAGTGTTCCCGCTGCCAGTACAACAGACGCCGGCGGGGCTGGCACTCATCCATCTGCTCCTGTTGCTGCAGTGTCCACTGAGTCTGCGTGCCAGACAGTCTGCCCGGTAGTACTCAACCCTGACCCCCTGGCTGTTGAGCGCCTGATGGCGGAGATATCGGCTCTCCGATCCGCCGTTGGGGAGATCCGCCACTCGTACAACATCGAGGTGGATTCGCTGCACACGGAGATTAGACACCTGCGTGAGCGGATCACCCAGCTGGAGGGGGAGAAGGATGGCCAGAGAAGCGACAGGAAAAGCGGCAAGAAGAACCCGTCACCCCCGTCCAACACTCGGCCCAAGCAAGCGCTGGAAAAGTCGCCAACCTCAACGACAACTTCTGAGCCCCCGCGTGCATCTCCGCTAACCCCCGAGCGCAAAGAGCCGGCACCAAACCGACCATCTTCAGATACCGACAAAGCCACCGACCTTTCTGCACTCCAAAACCCAAAGCCCGGCACCCAGACGCTACTTCTCGGCGATTCGATACTACGTGGCCTTCATGGAGACCTGATGTCTGTCACTGGCACAGACAAAGCGCAGGTCGTGTCAGTGTCAGGCCTCGACAGAGCCGGCATCCTCCAGCACCTTCACGATGCCGACCCCACGAATGCAGTCACCACAGTCGTCATGCATGTCGGCATCAATGACTGTAAGCGTGGGTTCGTCATCGGCAAGAAGGGCTGGAAGGATGTGATTTCTGCTGCCAGACGAGTCTTCCCCAAGGCAGAAATCTTCATCTCATCCATCCTGCCCACGATCAACGAACGTCAGCAGCCGGATCCATGCGTCACAGACACCAACCTTTGTCTCAGGGAGGTGTGCCACTCGCTGAAGGTAAACTTTATTGACAACGACCAAGTGTTCTACACAAGGACCGGCGAGGTAAAGAGCGGGTAGTTTAGAGACGCCATCCATCCGAACAAGCGGGGCACCAGTGCTGTCGCTGTAAACATCAAGCGGGCGTACTCTGGCCGTACCTCCAACATCGTAACCCGCCCCACTGAGGCTAGACACCAAAACCCACACCGCCACGGACAGCCGGGCATGGCGGTAAAAACGGGCATCCCGGCCCTAGAGACCAAGGGCCTCAACACAGTCAGCGCCCTCAGCACGCAGCCAGTTCAAGCTTGGTGCCCCGATTCCGCGAGGAGCAGGCTGTGACGAAAGTCTTCAGAATGGCGCCCAGATTCCACCAAGAGCAGGCTTTTGCAAAAGACTCTAGTCAGCACGATCCGAACCATGCTGACCGTACACCAGCGCCGTTTGCGTGTGGCGGTGGATCAAAGGCCGGGGCTGCTCCAGAACACAAACCACAGCAGCCCGGCTATGATCGCACATCAACACTCATGGGCGCCCCTTCCTACATGGCAGGCGGTCGACCTGTGTACCCCTACCCGTACCCCAAACCCCCAACTTTCCCCTATCCCCCGCCGCCCCCACCCTCTGGAGTGCCGCAGCTTAGTGAGAGTGACTGTGCCGCCTTGTTTTCGCTTCTTCAAAAGTTCAGGCCACGCGCCGGAAATTAGGACACGCGTGATAGAGATTTCGACATTCTTTGATAAAGTCCCACTGTGCGCGTTTTGTGGACCAATTATTGACAGTAATTTCCAATCTGCTATTATCATTTCCCGATTTAAATATACTTTTTTCACTTAGCGATTTTTAAAAATATTATAGTTGTACCATTTTCTTAGACTTTAAATTTTTTTTTTTCCCCCGTCTTATTTTTAAGTCGTCAAATTAATTTTGTGTATTATGAACTTTGTCGCAGGTGAACGTGCATAGTTCCTTGACAAGTCATTTTTCATTTGTTTTCTTTTATAGTTGCTGACTTTGTTATTTTTTGTTGACATAACCAAGCAAGAAAACCGTAAACATTCTGCTGAACTTAGACTAAGCGCGTGATAAACATTGTGTTTCTTTGCCGTGTATTTTTTTTATTGAGTTTATTTAAAGCATTCTATAGATATTGATATTAGTTGATTTTTATTTTTTATTTGTTGGATTATTTTTTGTGACCATATTAATTTTGTATTATATTTTTCGTTACATTTGTGTTTTTACCGACATGCAAAATCGTAATATAAATACTGTTCCGAAACGAACAGACGAACTGAGAATTGGCCATCTTAACATATACCATCTAGTTAACAAGGTGCCCGATTTATCCGTGTTCCTAAACACGCCCTTACATTTTCATATTTTTGGTGTGTCCGAGTCGAGGCTTAAAAGTTCAATAAGGGATAACTCCATTTCTGTCCCAAATTTCTCAGTACTCCGCAGAGATGCCTCAAGCCCACAACACACTGGACTAGCTGTATATATACATAATTCAATACTTGGTAACGTCAAACGGCGACAAGACTTAGAGTCAGCTCAAGTGGAAAGCTTGTGGGTAAAAGTGAAGACATCTAAATCACCCCCCGTCCTCATTGGCTTTATTTATAGAAATCCCGCAGCCAGCTGGGACTGGTATGATGACTTCGTAGCAATGATGGATAGCGTAAATCAAAATAAAGCTGACGTTGTTCTTTTGGGCGATTTTAATATTGATCTTTCTAAATCTAAAGGGTCCAATGCTGCATGGGCGTCAACAACTGCACTATTCGGTTTAGAACAGTTAATTAAAAACCCCACTAGAACCACATGTACATCTTCAACCCTGATTGATCATATTTATGTGACAAATGATGATAAAATATCAAATGTACATGTTCCCTCCTTAGCTGTCAGTGACCATAACCCAGTATGTTGCACAGTCTCCATGGAACTAGACAAAGAGAACAAAAAGAGACATAAAACAATTAAATATCGTTCTTTCAAAACATTTAATAACGGCGACTTTCTGCGGGATCTGCGCAATACTCCTTTCACGGACGTGTATAACCACACTTCTCCTGACAGTGCCCTGTCGTACTGGATGGATCTATTCCTTGGAGTCCTAAATAAGCATGCGCCCATACGAGAAAAACGAGTTAAGCACTCTACCCTGCCACCCTGGTTAACAGTAGATGTCAAACAGGACATGTCATTTAGAGACAAACTTAAGAAAGAAAATCAGTTTGATGAATATAAGAAACAACGAAATAGTGTTAAATACTTAGTGAGAGCGTCAAAGAAACTGTTCTTCCAGGAAATGATTAGGGACAAAAAAGATACAGCATCGGTGTGGAAAGCCCTGAACGTTATAACAAAGGGTAAATCAGCCCCTGAAATACCATCCCATTTGTCAGCTGATATATTAAATAAGCACTTCCTATCGACAGCTGAAACAATTGCTCAGTCAGCTGCAAGTAGTAACACAGAGTACCAAGTTCCTAGTGTACTGGAAAAATACTGTGAGGCCAAAAATATACTGCAGACATTCATCATTCCTGATATTACCGTCGCTGAAGTCGGCAAATTCATCTCTAGCATGCCGAACAAAAAGTCCACCGGGATGGATGGTATAGACAACAAAATTCTGAAAATGTCACTACCATATACAGTAGAGGCACTCATTATATCTTTAACCTCTGTATAAAACACAGCACGTTTCCAACTATTTTCAAAGAGGCCAAGGTAATTCCAACCCCTAAATCAAAAGATCTTGAAGATGTCAATAACTACCGTCCTATCTCACTTTTGTCGGCCCTCTCAAAGCCCCTTGAAAAACACATAAAAAAACACCTCCTCGATTTTCTAGAAAAGGGCAATTTCATAAATATTCATCAGTCCGGCTTTAGACCGAAACACTCATGTCAGTCAGCACTGGCACACATTGTAGACAGCTGGCTGGAATCAATAAATAAAAACCTGATGTCTGGAGCTGTTTTCTTAGACCTACAAAAAGCATTTGATCTTGTCGACCATGACATTCTCTTAAAGAAGCTAGCAGCATACCATATAAGTGAAACTGCCATAGCATTTTTTAGATCATACCTAAAAGACAGAAAACAAAAGGTATATACTCATGGAAAATACTCTAAACAAGGACAAGTTAACTACGGTGTCCCCCAGGGGTCGATCTTGGGACCTCTTCTATTTATAATATTCATTAATGATTTGCCTTTGCATATTACTAACACTGATGTTAATTGCAACCTGTTTGCGGACGATACGAGCCTCCATGTTTCGGGTAAAAAAAACAGCTGACATTACCATTAGCTTACAAAGTAGTCTCAGCGAGGTTTTCGACTGGTGTAGAGAGAATCATATGGTTCTTCATCCAGGAAAAACAAAGAGTATTTTAATCACTACACGACAAAAACACCAACGCCGACCACAGCCGTTACATTTACAACTGAACGCTAAACCGATAGAACAAGTCACAGAGCGTAAATTCTTGGGAATACACGTTGACGAACAATTATGTTGGGAGACGCATATAAATACAGTCTGTAAAACCATTGCCAAAAACACTTTCCTGTTGTCCCAGCTTAGACAAGTAACGGATACACATACTCGTAAACTGTTTTTTCATGCCCATATCAAGTCTCACGTTGATTATGTCTCCACAGTGTGGGACGGTTGTAGTGATGTTCACATGAACAGGTTAAACTCTATATATAAAAGAGCTGTCAAAATGATAGATACGCGGCCCATTCCTACCACAGACAAATTTAGACATCTAAACATTTTCGGCCTGCGTCAACAACTTAGTTTCAACAAATGCATCCTCATGCACAAGATATTAAATAATATGACACCGCAGTATCTAACCACCAAATTTGTGCCACAGCAAGAACACGAACGGTCCACAAGGAACAATACTTTACCCCTACCTCTGCCTAGAATTGACCTCTTTAAAACTAGTTTATCCTTTTCTGGACCGTTTGTATGGAACACTATTCCTGCACATTTGAAGACTATAGCCTCACTTGGAATCTTTAAAACGAAACTTTTCGATTACCTGATGAGCCAAACATAACAACACTGGGCATTTAAACAAACCCTGATGGTTAATGCTTTTATGTAATATAATTATGCATTTATTTATATTGTTGGTGTGTGTGTGTGTGTGTGTGTGTGTGTGTGTGTGTGTGTGTGTGTGTGTGTGTGTGTGTGTGTGTGTGTGTGTGTGTGTGTGTGTATGTATGGTATAAGATGAATGTTAAGTGTTATTATTATTTTGTGTCATTTTTTTTTTAATTTTATTGTTGCATGAAATAATATGTGTAAATATAATTCTTTATTATTATTATTATCTTTTAATCTATTTTATCTTGTAGATGTTAGCAACGGCAAGTTTGTAAAATGACGATTTGTTTCTGTCAAAACTTTTTACCGTTGATAAATAAAGTTTCATCATCATCTCTCTCTCTCTCTCTCTCGTGATTTCAGTTGTGATTTCAGATATTTATTCATTTTCTTTTGCTATTCCTGCTTTGTGTGTCAATTTTAATTTCCTTCGAACTTATTATTTTCTCCGCAAAACAATATTGACATCCATTGACATCGCAGCCAACGTTATCAACTTTCTGTCTCTTCTCTCAATCGATGTGACGAAACTCCCCCCCCCCCTCTGCAACAGGCGTAGATTCTCATGAGCCACTGCTACCGCAGGTGGCAGGGGCTCATGAGAATCTATGCCTCTTGCTGGCACACTGTAGCATCATTTACGTCCTCGTCATGCATAATTTAGGCCAGAGAGCGATTGTCGTTGCAACAACAATGATCTGGTGTGCAGCTTCTGAATGTCCTTTTTGTCTCGAAACGAGAATGACAATTGTTTTTGCGTGGGTTAAACGAACTTGTCAATATGGATTTTTCCAGTAATGTGATCGATCGGGTGGGCGTTAAGGAAATGAAAATGTCGGTTGCGGACTCATTATTATTATCAACGCAGTCAGCGTCATCGGCATAGTCCTGCTCATCATCTTCTTCAGTGTCTTCTTCTTCTTCTTTCTTTTTCTTGTCTATTTCTTTGTCTTCTGCTTATTCTTTTCAGCAGTCATTCATTTGTAGTTAATATTACTTAACCCCTTCGCTGCCTTTGATCACGAAATTTGCGTCTGAAAAGGCCGCACACTGACCTACATTGGCGTGAAGACCATGCAAATGGGACAAACAGTGGGCATGAAGAACACGGGACTAACAAGAGACATAAATCCTCACGAGCCCCCGCGACTGTGGCAGCTCATGAGGGTTTATGTCTCTTGCAGCCGGGTAGCGTTCGGTAGCTAAGGGGTTAATGGGATTTAACGCCGAGCAGGCGACCGCGGCCATCTCACGGCGGGAATGGTGAAAGTCTAGCCTGTCAGACTAAAAGAGAGAGTCCAAAATAAATCAGGGTGTAAATGTTAATTCATTCAGCCCGATGCACGTATTTTTCCCAAATTTTGGAGGCGTCATCTAACGATTATGCCCCTGTTGCAGGAGATGGGTCGACCATGATAATTCAAGGGCAGTGCCAGATTAGCTTGGCGCCTGTCGGCGCCAAGCTAATCTGGCACTATCTTTCAATTATCATGGTCGACCCATCTCCTGCTATAGTGCGTCAGGTCTGAATGAGTTAAAATGTGTCATTGTAAAAGAAGTACCGTGAAGGGCGTGAAAGCGAGACTTGAAGGTTGCGTTGTGTGTCTCTGTGTGTACATAAAACACAAGTTAGTCTGACAGATTTCAGATGACATGATAAATGTTGGACTCCTTACAGAAAAGCAATGATCTTTAAAGCAACGATCCGGGAACTATCAGCAAAGACTGTGTGTCCATATGGGCCTGACGATCGAGCTTTTACCGAATGCGAATACCGCTGCGCCATCGCGTGCGCAACCGTTTCACTGCACACACTCATCACAAGAAGAAAATTCTTCCTGTGATGAGTATTAACGGTGGCGCAGCAACGGTAATCGCATTCATTAAAAGCTTGATATCAGGCCCCTTTGTGTATGGTGTATCTGCAGTACCTATGCTAGCAGAGTAACATTTCTGCCTGTTCTCGATGAAATCGGTACCGAAGGTTAAAAGAAAAAGTTCCGCTGTTTTAAGAACACTAGATAATAAAATACGATCTTGCTGTAGATTTCTCGCTTTTTACCTCTGATTGTGCGGTTATAATGACGTTGTCTGTCTGATGCTGCCCTCGTTGCACACACAGAGAGAGCCCTGCAGCGCATCACGTCTTGCTTCGCAGATGCTGCCCAGCTCTTTGGACTCGAGGTCAGTCTGAAAAAGACAGAGGTCCTCCATCAGCCAGCACCCAAGACAGTGTATCGCCCTCCTCACATCACCATTGGCGAGTCTGAAGTAAAGTCAGTGCACCAGTTTACTTACCTTGGCTGCATTATCACGTCGGACGCCAAGCTGGACAAGGAGCTTGACAGCAGGCTGGCAAAAGCGAACAGCGCTTTCGGGCGACTTTTCAAGCGGGTGTGGCACAATCAACAGCTGAAAACAGGCACCAAGATCAGCGTGTACAGAGCTGTGGTCCTCACCACCCTGCTGTATGGATCCGAGTCCTGGGCCCTCTACCGCAGCCAACTACGACTCCTCGAACGCTTCCACCAGCGCTGCCTGCGTACCATCCTGGGCATTCACTGGAGTGACTATGTCACCAACGTCGAGGTCCTTGAACAGGCTGAAACTGTGAGCATCGAGGCTTTGCTGCTGCGGACACAGCTCCGCTGGGCGGGGCATGTCTCCAGGATGGAGGATCATCGCCTACCAAAGATCACCCTGTTCGGCGAGCTTGCTACTGGACACCGTGACAGAGGGGCACCAAAGAAGAGATACAAAGACTGTCTCAAGAAGTCACTTAGTGCCTGCCAAATCGACCACCACCAGTGGTCTTCGCTTGCTGCGGACCGTGACACCTGGCGCTCCACCATTTACAAGGCAGCTGTCTCCTTTGAGGACTCTCACAGAGCTAGCCTTAAGGACAAGCGGCTCAGGAGAAAAAACAGAGATGCCGCAGCTCAGAACCCTGGCCATACCTTCCCCTGCAGCCACTGCGGTCGAACCTGCCAGTCTCGGATTGGCCTCCGCAGCCACGAACAAGCCTGCAGACGTCGTGGGCAACTCCTATAAAATCTTCGTTCGCGAAGTCAAGCCAAGAGATCTACAGTACCTATGCTAGCAGAGTAACATTTCTGCCTGTTCTCGATGAAATCGGTACCGAAGGTTAAAAGAAAAAGTTCCGCTGTTTTAAGAACACTAGATAATAAAATACGATCTTGCTGTAGATTTCTCGCTTTTTACCTCTGATTGTGCGGTTATAATGACGTTGTCTGTCTTCTCTTGTTGCAGACCGCCGCGTATCCAGAGATCTAGATAAAGTGAGTACACAGCGCATTTATTTCATGAGGAAAATTTCAACCGGTAATTCGATGTGCTGAAAACAATTATACATTGTGTGTTTTCAGTGTTTGACTCCCGATGAATGAATGCTAAAAAGCGCGCTCGTGTGTGTGTGTGTGTGTGTGTGTGTGTGTGTGTGTGTGTGTGTGTGTGTGTGTGTGTGTGTGTGAGACACTGGTTGTCTACCTGGATTCGCTGCCGCTGATAAGCGGCGGCGAATCCATGGAGACAGCCAGTGTCATTGTGCGTGTATGTGTGTGTGTGTTTGTGCGTGTGTGCGTGCGTGCGTGTGTGTGTGTTTGTGTGTGTTTGTGTACGTGTGTGTGTGTGTGTGTGTGTGTGTGTGTGTGTGTGTGTGTGTGTGTGTGTGTGTGCGCGCGCGCGCACACACACGCGCTTGTTTTTGCACACATTTGTGAGTGCAATTGCGTCAGTGCAGGAAGTGTGCATCAAAGTAATGAAAAATATTACCAGTTCTGTTACACTTCAGAGGGTTTATGATGATAATGAAAGAGTCAAAACCCCTGATTTCGTTACAGGCTAAAAATGTCTAGAACATTGTTAATTGTAATAACTGTAATCTTTTCTCTTTCAGATCGATGGCCTTCGAGCTAGGGTACGTAATTTACGTCATTCATATTAAGACGCTTTCTTCTCATTTTCCTTCCACATGATACGACGAGATGTTCGAAATGAGTATTACTCAGTTCCATAGAAGATTAGACCGTCGAATTTTGAACACAAAAACATTTGCCTTTTGCCATAACTAGATCTAAAAGTGAAAGGTAGAACCCAATGTATACAGACAAGCAAAACAAATGGATCATACCAAAAATGTCGTATTTGTTTTGCTCGTCAGTGTATTTGCTTTCCTGACTTACAGAAGTGATTTGAACACGGTGAATGACAATTGCATGTTTCATTCTAATATGCTGGGCCTGCCGATTAGCCTGTACTACGAATTCGTGCACATACATAACTTGTATTGCCCCTTCACTATCATAACATTACATCAGTACATAAGTGAATACATAATCATTATTACAGTATTACACGCAATCAACCCTTCCATGTGAGTGGACGCAGTCTGAGATTTTGAAAAATATTGTAAATTCAACGTCAAAAAATCCCTAGATGTCCAAGGATCATAGATACAAAATGGTTTCAGCAAGAGGCATAGATCCTCATGAGCCCACGCGACTGCGTGGGCGCATGAAGATCTATACCTCTTGCAGTTGGCTGGTGTTCAGTATTTCTCAGTGAATATGTTAATATGTAAATGCATAATGACTATTATTAATACAGTGTGTTAATGCCTTGTGTGGTTTTCCTCTTCAGCTCCTTCGTCTACAAAAACAGGTGGGTGGCTTTTCTTTGCATACGATTTTTTCAAGTGAAGTCGTATAACACCACCACAAGATGATTAATCACTGCCCTGCCAGTTTGAAATCTTGGTTAATTTAACCCCCATCGAGCCCCAGCCGTCCAAAGAACATGGATACATAGTGGCGTGAGCAAGAGGCATAGATCCTCATGAGCCCCTGCAGTTGCGGGGGCTCATGAGGATCTATGTCTCTTGCAGTGGGACGTTGTTTACGTTTTCTCGGCAGTGAAGGGATTAATATTTTAATGTCGAACTCCGTGGTGACTCTGCTTCTGCACCTATATTCAATCGTATTCAGAAAATGCATCGTGCCATGAAGACAGTCCAGAGAGATTACGTGAACAGACCTACTCTGTGAACCTTTGACTCAGGCCATCGTGCCGGCCACATATATTTTGATTAGACGGTATGGTTCTTTTGGGAGAGCTCGTTCGTATTGTGGAATACAATTTCACTCTTGGGGCTGATATGAGTCTCACTAATGTGAGAGAGGTTTTCTAGTCATGGGTTCGGGCCAAACTCTGTACGGACCCTATTTGGTGCCCTGTCTTCACAATCAACTTCGTGGTGGCAATAAACGTTAAGCCCTAAACTTTATTAACGTTTCTGGCGTCTGCCATTACAGAACAAATTTCGCAACTCGTAAAAAGAAGCTTATCATCGGACACTACTCTTGAACTAGCATTGAAGGTGCAGTTCTAGAGTTGAAGGGTTCAGGGATATGAACTAAAAATAGTCGTGATCGATCCCACACTGGTTGTCATCCTAGATTCGCTACCGCTGATCAGACGCAACCAATGTGGTTGGATCCATCTTCTGCTTTCCCGGGTCAAAACACGATACATTTGAACTTTACACAAGTCTCATAGAAAATGTGCCCTGGTCTGTGGTTCTGGACCTTACAACTTCAAGCCATAAGGTACAAAATCACAATCCAGCACGCAATTAACCATTTGGCTGTTGGCAGCGCATTTTGTCGCGATGATTCCTGTCGGAATCATCGCGACAAGACGCGCTACCGACAGCCAAAGGGCAAATCTCCACTTGTGGATGGAGGCTGGTGTAAGCACATGAGGACGTTCTTTGTCGATTTCAGCCTAAAAAATATTTCCACGGCAACACCCAGTAAAATTATGTTTGCTGTCAACATGCAGCTCTGTTTAAGACGTTAGACCGGTACAGAACCAGGGACGTACCGTGCATTCTGTGTGGACTGCTTTCGTACGACAGTTGACTGACACATTTTGCCAATCTACGTGAACGTTATTTTGAAAGTTCCCAGGCCTTTTCCGCTCAGCTTTCGTATACTGGTGCTGCTGGCAAACGTCAATGTACATTTTCGTTAAAACTTTACCTCTATGTATCAGTGTTTTGGTTTAAAGCAATCAACGGTAAAATGTTCACAATATCTCCATTGTTAATGTTCTTTGTATGTCTTACAATAATGCCGAGCACGAGGGATAACTTATCCAGTTTGAATGCCGTCAAATGAAGCTTTTTTCTCCGCTTAACTCATTCTACCCCAGACACACCACAGCAAGATAAGGATCCACCATGATAGTTCAAGGGTGATGTCAGAATAGCTTGGCGCCTACGGGCGCCAAGCTATTCTGGCATCACCCTTGAACTATCATGGTCGATCTGTGTCCTGCACTGCTAATGCAGTCTTCAGAGGACAACGGCAAAATTTGGGGATTTCGGTGATGGGGTAGAATGAGTTCAGTAAGTGAGAAAGTTCCATGGAGGTATATCGATCAGACGCAGTTAAAACAACAACAACAACAACAGCAAATAGGTTATGTGCGTCTATGGGCATATATTGTGAAAAGAAGGGTAGACAACTCTTAGGTGAGACAAGATAACAATGAGAACCGCCGTCTCGACAAATTTTAGCAGTCACAGCTTGCCCTGGAGCAGATCTGAAAAGAGAGCGAAAAACTTTGTGCTCATGTGATTTTGAGCCTGACGGCTGAAGGTCCAAAATCACGGACTGCCACACATATTGATGGGCCTAGACTGACAATGTGTATTTGCTTCTTTGTCTACCCAGTAAGCAAAAGATCCTAGGGCCGACGTCGGCCGCAGTGGGCCGCGCACAGTTGTGCCTCAGTCACAAAGAAAAGTAATGAAAGACCAGCACACTGCAACGCATAATACTTCCTGTACCTCGTATAGGTCGTTTCACATCGGAGCGCAAAACGGTTTTTTTTTTTGCAAATATCTTCGCAAAGAAACATTTTTCTATACCAACCTTAGAACAAATTTCATTCAGGGCCAGTTGACCTAATACGATTTTACTTCAGGAAACTCGAACAATGTGTCAGTTGTGTTGTACGGTCGTTTCGGAAAATTGTCATGAAATGACTAATTTAACATCCCTAAATGTGTACAAGATATATTCATACCAGTTAAAAAAAAGGATTAATTTTCACGTGAATGAGTATGCTGACCACGTTTTGCAAACCTGAAACAGCGCAGGCATACATGAAGTCTGCATGGTTGACCTCGATACTAATAAATGGCCGTTTCCTGCAGGGGCTCTATTAGGCTTCTTCTTGCCTTTTCACCAATTTTTTACGACTCTACAGCAAAATCAACAAATCATGGGAGTTAAGTAAAATGGTCCATATTAGGTCAACTGGCACTAAATGGTATATTTGTTCTTATAGTGGTACAGAAAAGTGTTTCTTTGCGGAGATATTTTAAGAAAACGGTGTGTGCTCCGATGTGAAACGGCCTATCCTGTGTTTCGCTAGCGTTACCTTATGCACCGCGGTTTAATAGCGTCTCTCAGGGACAAATTAATACGTGGAATCGAGTGGAGAGAACGTCTGAGTATGTCTACAGTAGCCGGGATGATTTGTAACGGGGCGCAGTATAAAGGAAATCCCAATAGCGTAATATATAATATCTGACTATTAATTCAATCTAATACTGCGTAATTGTGGCCAGGGGAAAACTGCGGTGTGAATGTGTGGGAGCCCCTAGGGTCTGGAGAGAGGAGAGAAGATGAGGGGGTGGAGCGATAGCTTACAGGGCTGTAGGTTTTGGGCAGTAAGGTGTGGAAGGATAATGTTGTGAGAGGGAAGACATCTGACATCTGACATTTGGGGTAGGACTATTGGGGACGAGTTAAATTTGTGGGGTGAGCTAGGATGTAGGCCCAGAGGCCAGTTGCATGAGTGAGCTTAGTCCTGCGCCAGCCATTAGATTGAAGGTGCTCCGATATAGCGGAGAACCTTGCTTCGTGGCTGGCGCAGGACTAAGACACTCATGCAGCTGCCACCTGGGAATGATGTGGTGAAGTGGGTATTGTGGGCGAAGCTAAGAGGACGAACGCATGGTTTCAGTTCATGATGCATGACTGCCACTGATGTGTTTCCCCCCTCATAATTGTACTGCGTAGGCCACATAGCTGATTTAACCCTTATCATTCGGAATACACCAGTGTGTGAAATAAGTTTAACAAAAAAAGTTCAAGGGTAGTGCCAGAATAGCTTGGCACCTCTAGGTGCCAAGCTATTCTGGCAATACCCTTGAACTAAGGCCATTGATCTATATCCTTATCTGTAAGTACTATAGATGTAGCTTGCATATGGCAGTGTACAAATTTGAAGCTTTTAGCCTCAGTATGATATGGGTTAAAGCGACCAGGCTGCTCCAAGCAGTAATTAGTGTTAATATACCACACAATCTCCCTTATACATGTTCTAAGTATGTCTTACAGTTATGCTGGACAAAAGAGTAACTTAAATTATGGAGGCTGAGTGTCGTAAAATCATTTTACGACATTCAGCCTCCATAATTTAAGTTACTCTTTTGTCCGGCATAACTGTAAAGGCCCCGCTACACATGCCCGGTTTTGAGACCGATTCCCGATCAGTTTTCGAATCGGTAGGTGATCGGGCCGGACTAAAAAACGTGTGCACTGCCACACATTTCCCGACTTGTTTAGCCGACCGGTTGGAACCGAAGATTAAAGTCGTACCTGTTCTGCAAAATGACTGCTAGTCACTTTTGACAGTGATGATGATGTGCTTGCATTATCAGCAGTTTTGCTTCATATTCGGGAAGAGGCGTGCGAAACATCGGCAACGAAGGTGGTACTGATCACAACAGGCGTGTTCCGCCATTTGCAAACTAAAAAAAACGACATGCTTTGCGAGACGCGCTCTGATTGGTTGAAGCTTACAACCGGGGCCGATTCGGATCGGAAAAATAGAGCAGGTTCTAGTCACCCGATTCCCAGCCGATTGGGACCGGATCGGATAATTGACGTTATCCGATCGCAATCGGATCGGAATCGGCTTCAAAATCGGGGCACAACCGGCCCGTGTGGCGGGGCCTTAAGACATTTTATTATTATTACATGGTATTTATATGGCGCATTTCTCATATTTATAAAGGGGCGCAACTCTGTTCGTCGACCCTCGGCTCGTCACTGTCCCGGTTATTTGTGGAGTTTTGTAAGGCTGCAGAGTATTATTCTGTATGAAAGTGTGCAAGCATCCGTGCAATGATGGGAGGACATTACATATCGACCATGGTAGCTTTGTGCCTTTTTAGCGACCTGTTGGTTGTGACTTTAGTTTTGGGCCAGCATGGACCGACCGTTTCATCCGCCATTTTGCCTGTGTACCAGTACAGTCGTGAGTTTTTGACCGCTTTGCAACACACGGGTGTAAACCATGATTTGAACTTGAGCATGATCGATCTTTCTGAATGTGGGGGGAAGAAGAAGAAGCCGAAAAAGAGAGGGTCGAGAGGCGGAGTGAGGGAGAGACTGAAGAGACAGGGTAGTAGACACCCCCTCCCTACCATAACATTATCAAATGTCCGCTCCTTGCTGAATAAAATGGATGAATTAACAGCTCTAATGCAGTTTGATGGTGACTTTAGGCGGACTAATTTATTCTGTTTTACCGAAACATGGCTGAGGAGGACTCGGGGGAAGTGACATTGCCTGGTTTTACAACTGTACGGGCTGACAGGGACAGGGTTAAGATTCACTGAAGAATGTGGGTGGTGGTGTGTGTATGCTCGTCAGCGAAAAGTGGGCTACACAGCTGACTGTCCGCGAGCGGGTGTGTACACACAACCTTGAACGGCTAACTGTGTCGCTGCGGCGACCACACTACTTGCCACGTGAATTCGGCCAGCTGACTATAATTACCGTTTATGTTCCGGCGGGGTCCCGACTTCAAAGCTGCAGCTGAGACGATCGCTGACTGTTATTCCAGAGTGGTATCAAGCTATCCTGACCAGCCAGTATTTATTCTTGGCGACTTCAATCAGTGCGATCTAGCACCACACCTCTCTCTACAACAGTACATTACATGTCCTGCAAGACTTCATCGCACCATTGATCTCTGCTTTGGCAACATTGACGATGCGTTTAAGCCGTTGTGTAGGCCCCCACTGGGGCGCTCGGACCACAACGTCATACACTTGTTGCCAAAGTATAGACAAAAGATAAAGACGTCCAAGACTGTAACAAAAACCACTCAGCTGTGGACACCGGACAGCATGGAGGAGCTCCGTGGGTGCTTTGAGGAGACAGATTGGGATATGTTTACTCATAACTGTGATGACCCTAATGAACTTGTTGAGACAGTCACTTCTTACGTAAGATTTTGTGAGAACACTGTAATTAAAACCAAGACAGTGAAGATGTTTGCCAACAATAAGCCATGGGTCAGCAAGGAGCTAAAGGTGTATTTGAACCAGAAGAAACTTGCTTTCTTACAGGGTAACACTGATGAATTTCGGGAAAAGGAGAGGGACTTTAGAAGGGCTGCTAGGACTGTCAGACTGAACTATAAAAGCAAGATCGAAACAAAATTTTCTTCTGGCAACGCTAGAGATGTATGGAATGGTCTGAACTTGAACGGAATGATGGGTAGGCAGCAAAAGAAACAAGCCAGGCTCTGTACTGGGAATCCAGTTGAGATAGCCAATGGTCTAAATCGTTTTTACTTACGGTTCGATGGCAGAAACCTTAGTGATAACTGTGATGAATTGTGCCAGTCCATTGTGCCGGAACCTTTGTCAATTACGGAAGAGGAGGTAGTAAACATCTTTTCTAAGCTGAATGCACACAAAGCACCTAGACCAGATGGGTTAGGTGGAAAAGTATTGAAAACCTGTGCAGGTCAATTGGGGAAGATCTTCACTACTATCTTTCAGTTCCTGCTTGATCATCGTACTGTCCCTACGGCTTGGAAATCATCAATCATTGTCCCGATTCCTAAAAAAACTAACGCTCATGAATTCAACGATTTCCGTCCAGTTGCATTGACTTCTATTCTGTCAAAATGTATGGAAAAAGTGGTGCGGAGGCATCTGTTAAATGATGTTGCCGAACTACTGGATCCATTCCAATTTGCTTACAAAATCCATAGGGGTGTGAAAGATGCATGCCTTACTCTGTACAATCTTGTATTTCAACATCTTGAGAAATCAAAAGCACATGTGAGAATTCTTTTTATTGACTTTTCTAATGCTTTTAATACTGTTGAACCACTGATGCTTTTGCAGCGTATGATGGACTTTAATGTGAACACAAACATTATTCTGTGGGTGCGAGACTTTTTGAAGGACAGGCCACAACGTGTAAATGTACACGGCAGTCTGTCTGACCAAATGGTGCTAAATTCAGGCTGCCCTCAAGGTTGTGTCCTCTCTCCGACATTGTTTTCTATATACACAGACCATATGCGTTGTCACACTGCCACTTCTCGTCTCTTAAAGTTCTCAGACGACATGGCCCTTGTACGCCTACTCCAAAAAGAACACAGTCTGGCTGAGTACTTTGCACAGATAGCAGTATTAGAGTCATGGTGCAAAGATAGTTTTCTGGAAATGAATGTACAGAAAACCAAGGAACTCGTCATTGATGACAGGAAAGTTGATGACATTTTTGTACCTGTCTCAATTAATAATCAACCTGTGGAGGTGGTCACTGAATTTAAATACCTTGGCACAGTCGTGGATAGTGGGCTGTCCTTCACTGGAAACACCGATCTGATTGTGAAAAAAGCAAACCAGCGTCTGTACCTTCTTAGGAAACTGAGAAGTTTTGATGTCAGTTCCAGGGTTTTAGAATCCGTTTATAGAAGCCTGATCGAAAGCATACTGACTTTTAACATCACTGCTTGGTATGGCAACCTCAGTATGAAAAACAGGGGCAGACTGTCACGTATCGTCAGAACAGCTGAGAAGATCATTGGCCTAGGACAGTACCCAGTAGATGATCTGTACCATAGAGCTGTTCGAAGGATAGCTGCTAGCATTGTCAATGATCCTCGTCACCCACTATCTGATCAGTTTCAAATGCTACCATCAGGCAGACGTTTCAACATGCCACTTGCCAGAAGGAATGTTTTTAAGAAGTCTTTTATTCCAACTGCTGTCTCGATTTTGAACTCTCGTTTATAACGCCGCGATAAGTATGATCTACTTAACATTACCTCCCATCTTGTGACAGATTGCTTGTGATAGATTGCTGCAATGATAATTTTTATGATATGTTCCTGTAGCGTTTGTTAATGTCTTATATTGTTGTTTCATGACGAGCCGAAAGGCAAATTTCTGTCGTGCCCTGACTCGAACAGACAATAATGTTGTATTGTATTGTATTGTATTGTATAATATAACTCAATGCGCAGAATGTAGCCGCGAACTGAACCCAGCAAGCACGCTCACGTGAATCACGCGCATTCACTCACACACTGTGCGTAAACACAGAACATTCACGTGGTGCTAAGGGCAAGCTCAAGCGAGCTACTGACGGTATTTGGAAATCGTTTTGTATTTGAAATTTTATTAAGTTGGCTGAAACTGACACCAAAGTGGAGGGGGAGGAAGCACCGGAGTACCCGGAGAAAGAATCCCCGACGGTCCGCCCGAATTAACGGTGACACTTACTAGAGGAGAAAAGTCCGACGCCGGAACCCGGAATCGAACCTCGCACCTTTAGCATTGGTGGCAGGCGCCTTAACCACTGCGCCACGGACCGCCCCAGACATACTTAGATCATGTATAAGGGAGATTGTGTGGTATATTGAATGAAAGACGTTTCAGCTTTTCTTCAAGTGCGCAGGAGAGTCCCTTTCGTTACACTCAAAAGGCAGTGGAAAACCTCCGTGCCCAGCTGCATGAGTGAGCTTAGTCCTGCGCCGGCTACTAAGCAAGGTGCTCCGCTTTAGCGGAGCACCTTGCTTAGTGGCTGGTGCAGGACTAAGCTCACTCATACAACTTGTCCCTTGTGCGTGTGCCTACTCATATGGGTTGTGATAAGATGGGTAACGACAACATTGATAACTCGTATATCAGCCTGAGCGAATCATGGTTTTACTAATGAAAGCCTGCTGTGAAGAACTCAAACCCCATAAAATAGAAAACGTTTATATCGGAGCGATACTGCAGTCATAAACTGTTGTCATGATTTCAGAGTGTGCTGGTCTGTGATTTCGGACATTGTGGCTCCAGACGGTAAACTCCAAAACCGCAAACCAGAACATAATTATTGCAAATGTTGAAATTCAGGAGTGTCGAAAGGCCACCAGCCTGACAGGAACTCCTTCTCGTCCTTTCTCATCATGTATAAATCACAGAAATTACAAATTTCATAGACAAAAATCAATACCGGTATTTGAGGATTTGCCATAAATAGTATGGACTACGTGCGCTATAAACTTAAAAATCCGCCAAACTGACACGTGATCAAAGTTTCTGTCAGTTTCAGTCATTCAATATTCGCTCCCGCAGAGACCTGTCTCAGTTAGTATGGGCTCCATTGACCAGTTGCCCACACAATGTGACCATCGGCAATGAACCGACCACAATAGCTCAAGTGTATCGCCTGATTAGCTTGGCGCCTTAAAAGGCGCCATGTTAATCAGGCACTGCCCTTGAGATTTCGTGTTCTATCCATCTCCCGCGAGGAGTAGATAGGTTATGCAGTCGCCAAAGTAATCCGCACCACCCGTGGTCGATACATTTTTTTTTTGTAACGTTATTTTCAGACAAAATTTAAAATTTATCAGGTTTGAGGCACCCCCCGCTGACGGTACATTATCTGCCGCTCCCAGCAAACTAAAATGTCAAGAGGCTGCAAGCCATGCGGTGCTCTTGACAGCAAGTGCGTAAAATATGCATACTGAACAATTTAGGAAAATGTCAGCAGGTTGCTTTTGGCCATTTCGCTTCCGGAGATTGAGAGACAAACAGATATAAGCCGTGTAGGTGAATCTTGAAACGATTTGCTCCAGGATTGCCACATTCCTTCGGCGATAATGAAGATAAGTAGCGACTATTCTCTATATATTTTTTAATAGGGTATTTACCCGAAATATTAATAAATTGTGTTGTAACTGTCTTTTCTAAGCGTGTTTTTTTTTTCTCCGTTGGGTTATTCTTTGATTTGCTCCAGTCAAAAAGGACGCAAAGTGTGTCCACAGTATCTCCTTTATAGAAGTTCTTAGTGTGACTGGCAGAGTTGTCCTTGATCACATTTTGTGACAAAGGACGTTAAACCTAACCCATTCAGCCCAGACGCACTACAGCAGGAGATGGGTCGACCATGATAATTCAAGGGTAGTGCTAGACTGTCGGCGCCAAGCTAATCGACAGGCGCCAAGCTAATTTGGCACTGCCCTTGAATTATCATGGTCGATCCATATCATGCAACTAGTACATAGTCATTAGAGACGCCTCAAATATTTGGGAAATACAGCCGTCGGTCTAAATGAGTTAATAGTTAGTTAGTTAGTTATAGCAATGCTACACAAAAAAGCTTTTTTAAAGTTTGAATGTTGTGAAATAAAGTATTTTTCTGTTCTTTTTCTTTTTGTATGTAAGAGAGTTCCACCGACTCGTACCAGGGGAAGTAGGAAACCACTGTAACATGTCTCTATATACTCACATAGATTGTGGAAAAAATGGTGGAAAGGGATTAGCTGAGGCAAGACCGCACCGAGAACCAGTTGCATCGTCGAATTTCATCAATCCAAGCACCCCCTGGAGCAAGTCGCTTTAACCCGTATCATTCGGAATACACCCGTGTGTGAAATAAGTTTGACTACAATAGTTCAAGTGTGGTGCCAGAATAGCTTGGCGCCTCTAGGCGCCAAGGTATTCTGGCACCACCCTTGAACTAAATCCATTGGTCTATATCCTTATCTGTAAGTACTATAATGTAGCTTGCCTAATATTATGACAGTGCACCAATTTGAAGCTTTTAGCCTCAGTATGATATGGATTATCCACAATGATTAACCCTTTGGCTGTCGGTAGCACTTTTTGTCGCGATGATTCCTGCAGGAATCATCGCAACGAAAAAGGGTTACCGGCGGCCAAAGGGTTAATGATATTTCGGCCGTGTAATTCTGTTGCATGTTGACGTGGTGACGCCAGCGTAGTTGTGCCTGATTAGTATGGCGCCTTGCCGGACACTACCCTTGAACTTGCGTCGCCGATCCATCCTCCCGACGTTGGTCCTGGAACCGAAAGATTTCATTTGTCCTTACTTGCGCGTGCGCTGCGTTTTATTGCTCGTTAAAGTGCTGACAGCTATCGGCATTTACCAATCAGTCATTTTATTGTGAGTGGTAGATTTTTAATTGCGATACGCAATAGGCTTTGTACGCTTCGTGAGCATTTAAATTACTAGAGCTCACACAAACTGCAACGTGAGATCTTTTATTTTCCCCCATCTGTAATGGTGCGCTGGTCTGTGATTTTAGACCTCACGGCTGGGAGACGTGAGTACCAATTGCACGGAACAGCACACCTTCCAAGAAGCCAACGTAGGAAGAGACTAAGCTTAGAAAAGACACTCACAAACCAGATAGGTGAGGCTAGCGCTGGCAGAATTGTCAGTACTCAAACCAAGGGGAATCACAGCGCTGGACAGACAACAGTTAGATCCCCTGCCCCCGCCTATCAGGCACCCAATCGCCAGCCCACAGAGAAATACGCAGGTATAGAATAAGACAATCATTTCCATTCCTTGAAGAATGGATCAGGTCTCTTATATAACCCATGTCTTTCTCCGGAACTTAGGAAGTAGGCAGGAGAAACATACATACACAAACATGAAGGTGCGCTACTATATGTGGTCGGGTAAATACTCTGATTTCCCACAGTAGATGCACTGAGAACATTACACAACAATGTAACGATACAAATTTTGCCTCGAGTTATACATGATACTGACAAACCAGATAGGTGAGGCTAGCGCTGGCAGAATTGTCAGTACTCAAACCAAGGGGAATCACAGCGCTGGACAGACAACAGTTAGATCCCCTGCCCCCGCCTATCAGGCACCCAATCGCCAGCCCACAGAGAAATACGCAGGTATAGAATAAGACAATCATTTCCATTCCTTGAAGAATGGATCAGGTCTCTTATATAACCCATGTCTTTCTCCGGAACTTAGGAAGTAGGCAGGAGAAACATACATACACAAACATAAAGGTGCGCTACTATATGTGGTCGGGTAAATACCCTGATTTCCCACAGTAGATGCACAGAACATTACACAACAATGTAACGATACAAATTTTGCCTCGAGTTATACATGATACTCACAAACCAGATAGGTGAGGCTAGCGCTGGCAGAATTGTCAGTACTCAAACCAAGGGGAATCACAGCGCTGGACAGACAACAGTTAGATCCCCTGCCCCCGCCTATCAGGCACCCAATCGCCAGCCCACAGAGAAATACGCAGGTATAGAATAAGACAATCATTTCCATTCCTTGAAGAATGGATCAGGTCTCTTATATAACCCATGTCTTTCTCCGGAACTTAGGAAGTAGGCAGGAGAAACATACATACACAAACATGAAGGTGCGCTACTATATGTGGTCGGGTAAATACCCTGATTTCCCACAGTAGATGCACAGAACATTACACAACAATGTAACGATACAAATTTTGCCTCGAGTTATACATGATACTCACAAACCAGATAGGTGAGGCTAGCGCTGGCAGAATTGTCAGTACTCAAACCAAGGGGAATCACAGCGCTGGACAGACAACAGTTAGATCCCCTGCCCCCGCCTATCAGGCACCCAATCGCCAGCCCACAGAGAAATACGCAGGTATAGAATAAGACAATCATTTCCATTCCTTGAAGAATGGATCAGGTCTCTTATATAACCCATGTCTTTCTCCGGAACTTAGGAAGTAGGCAGGAGAAACATACATACACAAACATGAAGGTGCGCTACTATATGTGGTCGGGTAAATACCCTGATTTCCCACAGTAGATGCACAGAACATTACACAACAATGTAACGATACAAATTTTGCCTCGAGTTATACATGATACTCACAAACCAGATAGGTGAGGCTAGCGCTGGCAGAATTGTCAGTACTCAAACCAAGGGGAATCACAGCGCTGGACAGACAACAGTTAGATCCCCTGCCCCCGCCTATCAGGCACCCAATCGCCAGCCCACAGAGAAATACGCAGGTATAGAATAAGACAATCATTTCCATTCCTTGAAGAATGGATCAGGTCTCTTATATAACCCATGTCTTTCTCCGGAACTTAGGAAGTAGGCAGGAGAAACATACATACACAAACATGAAGGTGCGCTACTATATGTGGTCGGGTAAATACCCTGATTTCCCACAGTAGATGCACAGAACATTACACAACAATGTAACGATACAAATTTTGCCTCGAGTTATACATGATACTCACAAACCAGATAGGTGAGGCTAGCGCTGGCAGAATTGTCAGTACTCAAACCAAGGGGAATCACAGCGCTGGACAGACAACAGTTAGATCCCCTGCCCCCGCCTATCAGGCACCCAATCGCCAGCCCACAGAGAAATACGCAGGTATAGAATAAGACAATCATTTCCATTCCTTGAAGAATGGATCAGGTCTCTTATATAACCCATGTCTTTCTCCGGAACTTAGGAAGTAGGCAGGAGAAACATACATACACAAACATGAAGGTGCGCTACTATATGTGGTCGGGTAAATACCCTGATTTCCCACAGTAGATGCACAGAACATTACACAACAATGTAACGATACAAATTTTGCCTCGAGTTATACATGATACTCACAAACCAGATAGGTGAGGCTAGCGCTGGCAGAATTGTCAGTACTCAAACCAAGGGGAATCACAGCGCTGGACAGACAACAGTTAGATCCCCTGCCCCCGCCTATCAGGCACCCAATCGCCAGCCCACAGAGAAATACGCAGGTATAGAATAAGACAATCATTTCCATTCCTTGAAGAATGGATCAGGTCTCTTATATAACCCATGTCTTTCTCCGGAACTTAGGAAGTAGGCAGGAGAAACATACATACACAAACATGAAGGTGCGCTACTATATGTGGTCGGGTAAATACCCTGATTTCCCACAGTAGATGCACAGAACATTACACAACAATGTAACGATACAAATTTTGCCTCGAGTTATACATGATACTCACAAACCAGATAGGTGAGGCTAGCGCTGGCAGAATTGTCAGTACTCAAACCAAGGGGAATCACAGCGCTGGACAGACAACAGTTAGATCCCCTGCCCCCGCCTATCAGGCACCCAATCGCCAGCCCACAGAGAAATACGCAGGTATAGAATAAGACAATCATTTCCATTCCTTGAAGAATGGATCAGGTCTCTTATATAACCCATGTCTTTCTCCGGAACTTAGGAAGTAGGCAGGAGAAACATACATACACAAACATGAAGGTGCGCTACTATATGTGGTCGGGTAAATACCCTGATTTCCCACAGTAGATGCACAGAACATTACACAACAATGTAACGATACAAATTTTGCCTCGAGTTATACATGATACTCACAAACCAGATAGGTGAGGCTAGCGCTGGCAGAATTGTCAGTACTCAAACCAAGGGGAATCACAGCGCTGGACAGACAACAGTTAGATCCCCTGCCCCCGCCTATCAGGCACCCAATCGCCAGCCCACAGAGAAATACGCAGGTATAGAATAAGACAATCATTTCCATTCCTTGAAGAATGGATCAGGTCTCTTATATAACCCATGTCTTTCTCCGGAACTTAGGAAGTAGGCAGGAGAAACATACATACACAAACATGAAGGTGCGCTACTATATGTGGTCGGGTAAATACCCTGATTTCCCACAGTAGATGCACAGAACATTACACAACAATGTAACGATACAAATTTTGCCTCGAGTTATACATGATACTCACAAACCAGATAGGTGAGGCTAGCGCTGGCAGAATTGTCAGTACTCAAACCAAGGGGAATCACAGCGCTGGACAGACAACAGTTAGATCCCCTGCCCCCGCCTATCAGGCACCCAATCGCCAGCCCACAGAGAAATACGCAGGTATAGAATAAGACAATCATTTCCATTCCTTGAAGAATGGATCAGGTCTCTTATATAACCCATGTCTTTCTCCGGAACTTAGGAAGTAGGCAGGAGAAACATACATACACAAACATGAAGGTGCGCTACTATATGTGGTCGGGTAAATACCCTGATTTCCCACAGTAGATGCACAGAACATTACACAACAATGTAACGATACAAATTTTGCCTCGAGTTATACATGATACTCACAAACCAGATAGGTGAGGCTAGCGCTGGCAGAATTGTCAGTACTCAAACCAAGGGGAATCACAGCGCTGGACAGACAACAGTTAGATCCCCTGCCCCCGCCTATCAGGCACCCAATCGCCAGCCCACAGAGAAATACGCAGGTATAGAATAAGACAATCATTTCCATTCCTTGAAGAATGGATCAGGTCTCTTATATAACCCATGTCTTTCTCCGGAACTTAGGAAGTAGGCAGGAGAAACATACATACACAAACATGAAGGTGCGCTACTATATGTGGTCGGGTAAATACCCTGATTTCCCACAGTAGATGCACAGAACATTACACAACAATGTAACGATACAAATTTTGCCTCGAGTTATACATGATACTCACAAACCAGATAGGTGAGGCTAGCGCTGGCAGAATTGTCAGTACTCAAACCAAGGGGAATCACAGCGCTGGACAGACAACAGTTAGATCCCCTGCCCCCGCCTATCAGGCACCCAATCGCCAGCCCACAGAGAAATACGCAGGTATAGAATAAGACAATCATTTCCATTCCTTGAAGAATGGATCAGGTCTCTTATATAACCCATGTCTTTCTCCGGAACTTAGGAAGTAGGCAGGAGAAACATACATACACAAACATGAAGGTGCGCTACTATATGTGGTCGGGTAAATACCCTGATTTCCCACAGTAGATGCACAGAACATTACACAACAATGTAACGATACAAATTTTGCCTCGAGTTATACATGATACTCACAAACCAGATAGGTGAGGCTAGCGCTGGCAGAATTGTCAGTACTCAAACCAAGGGGAATCACAGCGCTGGACAGACAACAGTTAGATCCCCTGCCCCCGCCTATCAGGCACCCAATCGCCAGCCCACAGACAAATACGCAGGTATAGAATAAGACAATCATTTCCATTCCTTGAAGAATAGATCAGGTCTCTTATATAACCCATGTCTTTCTCCGGAACTTAGGAAGTAGGCAGGAGAAACATACATACACAAACATGAAGGTGCGCTACTATATGTGGTCGGGTAAATACCCTGATTTCCCACAGTAGATGCACAGAACATTACACAACAATGTAACGATACAAATTTTGCCTCGAGTTATACATGATACTCACAAACCAGATAGGTGAGGCTAGCGCTGGCAGAATTGTCAGTACTCAAACCAAGGGGAATCACAGCGCTGGACAGACAACAGTTAGATCCCCTGCCCCCGCCTATCAGGCACCCAATCGCCAGCCCACAGAGAAATACGCAGGTATAGAATAAGACAATCATTTCCATTCCTTGAAGAATGGATCAGGTCTCTTATATAACCCATGTCTTTCTCCGGAACTTAGGAAGTAGGCAGGAGAAACATACATACACAAACATGAAGGTGCGCTACTATATGTGGTCGGGTAAATACCCTGATTTCCCACAGTAGATGCACAGAACATTACACAACAATGTAACGATACAAATTTTGCCTCGAGTTATACATGATACTCACAAACCAGATAGGTGAGGCTAGCGCTGGCAGAATTGTCAGTACTCAAACCAAGGGGAATCACAGCGCTGGACAGACAACAGTTAGATCCCCTGCCCCCGCCTATCAGGCACCCAATCGCCAGCCCACAGAGAAATACGCAGGTATAGAATAAGACAATCATTTCCATTCCTTGAAGAATGGATCAGGTCTCTTATATAACCCATGTCTTTCTCCGGAACTTAGGAAGTAGGCAGGAGAAACATACATACACAAACATGAAGTATTTCTCTGTGGGCTGGCGATTGGGTGCCTGATAGGCGGGGGCAGGGGATCTAACTGTTGTCTGTCCAGCGCTGTGATTCCCCTTGGTTTGAGTACTGACAATTCTGCCAGCGCTAGCCTCACCTATCTGGTTTGTGAGTATCATGTATAACTCGAGGCAAAATTTGTATCGTTACATTGTTGTGTAATGTTCTGTGCATCTACTGTGGGAAATCAGGGTATTTACCCGACCACATATAGTAGCGCACCTTCATGTTTGTGTATGTATGTTTCTCCTGCCTACTTCCTAAGTTCCGGAGAAAGACATGGGTTATATAAGAGACCTTTTCCATTCTTCAAGGAATGGAAATGATTGTCTTATTCTATACCTGCGTATTTCTCTGTGGGCTGGCGATTGGGTGCCTGATAGGCGGGGGCAGGGGATCTAACTGTTGTCTGTCCAGCGCTGTGATTCCCCTTGGTTTGAGTACTTAGAAAAGACAGTCGCAACACTGTCTTTTCTAGGCGTGTTTCTTTCTCCGTTGGGTTCGTCTCTGCTTTTTTACACGCTAGCTTGGCAGTCTTTTTTTTAAAGTCTGGATTCAGCACACTCTTGTTAAAGAAATTTGTTGTCAACCCTTTGGTTGTCGGTAGCGGTTCATTTGTCGTGGTGATTCCGGTAGGAATCACCACGACAAAAAAAATGATACCGACAGCCGAAGGGTTTTTATTTTAAATTGAATTGGAATTGCCTTTTACTGCCAGTGGTCGCAGATTGTGTTTCTGAACTCTTTGTGAAGTTAACACGAAAGAGCCCCAGCCGTACAAGGAACACGACTACACAGTACTGTCAGCAAGAGGCATAGATCCTCATGGGCCCCCCTATTGCGGGGGCCCATGAGGATCTGTGTCTCTTGCAGTTGGGTCGTGTTCAGATGTTTTGGACAGTGAATTAGGTTAAATGTTCCGTACATCGGTTCGGATTAGATTGTTTTTACAATGCAATCACGTGAAAGCACCAGAGGAAGGGAAAACTGTTCAAGTTATAATTGACCTTCTTTCTAAACATGTCTTTTCAACAACAACAACAACAAATGTTGAATGCTGAAACAAAGTAAGACGTTTCAAAGTTTCTTAAAGTGCATTTACGGATGTTATATACATCATTATTTTTCGAATACTTCAGTTGCCACAGGATAAAGTAACCGGTGAATTCACATAAGACGTTTCACTTTACAGAAAGCATGACTTAGATTTAGAGAAGAAATGAGATTTTAAATAATAATAATAAAATAATTGCTGTATTTATAATGCGCTTATCTTATAATAATTATAACTCTAAGCGCGCACTCACAACTCACGCACGCTTGTGCACGCTTTTAACAATGACTAACATACCACAAAATACATTACGAGAGTCAGCTGGGGGTGGGGTGTGTGGTAGCGTTAGAGTGCTAGAACTGTTGAAAGAGGTGAGTTTTGAGGGTGGACTGGAAGGAGGAGGGAGAGGGTTTCTTTTATAGGTATTTTTACTCTAAAGAGAACTTTCTATTTACCTCCGTGATACGTTCATTCATAAATCTTTTACCTTATTGTAATAAACTCATGGTTCTGTCTAATGCACACAGTAACCATCATTGCGTGAAAACGCAAACTGAAGTAGTATGGGCATGTCACGCGTTCAGCAGGGCTTGACAAAACAATCCTGCAAGGCACTGTGCAAGGAGGACGAAGGAGAGGAAGACAGAGGAAAAGATGGGAGGACAATATCTCAGAGTGGACAGGACTGAGCGTGGGTGATACACTAAGAATGGCAGAGAACAGAGAGGAATGGAGGGAGCTGGTTGCCAAGTGATCAGTGGTGCCCCAACGGTCGGCAAGACTACGGGATATAGATAGATAGATATAACCATCATTCTCTATTGGAAACCATGGAAACAATCGAACAATACACATGAAGTCAATAACCTATCACTGCATCAGGACACTATAATTGTAACCGGAGGACTTTATCGATTGTACTAACTCTTACAGCCACAAGCTTGACATTTTGATGTGTTTACTGAACACGGAGTCGTCGAAGATGGGTCGGCCGCGCCTACTCATGATCCATCGCAGTCGATCCATCTTCCGCGCTTTGTGACGAGGAAAAAATCAAAGAACTTTGACTTTCAGCCTAATATACTGATCAACAAAAGAAACGCGAAGTAGCCCCTTCAAATCACATTTAATCCAACATTTGAAAGTCGATTTCGGACAAACCATACAACGGATGTTATCGACATTTTAGGAATGAAATCAAGACGTTCTGCCACTGTCGCCAGGTCCAGTCGACATGAGCATGTGACCACTGTAGACGTGCACGGCGATGACGGTCAGTAAGAACAGGTCCACGGGCTGGACGGCGGTTGTGCAGATTAAGCTCCTCTAGCCGTCGTCGCGCTGTCTGGCCACTGATAGGTACGGGTGCCTAGAGGTTGCCGATAACTTCTCTTGCTGTTTCCTCCGCCGGCTGAAAGCGATTTCGCACGTGAGCCCGGAAAATGTGGCGGTCTTGCCGTGGAGTTGTCACAGGTGGTCGTCCGCTTCGGGGAGCGTCAGCAGAAGACCTGTTGGCATGATATCGTTGCTGCAGCCTGTAAATGGTCAAATGTGACATTTAAAGGCCACTGCCACAGCTTGTGGATCTTCTCCTGTTTCCAAATACCCAAGAGCTCGTTCTCGTTGGAGCATTAAGTCTTGGCATGGTTGATGTGTCAACGGCAAAAGTGACAGAAAGCGTAACGCTGCTGATTTTTTTTATTGCCTTGCATTGCTGAACACAGTTCATGACCCAACATCACACTGCAGTGTATGCACGTGCGTGGAAAGCATACGCCGTGCGTCCTAACCTATACGGCTGCCTCATGCACAAGGAGGGTAACACGGTTACTACAGTACGGTGACTGCATGCTTACATGTTGTTGCTCGTACACTGGCTAGCAAAAATAATGTAACTTGTATTTTCGTGGATTTATCATACAAATACAACATACACTCGAATTTCGCGTCTCATGTTTTGATCAGTATATCAAGAAAATTCCAATGTTGTATTGCATTTTTTACATGAAAACATGTCAATAACTATTTCTTATCTTATCTCATCTTAAAAGAAACCACTAAGGAAGTAGGAAAAAGGTACCTCCAGGGGAGAGAATTGTGTATTATCGACCAATGATCATAGATCTACTTTGGTCAAAGCACCAAAAAAAAAAAATTTGAAAAGAGGGGTGCGCTAAGTGATTGACTAGAAGTAATGCACATGGAAGTACCCCCCCCCCCACCCCAACCACCCATCCCAAGGGGGGCGTATCACATATATACTGGATTTCCAGCCCCTACTTGCATGGAAATTCAGATCTAGGCCCACCTGGGGGGGGGGGGGGGAACAACCCCTTTGGCACAACCACTTTGGTCTCATTTATCTTATCTGATGACGTTCAGCCTATGACTTTCAGCCTACATGTTGCTAGCTTTAGTCCTCAAACTAACGGTCAACAACCAAGATGTCCCCCAGGATGACACTCTCACCTATCTTGGTGTCAAACTAGACAAGAAACTGACCTGGAATCCACACATCAAAGAGGCGGAGAGGAAGGCCACGAGAAGACTGTCTCTCATGAAGAAACTGGCAGGCACCAAATGGGGAGCAAACAGCAGCATCCTCAAGCAGGTGTACATAGGAAACATCCGTCCTGTGATGGAGTATGGCTCAGCAGCCTGGGCCACTGCTGCCAAGAGCAACACGAGCAGGCTGGCCAGAGTGCAAGACGCAGGTATGCGCATCATCATAGGCGGGCTAAAAACGACACCCATCCACACCTTAGAAACCACCACTGGTTTTCACTGCCTAGAAAAAGACGGGAAGAGAAGGTCCTTGCTCACAGTGAAAAGTTGCAGAGACTGCCCACCCACCCAGTCCATCAGCAACTCCAAGAACAAACAAAGAACAGGCTGAAGAGGAGCAGCTTCAACCACCTCACAAAACAGCTCACAAGAGCTCACCAGGACACCATCTACAATGCCTCTTTAAGCTACTGAGGACTGGAACACCTCCCTGGAAAACGTACTGTTTGTTACTGATGTCCCAAAAATAGCCAGCAAAGAATCTCAGACAGAAGTTATCCTCAGGTCTCTCACACTGGAAATGCTGGACCGAGATAACAAGGCATCAATCTGGGCACACGTTTTCACAGATGTATCCTCAGACGCAGCTATCAAGAATGGCGGCGGTGGAATTTTCATCCGCTACCCAGATGCACACACCACACCCAAATCCCTGCCTGCGGGAAGACTGTCAACCAACTACCGGGCTGAACTCACTGCTCTACGAGAGGCTGCCAGCCTTGTCGGTGCAGACGATCACCTGCCCTCACAGGTCGTTTTCCTGACCAACTGCAGATCCACCATCCAAAGCCTGCAGTCCCCCAGTGAGCAGCTGGATAAAGAAATACTGCACCTGCTGGTCGCTCTCTCACGCCTAATACAAGTCGCTGTTCAGTGGGTACCTGCTCACTGTGGCCTTTCAGGAAACGAGGAGGCAGACAGACTCGCCAAGTCCGGCAGCAAGCTTGAGCAGCCAAACCAGCCGATGTCCTTCCAGGAAGTCAAAACACTCATTAAGCGGCACTATCATGCAGACTGGCAGACCCAACACAACCGACCATCTAAAGACCAGTTAAGACACCTCCAGCGCCACCAACAGACCAACATATTCCGTCTAAGGACTGGTCACTGCCGACTGCGTGCACACTTGTACCGCCTTGGACTGTGACACACTGCAGACTGCTTGTGTGAAACTGGTTTACAGACCCCAGAGCATGTACTGCAGTCCTGTCCCCTGTACCAAGACGCCAGGATACAGCACTGGCCACATGGAGCGACGCTGTCAGGGAAACTCTGGGGCTCTGTTCTAGACCTACTGCAGACCACGAACTATCTCAACAACCAATCTTGACATCTGATGCAGAACCTCGGGAACGCTGAAGAAGAAGAAGAAGAAGAAGAAGCTAGCTTAAGTCAATATCTCGACCTCTCTTCACAACACGCAAAAGGTCCTCGGGCCGACGTCGGCCATAGTCGTCCCACGCACGTCCGTGAGCGGGTCGACTGTGGCCGATGTCGGCCCGATGACCTTTTGCTCACTGGGTTCATTTTCTGTCGGACCGCACAGATCCACGACTTGGAGGTCAGCGAAGACAAGAAAGCCGACGGGCGAGAGAGCGGGCCCGTCCGCGGAGGAGGGGTTGCAGGAAGGGAGGGGGAGGAGAGGAATGACGTCAGCGCTGAGGCTGACGTCAGCACCCTGTACAAGGCGGCTGCGTCAGAGGACAGGATGATGTCACCTCGGCAAAGAGAGGTGCAGACGCTGGCGAAAGGACTTGGATACGATAAAGACTTGCATGTGAGTGTTGGATCGTCTTCGTTTCTTCATTGGTTCCTTCGTTCGTGAGTTTGTTCGTCAGTTAGATAGCTTGTTTGTTTGTGACTTTGTGTCATCGATGTTTTTTGTGTGTTGTTTTTAATGAGTTTCTCGCTCGTTGACAGCTGGTGTTTTATGGATGTAACGGTGTTTGTTTTGTTGTTGAGGTCGTTGATATATTTAGTGCATACTATAGTCCGTTTAACCTTTTTATCCTGATACACATTTGTTTAAAATAAATTTGACTATGATAGTTCAAGGATCCTCAGACTTCAGGCGCCAAGCTGTTCTGGCACCAAAATTTAACTAAAATGGTTGATCTGTCTCATACTCTTCATGTAGCGTTCCTAGCCGGACAATAAGCAAACGTTCTTTTTTTTTAAAAAAAAAAAAACAGCCTCAGGATGTTATGGGTTAATGTTACTAGTGTTTCTGACCGTGTCGTGTGTCTTCTTGACGCAGGAGCTGGCGGGAGCCCTGTCTCAGTTGATGAGAGACGGAACTGAAAAACCCTCCTTTGTAGACCGTGCAAACTCTGCAGGAGGTAAACTACTCTCATGTTTGCTGAGCAAAGTGTCTATTCTTTATCTATTGTTTTCTTTACTCCTCTGTGCATCCATCTATCCATCCATGCATCCAGCCAGCCAGCCAACCAGTCCCGCCAGCCATCCATCCGTCCATCCATTTGTCAGTTGTCATATAATGTTCTCCGTTTTCTGTATGAAAGGGGATGACAACTTACGAAACGAATATGTACCCTGTTTGAGAATCTGGAAAAAAAAACAACACGTCGTCTAGATTAATAAACTTCCCAACATGTAACGCTGATTCATGGCCCCATTTTGCTTGCAATGGTATGTTTACCGTACGGATGGGCGCATTCACAAGGGGGTCAATTCTTTTTTTGTGTGTGTGTGCACATTTTCAGAATACCTTGGAGACAGGTACAACGTAGAAGACGAAGAGGAAGAAACAGCTGGTCCTTCAAACGACGAGACCCCTGGCAGGGATGATGCCGATGAGCGACGCCTGAGGATGATCTACAACATGCTGCTCAGGCTGTACAGCGACCAGAGCAACCAGGAGATTCGCGTGGATACTAGGGGGTCTGCTTCGCAAAGTCACGTGAGGCCCACTGAATATGGTAAGATTCCTTTAACCCTTTCAATACACTAGTGCTTGAAATAAATTTGACTGTGACCGTTCAAGGGTGGTGCCAGAATAGCTTGGCGCCTGAGGCGCCAAGCTATTTTGGCACCACCCTTGACCGAAAATGGTTAATCTGTCTCCTGTTCTGTAATGTAGCCTTCATAGGACAAGAAGCAAATTTGAAAAATGTCAGCCTCAGGATGTAAGGGGTTAACCTCCTTGTGCTTGCAGCCACCAACACTGTTTACAGTACCGGAGGCTGCTCGCACAAGGGGGTTAACCCGTTCAGCCCCAAGGCCGCATTTCCGATATTTTTTTTATATTATTATTATTTATTATTATTTTTTTTTTTTTTTTTGGGGGGGGAGTGGTCGCCTAAACGAGTGTTTACCAGTCGCGGGAAATGGGTCGACCATGACAATTCAAGGGTAGTTCCACATTAGCTTGGCACCTGAAGGCGCCAAGCTAATCTGGCACTACCAATCAATTATCATGGTCGATCCATCTCCTGGTGTAGCGCGCGCGACGGAGCAAAATGGGTTAAGCAATAGGTCCCCATGCCGACGCTGGCCTTAAAAGTATAATACTTGGCGTTCGTTTTGCCAAGACAGGTGATACAAGTACTAAGCGGCAAAGGGAGGTCGGGCCGACGACTGCCTTAGCTGGCCTGCGCACGGCCGTGCGCAGGCCAGCAAAGGCTGCCGTCGGCCCGATGATCTTTTGCTTACTGGGGCATTCTTCATCTTTCCTTTAGAGCTACACTGGTTCATGTTTCAGAAACAGTTCATTAAAACTTTGTCAGTTTCCATTACTGGACTGAGTGTCAGATTCACAGCGGCTGTTTCCCGCGTCGTCTGTGCAGTGCTTATACTCACGAGCAAAAGGAATGCGACTTCATTGGGATCATATGAACCACTTTAGTGTTTGCGATGATTCAAATGATGTGTCATTTCTTCTGCTAGTTAGTATACTATAACAGCAATCCTGTGTCTCTTATCTTCTATTCTTTATTCATGTTGTTGTTGTTGTTTAATTTGCGGAGCATCCGTCTAAGTTTTCTCACCATTATTTAATTTGAAATGGCAGGCCTTATCATTCTCTCTCAGAGTTGACTTTTTGCGACCGTTTCCTGCGGATGATGTCAGCCTTATTTCCCGTTCGTGTCTTGATTTCTCTCACTCCCGGCGCCAACTGATGGCGACCGGGCAGGTGCAGTTCAGTGCCTGATTAGCTCATATCCCAATGCGCAAAAGGCCATCGGGCCGACATCGGCCCGATGGCCTTTTGCGCATTGGGATATTGGCTCACTTATATTACGTCGGCGCTGGTGCTTTTTCCCCCGCATTATGACGGCATGTGTCCCTCTGTCGTGTTCTTGTCACTGGTTTATATTCGGCATTTTGACCTCATGTGCTTGATTGTATTGATGCTAATCTTATCAACATTCCCTTCGTAATTTGATACTGATAGTGTTACTGCATTTTGTTAGTATAGAACTATTGAGAAGTGACGGCACGTATTGAAAACTGCGCTTGTTTGATGTACCAATTAGTTTATTCATCAACAAAAAGGGCTTCATGTCATTTCTCCCGGGCTATGGTTCGCTTTATTTTCTGCTGATTGTGCGACTGGGGATTCTGAAATGCTTTGTAGTCTTTAACTACAGACTTTTTTTTGTTCGTTCCGAAACCAACGCCTACTTGTTGGCATTTTCTTTCATTTGTCCACGTGAAAGCTCAGACCTTTAAAAAGAGCTTTATTCCCAAGCTTTTTGTGTTAGCTTAGCTTTTATGCAGCATCGACCTTTCTCCCGATCCTTCGCAATGCATTGTGAGGGTCTTGTGCTTTTTGTTTATTCAGTTTCGACTTCAGAAAGGCAGGATCCGGTTCACATTGACGAGGGTTCCTTTGGAGATTTTGTGAATGAAGGTCAGTGACGGAGAGTGACAGCCGGCCTCACTCTCTCTCTCCCCCCCCCCCCCCCCCATCTCTACCCCCCCCCCCCCCCATCTCTCTCTCTCATGAGAGAGAGAGTCAGACATACAGAGAGACAGAGACAGAGTGTGGGCAAACACAAGGGGAGTATGTAGTGGTCTGGGAAGGAGAGGATTGGCGGGGGTAGGGGTGGCGGGGGGGGGGGGGGGGGATGGAGTGGGTGGAGGGGGGCGGGGGGAAAGTGAGGTAAATCAGCTTTTCTTTCTCAAGTCAATATGTTATATTCATAAATTTACTTTCTCAAAGGAAAAATGCGGGAGATGGCAATCACAAAATTACTGAATTAGATCTTTGGAATAATTGCTTTGCCATGGTCTTTCTTTGAATGTTTTGTATGTCCTGTATCGTGTATTTCTTTTAATTGTTAATTACATTTTTACTTGTCTTCTTGCAGATCGGCGCCCGAGCCTGGCTGAAGCTGGTGCAAACGAAATACGACAACAGCGTAAGTCATTGATTAATAATTTCAATGAATGATCAATGAATTTCACTGACCTAAATCTGAGGATTTGCCGCGTTACCGTTTACGAAGGACTACGAAAGATAGCGTGCCCAGAGGTTGGCTCATTAACCCATATAACCCCACGGCCACATTTCCCACATTTTGGAGGCGTCGCTTAGCTACCATGTGCTAGTTGGAGGCTGAGATGTGTCCGCCATGATAATTCAAGGGTAGTGCCAGATTAGCTTGGCGCCTTCAGGCGCCAAGCTAATCTGGCACTACCCTTGAATTATCATGGTCAATCCATCTACTGCTATAGGGCGTTCGGACTAAATGTGTTGAATAAATATCAAACCTAGATGGTGTCCCAAAAGTTTTTAATTGTGTACATATAACCTCAGTGGTTGTAGTATTTTTGCTTCTTTTTTTTTTAACCACGAATAAATTTGAAACTTTGAGATTTTTAAAATAGCAGGGTCAAGCACATATTTATTTCCTTTTGTAGTTCTAACCGCCGTTGAAGCCAGACTGCTGAAAGACGTGGAACTTGCAAGCCATGCAGGACTGTCTGTAGACGACATCATACGGGACTTACGAGGAAAGGGTACGTAACTGCAACATGTGGTAGTTATAAGTGTGTCGGGGTTGTCCATCCCAATACGTTTCAAGGTGTGCTGATTTTTTCTTCTGTCATGTATTCTTTTACTTTTTTTTTTTTTTTTTTGGGGGGGGGGTGGGTGTGGGGGGGTGGGTGGGGGGGGGGGAGTTGGCACCGTTGTTAAGATGGAGACTTGTGCCTATTTGATTGACGGATAGATTGACTGACGGATAGATCGACTGATGGATGGACGGCCGGCCGGCCGGACGGACGGAAAGATGGATGGATGGAAAGACGGATTGATTGACTGACTGATCGATCCCGATCGATGCATCCACCCATTGTTCGACTCATTATTGATTGATCGATCGAACAATCGATCGACCGATTTTTTAAAAAAAAATTGTTTATTTTTAATTAATTAATCAATTAATTATTAATTAATTACAGGCGAAGAGGAGAAAGAAAAAGAGACGCTACGAACTATCGAGGAGCAGTTACAAGAGTTTCAGCGACTTCGCGCAGGACAGTAGACATTGTCCGTGAAGCTATGAACATCATGTCTGAACACTAATCTGACTGCCAAAGAAGTGCATTTATGTTTCATACGGACTCTCGTTCCTGGAACTACGTTTCAGGATTATTTCGGACGTGTCTTCATACTAGTGCGATACAGGACATATAGTTCAGTTGTGTCAGGTGTGGGAGATGAGTCGACCATGATAGTTCAAGGGCAGTCCCTGATGAGCTTGGCGCCTTGGAAGGCGCCGGCCAAGCTAATCAGAACTGCCCTTGGATATCATGGTCGATCCATCTCCCGTTGCTGCGCCAGTTAGTGAGTTATAACGGACTGCTTTAAGCCACTGAAAACTGCATTGCTTTTAATTATAAGTTTGCACATTGGTGAATACGTACATATTGTAATGCATTAGAGCCAGTCATTCAGCGAAGACGAGAACTAGTTCATTCCAGAAAAAAAAAAATCGGACGAAATGAGCCAATTTATTTTGAAGCAGCCCAAACCGGACAGATAAACTTGCCTTTGTCATTACGCGCCGTCAGTGTCAAGTCATGAAACCGTTTCGTGCTATTCAGCATTTCAAGGCGTCCAACACAAGAGGTGTTGACCATTTTTCTTTTGTCCCATTTTCTGGGACGGTTCTTTTCTTCTCTCAGTACTTAATAATTGGTGCAGTTTTAATTTGTAGGCACTTAAAATTAGCATATCACCTCACATAATTGTACACGGCTGCGTTGACCAGTGTAATGCTGGAGTCTCCATCCGCGCGAAGCTCACAGCGGTCGTCTCCCTCAGCGCGCTGCGGTAGAGAATCGAGAGACGGCCAGTGCACGCAAAGTTAGTACCGTGCAATGTCAAGGCGCTAGAAATTATATGTGGCTTGTTTTAGCAATGCCAACTGGAGCACGTATGATGCTTTTGCTGTATTTCTTTAAGTTGCATTCCTGTATTCACAGGCACAATTCTGAAAGTCATTACTAATGCTTGAAAAGAATGCCCACTGTGTTTTTGTTTTTTTGACAATTCTTGTTAACTCATTCTACCCCAGACACGCCACAGCAAGATAAGGAACGACCATGATAGTTCAAGGGTGATGCCAGAATAGTTTGGCGCCTATGGGCGCCAAGCTATTCTGGCATCACCCTTGAACTATCATGGTCGATCTGTGTCCTGCACTGCAATGCAGTCTTCAGAGGACAAAGGCAACATTTGAGGATTTCGGTGATGGGGTAGAATGAGGTAATTACGTAAAAGTATTGATCAGTATTTTGAAACGCAATGTCCCGCCTTTCGCTTTCTGTGAGTAGTTTGATGTCTAACAGTTACATTTTACAGTACAGGTTTGATTAACTATAATTATTTATGTGTCATAACACGACGATGATAGGAGGATAATGTCCGATTAGCCTGGTAATAAAGACAAAATATACGATTAACTATAATTATTTATGTATCATAACACGACGATGATAGGAGGATAGTGTCCGATTAGCCTGGTAATAAAGACAAAATATACGATTAACTATAATTATTTATGTATCATAACACGACGATGATAGGAGGATAGTGTCCGATTAGCCTGGTAATAAAGACAAAATATACGATTAACTATAATTATTTATGTATCATAACACGACGATGATAGGAGGATAGTGTCCGATTAGCCTGGTAATAAAGACAAAATATACGATTAACTATAATTATTTATGTATCATAACACGACGATGATAGGAGGATAGTGTCCGATTAGCCTGGTAATAAAGACAAAATATACGATTAACTATAATTATTTATGTATCATAACACGACGATGATAGGAGGATAGTGTCCGATTAGCCTGGTAATAAAGACAAAATATACGATTAATTATTTATGTATCATAACACGACGATGATAGGAGGATAGTGTCCGATTAGCCCGGTAATAAAGACAATAATATGTACAAGCACCCTAGCTTCGTTAAGAAGTATTCTTGACCGTTTTCGAACACCTGGCGTAATTTCTGCAGGTCACAGTCGATGACAGCACCTGTGTGACTGACCAACTTCCTGTTTGACATACACTGTCGAGCAAAAGAAATGCGACATCATTCGAGTCATCGGTTGGCCATTCACACCGACAGTCCGCTTCTCGGTGTAATATTGTAGCTGCGATGTATTCCCTCAAATTCCTTAGAATTATTTTTTAAAAAAATAATTCCGTGTCCGTAAATGATATATGTTGTGGTACGTGTGGTTTTACACTGACTGTGAATCCGGAACTCGTTTCTCATCAGTGGCCAATGCATTTCTCTCGTCTGTTGCGACTCGTGTTTATGTCAGACCTTATACAGCAGCAAAGCTCTTTACACGTGTACATTTGTTCCGGTGTGGCCAAGGTATAAACATTTCACAGAAGGTTTTGTTCCGTGATGTGCCCCCGGACAAGATCTTCAGTTTTCTGAGAGAGTGCCATATTTTTAATAAGTTTTGAGCGTTTATAGACTATGATGTTTCTATTATTTTGACCTTTTTGAGAGTCTGTCGACGTTTTCTTTAAAGACCTGTGCGACATTTTAGCCCGACATATTTTTAAGGTATATTTACATCATGTCTTAAGACCTTGATTTTAGTCTGGCTGACCAGATTTTTACCCTTCCCACCGTGAGATGGCCTTAGTTGCCTGCTCGGCGTTAAACCCAAATAACTAACTTGTTCCGGTGTGGGGAAGCAAAACAGCTTTCGTCCTACCGATAAAGGAGTTGTCCCGCTTTGCCCTCTCACACAGTATCCGGAAGACCACAATACTAGATAACACGAATTATGTTCTCTGACAGCGGCACCGAGCCTCAAACGAGGATCGGAGCCGCTGTCAGTGGACATAACATCGTGCGGGTTTCTTTGTCTTGTGGGAGACTAGACGAGTCTTTGTCGATTTTGTTATATATAATGACGAGCAAAAGACTAATTGCGAAATCACTTAAATCATCGGAAACACATTTCGTTTGCTTGTCAGTATACATCGGCAGCTCGAGTATGCATCCAGAAACTGTTTCTTTTGTTGAATCGCAGTGATATGTAAATTTCAATTTCACCTTTTCATTTCCAAACAAAGCTGTTTATTATACATTGTACTGTTACTTTTTCCTTTTTTTCTTTTTTTCTGTAAACTGGTGTGTTTTGTGTTTGATTATGTTAATATTTGTGCTTATGTCTTTTAAAATGGTGACTTTATTTGTATATTCGCCAAAGACAATCGACCTAGCAGAATGTTGTACGCACTGCAATACCCTTCAATTCCGCCTCAGTTGTTGATTAAAACTGTGATTGTGTGCTAAATGTGAGTTTTGAGAATAAAACACATTCAAAGCGCAGTGTACTTATGCATTAAACAATTTGTCGTATACTAGACAGAGTTGTGTTTCCTGAAAGGGTACGCTTGCGTGTCAACACACGGAACGTTGTTATTTCTTCAGTTCTCGTGCTAGCACTGGCCAAGAAAGTAACATGTATGGAAGTAATCGTTTGAACCCCTTTACAGCCAAGAAAAGGTGAACACGATCCAGCCACAAGATGCATAGATCCTCATGAGCCCCCGCTGTTGCGGGGGCTCATGAGTATCTATGCCGCTTGCTGACACCACTTTGTATCCAAGTTCTTTGGCGTTGGTAAAACAAGGATTTTCAGAGACAGTTTGCAAAAACTGTCACTGAAGCGGTAAAACATTAAAACACCATTCAAATAGCAATCCAAACACATTTTGAAAACGGACACTGCATGTAGTACATTTCAACATATACATTGCCCACTTTTTCAATTTGAAAACCGAAATACACTGACGAGCAAAAGAAATGCGACATTTTTTGGAATCATCGGAAACACTTCAGTTCGATTCCAAAATATCGCATTTCTTTTGCTCGTCAGTAACTAACGATGTTAGCACAGAACGTTTTGCGGCAACATCACGGCAAGTAATCAAGGTCAAATCCATGCAGTGGACGTCAGTACAATCATCGAATACACTGCAATGTCCCATTCTAATGCCGCACTGCGTGTCACTGCTGAACTGCACGTGCTATTCCTGTCGTGAGGACACATGGCGGGCTTCAGTAAATAGGCCAGCGTCCAAAAAAGCTGTGATGTTGTCTCAGAGCAGATTCTGTAAGCACGCCTCTGACATTCCGCCGAACTTTCTGCAACTCTGAAATATCAATATTGGTAGTAAAATGTTTAAAAGAGATTTATATCCGAAATGAGGCGCACTCAGAATCAGATCATAATGCATATATATATATATATATATATATATATATATATATATATATATATATATATATATATATATATATATAATATATATATATATATATATATATATATATATTATATATATATATATATATATATATATATATATATATGCATTATGTCATGGCGCCACTCTTTATTTTTACTTCACACTTGTGCCGCGTATCCGGACTGAAGTGTTTCCGATGATTCCAAAATGTCGCATTTCTTTTGCTCGTCAGTAACTAACGATGTTTCCACTTGTGTCGCATAGTATCCGGACGCAGCACGTCTCGAATGGGTTAGTTTTACTGCTTCCCGCGCATTAAGCCGCGTATTCGAATGCTGCACGTCTCGAATGGGTTAACAAACAATCAAACAAAATTATACCAGAGATTCACCAATCGGAAGCGTGTAGCAGTGAAAATAATGAAGGTACCTGCATGGTGTGAAGGTGTCCTCAGCGGATTGTTCCCGTTGGACGGTAAAATCTGTTTCCAGACAGCTTTTGGCCAGTTCTGTCAGGTGAGCGACACACGGCATATGTAGCATTATAGTTTCTAGTCGACAAAAACAAAGAACAAAACAACATTCACCCTTCACTTTCTGTATTGCGTAAGAGTTACTAGCCACCTTCGTGTTTGAGGTCATCGGGTTGACGTAGGCTGCAGTTAGTCCGATGGCCTCTGCATTGCGTGCTGCTGAGTAACACCTTCGGGCCGACGTCGGCCGCAGTGATCCCGCGCACAGTCGTGCGCGGGCCCACTGTGGCCGACGCCGGCCCGAAAACCTTTGCATACTGGAGAGTTGACAAATATTGCGGATTACTTAGGCACTGAGTTTTTATGGAGACACATCACAGTTTCCCCAATTTTGACAGTGTCACCTAATGACTGTGTACCAGTTGAAGGAGATGGGTCGACCATGATAATTCAAGGCAGATATGCACGTGCAAGGGAAACAGTATGTCAGTACACGTAAAAAAAACAAAAAACAACAACACCTCAACGCTTTCATAAGTTGTCATAAGGAAATGGAAACTGATCGTTAGGTAACATGCAATGTCGCATTGATCGTGTTACCTACTCATCTAAAAGTTACTCAACTCACCAGACATCTTGCAGATTTGATGCAGAGCTTCCATGAAACTGCCGCTGACCGGTAGTTGTGAAAAGACCATGCTCATTTCCGCTTGGCTTCCACTGGCGTTTTTGTACACATTGCCGATGCAGGTAGTGGAATTCGTCATTGTCATCGTGATGGATCTGAAAAGGAAAGTTTTTTTTTTGTTTTTGCTTTCTTGTAAAGAGGCTTACTAGATTCCAAAATAAGCACAAGGTCCACGGGCCTAGCGCGCACCACCCTTACGGAAGATATACAATTATGCAATAAACGATACTACTCAGAATTAGTCACAGCGCGCCTAATATACTATGAATTTTACCTAGGAAAACTGAACTTTCAATGAACCCGACCCTTCCTTTCCCGCCGAATATAAACACAAGTCGCCGCGGCAACTAAACACTTTGGACATTAGCAACCCAATGCGCAAAAGTCATCGGACCGATGCCGGCCTGATGGCCTTCGCGCCCTGGGCATGATGAGTTTTGTCCCCTCCGAAAAAAATGGAGGGTTTGGGGCCAGTCAATGCATAGTATGTTCGGCGTGTTTTAAGGTCCACCTATTAAAATGGTTATAAACGATTTCAGCAAAAAACAGAACTCTGTCAATTTTCAAGATTTTGTCCATTATTATTATTTTTTTTTTTTTGGACAAGACTGTAGACTTAATCAGCGGTCTAGCCCTCAAACAATTCCAAGACAAAATCTATATTTAAAAAAATTAAAAATAATAAAAAATAATAATTAAACAACAACAACAACAAAATGAGAGTTGTGTGTATTTGACAATTTTTTCAGGGTGGCCCTTAAATTATTGCGTACAGTATATTAGAAGCAGCAAACACATATTTTTTTCTCCTATTTAAAAATGTGTATAGTACTGACCTACAATCTGCCATCATAGCTTCTATAAAACGGGGGGTAATCGGACCTGGTGACGACCAGTCTGCGGATGTTATCGTGAATCCAGAACTCCTCATGCAGTCATTAATCTCCCGAGTGATCTCATTCAGCGAAACACCGTGGCCTGTAGATGAAATTAAAATAGACCCAAAGACAATCTATGTGTGTGGCCACTGAGTTTGCAAACTCTGACTCGGCGAGTGTCGCCATATTGTCTTCGTCGGTGACGTCATTTTTACTGTTGTGCGGCACCGCCGCACAACAGTAAAAATGATGTCATCGACGAAGACAAAATGAGCGACAATCGCCGCACAGCAGTAGAAATGACGTCTTCCTCAAAACAGCCCGGAAGCGGTCCCGACAAACAAGATGCATTTCTTTTCACTCGATCATACTTCCGGCCGGCCCCCACGAGCCCCCTGCTGCCTTGCAGGCCTGGCCGCTTGGCTGCGGAAAGGCTAAGGGAGGAAACCCCTGACATCAAAGCCCCCGTATGTCCGGGGAAGGCTTTTGAGCCAGAGACTAAGACAAGGACAGTCTGATATAAAACCTACGACCCGAGGACCTCGATGCCACCGTCCCAGCTTGCTAGGCCATGGCAAACGAACCAAGGGTTTAAAGGGTGGGGCCAGTACTGCGCACACTGCACTCCACCAAAAAGCTCCACCGCGCAGGCTTTAGGAAACGCCCAAGGACTATGACACTGAACTTTCCAAGTCCGTAGCGATGGGCAAGGGGCAAAACGGCAGGTGAAAGATGTCACTGGAAGCCGCAGTCTCAAACCTGCATGCAGGCGGTTCAGGATATTGGTCGCCTGATGTTGACCTGGGGATGACAACGTCACTCGGCACACCATGAACGACCAAGCAGCCTTCTCTAGGGACAGCACTGCTTGCTCCATACGGAGAGGGGCCTAGAAAAGGTGGCCTAACCAAAGCTCATCCCCTCGTAACCCCAGTTGGCTAGCCGCGGTCAACGGGCATCTTCTCATGCGGTCAGAAAACAAGAAAAAACAATGGATCCACTCTCATGACGACCACGACCGGACTCAACGTAGCATGCTGGAACATCCGAACCATGCTCGACACAGCAGACAGCGGACGCCCTGAACGTCGCTCCGCCCTCATTGCCCATGAATTGCGGAGGTTAAACATCGACATCGCCGCGCTCAGCGAAGTACGCCTTCCGGAGGAAGGCAGCCTCCAAGAACTTGGCGCTGGCTACACCCTCTACTGGTCAGGCAGGCCTGCATCAGAAAGACGGCTCTCAGGCGTGGGCTTCATGGTGAAGACCCCAATCGCGACTAAGTTGGAAAACCTACCAACGGGTCACTCCGACCGCATCATGTCCATGCGCCTCCCACTGAGACACCAGCAATACGTCACCCTTCTCAGTGTGTACTCCCCAACCCTCCTGGCAGAGCCTGCAGAAAAAGACAAGTTCTACTCTGACCTGCGCAGCCTCCTGCAGAGCACCCCTGCAGACGACAAAGTCATCATCCTTGGCGACTTCAACGCCAGAGTGGGCCAGGACTCTGAAGCCTGGAAAGGAGTCCTCGGCAAGCATGGCGTTGGGAACTGCAATGACAATGGTCGCCTACTGTTGGAGCTCTGTGCAGAGCAGCAACTTGTCATCACCAACACTACTTTCCAGCAAAAGGACAGTCGAAAGACCACCTGGATGCATCCTCGCTCCAAGCACTGGCACCTTATCGACTATGTCCTAGTGCGTCAGAGGGACCGCAGTGACGTCCTCCTCACCAGAGTGATGCCCAGCGCAGAGTGCCACACTGACCACCGCCTTGTTCGCTGCAAACTCAGGCTCCGCCTCAAGCTGAAACCCAAGAAAGGGGGCCCTCCCAAGAAAAAGCTTGATGTTGCCAGCCTTCAGCGTGACAAGAAAGCTGCCCTTCAGGCCGATTTACAGCGCATGCTCAAAGACACAGTTGATCCAGCAGACTCCTCTCCTGAAACACTCTGGGAACAACTGAAAACTGCTATTGTAAAATCCTCTGTGGAAGTCTTGGGCTTTGCTAGAAAGAGGAACAAAGACTGGTTTGACGAAAACGACGTAGAGATCCAGGAACTTCTAGCAAAAAAAAAAAGAGCCGCCCACCAGGCCCACCTAGCCCAGCCTTCCTGCCCTGTGAAGAAGTCTGCCTTCCGCCTCATCTGCAGCAGTCTCCAGCTCAAGCTTAGAGAGCTCCAGAACGAGTGGTGGTCCAGACTCGCACAGAGGACCCAGCTCTGCGCTGACAACGGTGACTACAGGGGCTTCTACGAAGCACTGAAAGCAGTGTATGGCCCTAGGCACCTGGTACAAAGTCCCCTGCGAAGCGCTGATGGACAGGCACTCCTCACAGATAATACCTCCATCTTGAACCGCTGGTCGGAATACTTTCAGGACCTCTTCGGCGCTGAACGCACTATTCAAGAAACAGTCATCCTCCAAATCCCACACCTTCCACTAAAGGTTGAATTGGACGAACCGCCCACCGCCGAAGAGACCCTCACAGCCATCCACCAGCTCAAGAGTGGCAAAGCAGCAGGCATTGACGGAATCCCGCCAGAGATCTGGAAACATGGAGGCCCAGCACTGCACAACAAGCTCCACGACCTCTTTCTCTGCTGCTGGGAAAAAGGCACACTACCAAAGGATCTCCGTGATGCAGTCATCATCACCCTGTACAAGAACAAAGGAGAGAAGTCTGCCTCCTCTAATTATCGTGGAATTACCCTGCTGTCCATTGCCGGGAAAATTCTCGCAAGGTTGCTCCTGAATCGGCTGGTACCTGCCATCGCTGAAGACCACCTCCCAGAGGGCCAGTGTGGCTTCAGAGCCAACAGGAGTACCACCGACATGGTCTTTGTGCTGAGACAGCTTCAGGAGAAGTGCCGCGAGCAGAACAAAGGGCTGTACGTAACGTTTGTCGACCTAACAAAAGCGTTTGACACTGTGAGCAGGCAAGGTATGTGGCAGATCCTGGAGCGACTAGGTTGTCCCCCAAAGTTCCTCAACATGATCGTCCAGCTCCACGAGGACCAGCAAGGCCAGGTCAGACTAAACAGTGACCTCTCAGAACCATTCCCCATTCGCAACGTCGTGAAGCAAGGCTGCGTGCTGGCACCGACCCTCTTCACCATCTTCTTCAGCATGATGTTGAAGCAGGCCACAGTGGACCTCGACGATGACGACGCAGTGTACATCAGGTATCGTCTTGATGGCAGCCTGCTTAACCTCAGACGACTGCAGGCCCACACGAAAACCCTAGACCAACTGATTCGTGAGCTGCTCTTCGTTGATGACGCTGCCCTCGTTGCACACACAGAGAGAGCCTTGCAGCGCATTACGTCCTGCTTCGCAGATGCTGCCCAGCTCTTTGGACTTGAGGTCAGTCTGAAAAAGACAGAGGTCCTTCATCAGCCGGCACCCAAGGAAGAGCATCGCCCTCCCCACATCACCATCGGCGAGTCCGAACTGAAGTCTGTACACCAGTTTACTTACCTTGGCTGCATCATCACGTCAGACGCCAAGCTGGACAAGGAGCTGGACAACAGGCTGGCAAAAGCGAACAGTGCTTTCGGGCGACTATTCAAGCGGGTGTGGCACAATCAACAGCTGAAAAAAGGCACCAAGATCAGCGTGTACAGAGCTGTCGTCCTCACCACCCTGCTGTACGGTTCCGAGTCCTGGGCCCTCTACCGCAGCCAACTACGACTCCTCGAACGCTTTCACCAGCGCTGCCTGCGTACCATCCTCAGCATTCACTGGAGTGACTATGTCACCAACGTCGAGGTCCTTGAACAGGCGGAAACTGTGAGCATCGAGGCTTTGCTGCTGCGGACACAGCTTCGCTGGGCGGGGCACGTCTCCAGGATGGAAGATCATCGCCTACCCAAGATCACTCTGTTCGGCGAACTCGCCACTGGACACCGAGACAGAGGGGCACCAAAGAAGAGATACATTGATTGATTGTACATTGCTTAACGTCCCGACAGCAACAAGGCTTTCTCAGGACGTGCCTGCACTGCTTGTGAAAAAAAAAAAATAAACAGAACATTGAATGTATGTCGCCATCCGGTCAAATACGTTAAATAACCCTAACACATGGGGCCTAAATAAAGCTAAGACCATTTAGCAACACACATCCAATATCAAGAGCTACAGGCAGTGCAGACAGTAGGGAGAGTTTTAAAAAGGCAAATACAGGTGAATGGACAAAGGGTAGACAGAAACACATGCCCCAGAATAGAGAGAAAAACTCACCCTGTGGGGCTGACCAGGGTGACCCTGGGAACTAAAAAGTACCTAACCCCACCCAGGTCCCCCAGGGCAGACCCGGGTGGGGGACCAAAGAAGAGATACAAAGACGGTCTCAAGAAATCGCTTAGTGCCTGCCAAATCGACCACCGCCAGTGGTCTTCGCTTGCTGCGGACCGTGACACCTGGCGCTCCACCATTCACAAGGCAGCCGTCTCCTTTGAGGACTCTCGCAGAGCTAACCTTAAGGACAAGCGGCTTAGAAGAAAAAACAGAGTTGTCGTAACTCAGAACCCTGACCAGACCTTCCCCTGCAGCCACTGCGGTCGAACCTGCCTGTCCCGGATTGGCCTCCGCAGCCACGACAATGCCTGCAGACGACGTGGGCAAGCCCTATAGAATCTTCGTTCGCGAAGTCAAGCCAAGACTTCCGCACTGACTCACCTTGGCGGCTTCCTGCACGCACGCGTGCTCACACGCACGTGACACAAACACACTTTCATAAAAAGCTAAATATTTGATTTGACCGGTATTTCTCAGCGTCAAATACACACTCCAAAACTTCTGTACACACTGACCTGAACCCAGCGCTGAAATAAGCAGAATGATCCTTGTGGCGAGCATGGCTTTTATGGCGACACCTGCACACGCGGCCTTGTTCTACGAACACCAACATGTCTCCAGTCTGTCGGTGTTGTCACGTGCGTCTTCGGCACGTGAAACATGACTTTTGACGTCTGCCGTGAGGGTCGAGAGTCGGTCTCGTTCTAACTTTGGTTTTAACACCTTCACTGCCAGTGGACGCAAAGTTATGTCTTTAACTCCTTTCACTGCCGAGAAAATGTGAACACGATCCAAGTGCAAGAGACATAGATCCTCATGAGCCCCCGCACTTGCTAGGGGCTCGTGAGAATCTATGCTTCTTACTGACACCACTTTGCATCCATTTACCTGGGGCTCTTTCACGGATTTCAGAAACAATCTGCATCCATTGACATTTAATAGGTTAAAAGGATGCGAGGCGTAAACGCCTAAAAACAGTTGACCGTCCGAATGCACGTGGCCAAAGCGAGTCAATGGATGTAACTTCCAAACACAAATGGATTATGCAAAAGCTTTTCCTCGTGTCTGTCGTGGCCAAAATCCCATGATTGGTGTCAAGTGATAATGTGATTTTCCAGTAACCCTTCCCACGGTAGCAAAACGTCTTCGGGCGCACGAAGTAGTAAATACCAGCATATCAGTAGTTTACACTCAGTGTGTCCAAGTTGTATAAACCTGGTCTATTTTATGTTAATGACTCGATCATTGACAAAGGACTTCGTGTTTCACTCTGGCGCGCCGGACTTGATTTTGTTTAACTCATTCTTCCCCAGACACACCACAGCAAGATAAGGATCGACCATGATAGTTCAAGGGTGATGCCAGAATAGCTTGGCGCCTATGGGCGCCAAGCTATTCTGGCATCACCCTTGAACTATCATGGTCGATCTGTGTCCTGCACTGCAATGCAGTCTTCAGAGGACAGCGGCAACATTTGGGGATTTCAACGTTGGGGCAGAATGAGGTAATCAAAACTTTTCTTTGTCTCCATGTGTATTACACATTTTCTGTATTTATTTCCTTCTGCTAATCGGGCTCGATACCATAAGGTATACAGGAAGTTTGAGAGACGATCCGTTTTAATGTTAATGTGGTGTGAAGTTGTAGTAAAACAACTTTTTTCTCATATCGGACTTGGCGTGTTTCACTCTAACGCATCTGGCTTGATTTTGTCTGGCACAGGTTTGTTATCTTTATGTATATTACACATTTTATATGTTTATTTCCGTTTACTAGTGCGGGATCTGTACCATAAGGCATACAGGAAGTGTGTGACGCGATCCGTTTGTATGTTATTAGCGTGTAAAGTCGGAGCAACTTCACGTTTTTCTCATATCCGGCTTGATTTTATCTGTCAAAGGCTTTTTATTATATTATTGTGCTTGATGTAGTGCCGATAAGAGGCAGATGTAATTACGAGACCCGAATCAAAATGTCCGAGTCGTAAGACAAGGACATTTGATTCGGGTCAAGTAATCACATCTGTCGGTTATCAGCACTATATCAAGCAAACTGTTGCTCAATATTATTTATGTGCCCAGTCCAAAACAAAACTCGCGTCATTCATTTTCCGGCTGATTGCGGTGTTCAGACAAAACACATGAATGGCAGGCGACTGCATATCGCTGTTGACTCCGCGTTGATATCGCCTGAATATGAAGATATCAGTGCATTGTGTAACCGTGCGTGTTACTGAATAAATTCTACTTGTAACTAGATCACGCATAATTGCGGGAAATGCCAGCGGGTTTGTTTATTTAGTTCTTTTCTCAGGTTGTGGATATCGCCAGCTGACATCTCGTCAATTTCATTGGTCAATCCAGCGACTCGCACGTTTCCTGGCGTCTTTTCTCTGTTAGTGTGTGTGTATAGGATATAAAATCATTCATACATACTAAAAAGTATTTCATTACTACTACACATAAGGAGCTCGTAAATGTTGCAGTGTGAGCATATTTCGCGTTTCCGTTTTGAAAATGCATCTGTCAAGGTGGAATCTTCTTGGCGCGCAAGGGATTTTGGGAAGGAAAGTATATCAAGCAAATTCATGAATATTAATTTGCTTGTTATACAATATATCAATACATGTGTCAAAAAAGGGACAACTTTATGGAGTGGGTACATATTTTTATATCTATTACAAATTATTTATATATAGTATTTCCTTTTTCTAGTGCAGATCTGTACAATAATGTATATAGGAGGTTTGTGCGCCGATCCGTTTTAATGTTATTGAGGTGTCAAGTTGGAGTAAAACAACGTATTTCTCCTTTCGGACTTAGCGTGTTTCACTGTAACACGCCTGACACGATTTTGTTGAAAGAAAAGCTTTTAGATCCTTATGCATATTACTCGTTTCATTTATTTATTTCCTTACACTAGTGCGGATATGTAAAGTTGGACCAAAATAAGATTTTTTCCCCCTATCGGACTTTGCGTGTTCAGTTCTAACAAGCCAGACTGTTTTAAAAATATGTGCGTATATTAAGTGTTTACATATTCATTTTCTTTTACTAGTTCAGACCTGTACCATAAGGAGGTTTGTGAGACGATCCGTTTGAGCGATGTTATATTGTAAAGTAGGAGAAAAATCATGTTTTTCACTCTGACGCGTCAGACATGATTTTGTACAGCACTGAAAAAAATGTTTTATCTTAATGTATATTACACATTTCATATAGCTCGTGATAATAAAATGAAATGGTCAGACCAAAATAGTCTGAACTTTGGTGTTCTCAATACCATTATTTTTTAATGTGCTTTTCATTAATTCGTTGGCATGTTGTTAAGGCAGTTATTCAGCCGCATACTTCTTATTCGTTCATGCTGATACTATAAGATTGATAATACATGTAGAATGATTTGGTAGATGAAGTAGCTCTATCTATTACGTTCACACCTTGATTCAGGGTTATTTTAACACATAATGGTAATGTCTCTTCGCACCTAACCGCCGGCTTTTAGTTCATGATTGGCCTCAAGGCAGATTAGTTCATGACACTTATTCTTTTGGTTAGCACCTAGTTTCAGGGTTACATAATTTTAACACATAATTGTAATGTCTCTTGGCAGGTACCAGCCGATTCAGGAGCAGCCTTGCGAGAATTTTCCCGGCAATGGACAGCAGGGTGTGGCTTCAGAGCCAACAGGAGTACCACCGACATGGTCTTTGTGCTGAGACAGCTTCAGGAGAAGTGCCGCGAGCAGAACAAAGGGCTGTACGTAACGTTTGTCGACCTAACAAAAGCATTCGACACTGTGAGCAGGCAAGGCATGTGGCAGATCCTGGAGCGACTTGGCTGTCCCCCAAAGTTCCTAAGCATGATCGTCCAGCTCCACGAGGACCAGCAAGGCCAGGTTAGACTCAACAGTAACCTCTCAGAACCATTCCCCATTATCAACGGCGTGAAACAGGGCTGCGTGCTGGCACCAACCCTCTTCACCATCTTCTTTAGCATGATGTTGAAGCAGGCCACAGTAGACCTCGACGATGACGATGCAGTGTACATCAGGTATCGTCTCGATGGCAGCCTGTTCAACCTCAGACGACTGCAGGCCCACACGAAAACCCTAGACCAACTGATTCGTGAGCTGCTCTTTGCTGATGACGCTGCCCTTGTTGCACACACAGAGAGAGCCTTGCAGCGCATCACATCCTGCTTTGCAGATGCTGCCCAGCTCTTTGGACTCGAGGTCAGTCTGAAAAAGACAGAGGTACTACATCAGCCGGCTCCCAAGGTAGAGCATCGCCCTCCCCACATCACCATCGGCGAGTCTGAACTGAAGTCAGTACACCAGTTTACCTACCTTGGCTGCATCATCACGTCAGATGCCAAGCTGGACAAGGAGCTTGACAGCAGGCTGGCAAAAGCAAACAGCGCTTTTGGGCGACTTTTCAAGCGGGTGTGGCACAATCAACAGCTGAAAACGGGCACCAAGATCAGTGTGTACAGAGCTGTCGTCCTCACCACCCTGCTGTACGGTTCCGAGTCCTGGGCCCTCTACCGCAACCAACTACGACTCCTCGAACGCTTTCACCAGCGCTGCCTGCGTACCATCCTGGGCATTCACTGGAGTGACTATGTCACCAACGTCGAGGTCTTTGAACAGGCAGAAACTATGAGCATCGAGGCTTTGTTGCTGCGGACACAGCTTCGCTGGGCGGGGCACGTCTCCAGGATGGAGGATCATCGCCTACCCAAGATCACTCTGTTCGGCGAGCTTGCTACTGGACACCGTGACAGAGGGGCACCAAAGAAGAGATACAAAGACGGTCTCAAGAAGTCACTTAGTGCCTGCCAAATCGACCACCGCCAGTGGTCTTCGCTTGCTGCGGACCGTGACACCTGGCGCTCCACCATCTACAAGGCAGCCGTCTCCTTTGAGGACTCTCGCAGAGCTAACCTTAAGGACAAACGGCTCAGGAGAAAAAACCGAGTTGCCGTAACTCAGAACCCTGACCAGACCTTCCCCTGCAGCCACTGCGGTCGAACCTGCCTGTCCCGGATTGGCCTCCGCAGCCACGAAAATGCCTGCAGACGACGTGGGCAAGCCCTATAGAATCTTCGTTCGCGAAGTCAAGCCAAGATGATGATGTAATGTCTCTTAACACCTAAACTTTTAGTTCTTGATTGTTCTTAGGGTAGATTAGTTCGTGACACTTATTCTTTTTGATTAGTATCTATAGTTGAAAAGCAGCAGCTGAGCAGATTTTATGTGCACACCTGTGCGGCAGAGTAGACTGCCCTGAGGTAGTGATGTAGTGTGACACTAAGCTCCAAATACCACGAGAATCGGAAACGCGAAAGGACACTAAATATATACTACACTGTTAATTAAACTCTTAAAAATCCCTGATCACTTTGGTGCCAGCGGGACAAGAAACATGAAAAAAAAAATTAAACTTCCAGAACTAAATGACTTCCATTCGATAGAATGGAAGTCATTTAGTTCTGGGAGTTTAAGAGTTAATAGAATCACGCCACAGCCTCGGACTCGGTAGGACGCTAATAAAACAGAGCGAGCGCATTACCTCGCGAACTGGTTTGATCGCGAATCGCGGATTACATAACTTGACTAAGTGGCTATGCGAGGTTCTGCATCACCGCGCGCCCGGCTGGCCCAAACATAGCCAGATGGCCCGTGACACACATGTTTGGTATTGCAGAGGCCGTTTCCTATCCCGTTATATCAGTATCCATGATAAAACGGAAGAACGCCATGTTTCGTTTCATCCATTAGAGCGACGTTTCCATACGCACGAATCCAAGATAAATACGATCCGTACCCGACGCAATGCAGATTTCATGTGTTCAAACTTCGTGGAGCGCGTGTTTCCATATAAAACGTGTCGGTGACATACCGGCGATTTCCGCCGTTGTGGAAACCAAAAACAAGACTATGAGAATTTCATCCCAAAGTCAACTGTATTATTTGGAGCTCAGATGCGTTTATCTTTTAGGAACATTCAGAGTGAGCAACAGGAATCCATATCCTTCTACTCTAACCCACCCTCTGATCCACACACACTTGCACACAGAAATAAAAAAAAAAAATGACGAACACACGGCGATTCCCGCCATTCGTAAGCTCTGTGGTATGGCGTAGCATAGCTATTCTGAAGAAGAATAATAGCACGAGCAGCAAAATGACGTCACTTCAAGCCTCACGTCATGGCATCATTAGTCCCACGACGCCGTGTTCATAGTGACGACTCGATGTCACACGTCACTCATCGCAGTACTAACATTTTACGTATCAGAGAATCAACTTTGCAATTTTTTTGCTGATTTTCACGCCTAGAGCTTAGAGGTCACAATGTGACCTAATCCTACCCCAGAGCCGGGACAAACAGCAGGCTTATGCAAACACTGTTTATGAAAAGTCATTTCGGGTATAAATGAGAAGATAGCTTTTTTTTCGTAAATAAAAAATTAAATTTATGTTAGCGGTTTTACAAATGACTCCGAAAAAGTGGTGCAGAAAATTGTCTGATTTTCAGACCTAGGGCATACAGGTCACAATTGACCTAATCGTACCCGACAGCCGAGACAAACTGTAGGCTTATGTAAATACCATAGATGAAAAATCATGCGATTATTAATGAGAAGATTGTTGTTGTTTTTTTCGTTAAAAAAAATAGATTAAATTATAATTCGTGAAATAATCCCCAAAACGTGAAAATATATTTTTTTCAAAGTTTTTTTAATTATCACTCAAAATGTTTTATAGGTACAATGCTGGTTAACGAACTCATTTAATATCTCCTATATGCAAAATATCTAGTACAAATAAGAAAAATTACGGACTCCAGTATGGATCAACCGGTTTTTGTGAAACGGCCATTTTCTTGCCAATGAGCATCTTAATCCACGAATCGAAAGAAAAAAGAGCTCGAAATAATTCTTTTAGCGACAATATCCTAAAATTTGTCCGTCCGCAAACGCGAGCTCTAGTCGTTGTCACATACATAGACACACACACACACACACACACACACACACACACACACACACACACACACACACTGACACACACACACACGCGGCACTTTGGCGCCAAAAAGATGTTCTCTAGCACGGTTTGCGTAGCTAAACGAGACGTCATTTTTATCTTGTCAGAATTGTTTGCCAGAATTTCTGCCCCGCACGCCAAAAACGTCATGTACTTGCTCCGGAATGCATGCGACCAGCCCCATTTCAAAGTCTACCGTATTTTCAATACGGTGGACAAAATTGGCACGAAGAGCAGAATGGCACGAGAACACATCTGAAAAATTTGCTCCTTGATAAAAAATCGTGTTGCGTTCGTTTCGAAGTCGGATGCTAAATTCGGTGCCGCACCGGAAATTAATGTAAATACAAAGTCACCCACAAACAAAAACAAACAAACAAACAAACAAAAACAACAACAACAAAAAATCCGACCTGCATGAACTGTTCTGTCTCAGACCCGCTTGGGGTTCGAATTGTATTCGTATCGGATATTCATTCTCTCTCTCTCTCTCTCTCTCTCTCTCTCTCTCTCTCTCTCTCTCTCTCTCTCTCTCTCTCTCTCTCTCTCTCTCTCTCTCTCTCTCTCTCTCTCTCTCTCTCTCTCTCTCTGACATGACTTATGAGTGTTTTTCGCATATATGATTTCCACTGAACTCTCTTCTTTCATTTTTTCCAATTTTGTACACATGTGACTCGCCACTTGACGTCAGTTCGTTCGTTCGTTTTCTCCATTTTTTTGTCCCCCTGCACCGAGGTGATCAGGGAGTAACGCTTTTACTTTAGTTAACGAACACGACATAGAAAATTTAGTTGTATAATTTGTTTGTTTTTTGTACAATAATTTATAGCGCACAATATCATCACCAACAGCGGTCCTTATGTATAAAAAAAGTATAGTTTACTTCCATATTTAAAATCTAGGTTAAAATTCAGGACCACCTAAGTAAAAGGATTAAAAGTTAAAAAAGGTTATACCCAATTTCATCGTTCACCATAAAAATTTAAGGAAAATAAGATAAGTTTAATTAGTGTCAATAAAAGTTTATAGATCCGTCTAAAATACTTTCGCTTTCTCTGTTTTATTTGTACCCTCCTTTTATCGTTTTTTTCTTTTCTTTTCCATTTAGCCGGTATCCTGGTCAGACCTGCTGCTTCACTGTTTGTGGATCAGCTGTGTGAGTCACACAATGTGTCTGCTGGTCTCTACAGCCTACAGACAGGTCGTTTGGACCATATTGAACCAGCGACAGTATAAGGCAGGGCCGGACCTGGGAAAAGTCGAGGGGTGGGGTTACAGATTCAGTATAAAGCGAAGGCGCGAAGCGCCGAGCCTTCTAGGCTGGTCCGGGGGCATGCCCCCCCCCCCTCCCCCCCCCCCCCCGAATTTTTTTTTCAAGGATGCAAAATGGTGCAATCTCAACCTTGAAAAAGCCATTTGTGATGGTCTGGGGATTTTGAGCTTTTTGAACAATCGAACTGACAAACTCTGGGGTACAAAAATTATCCCCTGCCCCTCCCTTAAAAAAAAACCCCACACATACACAAACATTTATTTATCAACAGAGATGTTTTGTATACTATTATTATTCACTACTTTTCGTTAATCGTTAACGGTATAAAGCTTTACCTTGTAGTTTATGAACATCAGGGCCCTGCTTTCACTTTCAGTCTTGCTGCACTAGGTTCCTCGGCATTAGTACCATTTGTGAATTGTATCTTCTGGCAAAACAGTTCACTGCCTCTTTGAAGTCAATATCAACATCCCTGTCCACTTTCAGTAAAGCAAGTGCATTGAGTCTCTGTTGCCCCATTGTAGAGCGCAGGTAGTTTTTCAGGTTGCGCAACTGACTGTTTGAACGCTCACACTCGGCAGTAGTGACAGGCAGAGTGCAAAGGTTCTTTAGCATGATGAACAGGTTGGGATAAAAATCCCTGTCACAGTGTTTCAGTGCTTCTGATGCCGTGGATGGGATGATAGCTGTCGCATTCTCAGCAGCACTTCGCCATTTGCAAACCCACCGTTGGTATTCTGCACCAAGGGTAGCATTGTCTGGTAGGTCAGACTCCCACAACATTGCCAGTGTCTTCACCCCTTCTGGAACCTGCATGAAACCATCCTGGTTGTCTATTAAAGAGCTTGGCACCAGACAGAGACCATCAACTGCTAGGTCAGCATTTTTGAACCTGAGTCCAATTCGGTTGACAGGTGTTCCAAGAAAGGAATGGCAATGCTAATCTTGAAATATTCTTCTGGAGTGGCCGCAGGTCGAGTCTGTCGGGATGCTTGATGAGGAACAACAACATCAGTTGTCAAAGCATTTGCCATTTTGCTGACTTCACCAAAATAGACAACGAACGCTGTGTCGACATCTCTTCTAATAGAAGACATGCAGTTACTGACCTCTGATTTCCCTGTGGGCATCGACAACATCTTTTGTTCTTTTCTGGAGCTTCACTGTCAAGGGTTTTAAGTAACGCAAACAATTGCGGACGACAACGAATGCAACGAGGAAAACACTGCTGCTCAAGGTGTGGAGAAAGCCAGTTGCCTTGGTCAATGTCTCACTCACACTGTCCCAATTGTCACTGTCTTCACACATTTGTTCCAAACAGTCGTGAACAACCAGGAAGAGAGATGTGTAAACCTCCAGTGCTTCATGTTTTTCTACCCATCTTGTTCTGCACAGATCAACAAGCTTTGTCTTTGTCGTGTCAGGCTGAGATGCTTCGATGGTATCTTCAAGTTTTCTTTGTCTCTTTGGAGAGTTTGAGAAAAACAGTGACAGTTCCCTCAGTGCTCCCATCATGTTCTTCACTGCAGGTAAGCCGCATGCTTTTACAATGCAGAGACTCAAGCTATGGGAAGCACAGTGAAATTACAGTGCTTTGTTGTTCCTTGCTTGAAAACGTGCCTGCACTCCTTTAAACTTTCCTGCCATGTTTGCGGCCCCGTCATAACCTTGTCCTCTAACATAATAATTGTTGAAATCAAGCCCCCACAAGATCAGACACTCAACAATCTTGTTGTAAAGTGTTTCACCTGTGGTATCTCTGCACTGGACAAAGGCCAGGAACTCTTCACGAACTTTCAGACTTCCATCGACGAATCTCAATATAATTGAAAGTTGTTCCCAGTTTGAGCTGTCTGTGACTTCGTCAGCAAGCACGATAAACTGTTTTGCTGCAATAATTTCTGCAAGAATCTTGTTGCGGATCTGATCACCAAGAACCTCTACCAGTCTGTTTTGTGTAGTTTTTGAAATGTATGTGGCCTTCTTCTCGCATGTATCTAGATGTTTCCGGAGAGTTTCATCACCTGCATTGATGCACAGATTCAAAAGGGCATTGCAATTGCTTCTGTTCTCACTCTGAAGAATGCCATCATCACAGTTGCCCCTCAGAGCTAACCCCTGTCTTCCACACACTTCAACAATCCTGAAGAGGCTTGTCAGAACTTGTCGATTTGCAGCGATGTTTTCTGCATTTTTCTGATTGATTTCACTGGCGATGCTCTGCTCTGGTTTATCCATGATTGTCAAAAACTGCTCTCCATTTGCCATTGCATCTTTGTGGTATTGTAATAACGAGTGCTTTTTGATCTGATCACAGGCTTTATTCCAGTTCTTGAATGGCGTCTTCACAAACTTGCCCAGGTTTTCAGTAGACTTTGCAAATAATAGGCAATACTTGCAGTAAGCCCCATCCTCGAAAGGAGAATACACACGCCAGGAGTACTTTTGCAACCACTCATGGTGAAATTTTCGGTTCTTGTTGTTTATCACTGTTGTTGGAAACTGAAAACCAGGTGATGGTCTCCAGTGTTGCCGTAGAAGATGCTCCTTGTCACGGCTTGACAGTGAAACGACTCGTGTGTGTTTCTTGAAAACTTCACCAAAATCGATATTTTTGTTGCTGGTGATCTGAGAGGAGAAATCTGAAGAGGAGTCAGAAAGCAGGCTCACATCAGGCTGGTTGGTCATTGGCATGGCAGAGGATTCAGAAAGCAGGCCCCTGGCAGGCTGATCAATGCTTGAGGAGGAGTCTGAAATACAAATAAAAGTTGGGTCTTTGAGAAGTCTGAAATACTAAAACGATTGTGTGTGTACCTGAGAGAGAGAGAGAGAGAGAGAGAGAGAGAGAGAGAGAGAGAGAGAGAGAGAGAGAGAGAGAGAGAGAGAGAGAGAGAGAGAGAGAGAGAGAGAGAGAGAGAGATAGAGAGAGAGAGAGAGAGAGAGAGATGAGAGAGATGAGAGAGAGAGAGATAGATAGAGAGAGAGAGAGAGAGAGAGAGAGAGAGAGAGAGAGAGAGAGAGAGAGGGAGAGAGACCTGCAACAAGATAATTACATTTAAAGCATATATATATCTTCGTTTACACACTTCAGTCAAGCTTAGATATATATTTATGATCTGAAATAACAGCTGTTCTTTTTAGACCCCTCCCCCCAAATGATGGACAAAATCTTTGCTACCTTATGACTCATAGAGTCTTCTTCAGGCTAATGATAGCCAATGGAACCCACCAGTCATTTTGTTTAATATTAATTATTAGAAACACTCAATCACGTATCAATTTCAGGTTGTATTTAATTTTTTTTTGGAGGGGGGGGGGGGCAGTAAATTACTCACCAACACTGCTTTTACTTGTTCCCATGTCACTGTTTCGAACTCCACTGCCAGTGGTCTCACTTTGGGTTGATTTTTGTCTCTTTCGAGGAACTGCATCATCTGCCGTTTAGAAAAACAACTTTTATTATTATTATTATTATTGTTATTATTATTTATTATTATTATTATTAAAGGCTTTTTTATGTAGCGCTTAACTGTAAACAGCTCTAAGCGCTTTACAATTTACTCAACAACAACAAACAAAAAGAAAAAAAAAGAAAAAACAAAGATATAACATAAAAATTAAAACATGAAATTATCCTAAAAGCAACAACAAAAATGTAAATAAAATAGAGCCGTCTTTTCAACATCTTATATATGATTATGCATTGCAGGTGTTAACACATCTACTACAATTTTATAATAATAATTTAATATAAAAAAGAAAAACAGTGGTTTTCTGACTAGTTCTTAGTTTATTTTAAATTTCATCAACAAAAGGCCTAAGGGTGAATAATCTTATTTTGTAGCACGCTGTTCACATGCATAGGAACTGTTGGCCATGGACCACAGTGCTGTTTCTGTACTGTCCAGTCTCTTAACCTTAGTCAGTCCCAGTCATCCCCTAATTTTTCAATTCCCTAAAAAAACACTACCGCCCACCAGCTGCACATTTGCCATGCACAAAATACAAAAAAAAAAAAAACAGCACATCACCCGTCTCATTTCTTGGCTATGAAACTGGTTCCTTACCAACCCCACACCCAAGAACAGCTGAAATCAGCGTGCCCCTCAAATCACTACGTCAAAGGCAACTCAACATAGGCCCACAATTGTCCACTGGATAAGCTCAGGATGATATGAATCAAAGCACCAAACATGTCTCCTCTCAGCTAACCACAAATTTCCAGCAAATTCCAACATTCAGCCCAACTGCAAATTTTCAAACAAGGCAAAAATTATTTTTAAAAACAAGGGGCCTTGCACTGCCTGAACTTCCCATTTAAATGTATAACGTGACCTGTTAACAAATTTGCTGATTTTCAGCAGTTGGCAAAATTTCAGCACAGTTTTATTTTCCATTTTATTATGTAAAAAGGCAGTGGTTGGGATACCGTCATGATGACTTCTTGTCGTTCCAGAAACCGAAGTCGTCATGACGGTTTCGCACCCGGAAAGGCTATGTTGCCGTCACAATTGACGGCTACGCTGTCAACAAGTGGCGTCAGATCAGCTATGGTTTCCATAGTCAGCCATCAGGACGGTTCTGTTCTGCTCTCCGAAGAGATTTACGTCACAATACATAGCTAGTAAGCTGCACTAGTGATAACGATACTTTATAACTTAGCCCTTGGTTTTGTTATTGAAAACGATATTTTGCCGTCCAAAGATTTTTTTATAAATATAAAAACAATATTGATCATTGATGCAGATATCTTTATTCTTTAAATTGGCATTTTTTAAGTTATATATCATAATACTTTGTGAAATAAATTTTAGGCTATGCATTACTTTAATTGTTACCTGTTTTGGTATTTTAATAAGTGGGGCTGTTTTATATCTATGATATTCATTATTATCAGCTCCTACAGCGTAGGCTACACTCACAGGAAGGAAGTATCGCCACGTGCTCATTTGAATTGAATTTGGAATGGGTGAATTTTACTTAGTTCTACTGACTACATTTCTTTTATGAGACAAAATTGGATTTAAAAATGTACCCACCTTCTGAAATGGAGCTTGATGAAAACCAGCATGACAGTCGCCTACTGCCATCAGCATCTGTTTTTTTTTTTTTCAGTTTCGGCATTTTCGGGGAGACAGCAAAAGTGAAGTGTTACCAAAGAAAATAGATCTAGGTGTGAACTTCCCCCCACAAATCTTAATGACGTCAGACGTCTTTTCACTGATCTTTCTCGGAAAGACGTGCACTGAAGGAGAGCAACTCTTTTCGAGCAACCTGGTCGATTCAACGGAAATCCATTTCAACGATGTTTTTGGACGATTCAACGATGGTCGTTTCAACGGATGTTCGTTACAACGAATTATCATAATTATCAACTTAGCGTCTTAATTAATCTTTCTAAAAAGTCGTTTTTGGGGGATTAGGGCTGTATCAAGGTGAAGGTGCTGGAAGAGGCTTGGGCCAGAACAAGAAAATATGGCTGCATTTACTAATTTAGGGTTAGGGGTTGGGTTACTTGGTCGTTTCAACGGGAAAACGCTTTGGACGTTTCAACGGATCCCTTGAAATGGATTTCCGTTGAATTGTCTATAAATAACTCTTTGTACCTTGGATCAAAAGTGACTAAAAACTGCAATGTTTTAAAAACAATAAAAAAAAAAACAACTTTGGAACTCCCTTTGCATAAAAAAATTAACTGTTTTTTTTTTTAAGTTGGGAGGGGGGGGGTCCGGAACCCAGGTACCCCCCCCCCTCCCGCCCCCTGGGTCCGGCCCTGTAGCTCCAGGTTAATTAGTTAGTTAAATCTAGCTTAGTGTCCCACCGGGTCACAGTAATCGGGTACTAGCATTTAATCTCTGTTTAAAATCACAACAGTGGCGCAGTGGCACAGGTGCGATTAACTAGCCTGGCAGCCGAGTTCCTTGGACCAATAACACGTCCTGAGAAAGCCTTGTTGCTGTCGGGACGTTAAGCAATGTACAATCAATCATTTGGACCATTATTTCTTGTGTTCATCGCTTACGTGCCATCTCGATGGGTATCAGACGCTTCCCTCTTCGTCACGCCTCAGCTCCGTAAGCGGGATTAATCAGGATCAGCAAACTACATGGCGTCCTATGTGTGAGTCCAGCCACGAGATGATAATCAGCCTCCCACTATGCCCGGCAGCCGCACCACTCGTTCAACTAAGACGGCCGCAAAAGCTACTCTTTAACAAATCAATGATACCCTTGATCCTATGGCGAAAAGAATGGGGAAACTGCCCCCTCCAGAATCTACCTATGAAGAATAGCCCTTCATGAAAGATACATGGAGCAGCCGCTTCCCCTCGGGGCTACAGCAGAGTGGAAAGACGAAGATGCCAGTCACGACCAAGTGAAATCCCCCATCTACCCTCTCTACCCCGAGTCGCTACAGAGTACTCTACTGTAGCTCAGACAAGGACAATCAAAAACAGGCTGTCGAGTCACAATAACTGAGTTCTACTCAACACGCCTTATCAGAACCCAAGGCAAGGGGTGCGAGAGGTGGATTATCAAGAAATTTGACATCCTTATACATCCTTAAGGATATAGTGGAGCAGCTTCGGGCCAAACAAAATCTGCTAGAGTGGCTGGGACCCATTCAAGATCTGCTAGAGTGGCTGGCATTCCGACTCCCCCCTGTCTGGCATTAAGCGACGGTTCACTGGCCACACCACCCGCCTCCACCACCACCCGCCCGGCCCCGGCAACACCACCAGCCTGAGTGAAGCTACGAACGGACAGACAGACAGTCAGATTGACACCCCCCCCCCCCTTCCGGACCAAATCAGCGAGAGCTGAAAGTCCCTGTCCCGTCAAAAATTGCACTTGCACTTGCCAAACAAAATCCCACGTCGCTCTCTCTTCCTTCCACCTCCCTCCTGCTCACCTTACCTCCCATCTCATCCGCCATATGTGACGAGGTCTCTGAGAGACTGACCCGTTAATCCCCCTCAATACAATGGAGACTTCACCATGTGCGTCCAGCTCTTCCCCTACTGAAGCCCCTTCTCCCGCGGCAAACGTCACCGATGCCGTGACTGACGGGCAAGCCCCACCTGTCACTACCCCTGGAGCAGGAACCTTAGCGCCACCCCATGACCAGCCGGCCGTCACTCCAGTGGTCTGTCAACACAGTGACGTCATCGCCACGGCCACCCCTCAGAACTCCGTCATAAGTGACACCAACCTACAAACGGCTGAACTTGTTGACACAAGCTGTGACACTCCCCCTGTGGTGAATCAAGACATCCCTATGCAAGTGACTGCTACTCAAGCTGATCAGCAGTGTATATTGTTAATATACAACCAACTAACAGCTGCCATCGGGACAATACAAGAACTACAGGCAGAACTCAAAACAGTTAAAACTGAGCTGGCTACTGTCAAAGAGCAATGTGCAGCGTTGCAAATAAAGCAAGTTATCCTTGACGGCGCCAACAAGGATGCCGGAGTTAGGACAAGAAACGAGAAACTAGCGACTGAAAAATGATCCTCAGCCACCGAACAGCACAGCGCTTGAAGCATCACTAAGGATCACAACAAACTCACCAAACACCTTGAAATATTGAATAGGCAGGTGTCCAAGTTTACTAAAAGCAAGGATGCCCACAGTGCTGCAATTGCCGACCTGAAAACTCAGCTCGACAGCTTCTGCCGATCGCTCTCCCCTCCAACAGTCACACAGCTGAACAACACCACAAACACTGCAGAAGCCCCCGCCAGTGGTACCCGTGTTCCGAACCTCTCGTCACCCTCTCAAGTGTTGGAAGTTGACGAGTCAAAGCCGCAAATGAGCGCTGGAGGGGATAACTGAGGTGAGGCCGGGACTGAAGAGGTGAAGGCTAATCCCATCATCCGCCAGCCACCGCAGGATAAGGTCCCGTTCACCGTGCGGCTACCAGCTAAAGCTAAACTAGCGGGACTACTAATCGGCGACCCCAACCTACGGGGAGTGGATCGCCCGGCGGCTGGACCCCAGCGGGGCCACGTGCGTCCGCACTCTGCGCGGAGTCAAGGCTGCGGCCCTTTCCCAGTGTGAACCGCGTGCTGACATCGGACAAGTGGTGGTTCATGTTGGCACCAATGATGACTGGGCTTCAAGCCATGACATTGATGTCATCATGCAGGACTACCAGAGTCTCACAGTAGCAGTCCGACGTGCCTTCCCGACAGCAGCCATTGCCATTACCTCTGTCCTCCCGCAAGGCCGATGCACCCTGCAGAAAGTGTGCGCAGTCAATGAACGTTTGGCGAAACTCTGTCGCCAGGAAAAAGTGCACTTTCTTCAGGAGGCTGCCTTCTATACATCAAATGGAGCAGTGGTTATATCACTGTTCGGACATGACAAACTACACCTCAACGACCGTGGTGTCAATGTCCTACTCCGTCAGGTCAAGAGCTTCCTAATCCAGACTCAACAGTATCGCGACCAGCGTGCCATCTATCCATCGATGAGTGGCGACAACCAGCGACAGGCAGCCAGAACTGTTGATAACCAGCAGCAGAGACGGGATCATATCCAACAAAACTCTGCCAACAACACACATGTAGTTTTGCAGTCTGCCCCTAACCGTCGCTGGGAAACCGTCAACAATGCTGTTTCCCCCCAACGACGGCAGAAGTGAAAGTGGTCTCCCAGTTCCACCCTATGGTGACCACCACGAGGCTTCTGCTAACATCCAGTCCTATGGGAAAAAGGGAGTCCCGCTTACCAGTGAGTTCCACGGAAATAGCACTGGGCTTAGCAACGCTACTGTTTCCAGCTTCCCTACCCCTCAGCCAGTGCCTTACCCCCGTGTGGACTCGATGCCGAACCCCTTCGCACCCCTCCCTGGTAACTACGCCCACCCGTCGGCCATGCTCTGGTCCACACTGACGTTGCTTCGCACGGATTACCTATGCCACCGTTCTCCCCCTTCAACCCCGCCTTCCTGCAGTAAGTTTCTCTAGCCCCAGTGGCAGCTCCCGTTACCCCCCCCCCCCTCCCCTCCCCCCCCCCCCCCAAGCGGACTGCGGCCGCAGGACGGGATGTGATCGGATTTCGTGTCAACGCGATCTTTTGTAGTGACTTTAATAGGACTTAGGCGTAATTGGACCCAGTGAATAAATAAAACTTAGATAATCCGTTCTTGACATAACGGTAACCCCTCCCCCTCCCCATATCCCCCTTTATTTTCAGAGATGTAGCATGTGTGAGGCTAGGTGTTATCTACGTGACTTTCGATTAATTTGCATAGTTTCAGGTGCACAAAGTGATTAGTGTAGCGCCGGTTCTACTGGACAGACTTATAGACTGAGAGAAATTCTTTGTGCCCTATATTGCAACGATACTGACCTCTTTTGAAATTGAAAGTTCCGTATTAGGTCAGTATATACATTATAATAATAATAATAATTACGGTATTTATAATGCGCTTATCTTATAATAATTATAACTCTAAGCGCGCACTCACAACTCGCGTACGCATGCGCACACTTTAGACAACGACTCACGTACCACAAATACTGAAATACATTACGACAGTCAGCTTGGGGTGGGGAGTGTGGTGATATAGTGCTAGAACTGTTGAAAGAGGTGAGTTTTGAGGGCGGACTGGAAGGAGGAGAGAAAGTGTTTCTGACGGAGAGAGAGTGGGAGAGTGTTCCAGGTGGATGGACCGTATACAGAGAAGGAGCGGGGGCCGAAAGTGCTGAGTTTGGTGCGGGGGATGTGGAGGCGGAGAAGGTCGGAGGCGGAGCGGAGGGAGCGAGGAGAAGTGTAGGGGTGAAGTAAGTTGGAGAGATAGGCATTATGTTGGCAATACTTTATAAGGCGTGATATCATGATATAAATTTGTGTTTTTAGGACGTGCACATAAAAGGCTGCCAGAAGCAGAGTAAATATGACATTTAGTGTCTTTTGGACATACAAGCGACACTAACAGAGCCTGCCGTTCCGTCTGTAATCTGGTGTCTTGATCGTTGTGCGCATCTGTGCTTGTGCGTATGGTCACAGATGTATTGATTTAACTGCGTTTATTTAGTGACCGAACTGTGGATCTTTCAATTTCTGATTTCGATCAGTAGCTGAATGATATGCCGTACCGTGGATCGTACTGTGTTCATAAGTGACTGAAACTGTGACTGTGCAAGGTTATGATAACGGCCTTTAGCCGCTTCTATGAAACTCTCGCTCTACATTGTTTTAATGTGTGGATCAGTTTAATCTCGTTTGTTTAGTCAACGGACTGCGCAAGGATATTTATCATTTATTGTACCAGTCGCTTAGACTTTGTGGTCATCATGCCAGCCAAACAAGGACTGAAAGTCGGCCATTTGAACATTTTCACCTGTATTCAAAAGTTTCTGATGTATCACTATTTGTAAACCAACTTTGGTCTCACCGAATCTCGTCTAGACTCCAGAATCACTGACGAATGTATCAGTATTCCAGACTTCTCACTAATACGACGTGACGCAACTGCGCCTGGATATACAGGAATTGCCGTTTATGTTCACCAGACTATCCAGCATTTGGTACGGAGGAGTCTTGATCTTGAGACCAGAGAGGTTGAATGTGTTCGGTTGGAAGTCAGAATCCCTAACACTTCTCCCCTACCTGTGGGCTATGTGTACAGAAATCCAGCGTCCACTGCCGAGTGGTATGACGACTTTGTACAGGTGATGGATAAAGTAAATGACACTGACAAGAACATTCTTATCTTAGGGGATTTCAACATTGACATACCAAAACCAAATTCACTGTGGCAATGTACAACAACACTTTTTGGACTGATACAGATGATCACCACTGCCACCAGAGTAACACACTCCTCGTCTACTTTGATAGATCACATCTATACTAACAACCCTCAAGCTATCACTGAAACTGACGTCTCTTCGCTAGCTATCAGTGACCACTTTCCCATCATATGTACATGGTTGTGTCATGTTCCTAAACATCAGAAACAACATTCCTATATAGCATTCCTATACAGATGTTTTAAAAAAATAGATAACAATTATTTCTTATTATGAACTCGGTAATACGCCATTTTACGAAGTGTACAATTACGACGATGCTGATTTAGCACTGACGTTGTGGATTGAGATGTTCCTCGAGGTGCTAAACAAACACGCGCCGCTAAGAAGAAAGATGGTCCGGTGCCGCGAGCCTCCCACTTGGATCACTGAAGAAATCAAAGAAACAATGGAGGCTAGAAATTTGGCTAAACGACAGAAAAACTTCAATGAGTTAAAAGACTGCGCAACAAAGTCAAATATCTTATCAGAGAGGAACAAAAAGCACTGGTTGAGAAAACTGTAACTGAGGGCAATCCGTCTTCTGTTTGGAGAGCTCTGAATTCACTAACCAATAACTGTGGCATAAATTATACACATACGCCAAGCAGCCTGAAAGCAAACAATTTTAACAACCACTTTATTTCAGCCCCAAAGAACTTTTTGCGCTCTGCAGGTTTGGGTCAATCAGCATATGCCCCGTCAGATAAACGTACTGACTTCTGTAAGCAAAGGCTGTCCCCGGGCGATGCTTTTGATATTCCCTACTTAGCTGTACATGAAGTGGGCAGATTTATTTCTAGCCTTAAGAACAAAAGGTCAGCTGTTGATGGAATTAACGGGTATATACTCGATCTCTCGCTTCCTTATACTGTGGAAAGTCTAACGTATATTTATAACCTTTGTATCCAGATCCACAATAGTAATTTTCCCGCAGCTTTCAAAAAGTCAAAAGTTGTACCCATTCCTAAAATGAAAGACACATCTAATGTCGACAATTTCCGACCCATTTCCTTACTATCCGTTCTTTCAAAGCCCATTGAAAAGCATGTCCACAATCATCTGCTGAAATGTTTTGAAGAAAAGTCACTACTAAATCAGTATCAGTCAGGTTTTCGACCTAAGCACTTTTGTCATACCGCTTTAGTCCGTATGATCGACACATGGCTCTGCAATATAAACAGAAGCAAGATGTCTGGAGCTGTTTTCCTAGATATCAAAAAGGCTTTTGTCCTTATTAACCATGAGATTTTACTGAAGAAACTAGACTGCTATTTCAACTATAACAGCCCAAGGGCACTCCATTTTTTTCGTTCATATCTTCTAGGGAGAATTCAAACTGTATTCGTCAATGGTAGTTACTCTTCTGAAATGTACGTTGAGATCGGAGTGCCCCAGGGATCCATCGTAGGACCTCTACTATTCTGCTTGTTTATAAAATGAGTTACCATTACATATATCCAGTCCTAATACCGATGTTGACATGTTCGCTGATGACTCAACTCTTCATGCGGGCGGGAAAACTGTACCTGAAATATCAAACACTCTTCAACATAGTCTTCAAGAGGTCTCCCAGTGGTGTAGAAACAACGAAATGCTTGTTAATCCATCTAAAACAAAAAGCATGTTTCTCACAACGAGAAAAAAACATCAGCTGCGCCCTCCTCTGCTTAATCTATCATTCGATTATGTTCTAATCGAGCAAGTCAAGGAGCTTAGACTGCTCGGGGTGATTGTTGATGAACAGCTATGCTGGCAACCCCACTTAATACAGCTGGGGAAAACTCTAGCCCCCCCCCCCCCAACCCCCCCCCCCCCCCCCAAAAAAAAAAAGTCCTATTGTCAAAACTTAAGTCTATTATTAAACTCAAAAGACGCAAATTGCTTTTTAATTCTTATATAAAGCCACACATTGACTATGCCTCGACTGTTTGGGACAGCTGCAGCAAGACTAACCTTAAGAGGATTACCCTGCTGTACAAACGCGCAGTTAAACTGATTAATCCTATCCTCTGTTTAACCTCTGATGAGAAGCTTGAGGCAACCGGGCTCCTTCCACTAAAGAAACGCCTTTTGACCAACAAGTGCGTGCTGATGCACAAGGCCCTGAACGGGAAAACCCCCTTCTACTTGTCTATGCTATTTAGTCAAGGCACAAAGGTTTACAGCACCTCCAGGAATAGTCTCGCCATCGGATCTATTTAAATCTAGCCTTTCGTACTCTGGTGCATATCTGTGGAACTCACTTCCTTCACATTTACAGCTAACTAAAAGCATGCCTTTGTTTAGGAAGAGCGTTTTCGAGTACATGTCAAAGGCCAAACATTTCTGATACATAGTCTTTTTTTATAGTCTATTTACCTTAGTTTGTTTATTTGACTCTTCGCACATCTAAATGCACTGTGACACCCTCGACAATATCAGCATTGTGTGTGTGTGTGTGTGTGTGTGTGTGTGTGTGTGTGTGTGTGTGTGTATGTGTGTGTGTGTGTATGAGTGTGTGTGTGTGCGCGCGCTTGCGCGTGTGAGTGCGTACGTGCTTGTGTGTGTGTTGGGGGGGGGGGGAAGGGGGGGGGGCGCGTGTGCATGTATATGTGTGTACTGACGTTAACTGATTTTGCTCTGTCATTTACAAACGAAGTTTATTTTTTTCAATGTATGTATATGTCATTTGCCTGTATTGAATTGTTGTTTTGTGTTCAATCCGTAGTTTAGCAAGGACAGATATGAAAAGAGGCCTGTGCGCCTATCGTCTCCATCCTTGAAAAATAAAGTTTCATTCACTCACTCACTCACTCACTCACTCACTCACTCTCTCTCTCTCTCTCTCTCTCTCTCTCTCTCTCTCTCTCTCTCTCTCTCTCTCTCTCTCTCTCTCTCTCTCTCTCTCTCTCTCTCTCTCTCGTACCATGTTGGATTGGTCCTTAAAAATACTCGTGACTTTTTGGTCCTTTGGATCCCAAGTGTTTGCCGTGCTTGGAGACCCGTGTCGGGGGAGAAGAGGATCCTGGTGGCTGAGGTTCCCTTTGGGCTGCGGCTCACTGGTGCCAACACTCCACTTCGGCCTTGACTTCTACCTAAACGGGAGGCTAGTCGTACCGGCCTAGTCAATCGGCTCTTGTCACGTTGAGCCCTATCCCACTGTTGACATGCGGGTTGCTATACGGAGCACCATGCTATAGCTTCTGATGCTGATTAGGTGCTTTACGCCAGTATTCCCCTGCATTCAACGGTGTGATAGAAGGCGGTGGCTCAAACGGTTCAATCGGGCTTACCCCCTTGAGTATATCTTTCGGGCAGTCTCCATTGTGCGTCGGCTGGAGACCCGCCGACAGTTGCACTTTCCCTTGTTGGGCTCGGTGGCGGGCGGGGACCCCCGGGGGATGAATATCTCTACTAATATAATATGGATAAAACCAAAAAACCAAAACTAGCACAGAAACGGCGCATAGACACCGACATTGCACATGACAGTGATTCAGACTGTGAGGAAGCGACGCCTCAGGCGTCGGCCGTATGGCCTCGCTTCCTCATTGTCCATAGCAAGGTGAAGGAGAAACCAGTTACCAAGCTGCATCCTTTTCTGGTGGGGGAGACCCTCAGGAGCCGTGTTGGCAGGCCTGACGCCCAGCGCCTCAGGTCTGGTGACTTGCTGGTGGAGTGCCGTACTCGGGCACACTCCAGCGGGCTACTGGGGCTCTCTTCCATCGGAGACACTCCTGTGGAAGTCACACCCCACAAAACTATGAATTCGTCAAGAGGCGTAATCAAAGATCAAGCTTTGGCAGAACTGTCAGAAGATGAACTTGTAAGGAACCTTAAGTCTCAGGGGGTGACTTGCGTCAGGCGCTTCGCTTCCAAGCGAGGTGGTGGGGAGATCCGTCTCCCTACCATCATCCTGACGTTTGGCACCCCCACCCCTCCTACTACCATCTGGGGAGGTTACTACTCCCTGAGAGTGAAAAAGTACGTCCCTCTTCCCCTCCGGTGCTTTAAGTGCCAAAAGTATGGCCATGGGCAGAAGACATGCCGTCAGGCAGAGGCTTCATGCGCCCGTTGCACTAGGCCCGGACACTCTGCTGAGTCCTGCACAGCCACCCCCCTGTGTGTGAATTGCCAGGGGGCGCATATGGCTTCGGATAAGAAATGCCCTCGTTGGATATCCGAGTGCAAGATTCAGCAGGTGCGTGTGGAGAAGGGGCTGTCCTTTCTGGATGCCAAAAAACTGGTTGAAGGCCCTGGTGCAGCTGCGGCTGCCCCAACCTCTAACACCTCAGTGTATACTTTTAGTGCAGCGGTGGCAGGCAAGCGCCCCACCAAAGACTTTTCATGTCAGACCCCAACTTCTTGGTTGGGGGCGGAGCCTCGGCTCATCTCGCCCCTGGAGAGTAACCCTCCTCCGGTGGTGACAAGGAGCCAGGGAACGCAGAAGGCGGACACTGCCGGTCCGGTTGTGCCGCCTTCTGTTTCCCCTAAGCCTCAGCCCCCACCCAAACCTGTTAGTCAGTCAACTCCAAAGGCTTCTGGCTCTGGTCAGCCTTCTAAGGCCGCTAACTCTAGCGGCAGGAACGCTGCCCAGGACCAGAAGTCTAAGAAATCTATGGGACCGCTGTGCGCACGGGCCCAGAAGGGGAACACAGATGTCCCCCTTCAAAACAAATATGCTGCACTGGAGGAGCGGATGGAGGGAGTGGAAGTTGTTGTTGCTGATGCTGCGGCAGCTCCACCCCCTTCCTCTCCGAAGAACCAGAGGAGGCCCGGGAGCCGGCCCCCCTCTGTTTCTTCAACTCCTTCCAAGGTAAAGGAAAAAGGGGGGAAAAACTCCTTACCCCCAGATAAGACTTAATCATGGACTCTTTGCTTCAATGGAATTGTCGTGGTTTTCGAGCTAACTTTGAGGAATTACGTCTTTTAGTCAAGTTCTATAACCCCTCAGTCATATCTCTTCAGGAGACTTACCTGAAGACTTCTGACCCTGTGTCTTTTAATGGTTTTAATGTTATACATAAAGGCTCTGATTCGGAGAGGCGCTCGGGTGGAGCGGCTCTTCTCATTAGTAGCCAAATTTTATGTAGCCCCGTTAGCATCGACACCTGTCTTCAGGCTGTCGCTGCTCGGGTTACCTTAAAAAAGACCATAACCATATGCAGTATTTACCTGCCACCATCACTGCGGGTCTGTAGCAATGATATTTTTCACTTAGTAGATCAACTGCCCCCTCCCTTTATTCTCATGGGGGATTTTAACGGTCATGCTCACCTTTGGGGTAGTGACCACTATGATGGCAGAGGTCAGATGTTAGAAGATGTTTTTTCTCAACTTAACCTATGTGTCTTTAACGATGGCTCACCTACATACTCTAACTCAGGTTCCGGATCTAGTTCTGTTCTAGACCTCACTGTGTGTGATCCTTCTCTCATGCTGGACTTTGACTGGAAGGTTCACGACGACCTGTGTGGTAGTGACCACTTCCCAGTAGTCCTGTCATCGGTCAGCTGTGAGGAGGATTCGCCGGTGGGGCGCTGGAATCTCAAGAAAGCTAACTGGTCTCTGTTTGCCTCTCTCTGTCAGTCTCGTCTTACAGAGGAGGTGGTCATGTCAGCTGAAGAACCTGTTTCTTGTTTTACTTCTATTTTGTTGGAGGTTGCAGGTGAAACCATCCCTAGAACTTCCACATCACTCCCTCGGAAGCCGAGAGTACCATGGTTCAATGAAGAGTGCCGCAAGGCCCAAACAATGCGCAAATCTGTTCAGCGACGTGCATTTCGTAATCCGTCGCAAGCAAATATTTTAACCTTTAAAAGACAGCGGGCGAAAGCCCGTTATATTTTTAAACGTGAACGCCGTGCTTCCTGGAGACGCTTCGTCTCATCTTTATCTTCTAGGACTCCGTCCCAAAAAGTCTGGAAGGCTGTTCGAAGAATTAGGGGCAGGGGTGGCTCGGCTTCTGTCGGCCATCTTAGAGATGGTGCCAGTTTGGTCACAGATAAAAAGGCTGTGGCCAATTTACTTGCCTCCACCATTGCCCATAATTCTTCAACAGAGCATTATTCACCTTTCTTCCAGAGAGAGAAGGAGAAGCGAGAATCTTGTGCTTGTGATTTTATATCGGATAACTTGGAAGACTATAATGCCCCTTTTACGTTTTCAGAATTGCAGCAAGCCATGCAGAAATGTACTGACTCTGCTGCTGGATTAGATAACATCCATTATCAGCTCATAACACATCTGCCTGAGGATTCACTCCTTGTACTTCTCAAGGCCTTTAACCATATCTGGATAACCGGTCATTTTCCGCCATCTTGGCGCCAGGCTGTGGTTGTGCCAATTCCCAAGCCGGGTAAGGATCCTTCCGACCCGGGCAACTACCAGCCAATAGCTTTGACATCATGTTTATGTAAAACTATGGAACGCTTGGTCAACGCCCGACTGGTGTGGCATCTTGAGTCACAGGGTCTCATCACAGACCTCCAGTGCGGTTTCCGGCGCTTCCGTAGTACAACTGACCATCTAGTCCGCTTTGAGTCTTTTATCCGAGATGCTTTTGTCAACAAGCAGCATGTCTATGCAATTTTCTTTGATCTTGAAAAGGCATATGACACTACCTGGAAGCATGGTATAATGTCTGATTTGTCGGACATGGGTTTTAAAGGGCATCTGCCCGTTTTTATTCACAATTTTTTGTCCAACAGGTCGTTCCATGTCCGTGTGGGCTCCACCCTCTCCGACTCCTTTGAACAGGAGATGGGTGTCCCGCAGGGCAGTATTCTATCTCCTGTTTTATTTAGCATTAAAATAAATAACATTGTAAAGGCCGTCAAGGATGATTCTGAATGCTCTTTGTTTGTGGACGACTTTGCTTTGTGTGCACGAGGTCGAGGACTTGCGTCCCTTGAGAGGCGCTTGCAGCTGTGCGTTGATCGCATCCAGGGGTGGGTGTCTCTCAATGGATTCAGATTCTCGCCCTCCAAGACAGTCTGTGTGCATTTTACTAACCAGACGAAATTTTTTCCAGAACCTAGCCTGAGCATTGCTGGAGTGCCAATTAAGGTGGCTGAAGAGGCTAAGTTTTTGGGGGTCATCTTTGACAAAAGATTGACCTTCTGCAACCATGTTAACTACCTTAGAACTTCTTGTCGGAAGGCCCTCGACATTCTTCGTGTCGTTGGTCGTACTGACTGGGGTGCAGACCGCATCGTCTTACTTCGACTGTACCGGGCCCTTGTTCGGTCCAAACTGGATTACGGCTCTGTGGTATATGGCTCGGCTTCCAAGTCTGTTCTGCAGCGTCTGAACACAATTCACCATCAAGGTCTGCGCATATGTCTGGGAGCCTTCAGGACATCTCCAGTTCCTAGTCTGTATGCAGAGGCAGGGGAGCCTTCTCTCAGGCTCCGCCGCATCCGCCTCATGCTCAGCTACGTTCTGAAGCTGAAGGCCCATCCAGAAAATCCTGCCTATGATTGTGTTTTTAACCCGTCGTTTGCAGAGATTTACGATGCCCATCCGGGAGCTGTCCGTCCACTTTCCTTCCGTGTCCGACCTCATCTGCAGGCAGCCGGAGTGGACCTGGACAAAGTTTCGGAATCTCTGCAACACGTCACTCCACTCTGGCTACTACCAGTTCCTGACATCTTGCTGGACTTGACTGCCCACAAGAAGGATTGTACTCCACCAGCCATATACCAACAGAGCCTCAATGAACTCCTTTCAATTTTTCCTGGCTATTGTCGTCTTTATACGGATGGGTCCAAGTCTGAGGATGGAAGAGTGGCTGCGGCTGCAGTGTCCTCTCGCCATCCTAGACGCCCATTTAAGCTCCGTCTCCCTGACCATTCCTCTGTATTTAGTGCAGAACTGCAGGCCATTCTGCTAGCACTCAAGCATGCCTATCAGTCTCGGGAAAGGAACTTCCTGATTCTGTCTGACTCTCTTTCTGCCCTGCAGGCCCTTCAGGGCGCGGGAACAGACCATCCACTGCTGGTGCAGATTAGAGAGCTCTACGCGGACTTGATGAAGGAATATTATGACATCATTTTTATTTGGGTCCCAGGCCATTTGGGCATCGAAGGCAACAGAATCGCAGATTCTGCTGCCAACAGTGCCCGCAGTGACCCTGTCCCTGACACACAGACTGTCTATAGTGATTTTAAACCTGTGATTAGTGCGTACGTGGCCCGCGAGTGGCAGTTCGAGTGGGACAAAGAGGAAGGGAACAAGCTTCATGAAGCTCTTCCTAAGTTGTCTGACAGTCTACCTTTCCGCTGCGGCAGCCGCCGTGAGGAGACTGTCCTTGCTCGGCTCCACATCGGGCACACGTATGTTACGCACTCTTACTTACTTAAACAGGATGAGCGTCCATGGTGTTTTGCCTGTGATGAGCAGTTTTCTGTTCGACACTTTTTGCTGTATTGTGCTGACCTAATTGACACCAGATATAAACACTTTACAGCAGACTCCTTGAAGGTTTTGTTCCGGGATGTTCCCCCGGACAAAATCTTCAATTTCTTGCGAGCATGCAATATTTTTAACAAGATTTGAGCATTCATAGACTATGTGAATCTTTTTTATTTGACCTTTTTGAGAGTCTATAGACATTTCTTTTAAAGACATGTGCGACATTTTAGCCTGAGATTTTTAATCTATATTTACATCTTGTCTTAAGACCTTGCTTTTAGTCTGGCTGACCAGATTTTTACCCATCCCGCCGTGAGATGGCCTTAGTCGCCTGCTCGGCGTTAAACCCAAATAACTAACTAACTAACTCTCTCTCTCTCTCTCTCTCTCTCTCTCTCTCTCTCAACTAAACATTCATCAGTCCGGTTTTCGCCCGACCCATTCATGCCAGTCAGCACTCACACATATTGTAGATTGCTGGCTAGAGTCAATTAATAAAAATTTAATGTCGGAAGCAGTTTTCCTAGATCTTAAAAAAGCTTTTGATCTTGTGGACCATGAGATTCTCTTACATAAGCTTTACAATATACCACATGGACGAAACTACAATAACTTTTCTCAGATCCTATTTGGAAGACCAAAAGCAAAAAGTATACGTCCATGGTCAGTACTCTATGCAAGGCCATGTTAAATTTGGAGTTCCTCAAGGATCAATTCTAGGACCCCTCCTATCTTTACTTTTCATAAATGACCTTCCTTTACATATTTCCGACCCTAACGTTAATTGTAATCTCTTTGCGGACGACACAAGCCTTCACGTTCCTGGTAAGAACAGTCATGATATTAGTCGTCGTTTACAATCCAGTCTTGACGAAGTTTCTGATTGGTGCTGTAAAAACCACATGGTACTACATCCTGATAAGACGAAGAGCATGTTAATCACCTCACGACAAAAACATCAACTTCACCCCCGCCCCCCCCCCCCCCCTTCACTAACGCTCAGTCTTAATTGCCAACCTATTGAACAAGTTCATGAACGCAACTTCCTTCGGAATATGTATAGATGCGCAGCTAAGTTGGAAGAAACATGTGACTAATTATCACGGTTAGTGACTGTTTTGACAGTGGTAGTCGAAAGTTACCGAAGCACCGGTCAGTGTAGGAATAGTGAGTTGTTTTCACGTGGGTAGAGACGGTTAGTGTTCCTTGTTTTGCACGTGCGGGGCGCGCTAGTGAATACGGTAGTGTTCACTGCCGAGTTTACCTTGTCGGTAGCAAGGGAATAATAGTTTAGTTCGCAGCTGTACTCGGTTAGACCAGGTTGTCTTGCCCAGCTGACTGTTGGAGTCGGTGACACAGCGCCGGTCCAGTCCCGTGATCGTTGGAGGCCGGAGACTGGGGTTATTGTGCCTACGGGTGTCGGCGGTTTGTGACAGGTCGCAGAGGAGGTAAGTGCGTTAAAAATCCCGCGTGCGGATGTTTTGTCATGTTATGGTTGTTATAGGTGTTTTGTACTATATGCTAGGTCTAGGGGTATCGTGGGGGGAAAAAGGAGGGTAGAACTCGATGGGTGTTAAAGGGAAGTATTTTGGTGTTATTGTTTGGTTCTGTAATTATTAGTTGGTTTTAACTGTTAGCGACTTGTTGCATTGGTTAGTGGAATGTGTTAGTGAAATGTTGTATTCGCTTGTTGTGAAAGTGCAGAGAATGTTAGGAAGGCTTTTTTGTGGTGTTTGAGAGCTTTCGTTGTTTTGGTTCATGTGTAAATTTTGGAATGATTTGGAAAGCATGTGTCACATGAGTGAAGGTCAAGCGCTTGAATGGCTAGTGGTAGTTGTTTTGTAAACCAAGCAGGGTAGGTATGGTGGTTAGCTATTTTTAGGACCCTCTGGTTTACGTTGCTTACGGGGCCGTTTAGGCTAATGCTTTTGTTTTGCATTTTGACGTTCGGGGTCGGGACCGGTTGGAGGGCCGACGGGCATTAGGACCAACCACGCCTCGCTGGACCGAGTGTCGGCGTGGGAGGGGCGCGGTCATCTGTACTGCCGAAGCTGCCGTGTCGCCGTTGCAACCAGACCTCGCGCCAGGGAAAAGGAGAGAGAGAGAGAGAGGAGACCCGCGAAGCTGTACGACCGTTAAGGAATCCGGACGGGACGGATCCACAGGCGTTCGTCGACTTACCACGGTGGTCCCATTCTTATTCAGCTTTCCGTCACTCACTCTGCCTTGGTGTAGTTGCATGATTCTTGTATATGAACAGTATATTGTAAATAACGTTTTTCAGCCGTCAGTTCGTAGGGCTGTAACCTGACTTTTTGTTTTGTGGAGCAACAGTGCTGCGTAGCGTGGGGGAGTGTTTGTTTCCGCCACTCGATGCAATGCTGATGCTGTGGAAGTAGTATTAACCTTGGTTTAGATTTTTCCTTTTGTTTTTCTTTTCTTTCTTTTTTTCCGGGAGGGGAGGGGGGGGGGAGTAGGGGGCAGGGAGGGGAAGTGTCGGTGGGAAGGAAGGAAAGGGGGAATAGTTAGTATAATAGTAATAAAGATTGAGTGTACGTGTAAAGTAAATGTGTTGTGTTGCTTGTGCTGAGCTGTAACCTGTCTTGAGGCGAGACACTAGGGTCCTTTATCTATCTCTTCCTTCTCTTCTACTCCCAACCTTCATTCTCGTCTATCTCTTTAGTCGGGACATTTGGGGGGGGGGGGGGGTCTACTTCTATTCTATCTTCCATTCTCGTCTGTCCCTCCCTAGTCGTGACACTAATATATGTAAGAAGATATCAAAAAATATTTTTTTTTTAATCACAATTGAGAAGTGTGAGTGACATAAATACACGAAAAATGTTTTTTCATGCGCACATTAAATCATGTTGATTACATCTCCACTGTTTGGGATGGTAGCGGTGATGTGCATATCAAAAAACTAAATTCACTATACAAAAGCCATTAAAAATGTAGATATAAGACCCATTCCTACCGCTGTAAAACTGCAAAATCTCAAACTTCTTGGCCTTCGTCAACAACTCGTTTACAACAAGTGCATACGTATGTTTAAAATTCTCCACAAGAAAGCTCCACAGTATCTTAACGGCTAAATTTACTCCACAACGACAGTGTGAAAGGTCCTCGAGGAAAAGTGCTCTTCGATTACCACTACCTCGCATTGACTTATTCAAATAAAGCCTCGCCTTTTCGGGACCACTTATGGAATTCACTTCCTCAACATTTAAAAACACTAACCCACCTTTCCTCCTTTAAAACAAAACTACACATATACCTGATGGAAACTGCTTAAATATATTATTTTTATCCTGTATTCTGATGAAAGGTTATGTAAATTTATATATGTTAGTGCGTGCATTTACACGGCTGTAAAGGTGTGTGTATGTATGTTTGATTCTTGGTACTTTGTGCTTGTTTTTGCTGTGCTATGATTTTTTTCCCTATGTAATTTGTGCTGAGGATTGTTACTTCCTTTTTTTGTATTTGTTTATTGCTCCCTTAGTAGTATCATTTTCTGTACTGCGTGTGTCTGTACTTATTTAGTTATGTTTTTTGTTTGCGTTAAATATTTTTTTGTTTGTCTTCATTATATTTCATTTTGTACGTTAGAAACGGCAAGTTTGAATGACGTATTTGTATCAGTCAAAACTTCTACCGTTATGTAATAAAGTTTCATCATAAAGTTTCATCAACTCTCTCCTCTTAACAGTTTATCACTTGAACGCAACCACCATAGTATTCTTCCGATCATATCTAGAAGACAGAAAACAAATGGTGTATGCCCATGGAAGATACTCTAAGCAAGGAAATGTAAAATACGACGTTCCCCAGGGATCTATTTTGGGACCTCTTTTATTCATATTTTTCAATGATCTACCGTTGCATATCACTAATTCTGACGTTAATTTTAATCTATTTGCTGACGATACGAGTCTTCATGTTTCTGGTTAAAAAAACCGACGGACATTAGCCATAGTTTGCAATGCAGTCTCAATGAGGTATCTGACTGGTGTAGACAGAACCATATGGTTCTTCACCCAGCTAAATCAAACAGTATCTTAATCGCCACGCGACAAAAACATCAACGCCGACTACAGCCATTACAATTACAATTAAACGCTGAACCTGTTGAACAAGTCACTGAGCGTAAATTCTTAGGAATACATGTTGATGAAAAACTGTGCTGGGAGACAAGAAAAACAGAAGATAGTGGTAGAAAACCCTTTAAAATAGAAACAAATAACGACGTTTCGGATCAAAGATCCTTCCTCAGGTGACATGGAAACAAACGTAGAACAGAAAAGAACACGACAGAAAGAATAGACGTCATCCTGTATAGAGAGAATTTAGAATGATGTAAAAAAAAAAAAAAAAAAAAAAAAAAAAAAAAAAAAAAAAAAAAAAAAAAAAACCACACACACGTACACATAATGACGCAAATACACATGCACAAAACACGTAGCACAAAACTTACGTCTATATACATACACGTCACTGCATACATTCGCATTCACTCGTGCCTGCTGCAGCTCGCGCACATGCACACACACACACACACACACACACACACACACACACACACACACACACACACACACACACACACACACACACATACACACACACTCAAAGGTAGCATCCAGTATCAACAGTGAGGTCAAGTCTGGCACCAACTACCCATCAGGCCGAGCATACATCCCTAGGGGCGAATGTTCAAGCCGCGCGGATGGTAAGTGCCAAGCCTGTCCGCGAAAAAGGATTCTGTCATTTTGCGGCGGATGAAGTGGGATGTATTTTGCCAAAGGATGCGTATGCTGAAATGTGTGAGGCTATGAGGAGGTTCGTTGAAATGACGTCCAACCTGGTTGTTGTATCCGAGGCGGATCGAACGAACATGCTCCTCGCAGCGTTCAGGGAGTGTACGGTATGTCTCCCCCCACATACAACATCTTTGGGCAGTGAGAACATGAGATGACATAGACAATATCCGATGACTGGCATGTGAATGATCGGTGGACATGAAAAGATGACAGGGGTCCGGTGATGACGGGGGATGTGTTGATGTACGGACATGCTTTGCAGTGTGGTTGCTGACAAGGGTGTGTGCCAGGTGGTAAGGTGTTAGATGCGCGAAGTGAACTGTGAACAAGATGATCGCGTAGGTTAGTGTCACGTTTGTAAGCGACCAGCGGAGGCTCAGGAAATATGTCTTTCAATACTGTGTCATTCTGAATGATGTGGAAGTTCCTGAGGAGAATGTTTTTGATGGGGATGTTGTGAGGATGATACGTGATACACAGGACCGGCCGGTCCTCTGCAGCACTGTGAGTTTTCTCCCTCAAAGCCTCACTTCTGCTTGTGGCCTCAGCCTTAGAACGAGCGGTGTTGACGATGTCTTGGGGGTATCCCTGGTGTGAGAAGAAAGTGGCCATGGTTTGGGTCTGGTTGGTGAAGTCGTCGTCGCTGCTGCAGATCCGACGGAGTCGCAGAAATTGGGAGAATGGGATACCGTTTTTGGTGGCGGCAGGATGGCTCGATGAAAACTGCAGGTAAGTGTGTGCGTCGGTGGGCTTGTAATGGACGGTAGTATGGAGTTTGTCAGAGTCGGCTTTGGTGGATATTCGGATGTCGAGGAAGGGCACAGACTCCTCGGAAATCTCATGCGTGAAACGGAGTGACGGATGAAACGATGAGATGAAATTGATGAATTGAAGTGTGTCAGTCATGCTTCTTGAGGTGACGCCCAAGCAGTCGTCGATGTAGCGCTTGAAAAGATCTGGCAGAGGTCCAGTGTATTGAGTGAAAATCTTCTCCTCCACGTAGCCCACAAACAGACAGGCATAGGAGGGCCCCATTTTAGTGCCCATGGCGACTCCTTTTTTCTGTTTGTAGTGCTGACCCATAAATTGAAAGGAGTTCATGGACAGCACCAGTTCGGCTAAGCGGAGGATGGTTGTGGTGTCGATCTTCAGATGATGTTTGCAGATGAAATGTTTCAATGCTATTAGGCCGTCTTCATTAGGGATGTTGGTGTAAAGAGCCTCTATGTCCATAGTGAATAAAATCTTGTGTGTTGCTGCGTCAGGGAAGGTGAAGCGATCCAAAAGGTGAAGGGCGTGGTTAGTATCTTTTACATATGTGGGAAGAGCACGGACCAATGGCTGGAGGATGGAGTCGATGAACTGGGATATAAGCTCTGTGGGACAAGAGCAAGCCGAAACAATGGGGCGACCCGGTGTGTCTGGTTTGTGGATTTTAGGGAGGACGTAGAATCTTGGCTCCTTAGGCTCCCTCACCACGAGTGAATTGGCCTGCGATGGTAATTTTCCCGCAGTAATGGCGATGGTAATGGTTTGCCTCACCACTTTGTTGTCAGACGCGGTTGTCTTAGCAGGGATAGGTAGGTAGAACTCGCCGTCCTGTAACTGACGTTCAACCTCATTGACGTACAGATCCCTACGCCAAACTACTACCGCGCCACCTTTATCCGCTGGTTTAATGACGATGTCATCACGTTTCTTCATTTCCTGAAGAGTCTTCATATCGGTTGTGGTCATGTTAAAATGCTTGACTGGCTTAGATCTGATCATGGCCACGTCATCTTCACATCTGTTGATGTATCTTTCCAAGGCTTTGAATTCACCTACTTTTGGCGTCCACATGCTCGGTTGATAAGGAAAAGACAACTTGTCGTCGTCGTCATCACCACTGGTGTTCTGGTGAGGGGCTCGAACACCGCCAAAATGGGCTGCTAGGCGGAGTCGGCGGAAATATTGTTGAACATCAAGCAAAGTGGAAACGTGATCAGCTCTAGGCTTTAAAGGAACAAACTTGAGTCCTCGAGAAAGTACCTGTCTCTCAGCATCAGAAAGCTGAAGATCGGGTGGTATGGTTACTACAGAGGCGGTTGTGTTGTTAGTCCGCTGTGGGGGGATTTGGTTGCGAGAAGGCAACAGATTACTGAGCTTTTTCTTCTTAGTGTCAACTAGGGAGTCATAGAATTCCCCGTTGGCCACGCGTGTGATCTGTATGATTGTAGAGCAAGTTGTCTGATCACATAAAGTAAGCATCTGACGGCGAAAGTGGCCCAGACTTTTGTCTATGACTTTCAGCTTCTGCGTGTAGTGATGGATGGTCGTGTTCATGAGGCGAGCAGCTGCAGTGGTCAGGATAGATTGAACCGACCGTTGGCTCGAACGTGGAAGAGAAGGTGAATGATGAAAATGTAGAGCAAAACCTTTTGGTATTACCTTATTACGGGAGCAAGTGCGCAGGAAATGCACGTGGCTACAGAATCGTGTCTTGTCCAAAACGGTCTTCAGATACGCTACGCCAAGCGACTGAGGGATAGTAGGTAAGTTACGAAGAGAGTCCAGCGCTTTGCCGAAAAACCGTGATGACAAAGGAGACCCATATAAATGCTGTTTGTGAGACCATTGCTAAAAACACGTTCTTATTGTCCCAGCTTAGACATGTAACGGATACAAATACTCGTAAATTGTTTTTTCATGCTCATATAAAGTCCCACGTTGATTATGTCTCCACAGTGTGGGACGGCTGCAGTGATGTACACATGAAGAGGTTAAACTCCATATACAAAAGAGCTGTAAAAATGATAGACGCCCCATCCCGACCACAGACAAATTTAGACATTTAAACATTCTCGGTCTGCGTCAGCAACTTGCTTTGAACAAATGCGTCTTTATGCATAAGATACTGAATAATACGACACCCCATTATCTAATCACTAAATTTATATCTCGCCAAGAACGTGAAATGACCTCGAGAAACGATACCTTAACCTTACCACTGCCAAGAATCGACCTTTTTAAAACTAGTATGTCATTCTCTGGTCCGTTTGCTTGGAATTCTATCCGTGCACATTTGAAAACTATTACCTCACCAGGAAGTTTTAAAACAAAACTTTCTGATTACCTGATGAGTCAAACTTGGTACTTCTCGGGTACTGTAATATTTCCTTACCTCATGTATTTCATAAGATGGTTTTTATGTGTGTGTGTGTGTGTGTGCTCGTGTTTGTGTGTGTGTGTGGGTGTATGTGTGAGCGGCGCGCGCGCGTGCGTGCGTGTGTGCATGTGTGTGTGATGAGTGTTATTATTTTTTCTGTATATAATGATGCTATTGGGTTTTGTATGTAAAAATATATTTTTATAGTTTCCCCTTTTTTATGCTGTAGATGTTAGCAACGGCAAGTTTGTAAAATGACGATTTGTTTTCTGTCAAAACTTTTTACCGTTGAAAAATAAAGTTTCATCATCATCGTTCTCTCTCTCTCTCTCTCTCTCTCTCTCACACACACACACACTCACTCTGCTCTCTCTGATTTCAAATAGTCGCTAAAGCGGCTACGTTTCCATAAGCACGTTCACCCGCTTCGGATTCGGATCATATTCGTCTCGGATTCATACTTATGGAAACGTAGCTCAACACAACTAAAAACTGAAGACGATCAAAATAAAGAACATACCAACTCTTTATTATGCATGTCTAGATTATATATGTCTCTAAATGTATAGAACATAATGGAGTAAAACAGGGCAAACTACATTAACCCATTCAGCACTCGCGCACTACAGCAGATGATGGGTCGACCATGATAATTCAAGGGTAGTGCCAGATTAGCTTGGCGCCTGTCGGCGCCAAGCTAATCTGGCACTACCCTTGAATTATCATGGTCGATCCATCTCCTGCAACAAGTGCATAGTCGTTAGATGACGCCTCCAAAATTTGGGAAATACGTGCGTCAGGCTGAATGAGTTAACCCATTACATCCCGAGGCCTATTTTGGGTGTTGCTTATTGTCCTATAAAGGTCACATAACAGATTAGGAGATAGATCAACCATTTGTAGTTCAAGGGTGGTGCCAGAATAGCTTGGGATAAATAGCTATTTGACAGACAGAAAGCTCTTAGTACATACATGCAGCCGTCGGTACTGCATGTAATGCATACAACAACCCAGCCCATGAGTACCGAGGTGGGGCCGACGCGGGCTCCAGACAGCCAAAGGCACTGAAACCACTGAAACCACTCGGTACTCATGGGCTTGCAGGCTGGGAAGAAGGTTAATGGATATAAACGCTGTGCAATATTTAATCCTTTAACTCCTGAGGCATGGCGAACGCTGCCCGGCTGCAAGAGATGATATGAGGTTTATATCTCTTGTTAGTGCTAAAATAATAATAATAATGATAATAATAATTACGGTATTTATAATGCGCTTATCTTATAATAATTATAACTCTAAGCGCGCACTCACAACTCGCGCACGCATGCCGCACGCTTTTGACAACGAATCACGCACCACAAATACATTACAACAGTTGGCTTAGGGTGGGGAATGTGGCAGCGTTATAGTGTTAGAACTGTTGAAAGTGCTGTGTTTTTTTATGTTAATTTTGTGTCCCACTCGGATCTTGTTAACAAACACGCGAATGTTGGTCAGTGTGCGGTGGTTTCCGGCAGGGAATTCGTCATCACTGGCAGCGAATGAGTTAATTAGACTCAGTGTTCGTACCTCTGGTTATTCATGGAAGGAAATCAGTCATGAGTGTGGTCGCTCAGAGGAGGTTGTGTTGTAATAGTGCCTTTACATAGTTGTACTTCCCAGCTGGAATGGGCACTAACTCCCAGTATTTACAACAGCGCCATGAAATCTGTACTAGCTGCGGAGTTACTTCCCTTCTTTCGTGACATTCTTGACAGAGACATCAAAACGTAATGTGATCGAAACCAAAATACACATTTTGAAAGCTGTTCAATGTTGTCATCAAACCGTTTTGATAGTTCTAGGTGCCGCAAATGTATCAAAAGGGTGGGTGACCAACCGATAAAAATTACAGGATTCTGTGTCCAATGTTGATCTTAAGTTGACCCACATCGTACTGAGGCCAAAAGCTTCTAATTTGGACACTGCTATATGCAAGCTACATTATAGTACTTACAGATAAGGATATAGACCAATGGCTTTAGTTCAAGGATAGTGCCAGAATAGCTTGGCGCCTAGAGGCGCCAAGCTATTCTGGCACTACCCTTGAACTATTTTAGTCAAACTTATTTGTATTCCGAATGATAAGGATTAATGTGATCAAGCTGACTCAAATGGGAAAGAAATGAAAGCAGAAAAGGAAAAAACGTGTGCACTTAAATAATTGTTAACCTGATTATGATCAGCACTTTTCTACAGTATCAGTAATATTAAAATCTGCTATCTAATATACACGATAACCCGACCAGTCACAATATGTGACTGAATATCTGCATACGGATGTCGACTTCAGCCACCGGGAGATTATTTTTCCTAGACCATTATCGACGGCGAGATTCGCCCAGCCAAAGTTCGAGTGCAGTGCCTGTGCTGTGCCACGTCACTCGCATTTTGAACTCATTCCCTCCAAAAGACGCTATGGCTGCCCGAAATTTTACAGGAACTAATTCAAACTCTCTTTCATTCCGCAGGCAATACAGTTGTTGAACAAGTCTAAACTGTAACCGCCCCCCCCCCCCTCCCCCAGCCCTCAGGATTACACGTGACTTTCCAGCTGAGCAGACTCACATCTACTGCCCCCTTTGGGGACAGAACACGGTAGTTCCAACATATACTGATCAACAAAAGAAACGCAAATTTTCACCATAACGCTATATGCTTTAATCCTGATTATTTTGACCTCATTTATTAGAAAATGTTATGAAGAGTGTGTTATGTCGTGTGCAAATAGAATGTTTAGTCTTAAAAATCGCACATCGATGACTTTATGACGTCATCAGTGATACTACCATCACAGGATATTAAAAGTGAAACTGAGAGCATCTGCAGAGGACACAGCTGAAAGCCAACCGATGTGCAGTGTCAATAGGGTCCGTGTGCATGAAAATACGGCCGGTTTGGTCTTGACCTACTTTTCCTTTGTCAAAGGCACCTAAATAATCAACATGACCTACAAACATGAAAATCAAAAAGTTCTTTATTTACCTGATAATTGGATATGGGCGTGGTCTTTATCTCTGTATCAGTCACTGGAGCATATAAATGTTTTGAAAGTAATTCACATTAAATCAAATACGATTTATTAAGGAAATGATGTGCACCGGAAGTTCTGGTTCTCTAATTTCGTCAAATTTCGTTTGAGGCAGTTAATAACATCATAAGCAATCCACACAACTTGTGTGTTAAAACATATCACAGGAAACTTGCTTCACAGAGTATGTCCAGTTTTGCTTATTTTCACCACTACTGAAACCCTGCGTCCTCCAAGGTAGCCATGGGCGATAACTCGTCCAATTTTTGTGTGAAGGTAGCCCAGACAGTAAGCTGAACATCTGAAGTAAGCAACAAATACATTTTCTTGTTTTACTGTCAGGGTGGCTCTTTGTTTGCGGATACACTTACAGACACTTTTCGCGTTTTTAATGGAAGTCGGTAAAGTTATGCTGAACTTGCCGTGTTTTGCCTTCAGAGGTCTGTACCGCTGCCATAAACTAAGTTTGCGAGTCTGTGCGCGTGTCTGGGCGTGCGTATGACGTTAGTGTCAAACGTACTATTTTATATTTTTGTTTAGTCGGGGATTTAGCCATGTTGTTTGTTTGAGGTGTGCAAATTAAATTAAGGTCATATTGGCAATTTAGTAGTGGGTATTGTGTAATAATTGCCTTAACTTAATAATGTAATGGTTCGTTTTATTTGTGTGATTCTGCACTGTACATACAAATTAAATTAATGTCATATTGGTAATTTAGTAGTGGTTGTCGTGCAATAATTATTTTTTAATAGCTTAATAGTTCGTTTAAATTCGTGTGATTCTGCAATTGTTCAGATTTTTACTAACATTTGTGATAATCTATCAGACAAAGACAAATATCCTTTAATGGACGATAAAATTTCTTGAATCTTGAATCATGCTTGGCTATTTGTAGCGCTGAATATGTCGTTACAAGCCTTTACTTCTTTTGCGCACTGGCTACAAAAATAAACTCTTAACAAAATTACTTAGTGGTGGAGTATGTAATGCAGACAGGTTACTTAGGCAGTAGTAGGCAAAGAGTTACATTGCTATGATACACACTTTTGCAGATACGTCTCTTGTTAGTCCTGAGATTTACATCAATTGTTATTGTTCGCGTGCTTTTTTCTTTTCTGTTCTTTATTATTCTGTTATTTCTGCCAAGCTGTCTGTTTATCGGCCATCACGCACCCTCCGTTCCTCCAGTCAAAAACTTTTTAAAATCACGAAGCTTAGCATGAAAACTGTCGGGGAGCGTTCTTGCACCTTTTTAGCCCCAGGAGTGTGTGGAACTCGCTGCCAATTGAAATGCGGAATCTGCCCACATTGTCACAGTTCAAAGCTCACTTAAACTTTTCTTTTCTGTCGGGCAATTAACATTTAGCTCACCTTTAGCTAACTGTTGACTGACTGCCTTTTATTCTGATTCTAGAGGGAAGTGGATGTAAGGTGTTGGGAAGGAATGGGGTGGTTTAAAGTAGTGTATAATTGTGCGTGTGTCTGAGAGAGAGGGTGTGCTGTTGTGCATACGCGGCGCAGTGAGTCCAGTGTTTTCCTGGAGAACAGCGCTATCCAAGAACTATTTATTATTATTATTATTATTATTATTATTATTATTATTATTATTATTATTATTATTATTATTGCTCTTAACCCCTTCGCTGCCAGTGGACACATTATATATCTGTAATCTGTATTAACTCCATTCCAAAGAGTATGAGGAGTAAGAGTAAGAACTTGGACCAAAAGTGGTACCTGCAAGAGGCATATATCCTCATGAGGCCCTGCATCTGCGGGGGCTCATGAGGATCCATGCCTCTTGCAGTTGTACTGCATGTGTTCAGTTTTCCTCGGCGGGGAAGGGTTAACAGACGCTGGCCACTTTGGGGGTTAAGAAGTTAGCGAGTTTGGCTGCTAACTTTATTTGCTTCGCAGTGGTCAGTGTGATTATTAGTTTTCTACTTAAATTAATTTTGGTGGCGTCTGGCTGCATGCCTGGTCGTTTGTATGCATGCACGCTCGTACGAGTGGCTATCAGAGGCATCCTATTTCATGTGGTCTCAAATCCTCTTCTCTCTGTCCAAAAATCACATTTCATGAGGCTCAAAAACAACAACAACAACAACAACGACAACAATAACAAGAGAAGATATCTGGAAAGTTACGCAGGACTATAAGCCTAAGGCCCAATATTACAGACCAGCACGCGGGTCACTGGAATCTGGCCGTGTCCTTGTGCAGGACCATGACAGATTGTAGTGAGCAGCATGGGCAAATACATGGAACTCAAAAGACGTGCGCTGGTCTGTGATTTTGGACCTAAGGGCTGAAAGCCGTATGTCCAAAATCACAGACCAGCACACGACAACGACACACAGCTATCACGACAGCATTCCTCAGGCCATCACCCCCCCCCCCCCCCCCCCAACAAAAAAACAAACAAACAAAAAAAAAGTTAAAATTTGGTGGCAGCGTCATTAACGTAAGCCAGATTATCGTATGCAGCGTCTCTGGCCACCGGCGGGTCTTTCTGCACGTAGCCGTACACGTCCACCTGCTTCTGTCCTATGTGCCCCCTCTCGATCACGATCCGCGGCAGCTTGGCCACTTGGCCTTCCTGGGCCTCGTAGCCCGAGATCATGAACATGTCGCCTTTCCAGTCAGCCACCTCGCCCTTGCCGGAGAAGGTGGGGTCGGAAGACAGCTGGCGGCGGTTGGTCCACACGTCAAGAGGTTGGTTGAGCTGCTTCATTTTCTGCAAAGACGAGGGGTGAGTACACATCACTGCCAGGTTGTTGTAATTGGAAGCGATTTTTTTTTTTTTTTTTTGCGGGTATTTTTTTTTCTTACATTTTATTTTATTTTATTTATTTATTTATTATTATTTTAATTTATTATTATTTATTTGTTTGTTTATTTATTATTATTTTATTTATTTTTTTGTTTGGGGGGGGGGGGGGGAGGAGGATGGTAATCTACGTGTTCCGATTTAACCCTTTCACAAAAGTGAACACGGTCCAACTACAAGAGACATAGATCCTCATGCCCCCCCACCCCACCCCCACCCCGCGACTGCGGGGATTCATCAGGATCTATGCCTCTTGCATAGACCAATTATATTCATGTTCCTTAAACGGTTGTGGCCTGATCAAATATTTCAGAAACAAAATATGCGCCCTGTTGTGTCTATAGCTACGGGCACCATTCAAAGTCTCGCTTCGCTGCTTGAGCTAGGGGGTGAGGCATCCGCAATCAGTGTCTACAGCGATTCACTGCTGCGTCTAGAGATTCAGAGTCCGGAGATTCGCTTCTGTACCTTCCACAGTCCGCTTCTGCACGTGTAGTAGTAGAACCATCCCGGGATGAAGAGCGTAGGAAACATGCAACAGCCCCAAGCCAACATCTCCGACCACCAAGGAAAGGACGGGTTGGCAGTGAGCGGTACGTACTGGTAAGCCTTGAAGATGATCACTCCCTGGAAAGACATGTCCGTATTTAGTAGGCGTTATTGCACACTGACTAGTTATGTGAAACATTCTGACATCTTCAAATGTGTCATTCTAAACCCGCACTGCACTTTAAACTCAAAGGACAGTAAGTCGTTTTTTTAGAAAAGCAAGATTTTCATTGTAATACAATGCAAATCTCGCTTTCCGCAAAAGTGGACTTGCTGTCTTGAGCCCAACAGGGCAGAATCTTTCACTGCTCTTAAACTACAGAGATTGAGCTATTTTCCACCCACAGTTGATAGGCAAGTAAGAGCCAGTTCAATCCTGGCACCATTATTTTGCAGGAGATGGCTTGACCATGATAGTTCAATGTTCGTGCACAGATGGCGTGGCGGCGTCAAATGATGAGACAATGCAGAGTGTGGAGACTTAGTCCCAGACCAGAAACTGATTAAAAAAAAATTGACTTGGGAGGTGTATAGTACTGACTGCGCAGCTTCCACTCACGACAGCTTACGGCAGTGCCTGACTGACTCTAAGCTAATCAGGCACATTGCCTCAGCTCTCATTTTACTATTCTAAAAGACGAGTGTTTTAAAGTTGACAAATTCTATGTGTTAACCCCTTCACTGCCATGTACGTACATAATGATTGTTCGTCTGAAATCTGAGTAAATTCAATTCCCAGGAACAATAGATACAAAGTGGTTTCAGCAATTGCGGGGGCTCATGAGGATCTATACCTCTTGCAGTAGTGTGGTGTACATTTTTTCTCGGCAGTGAAGGAGTTAAAGAAATCACTCTGGTATTGTGCAACAAACAATTCGCGTACTGACCAGCAGCATAACCGGCGAGACGAAGACCCAGCAGACAATGAAATACTTGTAGGGTCCGCGGCTGATCATCGCCTTGATGTCTCTCGTAAACTCCTTGTGACCTACCAAGGTAAACAGACAAATTGTTAGTTGAGTCTTTCTAAGGAGTTCTGAGTCGATATTGTTTCTCTTACAAGGTAATATAATCAGGTGTCTCATTGCCTACTATGCCTCTTTTTAACCCATATCATACCGAGGCTAAAAGCTTCAAATTTGTACACTGCCATATGCAAGCTACATTATAGTACTTACAGATAAGGATATAGACCAATGGCTTTAGTTCAAGGGTGCTGCCAGAATCGCTTGGCGCCTAGAGGCACCAATCTATTCTGGCACTACCCTTGAACTATTTTAGTCAAACTTATTTCACACACTGGTGTACTCTGAGTGATAACGTTTAAAAGCTTTGCAAATTCACTGACATGAAGACAAATGTTATTTCACACATTCACATTCAGTCAACTCTTAAACTCGTTCGAGACATGCTGCATACGGATACGCTGCTTTCTGTATGCAGCACGTCTGGAATGAATTCACTCTCATATAACTCATAGGTTTAAAAAAAAAAGAAAATAAAAGTTTACCGAGATATCGTACACAGGTGTTACGATAAGCTTACCGTAGAGCCAGGCAATACAGATGAGCTCAAAAAGACCGACAAACAAGGTGGGAAAGCCGACAACGTAGCCATCAACGATGTCCAGTAGGTAAGGGCCTGCCTGCACATGAACATAACAATGGCGTGGACTTAACCCGTATCATTCCCTCGAGTCTCAGGGGCACATGGAGCCAAACCTGGCTACCAAGAGGCCTAAATTATCACGAGCCAGGTCGAAAATCCCAGAGCTGTGCCCTGAAGATAATGCATTACAGTTTTGAAGACAGATCGACCATGACAGTTCAAGGGTGGTGGCAGAATAGCTTGGCGCCTACAGGCGCCAAGCTATTCTGCCACCACCCTTAACCTAGTATTGTTGTTAAATATCATGTTGCAGTGTGTCGGGGCTAAATGAGTTAGGAAATGCACACCACGTACTTGAAGAACCATCGGAAGTCCAAGAAGGAAGCCCAGCGCACAGACAACGATGCGGAAAATAAAGGCTCGCTTTTTACCGCCAAGCTTCTCGGGGAACTCGTCGATGAACGACGTCATGATGGTCTCTACGACAGAAAACTGCAAGAATGCGTGAATAACGGTATTAATTAACCCATTCAGCCCTGACGCCCTATAGCAGGAGATGGGTCGACCATGATAATTTAAGGGTAGTGCCAGATTAGCTTGGCGCCGGTCGGCGCCAAGCTAATCTGGCACTGCCCTTGAATTATCATGGTCGATCCATCTCCTGCAACTGGTGCATAGTCATTAGATGACGCCTCCAAAATTTGGGAAATATGTCCGTCAGGCTGAATGAGTTAAATAAATTATTCCACTGAAATATCTAAACCTCTTCACATCCTGTGTTCAATGACGCACGCTTGATACGAACACGATTGGAATGCCTGTGCACGATACAAGTGAAAGAAACAGTACACAAGAACTGCTCATGGTAATCGATATTTATTTCATTTGCATAGTTAATCACATAACAAAACGAGCGTGTAATCCGACAGGTGACACAGCGTTTTACTTTCAAGCTGTTAACTGCTGATGATTGTGTCTTCTTCGCACACACTCAGGTGATTGTCTCCATTTGTCGCATTCAACATTTATCGTTCGGGCAGTTTGTCTCGTGTAACTGATTAGAGAAAGCTCTTTTACTGATATTATATTATATTAAGCAACATTTTGCTCGATATAGTGCCGATAACAGGCAGATGTGATTACGAGACCCGAATCAATATATCCGAGTCGTAGACGAGGACATTTGATTCGAGTCAAGTAATCACATGTCTGTATCAGCACTATATCAAACAAAATTGTTGCTCAATATAAGTTATGTACCCAGTCCAAAACAAAACTATGCCTCGCGTCATTCATTTTGCGGCTGATTGCGGTGTTCAGTTAGTTAGTTAGTTATTTGGGTTTAACGCCGAGCAGGCAACTAAAGCCATCTCACGGCGGCGCGGTGTTCAGACAAACACATGAATGGCAGACGGCTGCATATCGCTGTCGACTCGGCGCGTAGATTTCGTCTGACTATGAAGACATCAGTGCATTGTATAACCGTGCGTGTTGCTGAGTAAATTCTACTTATAATAATAATAATAATAATAAGCGCATTAAATAGGCGCTTTATCCCAATTGAAAATCGGCTCAAAGCGCCGCCGCGAACTGAACCCAACAAGCACGCTCACGTGAATCACGCGCATTCACTCACACACTGAACGTAAACACAGAACTTTCACGTGGTGCTAAGGGCAAGCTCAAGCGAGCTACTGTAGTTTTTGGAAATTCAAAATCGTTTGTATTTGAAATTTGATTAAGTGGACTGAAACTGATACCAAAGTGGAGGGGGAGGAAGAGCCGGAGTACCCGGAGAAAGAACCCCCGACGGTCCGCCCGAATTAACGGTGACACTTACTAGAGGAGAAAAATCCGACGCCGGAACCCGTAATCGAACCTCGCACCTTTAGCATTGGTGGCAGGCGCCTTAACCACTGCGCCACGGACCGCCCCGTGGTAACTAGATCACGCATAATTGCGGAAAATGCCAGCAGGTTTGTTTATTTAATTTTTTTTCTCAGGTTGTCGATACCGCTAACTGACATCTCATCAATTTCACTTGTCCGTCCTGCGACTCGCACTTTTCCAGGCGTCTTTTCTCCGTTCCTGTGTGTGTATAGGCTATAAATTTCGAGCGTTCATACACACTAAGAAGTATTCAATACAACTACACATAAGGAGCTCGTTAATGTTGCAGTGTGAGGATATAACTTGAACGCGTTCCCGTTTTGAAAATCCAAGTATCATCAAAGAAGTACCCAACGGAGAAAGAAACACGCTTAGAAAAGACGGGTACAACACAATTTATTAATATTTCGGGTAAATACCCTTTGTCAAAATAGACAAACAAACTGTTTGTTTGTTTGTCTATTTTGACAAAGGGTATTTACCCGAAGTATTAATAAATTGTGTTGTACCCATCTTTTCTAAGCGTGTTTCTTTCTCCGCTGGGTACTTCTTTGCATTTTACACGCTTGGCAGTCACCTTTTTGGTCTGGATTGATTTCAAGTATCATCAAGATCGAGACTTCTTGGCGCGCAAAAGATTTTGGGAAGGAAAGTATATCTAGCAAGCTCATGAATATTAATTTGCTTGTTATACAATATAGCAATACATGTGTCAAAGAAGAAAACATTGTATGGAGTGGGTACATACAAAACTAAAAAAAAAAATAACCCAAAAATTGTTTTGCGCTGTGTGTTCTCGCAACTCACGGCAGTACTGAAGCCAAGGAGGCAGACCATGACGAAAAAAAGGATTGCCCACAGTGGAGAGATGGGCATGATAGACACCGCTTCTGGGTAGACCACAAACGCTAGCCCTGGACCTGTGCAGACAAAAATACAAGTGAAAACAGTTCAGCTCATTTGTCCCCGACACAACACAGCAGGACATGGATCGAGCATGATAGTTCAAGGGTGGTGCCAGAATAGCTTGGCGCCTATGGTCGCCAAGCTATTCTGGCACCATTCGTGAACTATAATACTCGATCTGTCTGTAGAATTGTAATACTGTCCTTCAGATGACAACTTCAAAATTTGGCGGATTTCGGTCCTGGGGCAATGTGTTAATGGCTTTTTCTCTGTAACATGGTCAGGCGTGCAGACACAGTTTAGAGTCATTAAATATTTCCAGTGTATCAGATTAACCCTTTCAACGGCGAGAAAAAGTGGACACCATCACACTACTGTAAGAGGTATAGATCCTCATGAGCCCCCGCAACTGCGAGGATCTATGCCTCTGAGGATCTATGCATCTTGCTGAAACCACTTTGTGTCCATTATTCACGGGACGGCTGGAGCTCTTTCGCGCTGAATGTACGGAGATTTCAGACGTGCAATGTACGTAGAGTGGCAGTGAAGGGTTAAGGACGTACGGTTTGTTCGAAATGCCTGTGCATCAGAGTGAAGACGTGATCTTTGAGACTGTCCAGCGCATCAGATTAAAGGTCTTTCATTTCCAACCATCTGATCAAACGCATCAATTCATTTATTCACTATATTTTGTAACAAAACATTTGAAGGCCCACTACCGCCGTAACTATTCAAAGATCAATCAATCAATAAATCAATAAATCAATCAATCAATCAATCAACTTTATTGTTCCAAATACATGTTGCCATGTACAGGAAAATTTGTCTCGCCACCTCAGGTGCAACTCGCAATCACCCACACTCGCACAACAGTTTACAAAACAACAAATGGACAATGGCTCGGGACGGGTGAAGTCCGTCACCAAGGCGTCTCATGGCCGTCGCCAACGGCCCCAACCCGACCTGAACCTCCCTAACACGAAGCAAACTAAAGACAGCCCTATCAGAGTATTAAACACGTACTATAATGTTTTTAAACTTTGTTTTTAAACTTTGTTTTTAAACTTTCTGCTTACACTTATGTAACAGATGATTGCGAAACGCTACACACAGGTCTAGTTATGGTTCATGTGGACCCAGGAGAATCATAACACGCTCGTCTTTATATCAAGTAACCTGACAATGACTCCACTCCGTTCTAGAAATACAACGCTGTTAATACGAGAAACAGCTAAAAATACACTGACACGCTATCGGCAGCGCAGAATAAATAAGTGCGATTAGGCGTGTGTTTTTGCTGCGTGTCCAAACTGCTGTTCAAGTTTATTAGGTGTATCGATAAGGCATAACAAACACAAATGGTGCTGAAATGTGTCTTCAGATTTATGTTTAATGGTACTTTAATTACATCTGTATCAAAGTTCAAAGAGTCATAACCCTTTGGGTGTCAGTAGCGGTTTTAGTCGCGATGATTCCTGTAGGAATCATCGTGACTAAAATCGCTACCGACACCCAAAGGGTTAATGTGTCTATACTAAGACCTACCCCCTTGCGTGACTTCTGCCACAGGTACACCACGGACCTTGGCCATGTACCCGAGAACGGAAAAGACGACGAAACCAGCAAAAAAACTGGTCATGCAGTTGATGATGGGCACAAGAAAGGAGTCTCTGCAAATAAATGTCTTGTGTCGTGAGAAAATGTTAACCCTTTGGCTGTCGGTTGCGTCATCGCGACAAAAAAAAGCTACCGACAGCCAAAAGGCTAACATAAAAAATAATGTTTACCGGCGAATGTGATTTCTCGATCTCCGCAATGAGCTTTGGAGCTTTGAAGTGCATTCATTTCTACACACTTAACTCTGTACGACTCATCATCCCAAATTTTAAAATTTGACCAGCGCACAAAACACTACATTATCGTAATCACTATTGGACAAGTCAGAAACGCTGCGAACCTGAGAACATTGTTGTCAAATTTGTTGTAGCTTGAGAGTGCGATCAGACCGCCCTGGCACGCACTGAGAGAGAAGAAAATCTGCACGGCCGCATCGCTCCACACCTATGGTGATTTGAAGATATGTACACGAAAAATATGATTGAAGATGTGCAATATAGGAAATGTTACAAGATAATTGAGCCCTTTGGCTGTCGGTCGCGGTTTTTTGTCGCGGTGATTCCTGCAGGAATCACCGCGACAAAAATCCGCGACCGACAACCCAAGGGCTAACTCATTTAGCTCTGACAAACTACAACTTGACCAAGTACTTACAAATCGACCGTTACAGATAGGCGTGCTGGAAATGTGTCCAGGGACTAACTCTGACAAACACTCAAAATCGAAAATGACAACAGGAGTAGCAAACACAACAAAGCAATGACACCACCACCACGGCCACCGCCAACAACAGCAACAACAACAACCAACAAAAATTAAGAAAGCACAGCGTCAGCGACTATAACAATTACGACAACAATATCAGCAACGACAACAATAACATTTTTTAAAGTTCTCACATTAGCATCAGTCAGTCGTGACCAGTCCGGTTTTAGGTAAAAGATGACCCCGTCCAAAGCCCCGTCCAGCATGGCCGCTCGAACCAACATGATCGTCAGCAAAACGTACGGAAACGTCGCAGTTACGTACACCACCTGGAGGAGAATGAAAGTTTTTTTTTTGTTTTCACGCACTATTGGTTTCATATTAACTCATTCGCGGCCAGCCGCATCCGGATGCGCGGCTTATGCCACGCATCCGGATGCGGCTGGCCGCGAATGAGTTAAAATTACGGCGTGTGTCCAATCATCACACGAAGAACCCAGTAAGCGAAGGCCATCGGCGGCCGACGTCGGCCCGACGGCCTTGGGTAGTACCTCACCGAGGTAGCGCCTGATTCGTGGGGCTTGACCCCTGGACAAAGGCCAAACGAATCAGGCCTCAAGCCTGGACAAACGATAAACGAATCAGGCCTCAAGCCTGGACAAACGCCAAACGAATCAGGCCTCAAGCCTGGGCAAACGCCAAACGAATCAAGCCTCAAGTCTGGACAAACGCCAAACGAATCAAGCCTCAAGCCGGGGCAAACGCCAAACGAAAAAACGAATATGAGGTACTACCACCATGGCAATCATATAATATTATTATGTTGTGTTAACCAGTGATCACCAGCCTATAACATTGATCTGTCGCTTTTTAAAACAAATACTGCTTCAGCAAGAAGACACAAGGGGAAAGTCGCTTAACGAACGAACTAAATAACTATGGCTCATCCGATATATATATATATATATATATATATATATAATATATATATATATATATATATATATATATATATATATATATATTATATATATATATATATATATAATAATAATTGCACCACAACATTGCCTAGGTGTTGCTTTTTCAAAATTAGTCTGTCTTCTTCCATTGCAACACCTCATAAAGTTTTAGGGATGCAATCAGCGCTGTACTGGCGGTGTCCCAGTAAATTCTGTAGGCAGCTTCTAGTAAATGCGTCGTGTTTGCAATTTCGGGTTACGCCGTATGCCTACCTGATGAGCCCCCCTTGGGGCGAAACCGGTCGTAGGCGGCAAAAACTTAAATATATCCAGCAGGTCCAAGATCTGTTTGGGAATATTCATGCACTAGCCTCCTCTCTCGGGGGGAGGACTGGAAATTCTCCAACGGATTGCGTGGCACCTGGGGGTAGTCCCTATTACTTTATGTAGTAGGTGTTCAGTGGAAGGCTTAAAATGATAGGTCTGTAATTCCTTCTCTCCCACTAACCCTCTCCTTTCTAGAACTAGTAGGCGATGCAGTCACAAAAAGGGCAGCTGATGTCCTGATGACACGATGCAAGCTAACCAGCCTGGAATTCCATGGCATTAGCGTAGCAAGAGCATTCTCAGAATTTAATGAAAAATTACCTTCCTTGAGCTATTCTGATTGAGTGCATTTTCAATTGGGCTTTGGGCGACGCCTTTGTTAAAGTAAAGAATATATATATATATATATATATATATATATATATATATATATATATATATATATATATATATATATATATATATATATATATATATATATATATATATATATATATATATATATATTCTTACATATATAGAACATATATATTAGATGCCATAATAGCTTGGATTTGACTTTAGGGCTCACTGTAATAGAAGAAACAACAGAAGAAACATTACTAGTTAATTAGGGACCAGGTGCAGGTTAAGAAAGTGACTGATTTATGTGTTTATCTACGGACTGGTGTTTCGACCAGCAAAGAATTTATCAAGATGACAGTCTCTAAAGGTGAACTAGCGCCGTGTTACTTACGGCTAAGCCATCTATATCGTAAAATCTTCCTCTTAATACGGGAAACACTTGAAACTTATACTGTTTACAAAGAGGAAACAGCTGCAGCTGGAACACGACTCCATAAGGGCCTGACGATCGATTTTACTGAAAGTGAACACCGCTGCGCCACCGCGTTGCGCAACCGTTCATCGAACAGACTCATTGCAAGAAGATTCTTTTCGCGATGAGTTGTGCGGTGAATGGTTGCGCACGCGGTGGCGCAGCGGTATTGACATTCAGTAAACGCTCGATCGTCAGACCCTTATTCACGACCCTTACCAGGTGACAGCGGGCCCACTGCGGCCGTCGTGAGCCCGAAGACGTTTTGCTACCGAATACACCTGAAACCTATATATTCGAACTTCTCACGAGATCTTTCAAATGAGAGTCTAAGAGGCTGGGCCCACGCTACCAGAATTTGCCACTAGCAATGTGTGGTAAGCAACAATTTGCCACCTGCCACATCGGCTTCCTGGCACACGTATCAATGTGCGCGCAATGTGTTGTACTGACTAACCTGCCATTACTATATATGGAACAGCTCTCACGGCGCGCCCGGTTGAAATATTCGGAGCTGCAGGAGTCCCATATGCATGGGAACTCTCGGACAAGGTTGATCAATTTACTCACTGGAGACGTGCCGCATACGGATACGCAGCTATTTGCAGCGTTTCCACATGCGGCGCGTCTCCAATGAATATTACAGTCTCAAAGCCGTCGGCCGTCGCTCAGCTTCTCCGCCATTTTTTTCCGGCTCGCCGGAAGATGAAGAAACGGGAAGTGGCGCAAGAACACCGCTGATTGGCTGAGAGGCGGAAACATTGCTCGAGCCTTGCCGGCTACCACAAATGAATAGACTCGGTTGTATCGGGTCGCAATTTGTGGCGGCAATATTGTAGGGGCCCCCTAATTGAGGCGGCAACATCATAGTTGCCGCCACAAAATTGCGCCCGGCAATAGGTGTTTGTGGTAGCGTGTGCCGAGCTTCTAAAGGATATGTTTATCCTGAACATTGTGCTTGAGAATGGCACACACGCACGAGGCTAGCAAGAGGCATTGATCCACATGAGCCCCTGCGAATGCACGGACGCATGAGGATCTGTGCCTCTCGCGCTTGGTGTTTGCTGTGTTCCGACAGTGAAGGGGTTAGGTATGTCAATGCTCTGACCTTGCCGAGCGACTGGATGCCCTTGGACAGCACGATGAGAACTATTGTCCATCCGATCAGGTTGGCCACAGCCAGGTGAGTCTGAACCTCGCCAGCCTCCGAGATGCCAGATGACATATTGAGAACCTTTTCGCTAGGGACAAAAACATGACAGTAAGAAGCTGATGGAAAATGTCCCCAACTTCAGGGGAAAAAAACAGAGCCGAACTTCTTCTTCTCTGAGGTTTAGATTCTCACATTACATGCGACTTGTTGAGAATCTTTTCACTGCGAGAAAAACAACTGTAACCATTTGGGTGTCGGTGGCGGTTTTGGTTGCGATTATTCCTGCAGGAATCATCGCGACTAAAAGCGCTACCGATACGCAAAGGGTTAATGCGCGTGCAGTCGATTTAACTGAAAGTAACAGCTCAGCTCTAGAAATGCCTGTCCAAAGTCTTTGAAGAGAGAGGCACACATTGCTTTACCACAGTGACCTGCTACAAACGTGCGTAACGAGGAAGAAAACCAGTGTGTAAAGAGGCACCGATTCCCGTGTAGAGGGGAGCATCGGAGCCAGAAATGGTGTGTCAAAAGCAAGTCGCGGCTCGTAAATCGTCGCCACTCGTTTAACATGTAATTCTGTGAATTTGCCCTTCTTCGACCTTGACCTTTCTGACAGGTCGCTCTTATGTTCGGGTGTTTAAATGACAATAGTACCTGTAAAATCCTATGTCTTGCCATCACATGTACACTTTTCACGCGTTTGGCGACCTCACTTGACTCTTGACCTTTATGAGTAGTCAGCCAAATTAGCATGCATGCATAGGACTGTCTTTTCATCAGCTTGCATTCTGCTAAGTTTGATTTAAATGTTTGCAAATGTGCCAACATAAACTTTTTTTATTGTACGCATTTCCTGACCTCTTGTGACCTTTAACCTTTGAGCGGGGTCGCCCAATTTAGTACGCACTGGAATGTTTTAACATTAGGTAGCAGTTAACTAAGTTTGACTTTGAAGTTGAAAATAGTGTTTGACAACAGACAAGTTGTGTTAAAAAATAGGCAGTTTGACCTACTGCTAGACCCACCGTGACCTTGACCTTGAGCGAGGTCACATAATTGATATGTTTAGAAAGGTTATGCCACAAAGTATCCTTGGGATAAGCTTGAAGACTGTGTCTTGAATGGTCTCCTTTAAAGTTTACCTCGGACGACCGACGCCACGGTGGACGACAGATGACGGACAGACGACTGAGACCCAATACATAGAACCACTTTTGCTAACACACGTGAGCTAACTAGCTCTTTGAATAATCTAAAGCAACTGTTTAGTAGAATTAATTAAACCCTCCCCTGCCAGTGGTGACAGATTGTGTTTCTGAATTCTTTGAATTCAACGCCAAAGAGCCCAAGCCGCCCAAGACACTCGGACTCAAATATGTGTCAGCAAAAGGCATAGATCTTCATGATCCCCGCACTGCGGGGACTCATGAAGATATATGTCTCTTGCATCTGGATCATGTTCACTTTTTTTTTGGACAGCTATAATATAAGGAGTTAACAAGAACGCAGTTAGTGGTCTCCCGTGTGGCGCCGAAGCAGGTTGGGTCCCAAACTCATTTGCGGCAGCAATTTTGTTGTTTTACTGCGCCATAATGTCAGCTGCCGGTTTGCCAGCAACTTTGGAAAACATCCTAACCACTTTCCTGACCGACCATCGCATTACTTCATGGAAAATGAGCGGGGAAAGCGAGCAGTCAGTGGTGGTCCTCAGACTGAGCTCGCAGCACGACATCACACCGCCATTACACGCTGATCAATCCGTCACGGATCACTGGAGGAAGAAAGCGCCAGCCCAACTTCGCCGGGACCAGCGAAGAGCAGCACAGGACAATGGACGGAACAAACAAGTAAGAAGGAGAAAATGACTGAGAGCACGATCAACAAGTGTGATAATGACATTGAAGAAAGGGACAGTGCCCACATCAAACAAGCTGACAGCAAGGGCAGCGCCCCGCCAACACAGGACATAGAGGTTTGGGAGGAAACTACGACACATACAGAGCTAAGTGCTAATGGTAATGTGTCACCTAGTGCTTTGTTTCTTGCTACGCCTGAGACAGAACGTATGCGATACACGCAGGACACAGGCGACGTAACCAAACAAGTCACTAGTGCAAACCAGACTGTGTCACCCAGTGTAGCACGTGAAACTTGCCTGCCACAGAACAGCCCTTTCAATCTTGACTGTGTTAGGGACACGCGCATGTACACCGACCCAGAAAAGGCACAACATGATGACGTAGTGTGTTGTGATTTGGACAATGAGTACCCTGATAGCTGCAGTGACACAGACTCGGATTACCTGGACAGACTGGGAGAGGAGCCGGGGCTTGACCCTGCAGTAGTCCTACAGCGTGCAAGCAAGATCACGGACTGACCGACACAGGACCGATTGCGGGACAAAAATAGAAACAGGAATTTTTCCAAGATAGTGCACGACACTCGGCGTTACAACGAAAAACTGTATTGTGACAGCGATGATGTGGTGTTTACCTTTGACTGTCAGATGCAAAGGAAAGACTGGGTTTTCAAACAGAGATGTCCTGTGACATATTTAGAACGTGATATAATGACGTGCATCAATCAGTGGGCCCCTCTGTCATCCAGGACTACAGAGAGCTATGCGATAAACTAGAAAAAGACTTGGTCGTGTGTTCCATCCTTGTCCGGAACTTCCTTGGATAACTTTGCTGAATGAACTGTGAACATTGTGTTCGGAAACACCAACACTGGCATAGACTTTTCAAGCGGCGTTATGATGCAATGTACATCAAGTTTCGGTTTCGTTTGAATTGCATTGTAGCCGCGTCCCCCCCCCCCCCCCCAACATGCACATGGACATACTGCCTAATGCATAAAACAAGTTCAAGAGAATGTCTGTGAAAGTCGAAAAATATATATCATTTTGATCATTATATTTTTTTAAAAATTAAACAAATGCTTGTTACAAAAAATATTTAAAAAATTATGAAGGAGATATTGCGAACTATTAATTTACCCTTTATTGTCAGGAACAGGTCGCTTTAAACGCCTGAAGGTGTCGACTGACATGTTTAACGGAATCCGCGTGCATGCCAAACTGTTGTTTTCTGCGAACTCAAGTTTTCAGTGACGTGCAGCGGTTTGTGTTGTGCCTTCATCATCCAACGTTGTCTTTGGAAGCAGACATTTCCCAATGCGCAAGAGGTCATTGGGCCGACGTCGGCCCGATGGCCTTTTGCGCTTTAGGTTAAAGTAACTCATTAAAGGTAGCTCATTAAATAAAATTAAGGGGGGAAATAAAACACCAACCAAGAACACAGCTGTAATGCAGTATGTTTTTTATGTTTAATTCGCGACTGATGTAATTACAGAGAATGTGTGCTGAAAGGTCCTTACTAGAAATAAATTTCACTCGGAGACTTGGCATCTTTCATGGTGTAGCCAGCTGAAAATAAAAAAGAACACTTTATATCTGATATAGCGTCATTTTACTCAGGTATGTACTTCAGTTCTGGGGAGATACATTTCACATGAGAACAGAGAAGCAAAGACAAACACAACCCAAAACGGTGTAATTACTGGAGATCTTGAGTATACTGAACGTTTAGGGGAAAGACTTCCAAGTTGTAATGGCCTGGATATTGAACGCGGCCGTTGTGGAAACGTCGGCCAATGCCAGAAACAAAACTTAGCATATTGTACAAAGTAGACGTTGAGCGTGTGACACTACAAACAAAGGCAACTTCACTGAGTGCAAGTAGAAACTAGTAAAGTTTGTACTTCTTTCACGAACTGCAGCTAACTTTGTGTTTATGAAAAGTGTGTAAACAGTGCTTTTAGCAGCCAACCTGTCAGCAACGGATGTATATAAAGAACGTTCACTTGCTGATAACATAAACTCAGAATAAAACGTTTTGTCAGTTTTTGACATAAAGTCTTTAACTCATTCAGTCCTCACACACCACAGCCAGATATGGCTCGAAAATGATAGTTCAAGGGTGGTGCCTATATGCGCCAAGCTATTCTGGCACCACCCTTGAACTATCATAGTCGATCTGTCTCCTGAATTGTAATGCAGTCCTCAGAGGATGACTCCAGAATGTGGGAATTTCGTACCTGGAACACAATGAGTTAACTTAGGCAGGTCAAGGCTTGGATATTGGAATGTTCATTTTCTGTTTTCAGTCGGTGTATAATAGCCGTTACACATTCAACTCCACCAGGAAGGATGGTGCTGCTTTTTATTTTTTTTTATTTTTTTAGGGGGGGGGGGGGAGGTGTCAAAGAAGGGGAAATAGGTTGTTTCAAAACATCAGAAATGGAGCAACTGTGCCAGATGAACCTGATAGAAGTGTTTGTTCAAAATCAATCCGGCTTAGATATATTTCAGGTGTATTAACTCATTCAGCCCGACGGCCGTATTTCCCAAATTTTCGAGGCGTCATCTAATGACTATGCACCAGTTACAAGAGATGGATCGACCATAATAATTCAAGGGCAGTTCCAGATTAGTTTAGCGCCGACAGGCGCAAAGCTAACCTGGCAGTACCCTTAAATTATCATGGTCGACCCATCTCCTGCTGTAGTGCGTCAGGGCTGAATGGGTTAACTCTGTACAGATCAGCCATTCTCATTTTTCTTTTCTGTTTCCTTTCCGGGACAATAAAAGCTTGAAAACTGTGAGAAAGCTGGTTCATACTGCTTTTTATGATAGACCAGCATGGGTTACGCCTGTTTCATGTGCAAAAACCGTAGAAACTGTATACATTCTTGAGCTGTGGGCGCTAAACCCCCCCAGTTGTTGCAAAATCTGCGTGTCAGCTGCTCCAGTTACTGTCGAAACCATCTCTCTAGGAAAAAAAGCACACAAGAGCAGGGGAAAAAACACCGTCTCCTTTTTCTGATAGAAAACATGTTAGCAGTTCATATTTTAAAATCTTTTTATGCCGGACATCGGCTCGTTTTAAAGCTGTGCGTTCACGTGCACGTGTCAGGAATTTTCATTAACATACGGGAGACTGTCTTTGATGGCCTCCAGTGGCCAAACTGCATGGGTCTGACCCCTCAAACTAACATTATTCGAGGCCCACGTGTTTACTTTGTGTGTGCAAAGCAGTTTGGGTGTACCTTTGAAAACAAGAAAACCACAATAACTTAAGCGACCAAAACTGGAATTGGTCTACACGAATGTAACATGAGGATGTCTGTGCTGGAGTTAAATCCTTTGACTTCAAGTCAGAGAAAACGGCGTACAGGTATTTGTCGTCTATTCTAAGTGCATGCAACACAGGTTGTTCACAGCTGCATTATTATTGAACCGGCGATCAATTTTGTTACTTGTTCCGTAACCTACAGATTTCCCGTAGATTACAGCACGCATGTAATTAAGCCCCTTTGGGGGGAGCTACGTCAGATCCGAGCGCCAAATGGGCGACAGAGAAGCTGTCAGAGCATTTTCCACTTCAGAAAGATGAGGTTTTTTTTTAAATAATTTGTTGTATGAAAGCATGATAGTAGTATATTTAAGTGTGCACATCATACCTCGGTGTGAAGCAATTTGGTGTCAAAATAGGGCCCTCAAACTGAAAGCGCTGAAGAGGTTGGCGTCTTACGGTCTCAATAAATCTGCACGCGTTTGCACGGGCAGACAGACTATATAGACACACTTGCAAGCATCCAGAACATTGATACTATTCGTGTTTCATTCAAGTCTTGGAACGTGTTATTCTCGAGTACTTTTAACATGTGGTCCAAATTAAGTTCGCGGAAAACTAACAGTTAAACGACTAACGAGGATGTTTACAGTGCACTATGCTAGTATTTAGGGTGTTGCTGACGTTTTTTGCCTACTCCAAGTATATCCAAGTATATCATCAGCCATTGACTTCTAATTTGCGACGAGAGCTGACTGTGCCGACAAGAAGAAAGCAGTATATGACCTGTCTTCAAGCGTCTCGGCCACAACAGGAACAACACACATACATCAAGTTATTTGAGTTGTAAAGTGCCTCGTTAAGGTAAGGCAAACATCATGCTTCTGTGCTGAATGCTTTGGCGTCGAAAAAGGTCGTGAGACTGGCGTCTTCTTGTGTCGATGTGACGGATGGTCAGAATATCACATTTTAAAAGATGATCAGTACAACCCGTCCGTGACACTGGCACCGCTTGTCAGTCATAAACATTAACGGCCCGAGAAACCAACGGAACTCAAAGAAGGAGAGTTTGTCGTCGCTCTGTATGACAACGAATGGTTCATTTGTAAAATACTTGAACTTAGCCCTAACGTTGATGCATTCATCACTTTCCTCAACAACAACAAAAAAGCCGCAAAACCGGGTCGTTCAAATGGCCTTCAAAGGCAGACTAAGTCAGGGTGGATACAATTTCAATTTGTCCTAATGAAAATCGATGAGCCGACACAGAGAGGAAAGAATCGGGCTGTGTACACGATCCCCAATTTATATGATTTGATCGAACAGCATGTGTCCTCCGCGTAAAAGTGAGATTCTCCTTTGCCACTTTGATTGATGGTTTGGTAATTGTAATTCATAATCTCGGGTTGACTATGAACGTTTCATATGCATATTACAGTATTTACAGTATTTTAAAGAAAGAAGATTCAAATTGTTGACCCTTTAAACCGTTTCATGTCAATCCCGTAAGTTACATGTAATCTACGGGAGATTTGTAACTATTTTCTGCCTGACTGAACCGTCAGTCCCTTTGTTATTAATTCAGTCGACCTTATTTTGTATCTTTGTGCAACGGAATACAGCGGAAGAACAGAACAAAGTGGATGTTTGCTGACTTTTTTACCTTTTTTATTTATATAGATTACAGGTAACATACTGTAGATTTGTTTCTGGCTCAAGGAGGAGATTCTGTCCTTCAACGTTTTATTGTTGTTTCTCGAAGGGACGTCACTAAGATTATTTTTTGTTGTTGCAATTTTTTTTTTAATTTTGTTGATGTGTCCTCACTTTATATCTTTTTTGTTTGCTTTGATTTTTTCCCACAAAATATAATGACAAAGGATTATTGTAACTCTTTGCTTTGTGGCTGCCCTCAGTATCTCATTGATAGCCTCCAAAAAATTCAGAACAATGCAGCCCGGCTTGTTGTGAGAGTCCGTAAGACTGAGCATGTCACACCCATCTTGAAGTCCTTTCACTGGCTACCTGTGTCCTCACGTATTCAATACAAAGTTATGTCAATCTGTTTTAACTGCCTTTCAGGCACCAGCCCAGAATACTTGTCCTCTTTGCTGCATGTGCATACGCCCTCTCGTGAGCTCCGCTCCTCTTCTGATAAACGGAAGTTGTGTGTACCTTCTGTCCAAACTAAAACATTTGGTCAGCGCACTTTTGTTTATCAAGCCCCAGTGTTATGGAATACACTTCCTCTTGAGGTCAGAAACAGTGAGTCTGTCTCTGACTTTAAGAGGTCGTTGAAAACTCACCTCTTCAAGCTTTACTTTGAATAACTGCCAGTGTTTGATGCCTTAGTTGTAGTTCTGCAATCCTCCTTGTTTAGACTGAATGTTAATTAGAATATAAATTATTATGTATGTATTGTTGTTTAGTTTATTGTAAAAGTGGTGTGTTCGGGCATTGTGCTTTGTTTGTTATGTGCATATGTCATTGTATTTTTATTTTTGTGTACAGATTGTAAAGCGCTTAGAGCTTTTGAGTAAGATTAAGCGCTATATAAATACTCATTATTATTATTAAAACGCCAACGAGTACTCCGATATCATTTTCCTTTCACACATTTATTCTTCAAGCATTTGTTAAACAAAACAACAGACCGCTATTGGTTTCTTTCATTACTTCTTTAATCACAGGAAAATAACCCAACCTACTGATTTTTACTGCGCGTAATCTACGGGATATTGGGCGCATTTTCTAGAAGGCTGTAAAATGTTCAGAAGACCTGAGCACTGATTGTTAACTGAAATGTTTATACATTATGTTGGTATGATCATGAGAATTTATTCTTCAAGCATTTGTTAAACAAAACAACAGACCGCTATTGGTTTCTTTCATTACTTCTTTAATCACAGGAAAATAACCCAACCTACTGATTTTTACTGCGCGTAATCTACGGGATATTGGGCGCATTTTCTAGAAGGCTGTAAAATGTTCAGAAGACCTGAGCACTGATTGTTAACTGAAATGTTTATACATTATGTTGGTATGATCATGAGAATCTTTTTTGTCTTGTTGTTTACGTTTCTGTTACGTGAAAATTTTACTGTACATGTTTGAAATGTGTTCTTTTATTTATAAAAGAACTCATGTATTCGATCCTGTCATTTTTGTGTCTTGAGACAGGTGAATGTTTCATGCATTCAGGATAGAAATGAATCCCCCAGGGCTTAGCAGGATACTAAATTTGTCTTTTTTCTGCCTAGGGTTAATATTTGGCAAGACAAAATAAATTATGCAGTTCCCCTAGATTATAATTTAAAATGAGGGTAGACGTAAACATTGCGGGTCTGCAGTTAAGGATAGGAACGCTAGACAGGTGGACCTTTCTTTGTTTTGAACCGTGGGATTGTTCACCATACCAAAATCACCAACCCCAGAGGGCTTTGCTAAGTTTTATATTTTTGGCAGTGTAAAAGTGAAAACTGGAAAGAAAATGAAAATGGCAGAGATACGTCTCAAGGGATGTTTCTTACATGAAATAAGCAATCCAGACCAAAAAGGTGACTACCAAGCGTGTAAAATGCAAAGCAGGACCCAACGGAGAAAGAAACACGCTTAGAAAAGACGGGTACAACACAATTTATTAATATTTCGGGTAAATACCCTTTGTCAAAATAGAAAACAAACAGAGATTAGCCGCTACTTATCTTCATTCGCTGTTGGTGTTTAGCAGGCTTTGTGTATTAGACACTCAACCTACTTCGTGCCCAAGGGTACTCCCCGTTCGTTCTCTCTCTCTCTCTCTCTCTCTCTCTCTCTCTCTCTCTCTCTCTCTCTCTCTCTCTCTCTCTCTCTCTCTCTCTCTCTCTCTCTCTCTCTCTCTCCTCTCTCTCTCTCTCTCTCTCTCTCTCTCTCTCTCTCTCTCTCTCTCTCTCTCTCTCTCTCTCTCTCTCTCTCTCTCTCTCTCTCTCTCTCTCTCTCTCTCTCTCTCTCTCTCTCTCTCTCTCTCTCTCTCTCTCTCTCTCTCTCTCTCTCTCTGGCCTCGCACACACGCATTTACTTTTGCTCGCTCCTGCGCGCGCTTATCTCTCGTGTTCAGTTTCTCTCTGAGTCTCTCTCGTATGATTTTTTCGTTGACGTCATTTTTACTCTTTCCGCACTTTTGTTTTTCCTTTTCTTTTATTTTACGTCACCTCCTTCAGTTGCCACATTCCTTCTGCGAATGAAGATAAGTAGCGGCTAATCTCTCTGTTTGTTTGTCTATTTTGACAAAGGGTATTTACCCGAAATATTAATAAATTGTGTTGTACCCGTCTTTTCTAAGCGTGTTTCTTTCTCCGTTGGGTACTTCTTTGTATTTCTTACATGAAGATTCCAATTGAGTAAACTTACGCTAGATATATAACAAAATTTAATCTTTCACCATTAGCTCATTCAGTCCGACGGCCGTATTTCCCAAATTTTGGAGGCGTCATCTAATGACTATGCACTCATTGCAGGAGATGGATCGACCATGATAATTCAAAGGCAGTGCCAGATTAGCTTGGCGCCGACAGGCGCCAAGCTTATCTGGCACTGCCCTTGAATTATCATGGTCGAACCATCTCCTGCTGTAGTGCGTCTGGGCTGAATGGGTTAACTTGGCCTATCATGGTCACACTGAATGTAAGCGTTCCAATATGTAAACTCAAAGATTCCAATATCCAAACCTGGATATTCGGACGCTGGCAGGTCAGTCACTTTATACTGCTTACTACAGGTTCTGTGACAACAATCTTCAAGCCGTGTGTGAACTTTGGCCATTATACTTCCATTCTCACGGTCACCGTTTCGAGGGAAAAAAAACCGAACATGGTAATTAGGGCGTTTAAATGTCAAAGCCTCTCGTCTACGTATACAAATCATAATTACTTCTGATGTAGTTTTATTTCTGAATATTGCAAGAGTTTCAAACATGTTTGTATTGTCGTTTCTAAAGCAAAATTCGAAGAAATGGATTTTACGAAGGTTTCATAACCGACCTCCGAACTTTGTGTGTATTGCGGACCTGCGTTTTCAGCCGGACCCCAACTTTCATTAATACAAATTTAATTCTCATTTGAAAGTTTGTTTTCTCTTATTTGTTTAACACATTCTACCCCAGTACCAAAATCGTCGAATTTTGAAGTTTCCCTCTCAAGGACAGAATTGTAATAATTGTAATTCTAGAGACAGATCGAGCATGATTGTTCAAGGGTGGTGCCAGAAAAGCTTGGCGCCTATGGGCGCCAAGCTATTCTGGCACCCCCCTTGAGTTATCATGATTGGTCCATATCTTGGTATGGTGTGTTTGGGCTGAATGAGTTAAACCTCCTAAGATGCTGAGCAGGAGGCTATATTAGGATCATTAGCTAAATAAATCATTTTGCATGTGCCACTATCATCCGTCATGGACATCAATTTGTTAATAGTTTATATATTCTGCTTACAAAACTTCCAAATCGATTTCGTCTCTCTCTCTCTCTCTCTCTCTCTCTCTCTCTCTCTCTCTCTCTCTCTCTCTCTCTCTCTCTCTCTCTTATTTGGCTGACTGTGGCGGTAGCAAAGAATAAGATTACTCTGGTACGCTTCATCGCGTTTTGTTTGTAGCAACAGTACGTTGCACACGCAGAGACCTATATCTGCAGACTTTTTTCATTTACATCTACGATCCGCTATCTTTTTCTTCCTTTTTTTATCTTTCGCGCATGTTTCAGTGCTGTGTTTTGACCACTTATCTGCATGCCACATTGTGACACTTTGTTATTGTTGTTTAAACTGTCATTTAGTTTGTTAGTATATTTTAAACTAGTATTTAGTTGCGAAGTTACCTGACATGTTTACTAGTGTCAGCGATCATTTGCTTAGAATAGGCCACCTCAATGTATATCACCTTTGCAGCAAAGTATCAGATGTTACAGTACTACTCAACCAACCCTCCCCATATCATATATTTGGCTTTACAGAAAGTAGGTTGACAGAGAATATAAGTAACCAAGCTATCACCATACAAAATTTCTCCATTCATAGGCGAGATGCTTCAGTGCCTGGTCATACTGGCATTTGTGCTTATGTTCACAATACTATTGCTAACAACGTAACACGACGACGTGACCTGGAATCCGCCCACGTGGAAAGCCTGTGGCTTGAGATAAAAGCAACCGCCAAGTCAACCCCGACCTTCGTATGTTTTATTTACAGAAACCCCGCAGCTACAGTGTCCTGGCAAGATGATTTTGTTGTAATGGTTGACAAAGTACAAAACTCCAAGGGTGATATACATATACTCGGTGATTTTAATGTTGATTTATTGAAACCTGGCAACACGTCATGGAAATCCATGATAACGTTCTTAGGCCTTACACAAGTAGTTCAGTCACGCAGCAGGGTCACTGCTACTTCATCCACATTAATTGACCATGTTTATACAACCAACGACAGTGCCCTTAGCAATGTCTATGTACCCAGCACCTCTGTCAGTGATCATTTTCCTATTTGTTTTTCATTATCTGCGAAGTTGCCAAAGAAACCTCATAAGGAGCATATAACCATTCTCTACAGATCATTCAAAAAATTTAATCAAGATGAATTTTTGCATGAACTTTCCCAAACACCATTTTCCGATGTGTATAACTATAACGATCCCAATGTAGCGCTGTCCCACTGGTATAAGTTGTTCCTCGGTGTTCTTGACAGACATGCCCCGAGGCGCACTAAGCGTGTTAAACATCCCACTGTGCCTGAGTGGCTGACGGATGAGATTAAAACTGCGATGGAACTAAGAGATCTATTGAAACAACAAAAGAAATTTGACGAGTACAAAAAACAGCGAAACCTAGTTAAATCATTAGTACGTAAAGCACAGACGCAGTATGCTGAAAAGATTATTGCGGGCGGCAAAGACATACGCAGCGTGTGGCAGGTGATTAACACATTTACTAAAGGACAATCTAGCAAAACAACGAGTGTCCCCCCGCACCTCACAGCTGATGTATTTAATGAACACTTTCTTAACATTGCAAAAACCCTGTCACAGACGAACACCAGTGAGCCAGGTGAATACGTATGTTCAGAACAATTGAAACAGCACAGTCAGATAAACGCCGGCAATACTTTCTCAGTTCCCCTAATGACCGTCCTTGATGTAGGAAAATCTATAACCAACATGAAAAGTAAAACATCTTGTGGTGTAGACGGTATTAGCAGTAAAATCCTGAAAATTGCGCTCCCTTATATTGTGGAATCATTAACCTTTATATATAACCTTTCGATTCAAAAGAGCATGTTTCCCGATGAATTGAAAATAGCAAAAGTTACTCCTCTACCGAAAAGCAAAGATCTGAGCGACCCAAGTGAGTACAGACCTATTTCAATCTTATCAGCAGTGTCCAAACCACTTGAAAAGCATATACATAATCATTTACTTCAATTCCTGGAGAAAAACCACCTTATTAGTACAGCACAATCAGCTTTTCGGCCCAAACATTCGTGTCAGACTGCCTTAACTCTCATAACCCACAAATGGCTTACTGCCATAAATGAGTCCAAACTTTCAGGTGTAGTATTTCTAGATCTTAAAAAGGCCTTCGATCTCATTAACCACTCAATCTTACTAAAGAAGTTACCTTTATATCACATTGACTCAAATGCAGTCGCTTTTCTCTCGTCCTATCTCTTAGACAGAACGCAGAAAGTGTTCTTGAATGGTAAATACTCAGCGAAAGGTCTGGTGACCCATGGTGTTCCTCAGGGATCCACCCTAGGACCGTTATTATTCAACATCTTTATAAATGACCTTCCACTGTCAATATCACACCCCGACACAAACTGTAAACTATTTGCTGACGATACATCATTACGTGTATCTGATAAAAATGTTTCAACCGTGAGCGCTGTCCTCCAACATAGTCTAGATGAAGTGTCAACTTGGTGTGAAGAAAATCATATGATTATTAGTATTCCTAAAACGAAAAGTATGTTGGTGACAACACGCCAAAAGCATCAACGTGGTTTGCAACCCCTTGAGCTGTCCCTTCACTCTCAGCTCATAGAGCAAGTGTCAAAACATCGTTTGTTAGGAGTGACAGTCGACGAACAGCTCAGCTGGGAGCCGCACATAGAAACTGCCTGTAAAACTATTTCAAAGAATCTATTTTTATTATCCAAATTAAGTCGTATAGTTGACATTGATGCTCGAAAACTATTCTTTAACGCACACATCAAGACACATTGTAATTATGCTTCCAATATCTGGGACGGCTGTGGAGACATTCATTTGAAAAAAATTAATTCCCTTTACCGGCGAGGTATTAAGCTTATTCTTCCTGGTTTGTCCCCTACTGATGAAAGACTGAAGGCCCTTAATATTCTACCACTCAGTAAACAATTGGAACTTAATAGATGCTTGCTTGTGCAAAAAATTCTAAACAATGCCGCCCCTCCCTATCTCCGTGAGCTGTTTTCCCACACGAATAGAGAGAACACGAGGAACAGCTTACTCCATCTCCCAAAACCGAGAATCGACATCTTCAAATCTAGCATATCATTTTCCGGTGCTAAGTCATGGAATAACTTTCCCTCGCATTTAAAGTCTATTTCAAAGTTATCTATCTTCAGAGCTCGCGTCCATAAATATTTGCTGTCGATGTGAATGTCCTATTTTCCTGTTTAGTATGTTGCTCCAGCACAGCAGATTGCTGCAGATTATGTAATAGTTTGACTGTATTAACATGTCAGGCTCATACACGTACATATATTGTTTTAATTCTTTTTGTATTTTATTTTTTATTTTTTATTTTTTTTCTGATGGTGGGGGGGGGGGTATGGTTTGATTGATTGATTGTACAATGCTTAACGTCCCGACAGCAACAAGGCTTTCTCAGGACGTGCCTGCACTGCTTGTGAAAAAAACGAACAAAAAAAAAAAACAACAACAAAAAAACCAGAATATTGAATGTATGTCGCCAGCCGGTCCACTACTTTAAAGAAACCTACAACATGGGGCCTAAATAAAGCTAAAACCATTTGGCAACACACATCCAATATCAAGAGCTACAGGCAGTGCAGACAGTAGGGAGAGTTTTAAAAAGGCAAATACAGGTGAATGGACCTCGGGTAGACAGAAACACATGCCTCAGAATAGAGAGAAAAACTCACCCTGTGGGCCTGACCAGGGTGACCCTGGGAACTAAAAAGTACCTAACCCCACCCAAGTCCCCCAGGGCAGACCCGGGTGGGGGAGGGGGGTATGGGTACTTACATATATTTTATCTTTTGCTGTATCGTCTTCTGTATTTTTATATGTGTAGAGTAGCAGGACAGTTTGGAAGATAGGCATTGCTATGCCTAAAACTTTTTATCCTGAATAAAAACGTTTCATCATCATCTCTCTCTCTCTCTCTCTCTCTCTCTCTCTCTCTCTCTCTCTCTCTCTCTCTCTCTCTCTCTCTCTCTCTCTCTCTCTCTCTCTCTCTCTCTCCAGGCCTCTTCCATCATCCCTCCCTTCAGCAGTCACCACGCCCTGTCACGACCTGCGCGCCTGTCCAACTTCAACCTAAAACAGGCCTGTCAACAAACAAACACTCAGTTTGTTGACCATACCTCTACCTTCCTGACCAAAAACGGCGCCCCCAAGCAGGTCATGTACAGGCGTGAAAACACCATGACCCACCCTAGTGACGAGGGCACTAAGCTGATCGCTCTCAAGATCCGTTACGGCGACCCTCCCCGTGGCCCCCACCACCAACAGAGAGACGCCGGGGGGCACAGTCAACGGGGCGGGTCCAACCCACTTATCAACCGTAACGGGTCACGTGGCGAGAGCGGGCAGCAAGGGGACTCGCCATCAACCCGTGGCGGATCGCAGCACTTAATGTCTGCCGCCCCGGGCCGCCTGCAGTCCTCGCCAACCACACGCCAAACGTCGACCAGCCTGCTTAGCCAACCGCCATCGAGCAACGTGTTGGGGCCACAAAATCTCCAAGTCCCCCAGCTCCTCTCTTCAGATTTCCCGCTACTAGTGCCAGCAAGAACTCCAGTGGCCGCACCTCCCACCAACGCTTGGTTCCAGAGTCAAGGAGCGGAGACCAAGACGACCCTGGATCCCCAACACCTGCTCCAGTTGCTGGCGCAGTTTCTTAGGCCGTTTGTCTGAAGGACATCCCGCTACCTCTTTTACTTCCAGGGCCAAGCTGCACAGGCTTTAGAATCACATCTCTGCACTGTGTACACACGGGGAGCGATGAGTGACGTTTACTGCTCTAAGGTTTTGTCTGATCAGTTTTCGCCCTGCAGGGCGCACAACTGGTCGGAAATTGCCTTTCTGCTTTCAGGGTCAATCAGTCGCTCCTACCGACTTGGCGCTGGAAGTAAAAAGGGTATGTGTGTACAAACCATTGGGTCGCGCGCGTGTGTGTGTGTGTGTGTGTGTGTGTGTGTGTGTGTGTGTGTGTGTGTGCGTGCGTGTGTGTGTGTGTGTGTGTGTGTGTGTGTGTGTGTGTGTGTGTGTGTGTGTGTGTGTGTGTGTGTGTGTGTGTGTGTGTGTGTGATGGTATGAGTTTGCGTGAAGGTGTCATCAACTTCGCTTGTTAAATTGGCATAAACTCGGCGACGACTTACTCAGGTTAGCTGCTGATGGTCACAGTTACTATGGATTAACCGATTTTTCGATGACCACATCTGATGACAGAGACACATAAACGATGACCACATCTGATCATTAGTGCGATACTGCTCTGTGAAACAGTGCTTCTAGTACAGTGAACAAACTGTAAACTATCCGTGTAATTTGTTATTAATGACCGGAATCCGCTTTGTCGGACAGTCGGAACACCCGACTCACCGTGCACGATCATTACGTGAATTCTTTTGACTAGTAACCTTACTTAAGTTCTCAGGTGACTGAGATTATCGCCTGTCCTACATTTTCAATGAAAAGCGAGTGTGTTGTTATAACATAAGGACTTCGATACACACGAATTCTGACATAAACGCTTTCTTTATAGCGGATTTTTTCTGAGATCGTACACTTGTCGTTTCTTATTCTTTACTGCAAGCTTTTGTTTTTGTGTTCTTTGCATGTGCTGTAATACACAGTTTCTGGCGTGAACCGCCGTTCAGCTGACGTACTGAGACTAAAGTCGAATAAGTCTTTATTTGTTTTCTCTGATATTTTACTTGTACATGTAATCTCTTTCCTGGTTTAACTGCGTAACCTTCTATTTGTATCCTGTACCTTAGTTTTGTCCCCTGGTTCTTTATCTTATTAGTCTTTATTTGCTTCATCTGATATTTTACTTGTACGTGTAATTTCTTTCCTGGTTTAACTGCGTAACCTTCTACTATTTGTATCCTGTACCCTAGTTTTGTTTCCTGGTTTTTTACCTTATTATCTGAACATGATTTATACAACTATGAACAGACCCTCGAAAAAAGGCCAACAATTTCGTATCGGTCACCTAAATATCTACCACCTGGCAAACAAAGTTCAGGATGTCTGTGTTTATGTTAATACCCCCAACTATTTCCATCTATTCGGTTTAACTGAGACTCGTTTGGCCGCCCACATCAGTGATGAAGCCATCGCCATCCCGAATTATTCTATTATCAGGAGAGACCCGTCAGTACAGGGTGAGACAGGTGTAGCGGTATATATCCATCAATCCATTTTACACATAACCCGCAGGCGACAAGACCTAGAAACTGGTGATGTAGAATGTATTTGGGTAGAAATCAAAAACTCTAAATCCCCGCCCTTACTTGTTGGGTTTCTGTATCGAAACCCCGCAGCCACCTTTGAGTGGTACGATAGCTTTTTACACATGATTGATAAAACAGACATTCACAACAAAGATGTTCTCCTTCTTGGAGATTTTAATATTGACTTTCTTAAACCCCATCCATCATGGGAATGTACTACTACCCTTGTCGGTCTTCACCAATTGGTAACATCACCCACCAGAATTACGCCATCATCAGCCACTATTATAGACCATATTTATACCAACAAACCTCAAGCAGTTAGCAACACTCAAGTAAATAGTCTTAGTGTAAGTGACCACTATCCGGTTAGCTGCACATGGCTGTCAAAACTTCCAAAGCTAAAAAAGCAAGTCCACACTTGCATAACTTACAGATCGTTTAAAAACTTTAATGAAAGTGTTTTCTTGGCTGATTTAGCCACAGCACGATTCATCGACGTGTATAACGATAGTGACCCAAATAAAGCATTAGATACCTGGTACCGGATTTTTCTTGGTGTGCTCAACAAACACGCGCCTCTGAGACACAAAAGAGTGAAATACGCTACCGTTCCACCATGGCTGACTGCGGATATAATCGAGGCAATGGAAATTAGAGACCAGCTGAGAAGCGAGAAGCGGTTTACTGAATACAAAACACAGCGTAATCGTGTTAAATATATGGTTTTAAATGCAAAGAGATCTCTTTTCGATAAAGTAGTTAAGCAAAGCAAAGACTCATCTACTGTATGGCGTGCCATTAATTTAGTAACTAGAGGTACAAATAAAAATAGTGCGCCTTTATCACCCCACCTCACTGCAAATAGGTTTAATGACCACTTTACCTCTATAGCCGAATCGTTAATCCCACCAGGAACTAACTCATGTGAGTATGTTTGTCCAAACGCGCTAGTACACCACTGTAACCGGGAAAATACGGACAAAGAACCATTCACGATACCGCCTATAGCAGTCCACGAAGTGGGTAAATTAATTTCCTCGATGGAAAATAAAAAGTCATCCGGGCCTGATGAGATCAGCTCAAAAATTCTCAAGATATCTCTTCCATACATCGTCGAAAGTATTACATATATTTACAATCTCTGTATAAACCAAAACTCTTTTCCGGACGCATTTAAAGACGCGAAAGTGATCCCCCTACCAAAATCAAAAGATCTGAGTGAAATCAACAACTTTCGCCCCATATCACTATTACCTGTTTTGTCGAAGCCTTTAGAGCGGCACATCCATAAGCATCTATCTGAATACTTAGAAAACCAAAATCTCATCCATTCACTGCAGTCAGGCTTCAGACCAAACCATTCCTGTCACACTGCCTTGATAAGGATGGCAGATACCTGGTTATCATCTATTAATGATTCCAAACTAACAGGTGTAGTTTTCTTAGACTTCCGGAAAGCCTTTGACATGGTGAACCATGACATACTTATAAAGAAAATATCCTTATATACTAAAAGCGCAGCCGGGTTTTTCAAATCCTACCTAGAAAACAGAAGACAAAAAGTTCTCCTTAATGGTACATATTCTAGTCACTGCAAAGTAAAGCATGGCGTGCCCCAGGGCTCTATCTTAGGCCCTCTTTTATTCTGTTTGTTCATTAACGACCTTCCACTCACAATTAGTGATGATAGTGTTGCATGCGATATGTTCGCTGATGATGCTGCGATACACACTCCCGATAAGGATTTGTCAGTAATTGACATGCGCCTACAAAACACATTACAGGACATTAACAGCTGGTGCAGTAACAATTCCATGATCTTAAACCCTGCAAAGACTGAATGTATGGTTGTAAGTACCCGCCAAAAGCACCAGCTCGGCACTCTCTCACTCAGCTTGTCCCTTCAAGGCAAATCTATCAGCCAGGTAACGGAACATCGTCTTCTCGGCGTTACTGTAGATAACTAGTTTAAATGGCAATGCCATCTTAGTAATATATGTAAAACAATATCAAAGAAACTGTTTATTTTATCCAAGTTAAAACATATAGCTAATGTAGAAACACGAAAACTGTTCTTCAACGCCCACATCAGGTCACATATAGATTATGCTTCTACGGTGTGGGATGGCGCAAGCGAGGTCCAGTTAAAGAGACTGAACTCTCTTCATCGTAGAGCCGCGAAGCTTATCCTTTCAGACCCTAACTCAACAACGGATAATAAACTGAAAACCTTAGAAATTCTCCCCTTGAAAAAACATTTATTATACAATAAGGGAATAACGATGTTCAAAGTATTGAATAACAGACTCCCCGAGTATATAAAAAAAATGTTTTTCCTCCCGGCATCGACATACTCCAGATCAAGGCAGTCCATTACTGTGCCACGACCTAGAATCGATCTCTATAAGACAAGTTTAGCGTTCTCAGGTGCTAGCATGTGGAACACATTGCCCAAACATGTTACAACATCAACAGCGCTTTCGTCTTTTAAAACCGCTCTCTTCAAGTACCTCACCTCAACATCGTAAGATTTTCACAGCAACCTGCACTTGCAGTGTACGATTTTCCCCTTTCTAACTCTTCAATTCAGTTATATCTTCAGTTAATACAAGATGCCAATGCTGCATGTATTGTGTGTGTGTGTGTGTGTGTGTGTGTGTGTGTGTGTGTGTGTGTGTGTGTGTGTGTGTGTGTGTGTGTGTGTGTGTGTGTGTGTGTGTTTTGTGCTTGTGCTTGTGTTTATGAATGTATGTATGAAGATTTATACCTTTATAATTGTGTGTATGTGTGAGATTTGTTATGTTTATTTTCACTTTTTCAATGATTTCTTTTTTTAAAAACTTTATATTTGAATTTTTATTAGTTATATATTTTAGTTTTTCCCAATTTAATGATAGTATTTTTGTGATCTGTGCATTATATGTAAAGTAGATTAGCAACGGCAAGTTCGAAAAATGGTTTCACCAAAACTTTCACCGTTGTAAAATAAAGAATCATTGTCATTGTCATTGTCATTGTCATTGTCATTGTCTCTCTCTCTCTCTCTCTCTCTCTCTCTCTCTCTCTCTCTCTCTCTCTCTCTCTCTCTCTCTCTCTCTCTCTCTCTCTCTCTCTCTCTACGGGTATTGCAGTATACATTCATAATTCAATTAGCGGTATTACTCGCAGGCGTGGTGACCTGGAGTCAAAAACCGTAGAATGCATTTAGGTTGAGTTAAGGGCAAACAAATCCAGCCCCGTGCTGGTCGGGTACATTTACAGGAACCCAGCATCAACATTTCAATGGTTCGACGACTTTATCGCCATGATGGATAAGGTCAGACAGTCCAGCTCTGAAATTTTGATCCTGGGCGATTTCAATATTAACATGTTTTTGAATAACCCTGCTTGGGAGTGCACCATGTCTATGTTTGGTTTAAAGCAGCTAGTTAAAACAGCAACTCGTGTTAGTCCAACTTCCTCCACCCTTATAGACCACATATATACAACTACTCAATCAAGGGTGATGGCAGTAGACGTGCTTCAGGTAGGGATTAGCGATCACTACCCGGTGTGCTGTTGCTTGGCATTAAAAGCAGATAATTCATTCCGAAAACATCAGCACACGACTATTAGATACAGATCACTTAAACACTTCAACGAGGAAACATTTCTTTGTGATTTAAGTAGCACACACTTTGATACAGTGTACTACCATAATGACCCCAACGATGCTTTGTCTGAGTGGTACGGATTGTTCCTTGGTGTTCTCGATAAACACGCTCCATTCAGAGAGAAACGGGTAAAGAACCCCCAGCTTCCCGCCTGGTTAAGTAAGGAAATCAAGGATGCCATGCAGCTCCGAGATGACTATAAAAGAAAGAAGGATTTTGTTGCTTATCGAAGGCAAAGAAACCATGTTAAACATTTAGTGAGAAAAGCTCAAAGATCTCTTTTTCACCGTCTTATGAACGGAAAGAAAGATGTCGTATCTGTGTGGCGAGCGATCAATGCTTTTACGAGGTCCAAAAATACCGCACAATGTACACAGTTATCAGCTGATATCTTGAATCAGCATTTCCTCTCGGCTGCCAGTACGTTGCTAAAAAATACATATTCTGGTCAGTCTTCAGCTGTGTCCGAAAAGCTAAAGACGTTCTGTGCAGAACGGCTGGATCCTGATACGTCATTCAGCATTCCGCTGTTAACGATATACGACGTGGGAAAATCCATCTCGTACTTAAAGAACAAACGTACGTCTGGCCATGATGGTATTAGTAGCTCAGTTCTGAAAATGGCCCTACCGTATATTGTAGGTACCTTGACATATATATACAACCTTTGCATAAAGCAGGGGATATTTCCATCTTCTCTAAAAACAGCCAAAGTGATCCCACTACCTAAAACGAAAGACCTTGCCGACCCTAACAAGTTCAGGCCCATTTCGCTACTGTCAACACTGTCGAAACCGATAGAAAGACACATTCACACACACTTACAACATTTTTTAGAAAAACACAAACTCATACATCCATTACAATCTGGCTTTCGGCGGAAACACTCCTGTCACACAGCATTGGTACACCTTGTTGACAGATGGCTTACTGCCATAAATAGCAGTCAAATGACTGGAGCAGTATTTTTGGACCTTTCAAAAGCATTTGACCTCGTCAATCATGAAACTTTAGTTCAAAAACTTAATGTCTATCAACTAAGTGTAGACACACTTGCCTTCCTTACGTCATACCTGCATGGGCGTATGCAGTATGTCTACGTGAATGGTAAAAACTCACCTGAAGGGGTGATAGAGCACGGAGTACCACAAGGAACGATTCTTGGTCCATTATTGTTCTCTGTCTTCATAAACGACCTTCCATTACATATATCTGACTCCAGTATAACTTGCAGTCTTTTTGCAGACGATGGAACACTGGACGTTTCGTCATCAGACGTAACATGTATGGTGAAGATTCTCCAAGACAGTTTAAATGAGATATCTGAATGGTGCAGACATAACGCCATGATACCTAATCGGCCCACTAAAACCAAATGCATGCTGATTACCACACGGCAAAAGCATCAGTTGAACCCCCCTCCCCTTCAACTAACACTTAACGGCCAGCCTGTGGAGCAAGTCAGAGAACATCGCGTGCTTGGAATCAACTTAGACGATAAGTTGTGCTGGCAAGGCCACATTACTAAACTGTGTAAAATAGTATCTAAAAATGTATTCCTCCTGTCGAAATTGAGACATTTTGCTGATGAGCCCACAAGGAAACTCTTCTACTATGCCCATATTCAGTCACATTTGGATTATGCCTCATCTATTTGGGACGGTAGTAGCGATGCTAATTTAAAAAGTCTGAACTCGCTCCACAGAAGAGCCATTAAACTCATTGTTGACAGACCCTCAGAAGTCATTAGTACTGACAATAAGTTCAAGCTGTTAGACATTTTGCCACTTGAAAAACAGTTTAAGTATAATAAGTTGGTGCTCATGCGCAAAATAACCCTCTCAGAAACACCAGCCTATCTCAATAGTTTGTTTCACTTTGCTCATACGAGGTCGAGTCGAACACCAGGGAACAATCTTGTTGTACCGATGCCTCGACTGGACATTTATAGGTCGTCATTGTCCTATTCTGGTGCAAAGTTATGGAACTCTATTCCTGCGGATGTTAGAGCCGCGCCATCGCTTAAAACTTACAAGACCAAGCTGCTCAAACATCTAGACAAAACTTAATTTTTCTTTTATTTTTTATTTCTATTTTTATTTTTACATGTAGCACTCAATGCTTATGCGGCATTTCCCGGATAGTCTGCATTCTCTTCTAACATTTATGAACACATGTAATATACCGCTGGCATTCCAGCAAGCCGCATTATGTAATATAGTCCATGACCCCATGGACTCGGCTGGCCAGACGGGATGCCGTCGATAGACACAGCATTGGGCGCTCGCGAGGCGTGGCAGTGCTGTGGTTTCTTCGCGTCGACCCGCGCGCGCGGTGGTTGCGGGATCGCTATACAAGTCTAGTCTAATTGACGTGTAGCCCGCTCAGAGATAACTCCGCCCACTGACCCAGCGTTCGACTTTGACCCGCTGGTCCGACAAACAACGTGCCACAGTGGAAAGCGATTGTGGCTGCATCCATGTGTGTAAGTGCGCGCTTGTCAGACATTCCCGACGATATTTCGGAGCAATACTTGCCATACCCTATCACCCTTAGGCAGAGACAACGTGCAGATTTGTTTAGCTGTGAGCAGTACATTCAAAGCGTCCGAATTTTGTGTGCTTCATCTGGCTTTGACGTGCACGGAACACTGAAATTTCCGCAGTCAACTGAGCGGCCAAGTGACGGAAAGCCACACTCTGTGCACCTGTCCATTGACCCAACGAAGAAGATGGTTACGGATGCATTCTGCACATGCAAAGCAGGGTATGTATCAACTATGCATTAAAAGTATAGACTGTGCTTGTCATAGTTTTAGCCGTTGACAGTTTGTTATACTGTGAGATGCCGTGTGTTCCATTGACGAAGGAGAGTTTGTGTTATCGTTTGTGCAAGAATTTTGATAAAGCCTGCGAATGTACTAAAACTGAGCACAATGCTGCATATGGCATGGTTTGCTTACAAACTTCCTAAGCTTGTGTGTTGCCGTGCTTTAAGTTTTAGCTGTGTTTTTTTTTTTTTTTTCAGACTCGCTCATGTGCTTGCCATCCGACAGCAATGGGACACACCCCATGAAAAAAATCCACTCCTGAGCCAGTTTCCATCATGATTCAGATTATTTCACGGAAACGTCCCCTCAACAAGAAAAGGAAGCCCATCATTGCAATCTTTGATGACAACAGGTAAGTTTTACTTCAGTGTGCATATTCTGGTTGAAACTGTGTAATTTGAAGATACTGTTATTAGAATTGTATGTTCACACAATTGTGCGGCAATATACCTGTATGCATACTTGTGTACAGTTCGTGTGTGTGGGTGTGTTGTCCCTGTGCATTAGCACGGTGAACTGTGAGTGTGGAAAGTAAATCTGTATGCACATAATTACTTTACACACACACTCTTTCTCTCTCTCTCTCTCTCTGTCTGCATGTGCAAAAATGACTGCTGATGACATGTAGAAGGTTTATTTATAACAGCACATTTAAAAGTATGGAAAACATGTCATCCTAGAACTGTCCCAAAAGAGCACATTATGTGAGTCCTTGCAGTTGTAGGAGCTCATGAGTCATTCTTCAGCATGGATGATAAGTTAACTAAGGAGGCAGTACTCTATTCTTAATATTTAAATGAATAAGAACTAATGGTTTCAAACACCCCACAGGTTAATTTTACCATCAAAACCGATTATGTCGTCATTGTACATGACTTCTATTTGTGGGTGCGGGTGTGGCTGGCCAAGCCAATCCTGGAGCCATACCTGCGAGGGCAATGGGGGCACTGGAATTAAACTATGACATAAATATAACTAAATGTGGATATGCAGTTGTCGGAGCAGTTATTGAGATAAATGCTCAGACAACTGCATATCCACATTTAGTTATATTTATGTCTCATAGTTTAATGCTATGTAAACATGGGCCAAAGGGGGCGTGAGAGGTCAGTGGGTTAAAATGATTATCTAAATTCTGCTCAAAATCCTGCAGGCATATATGGCTTGGCTGGCACACAGCTGTTCAAGTTTCTGCACATGAGCGCGAGTTGCCTCAAGCTGCACCCTGAGATGCTTCTTCTCTGCAAAGGATCAAATCTGAAACAAATGAAATCAGTACGGCAGTGTAATGACACGGTTAGAAAGCAGTCGTCAACTGTGATATAAATACAGAATGTTCGATTTTATTTATTCTATGTTACAGGTACCACTTATGGAACAGGAGCTGTTGCCTTTGACTACATCACGAGAAAGGCAAAGCTAAAAGGGGGAGGACAAACTTGTTGCACAGACATGAATGACACTGTATTCTTCCTGGTCACACTTGGCATCTGTAGCTGCACTTGTACAGTGATAATATTATTAAAAATGTATTAGTTAAATGGATAATTTTCATATTGTATGTACACCCTTTGTCAAAGTTTACATCAACAAACATGAAGTTAATGATATGTAGTAAATCACATTGTGTTTGTTGCTGTAAACTCAAAGGGTGTTGCCACCATAGGAGCTTGTTTCGTGGCATCTTACATACTTGTGTGCAGCCACGTCTTTTGCCTAAAAATAAAATAAACAGATTGTTTGCATCCTAGAAACTGCTGTTTGTGTTCCTGTAGTGTGTGCATGTGTAAAATGTATATTTTTGTGTACGAGAGAGTGTGCTAGTGTGTATGAAAGAGTGTGTGAAGGAACCGTAAGTATGCTTAGACTTAAAGAGATTGTGAAATGCAAATCGGTGCATACCTTGGAGCAACCAGTGTTTTGCGTGAACGTTTTTGATGCAGCTCTGTTGACGGTCGCTTTTTGGGAGGTGGTCGCTGGTGTGTGTGACTTGTCCCACTGCTGGGCAAAGCAGGGCATGCTGGCAGCAGGTCTGGAAACGCTTCTGACGGTTCGCCATTGACAAAATGCTGTAAATAAAATTAATCCATATCATACCGAGGCTAAAAGCTTCAAATTTGTACACTGCCATATGCAAGCTACATTGACTGATTGAGTACTTGCAGATAAACATGACTAGGGTGGTGCCAGAATAGCTTGGCGCCTAGAGGCGCCAAGCTATTCTGGCACTACCCTTGCACTATATTAGACTTATTTCACACACTGGTTGTATTCCAAATGATGAGGGTTAAGAAACATTCAACAGAGCTATCTCTCGCACTCGTACACTGTGCTTTCACCATGATGGTAGCTACTGAGAACCGCCGGACTTGCTGTATGAGTGATCTTACCACCTTCGGCCTTCACAACAGATATTTACATGGGCAAACTGACATTACCCGTTTCATTTTTATAATGAACAAATTCAGGAGAAATGAATATGAACTGACCTTTGTGCAAACGAAGAGATGTCAGTTTCCATCCCGGTACTTGACGTTCACTGACTGTGCAGGCTGCTCGACTCGTCAGCGGACTACACAATTTGATACATCGCATGCAATTGCATGGCTACGACGGGGTTTTGGGAATGGTATGAACCTTACACCACATTCTAGACGCTCAGGATATATGAAATCGCTGTTGCAAAGACCCCCACGCACACGTTTTCGCCATTTCTTTTCTCTCTCCGTTAACTTCCTCACTCTGCCTCAATGTCGGACCAACATAGCCGATTTCTCGCATCACGCGGGTGTGTCTCATTCGCGCATTTTGATTGGTTAGCGCTGACCCGTCAGTCAGGAACCGGCTACACGTCAATTCCATGGCAGACTATAGCATCCAGCTGTGCGCGGTTTAGTAGCGCGGGGAGGCCGCTATCGCGTGTGTGTGCGGGTGTGTCTTTATCTGTGTGTGTGCAAGTGTATGTGTGTGCACGCGCGCATCCCTACGTGCTTGCGCACGCGCGCGCGCGCGTGTGTGTGTGCGAGTGTGTGTGCGCGCGTGTGTGTGTGTATGTGTGTGTGTGTGTGTGTGTGTGTGTGTGTGTGTGTGTGTGTGTGTGTGTGTGTGTGTATGCCTGTTTATGTTTGTTGGAGTGAGCCGTGTTGATTTTTATGATGAGAACAATAGCGGTTTTATGTACAAAATCCTTTATACTTTTTATATTTGCTGTAGTATAGTTTTAAGTGATAGAATGTATGTGTACATGATATACTGATGTGTGTGTATGTGTGTGTCAGTGTGTGTGTGTGTATGTGTGTGGAGGGTTGTGCAGGCTTGGCTTGGCGCCTGTAGGCTACAAGCTAATCTGGCCGGCGCATTGCACACCGGCGCGCGTGTGTGAGTGTGTGTACGTTATTTTGTTTTGTAGTGTGTAGCAAGGACAAGAATGAAAACAGGTCTGCGCACCTATTCTTATCCTTGGAAAATAAAGTTTCATTCATTCATTCATTCATTCATTCACTCATTCACTCATTCACTCACTCACTCACTCACTCACTCTCTCTCTCTCTCTCTCTCTCTCTCTCTCTCTCTCTCTCTCTCTCTCTCTCTCTCTATCTATCTATCTCTATCTCTATCTAATCTATCTAATCTATCTAATCTATCTTATATAATCTATCTAATCTATCTATCTATCACCAGTCCAAGAAAGCTGGCACCACACACTCCAAATATGGATCCAAGCAGCAGGGAAATACTTAAAATGTGAAGAAAGGATCCACATACACCACCATGAAGAAGCCCTCGCTGAGTGGGCGAAAATTTGTGCAAAGAATAAAAGTGTAACTCTTCCTAAACTATGTGGTGTATGTGGATCCTTTCTTCACATTTTAAGTGTATATATATATATATATATATATATATATATATATATATATATATATATATATATATATATATATATACACACACACACGAACATATATATATAATTTTTCATTAAATTCTGAGAATGCTGTGCTAATGCCATGGAATTCCAGGCTGGTAAGCTTGCATTGTGTCATCAGGACATCAGCTGCCTTTTTGTGACTGCGTCGCTTATAGATCTTTTGAGCCTTCCACTGAACACCTACTACATAAAGCAATAGGAACTACCCCCAGGCGGGCACCGCCATCCGCTGGAGAAAATCCCGACCTCCCCGCCCCCCTCCCCCGAGGGGGGAAGATAGAAAATATTCCCAAACAGATATTGGACCTGCTGAGTAGATTTAAAGTTTTGCCGCCCACGACCGGTTTCGCCCCAAAAAAAAAAGGGGGGGGGGGGGGGGACTCTTCAGGTAGGCATACGGCGTAACTTGAAATTGCAAACATGACGCATGTACTAGAAGCCGCCTCCAGAATTTACTGGTAGCACCACTAGTACAGCGTGGATTGCACCCCTAAAGCTATATGAGATGTTGCAAAAAATGTTAAATGTTTAGGGCTTAACGTCTTTTGTCCACCACGAGGGTGATTTCAAAGACGGGGCACCGAAAAAGGGTCTGAATAAATTTTGACCCAAGCTGGATTCGAACTCGGGACCTTTCGGTCTGGAGGCGAACGCTTTTACCACCGAACCACCCAGCTCCCCATTTATGAAGTGTTGCAGTGGAAGAAGACAGACTAATTTTGAAAAGGCAACACCTAGGCAATTTTGTGGTACAATTATTATTTACTTTTAACAAAGGCGTCGCCCAAAGACAAAAAAATGCACTCAATCAGATTAGCTCTAAGGGACGTAATTTTTCATTAAATTCTGAGAATGCTGTGCTAATGCCATGGAATTCCAGGCTTGCATTGTGTCATCAGGACATCAGCTGCCCTTTTGTGACAGCATCGCTTATTAGATCTTTTGAGCCTTCCACTGAACACCTACTACATAAAGCAATAGGGACTACCCCCAGGCGCCCCGCAACCCGCTGGAGAATATCCAGTCCTCCCCCCGAGAGGGGAGGCTAGTGCATGAATATTCCCAATCAGATCTTGGACCTGCTGGATAGATTTAAGATTTTGCCGCCTACGACCGGTTTCGACCCAAGGTGGGTCTCATCAGGTAGGCATACGGCGTAACCTGAAATTGCAAACACAACGCATATACTAGAAGCCGCCTCCAGAATTTGACTGGTAGCAACCACTAGTCCAGCGTGGATTGCATCCCTAAAGCTTTATGGGGTGTTGCACTTTAAGAAGACTGACTAATTTTGAAAAGGCAACACCTAGGCAATTTTGTGGTACAATTATTCATTACTTATAACAAAGGCGTCGCCCAAGCCAAAAAATGCACTCAATCAGAGTAGCTCCAAGGGACATAATTTTTCAATAAATTCTGAGAATGCTGTGCTAATGCCATGGAAATCCAGGCTGGTAAGCTTGCATTGTGTCATCAGGACATCAGCTGTCCTTTTGTGACTGCATCGCTTATTAGATCTTTTGAGCCTTCCACTGAACACCTACTACATAAAGCAATAGGGACTACCCCCAGGCGCCCCGCAACCCGCTGGAGAATATCCAGTCCTCCCCCCGAGAGGGGAGGCTAGTGCATGAATATTCCCAAACAGATCTTGGACCTGCTGGATAGATTTAAGATTTTGCCGCCTACGACCGGTTTCGACCCAAGGTGGGTCTCATCAGGTAGGCATACGGCGTAACCTGAAATTGCAAACACAACGCATTTACTAGAAGCCGCCTCCAGAATATATATATATATATATATATATATATATATATATATATATATATATATATATATATATATATATATATATATATATATATATATATATATATATATATATATATATATATTGTGCGTGTGTGTGTGTGTGTGTGTGTGTGTGTGTGTGTGTGTGTGTGTGTGTGTGTGTGTGTGTGTGTGTGTGTGTGTGTAAATGCACATCTCACAGCAGTTGAGTGCAGTCTCGTTGTTCTCCATAATATCGGTAGTGAAGTTCTGTATCATGTTGTACATGACGCAGCGACAGTCGTCACACAGTGAGCTTGACCAAGGTAAGGTAGTCGTCATGGACATGGCCAGGTAGTACAGTGCCCACGCGATAATAACGTTGTAGTAGATGCCGATTAAAACCGTCACAATCACTGCAGCGTAACCAACACCTTAAAAAAAAGGAAGACAAATTATTACAAAACAAAATGTGAGCAGCAGGAAAAAAACGCTAGTAAGGAATAAACCAAGAGAGGTAAAGGTGGACCGAAAAACGTAAGAATAATGAGAAGAATGGCCGGTGATTTGAAAACCAAATAAAGAGCACGAACAACTAAAATCAACATCGGTTAGTGTCAGTAAGACAGTCCCATTAATCATCATAGACATCACCACCACCGCCACAGCCATCATCGGTCGTTGTTTCCGCCATCGTCGTCATCTCCATCGTCGCCGTCAAGACATCGTCTCCGTCATCATCATCACCACTACCATCGTGGACAAAATGTACCCATGCGGAATTAATAAAGTAGTATTGTATTGTGTTGTGTTGTATTGTATTGTATTCTGTTGTTTTGTGTTGTGTTGTGTTGTGTTTTGTTGTGTTGTGTTGTGTTGTGTTGTGTTGTGTTGTGTTGCGTTGCGTTGCGTTGTACTGTACTGTATTTGTGTCGTGTCGTGTCGTGTTGCATTGTATTTATGTTGTGTTGTATTGGTGTTGTCTTGGGTTGTATTGTATTGTATTGTATTGTGTTTGTATTGTGTTTTGTTGTATTTGTGTTTGTATTGTAATTGTGGATTATTGTATTGCATTGTGTTGTATTTGTCTTATCTTGTCTTGTATTTTATTGTCATCATCATCGTTATCATCAACAGTGATTATCGTCATCATTAACATTACCTTTAAATGCGGGATTGATGCCCCAGATGCTGATGGGCCCTCGTCCTCCATACTGTCCAAAGGACACTTCAAGGCCGAATACAGGGATACCCAGAAAGATCAGACAGATCGTGTATGGAACCAAAAAGGCACCTGTGACAAGGACCCAAAACAAATACAGCCAGCATCATCATATCCAGTCCTAAAAATACAATAAAACGGGGATTGACCGTAATAGTTCAAGGGTGGTGCCAGAATAGCTTTGCGCCTACAGGCGCCAAGCTATTCTGACACCATCACTAAACTATCATGGTTGATCTATCTCTGGAAAGGAAGACATAGTCTTCAGAAGTCAACTTCTAAATATGGAAACTTGTAACGGTCCTCAGAGCTGAATGTGTTAACTGATTCAGCCTCAGCCGTATACGCAGAGATAAGGCCGCGTATTCGAATGCAGCACGTCTGGAATGTGATAAATGATCAGGCAACATTTGAAAACCACATTAGGGACATCTTGACCGAAGTCGGGAGAACGGCTTTGGATTTTTGGAATGTTCTCAACTCAGTCCGACCAAAAGCGGGATGTAATAATAATAATAATAATAATAATAATAATAATAATAATAATAATAATAATAATAATAATACCGTTATTATATAGGCGCTTTTTCCTCAATTTTTGGGCAAATCGACTCAAAGCGCCGCGAACTGAAACCCAACACGCACACTCACGTAACAGACACGGATTTATGCCATTTAAGACAAACACAGTACAAGACAGACGAAGGGCCAGTTCAGCTACTGAAGTTACAGAGATTTTGTATCGCTTGTATTTGAAATTTGTAAAGTGGCCTGAAACCGGTAGTAAAGCATAGTGTGGAGGGAGGGTGGATGGGGGTGGAAGAACCGGAGTACCCGGAGAAAGAACCCCCGACGGTCCGCCCAAATTAACGGTGACACTTACCAGAGGAGAAAAGTCCGACGCCGGAACCCGTTTTCGAACCTCGCACCTTTGGCATTGGTGGCAGGCGCCTGCCTAACCACTGCGCCACGGACCGCCCCGAAGGACACTTCAAGGCCGAATACAGGTGTCATTCATAATGTAATTTTATTTTTTCCTTACACGCCTCTTGTTTCCACCTTTGAGCGAAAAAGCTGTATCACAATTGTGAACGGCCACGTGTGCACATAACTGTCTCAGTCCTAGAAGGTCTAGTCAACAAAAAGGTACGGGCGCACGCGGTATTGAAACTTTGGCCTACTTTAAGCTCACGTGCAATAACATTTTATAGTGACGACTGGCACTCTGGCAATCCAGACCAAAAAGGTGACTGCCAAGCGTGTAATATGCAAAGAAGTACCCAACGGAGAAAGAAACACGCTTAGAAAGACGGGTACAACACAATTTATTAATATTTCGGGTAAATACCCTTTGTCAAAATCAAGGATGGGCAAGTAGCGAGAGTAGCGACTACATTTTGTAGTTTCGCTACTATTTGGAGTAGTTTGTAACGATCCAAACTACATATTTTTAAAAAGTAGTTGTAAAGCAGCGAACTACTAATTTGTCAGTAGCGAAGTAGCGAAAATGTATCTTTCGCTACGCTACTTTCCTTGCCATGTGACTTGCCCATCCCTTTCAGCCAAGACGAAGCGAGTGGCGAATTGCTGTTTCGCGCGAGATTGATCACTCGCTCAGCGAACGGATGCATGATTGTGATTGGCTGATAGCAATAGCAAGCCACGTGACTTTCAAAAGCGCGCGCCAGTCATCTCAGTCTTTGTTGTTCAAATCAAGCACAGAACGCACAAATTTTTGACCGCAGAAGATGGAGAAACTTCCCACTTTGTTTGAACCGTATCCAGAATTTTTTCATCTCAAAGAAAAGGACAATGCATTTATATTCAAATGCAAGTACGGATGCAAAGAGTATTCAGCGAGCAGAGAGACGACAGCATCCAATCTTAGAGCTGTTCTTAATTGGACGAACTTTTGATCGGCAAATCTAGATCGGAGAAGATCGGCAATCTTTTGGTTTGTTTCTTAATTGAGGTTGAACGAACCTAGGCGAACTTCAGCAAACCAGGTTTGCCATGGTTCTCTTTCTTAACTGAAGTGCTTGATTCGGCGTACTCAGTACTGTCTGCGAAGGTGTTCAAAATGGCTGCCGCTTCGCGATTTGAACGATGTTTGTTTTTGTACTCCTTGCAGTAGCGACCCCACAAACAGCGCCGCGCCTCCCACAAATCAATAAAAATAGGTCTTGTTCTTCGCACGAGTGAAATATCGCCGTTGGGCATAATTGTTTGTATCAGTGACTGTCTTCTTATCTCCAACGCAGAAGAGGGTAAAAATTTTGACCAATCAGAGAAAAGGTTCGCCTTGCTTTGCTCAACACATTGTGCGAACCTTTTCCGACAGCGAACTATGGTTTGCCGAGGTTCGTGAACTACTTCGAACTAGATTCGCCCAGAGATATCTCTGATTCGCCGTATCTTTAGATCATCCAATTAAGAACCAACCTGGTTCGTCCGAGATCGTGAACTCTAGTTCGTCAGAGTTAGCGAACTAAAGTTCGTTTAATTAAGAACATGCTAGGCTTCATCTCAAGGTTTGTTGACTTTTTGAGTTTTCCTATTTTGATTTTCTTACATTGCGAAATGCGTCCGGTTTTATTCTATCGGCATTCACATGGGATGACAGAAGCTATATTAATTTATTTTCATTTACGGAAAGAATTCCATTTTCTTGTTTAGAGTGCTGAACAGGATATATAGCCTATAAAACATAATGGCGGCTTTCCCCATATAAATCGGTTTTAAATTTAGTAGGGGAGTTGTCCGAATGAATGCCGATCTATTGTCATCTATTACTAGTATTAGAATGGCTGGGAACACAACAAGTGAATCATCACTCATGCCCTTCGATCACTGTACTTTTTGATACCGAACAGAACACAAAGCTTCGGAATTAATTTATATTACAGAAAAGCCTAGAATAAATGCATGATGTTGGCAATGACTGGCATACTTCATTTTTTTTTTTCCATTTATTTATTTTACTTAGCTTAGTCTTTTTGAACACTGACGTTCTGACATTGTGATAAAACGTTTAGACCAAGTTGAATATGGATGGTCTTGGAAGGGGGTAAGTGGGAATAAAAATGATATTTGCTACGCCTAGGTATGTTACAAATTTATGAACAAAACAAAGTGGGGAAAATCAAAAGAAAAATAATGATAATAATAATAAATATAATCATAATGATGAAAAAATAGGTAGGCCTAAGTATTGATAGCTATGATTATAATAATTTGAAATAATACTAAAGATATTGTATATTTAAGAAAAGGCTATTTTTGACTTTAAACTTGATTATTTACTTGAACTTCAAAATACTTATCAGTCCCAGTTGTGATTACAGTTTTTTAAAAAGTAGTTTGAAAAGTAGTTAGCTACTTTTTTTAAAGTAGCGTAAAAGTAGCGAACTACATTTTTTCAAAATGTAATTGTAAAGTAGCGAACTACTATTTTTTACAAATATAACTGTAGTGTAGCGGACTACTTTTTAAAAGTAGTTTGCCCATCCTTGGTCAAAATAGACAAACAAACACACAGAGAGATTAGCCGCTACTTATCTTCATTGGCAGAAGGAATGTGGCAAATGTGGCTTTTCTAAGCGTGTTTCTTTCTCCGTTGGGTATTTCCTGGCACTCTGGCGTCATGTACTGCGCTATTACGTCATCATGCAGAAACATGTGTATCATCCAAAATACTGACGTCATATTACAAAGTAAATCACGTCAAGGTCTTTGCCAAGGCACAATGGCGGCTGTTTTGTTGCTCTGCGTGTGGTGAAAACAAACTCACACTATCGGATTCAGTACTGCAAAGAAAAAGTGAGACAGCAACATATGTTTGCATCGGTGTTTAGGTGACACTGAGAACCACACTCTCGTGGTCTTAAAACCCTATCCTACGAGAGAAAGCGTTTTTAAAAACCACTCGAGTGAGATTCGCAGTAGCACCTAGACACCGAAGTAGGAATCTATGTATATATGCTACATTCCTTTATTTGGACGTTTATTTCTTATTGCTACTCATAGCTTGAATGAACAAGAAATCCTTGAAAATAATAACTCTCTCTCCATCTATCTTCAACTGGTACAGTTTGACTTGATTGCGTTAACCCCTTGATTGCTACTGACAATGCCGTTTGGCTGAAAAGACGCGTACGGGTTTCTGCGGAACGGTATCGTCAGTAGCAGACAAAGGGTTAAAACCAAACAGCCGCATAAATCTGTCACGCTGACTCTGTAGAAACACTTTATATGCATGTAATTCAATTTTGGTGCGTGAGAGAAGGAGTGGAACTGTAATTAACAAAATGAGCACAGACTCTAATTATTGCAAACTAACTTTAGCAGCATTATCCTCACCGTTTGCACCGAGAAACAACGAATGCACTTTCTTCTCAAGCATCGGGTTCAGAAGGGAAAAGAATGTCCTAATTTCAAAGTGCGCAGCATAAATTAACCCCGAGAAAAAGTGAGCACAATCCAGCTGCAAGAGGCATAGATCCTCAGATCATGAGCTCCCGCAATTGCGGGAGCTCATGAAGATCTATGTCTCTTGTGGACTCTTTGTGCCTCTTCTTCTGTCCGTGTTCCTTGCGTCGACTGGCAATGAAGGGGTTAAGCGTGTAGTGGCATTTGAAGATTTTCAGTGGAGGCACTGCCCACTAATTTCAAAACCAAAGGACAAATGCGGAGTTCAGGAGGGCAGGAGTGTGTCGGGTGGCGTAGTCATCATCATCATCATCAGTCCCTTGCCCGAACTGGGCGTTGGGGGGACTGAAAGGCAGCAGCAACAGACAGTGCTCTCCACTGAGTTCTATTTTGGGCGGTGGCAAGCAAGTCTGACATCTCGAGTTCGGTCCATTCTTTTATGTTTGCGACACTCTTTCTCTGACGACCTCGCCGACGACTTCCTTCGAGAGTGCCTTGGAGGATAATCTTGGACAAGGTGTTGTGTCGGGTCACGTGGCCAAACCAAGCAAGCTTGCGCCGTTTCACGGTTGCCAGAAGGGGTTCATGTGGGCCCACCAGGGAAGTGACGATGCTCCGTACATATTCGTTGGTCTTGTGCTCGCGGTACGAGATGCGGAGCAACTTCCTCAGGCACTTGTTCTCAAAGGCCTGGATTTTCTTTTCTGAGTCTGCAAGCAGTGTCCAAGTCTCACAGCCGTAGAGTAGAATAGACACTATGAGGGACTTGTAAAGCCTGTACTTGATGGTGAAGCTGATGGAGTTACTTCGCCATATCCTGTCCAGCCTGGCCATTGCGGATGTTGCTGTACCTATCCTGATACGGATCTCTGCTATGCAACTACCGTCTTTGGACAGGGTGGCTCCCAAGTACTTGAAGCTATTGACCTCTTCTAGCTTTTGGCCATTCATGTGAATGTTGCTGCTGCTGTCGCTTGTGGTGTTGATCATCACTTTGCTTTTATCCGTACTGATCTCCATGCCATAAGACCCTGCGCTACTTGAAAGTTTGTCTGTCAGGTTTTGGAGCTCACTATTGCTGCCTGCCATGAGGTCAATGTCGTCTGCGAATCGAAGATTGCACAGGGATCTGCCACCAATAGAGATTGAAGTATGGTGGTCGTGGAGGGTTTCCTGCATGATCTTCTCCAGGAATATGTTGAAAAGGACAGGAGAGAGCAGGCATCCTTGACGGACACCGATCGTCGTCCTGAAGAACTCGCCTGACTGATTGTTAAGTAGAACCGCGCTGCAGGCGTTCTTGTAAAGCGCTTCTATCATTTGGATCAGTCCCTCCTCTATGTTGAACGATCTCATGACTTGCCAGAGTCCGTCGTGCCAGACGCGATCAAATGCTTTCCTGAAATCAATGAAGTTGTGGTAGAGTTCGCGCTGATGCTGCAGATGTTTCTCGATCAGGACGCGGCAGTTGAAAATCTGCTCTACAGTGCTTCTTCCAACTCTGAAGCCAGCCTGTTCTTCTGCCAGCAGTTCCTCGGCGAAAGTTTTGAGGCGGTTGAGAATGATTCTAAGCATTACTTCGCTAGGGTGACTTATCAGACTGATAGTTCTGTAGTTCTGGCACTGTGGCGTAGTCAGTACTGAGGAAATTCCCTCACGATACAGTATCTTAGTTACTGCGTTCCCTCCTCGGCGGCCGTGTTTATGTAGCATCTGCCTGGCTCGCCGACCTTCGCAGTTGACAGACATTTCCCAACATTGGCCAACAAGCAGTGTGCCAGTGAAATGAACAGGACTGTGTGTGGGGTGTGTGGGTATTTTATTATAACGACTCATGGCGGATACCAGAATGATATTTATATTAAAACATAATAATAATAATAATAATACATAGTATTTATACAGCGCATTTCTCATATTTATAATATAACTCATAGTGTTGACGGCCCTTGTCGGAGCGGTGCCCTCTATACCGGCGCTGTACTATGACGACGGGCCCCCAGGTTACTTTGACTGCTGTTTTTATGTACAACAAACCAAGGGGAATTTGTTGTACAATTCTGCCAGCGCTAGCCTCACCTATCTGGTTTGTGAGTGTTTTTATGTAGCCTAGATCTGGGACGGGGAAGTGGCGCAGTGGTTAAGGCGTCTGCCTCCAATGCCAAAGGTGCGAGGTTCGATACCGGGTTCCGGCGTTGGATTTTTTTCTCCTCTGGTGAGTGTCACCGTCTGGGCAGTGGGCAGATGTTCACATCTGCACGGGACATAGACGACCCCGGCCCCCACGAGTCCCCTGCTGCCTTGCAGGCCTGGCCGCTTGGCTGCGGAAAGGCTAAGGGAGGAAACCCCTGACATCAAAGCCCGTGTGTCTCCGGGGAAGGCTTTTGAGCCAGAGACTAAGACAAGGACAGTCTGATATAAAACCTACGACCCGAGGACCTCGATGCCACCGTCCCAGCTTGCTAGGCCATGGCAAACGAACCAAGGGTTTAAAGGGTGGGGCCAGTACTGCGCACACTGCACTCCACCAAAAAGCTCCACCGCGCAGGCTTTAGGAAACGCCCACGGACTATGACACTGAACTTTCCAAGTCCTGTAGCGATGGGCAAGGGGCGAAACGGCAGGTGAAAGATGTCACTGGAAGCCGCAGTCTCAAACCTGCATGCAGGCGGTTCAGGATATTGGTCGCCTGATGTTGACCTGGGGATGACAACGTCACTCGGCACACCCTGAACGACCAAGCAGCCTTCTCTAGGGACAGCACTGCTTGCTCCACACGGAGAGGGGCCTAGAAAAGGTGGCCTAACCAAAGCTCATCCCCTCGTAACCCCAGTTGGCTAGCCGCGGTCAACGGGCATCTTCTCATGCGGTCAGAAAACAAGAAAAAACAATGGATCCACTCTCATGACGACCACGACCGGACTCAACGTAGCATGCTGGAACATCCGAACCATGCTCGATGTAACGCACGCAGACTTGCCCACAGTCGTACGCACAGACTCTCACGCAACAGACGCATACACCGCCACTGACTCAGACGGGCGCATTCATGCGGTAAAACACAACACACGGGCTCCCTTTCTAAAGTAACCTTTATACACTATAAATGAAAAGAACGACTTAAATGATTATCAACTATATACACTGTTCTATTATCACACCACACACGTATCACAATATCTTTGCCAGGTTAGGTCTTAGTCTCACATTGCCTCTAACCTGTTTGATGTTGTTGCCTGGTTACGTTGGTCCTTCTCACGTCTAGGCGTGAAAGTCCTTCGTCGTACGCTTGTTGCCGTCCTGTCTCTCTTTGGCACGGACGTCCTTGTTCTCGTACGGTACTCAGTTCTCACTTGGACTTGGGTGTCTTGGTTCCCAGTCAGACTCACTCTCAGAAGAGCTAGAGGGATGATCTCACGTAGGTCCCACCTGCGACTCGACGTCTCGGCGTCCGTCTTTCCACTCTCGTTACAAGAACTCTGAATAGACAAAAGTCCCAACGTAACACTTGCTAAACACACAACATATTGGATCAATGAGAAACGTCACGTAACCTGGCTGATACAAATAACTCACACGTTCATTCACACACACACACGTGCTTCATAAACTATCTTCGTATCACCCCCATATCTCTCACTATCTTGAAACAGACTATAGCCTAACTGACACTCTTGCTATACCTTACTCTATACCCTGAAAAGACTATGTTTAACCAACCACGTACTATCTTCCTAGCGGCTTAGACATACACACTTCATATTCCTTTAGTCATCTAACTCGGTAAACAACTGTATACAAAAACACCGGTTACTTCACCAAATTCTAAACATACTATACTAAACCAAACCGGAACACCGCTATACAACCACATTAATCTTACCATGCATACTGTCTTTAACTAAACAACTATCAATACTACGTTTATAGAAACATACCTGAAATCTAGGCTTCAGAGTCTTGGAATGCAGGCTAGGTAACTCAACAACCGTTCCATACGACAAAACAGCCCGCACTCCCGATCTAGACCTCTGACAGTCACAGCTTCCGCCTAGAACTCACTAAACAGAACTCACTAAAAAATCCCGTGCTAACCATGTCTTACAGATTCCACATGGGCAGCAGGCCCCACGGACTTTCGGCACAAACAAACCGTTAACAAAAACCGTACCGTACTAATCCTATTGTGCGAGCACTATGCACAAGCATAGAGCTTCATCACAATTCCCCCTTCCTCGGGAAAAAAAGAAACGACCGAGTTTCTTTTTAAGACTACTCGACGTAATGTTATCCGAAAACAGGAAAGGACTAACTTTTACTACCTAGAACAGAAGAAAGGACTAACAGTCTATAACACAAAGCAAAAATAGAACAGCCTTACGCCTCAACGCACAACTTAAGATCGCACAGCGACAGCAAAACAGAACCAACGCGCCAAACCTCCAGAAATGAAATCGATCCAACGACTGCCACACGATCGCGAGATCCCAGTCTCCGACCTACCTACAATCGCGAGATCCTAGTCTCCGATCTACCTAAATATTGGATGCTGAGCCGCATTTCTGTCCGCAACAGAAGTATGCCGTCTCAGACCAACCCGACTATTGGGCCAAGCCCGCTGATCGATTCCCTGTTTCTGGACGGAAATAATACGTTCCCTCCGTTCCCAACTACGCTTACTTCGAGCTCTCGTCGCGACTGCACCGCTAGGAACATGAGCTCGCTTAATCGCTCCAACTCTAGCGATGACTGGCTGCACACCCTTCATGTTACCTAGAACTAAATCAACGACTGGCTCGTCAATGACACACGAAACCAGACTACCTGTAAAAAACTCTGTATCAATCTCTATCTTAGCTAACGGAAAAACTTCTATCTTTCCTCCAAACGAAATTACTTTCTGTGTCTCGCCTGTGAACTGATCTGGTCTAACAAGGCTACGCCTGACCCCCGCGGTCGTTGTACCGGAGTCACGGAGAACAGAAACAAGGCATCCATTAACAACACCGTCTACCAGCGGTAGGCAACCACCTCCGTCATCTGAACACACTGCGCCCAGCTGTGGTTCCTCCCCGACTGGGACCGCAAAACTGGCTACGTGAGTGGGCTGCACCGCCCCATCCACCATACCAGGACTATTAGGACCTTGATGAGCCAGATGGCCGTGCTCCTGATAACCAGCATACTGCGCGCCTGCACTGTAGTACGGACAGCTCCGACTGAAGTGCCCGTACCCACGACAAGAAAAACACTGCGTGTCCGAACTCGCAACACGACCACGACCATACCCACGCAAAGAAGTCCCTCCACGTGCGTACGGATCGCTACCGCCATTGCTGTTACCTCGATCACCGCGTCGAAAACGCAAAGTACCTCTACCGTTAATCCGCTGGCCTCCACGTAAAGTATTGACCCCCCGGTAACCCCCAGATGTGTTAGCAGCGACCAACCCGACTGGCGGTGTCTCGGTCCTACGCGCGAGGTTTTTCGTAGGATGCGCCATCCGAAAAGCCTCCGCGTGCTGTACTAACTCGTCCGTAGTCTTGAGGTTACGCTCTCTCAAGAATACCGCTAGATCCTTGGAAACGCTCCCAAATAACTGTTCAGCCAACATGAGATCGAACAATGCTTCGTACGTGTGGTCGATCTTTGACAGTTCGACCCAACGTACGAGCAAATGGGACAATCGTTTGCCAAACGACATAAACGATTCCCCTGTCTCTGGCCGACAAGCTCTCAAGCGTTCTCTAAAACCTTCCGCATTACACTGGAACTTCTGCAAGAGACACTCCTTCAAAGTCTCGTACTCTATGTTCCCCGAAACGGTCAAACTATGGTAAAGACTCAAGGCCTGTCCCTCAAGCACAGATGAAAGCAAAACGGGCCAGTTGGCAGGAGGCCAACTCAACGCCTGCGCATGAGACTCAAAACGGCACAAAAAAGCGTCAATAGAGTCCACGGACTCTTTAAACATCGGCAGTTTAGGAAAATTGCGTATTCCTCGGCCTACTGAATCACTATCTGGTCTAGATCCCGCATCTCGAGCTAACTGTATTTGTACCTCCCTATCCTTTTCCTCTTTCTCTCTCTGGTACTCTAGTTCCTTCTCTCTTAAAGCATGTTCCCTCTCGTCTTTCTCTCTCTAAAACGCTCTATCTTCTCTTTCTCTTTCTCTCTGTACTTCTAACTCCTTCTCCTTAAAGACTCTTTCTTTCTCTTCTCGCTCTCTCTGAGCTTCTAACTCTTTCTCCTTTAACTCCATTTCCTCTTTCTTAAGTATTCTGTCTTTCTCTTCTCTCTCCCTCTGAATTTCTAGCTCTTTCTCCTCCCTCTGTATCTGCATTTCCAACTCTTTCTCCTCTCTAAGTCTACGAATTTCTAATTCCTTCTCGTCCCTCACCCTCTGAACCTCTAACTCTTTCTCCTTTAAGGCTTTCTGAACCTCTAGTTCCTCTTTCTTAAGTACTCTTTCTCTCTCTTCCCTTTCTCTCTGAGCTTCTCTTTCTCTCGCTCTATCCTCTCTATCCCTACATTTCTCTACGTAATCAAAAAGCTTATCATCCTTAAGTCCTAACCTTTCACCCTGTTTAATGTAAGCCTCTACCGGGTCTACCTCCATACTTACTGCAACAACTTCCCAAAACTTGAAAACGTAAATATACAAATAAATGGCAAAATTAACAACCTAACAATACAAACCACAACCAACTCAACGGCAAAAATTTAAAATGCAAACTCACAACAATATCAACTACCTACGCAGAAAATAGTGAACTACTTGACGTCCAGATGGAACGAAAATTAAGAACGATAGAAAGAAGAGCGAGGAAAAAGAACACTACCTATACAACAGGAAGACACAAGTACTAATTCCTCGTAAGATCCAGAAAACTACAGAAATAACGGATCTTACCCCCTAGAATCGGAGAGGTTGATTGATTGATTGTACATTGCTTAGCGTCCCGACAGCAACAAGGCCTTCTCAGGACGTGCCTGCACTATTTATAAAAAAAACCCCAACTAAACAGAACATTGAATGTATGTCGCCAGCCGGTCAAATACATTAAATAAACCTAACACATAGGGCCTAAATAAAGCTAAGACCATTTAGCAACACACATCCAATAACAAGAGCTACAGGCAGTGCAGACAGTAAGGAGAGTTTTAAAAAGGCAAATACAGGTGAATGGGCAAAGGGTAGACAGAAACACATGCCCCAGAATAGAGAGAAAAACCCACCCTGTGGGGCTGACCAGGGTGACCCTGGGAACTAAAAAATACCTAACCCCACCCAAGTCCCCCAGGGCAGACCCGAGTGGGGGAGAATCGGAGAGGGGAATCTAACACAACAACATGCACATAGCAACAAATCCTACTCTAAAATCGCTACTCACTATCGCTCGCAAATACTTCTAACCTACCGCTAAAACAGGGTCACCACTGTAACGCACGCAGACTTGCCCACAGTCGTACGCACAGACTCTCACGCAACAGACGCATATACCGCCACTGACTCAGACGGGCGCATTCATGCGGTAAAACACAACACACGGGCTCCCTTTCTAAAGTAACCTTTATACACTATAAATGAAAAGAACGACTTAAATGATTATCAACTATATACACTGTTCTATTATCACACCACACACGTATCACAATATCTTTGCCAGGTTAGGTCTTAGTCTCACATTGCCTCCAACCTGTTTGATGTTGTTGCCTGGTTACGTTGGTCCTTCTCACGTCTAGGCGTGAAAGTCCTTCGTCGTACGCTTGTTGCCGTCCTGTCTCTCTTTGGCACGGACGTCCTTGTTCTCGTACGGTACTCAGTTCTCACTTGGACTTGGGTGTCTTGGTTCCCAGTCAGACTCACTCTCAGAAGAGCTGGAGGGATGACCTCACGTAGGTCCCACCTGCGACTCGACGTCTCGGCGTCCGTCTTTCCACTCTCGTTACAAGAACTCTGAATAGACAAAAGTCCAAACGTAACACTTGCTAAACACACAACATATTGGATCAATGAGAAACGTCACGTAACCTGGCTGATACAAATAACTCACACGTTCATTCACACACACACACGTGCTTCATAAACTATCTTCGTATCACCCCCATATCTCTCACTATCTTGAAACAGACTATAGCCTAACTGACACTCTTGCTATACCTTACTCTATACCCTGAAAAGACTATGTTTAACCAACCACGTACTATCTTCCTAGCGGCTTAGACATACACACTTCATATTCCTTTAGTCATCTAACTCGGTAAACAACTGTATACAAAAACACCGGTTACTTCACCGAATTCTAAACATACTATACTAAACCAAACCGGAACACCGCTATACAACCACATTAATCTTACTACGCATACTGTCTTTAACTAAACAACTATCAATACTACGTTTATAGAAACATACCTGAAATCTAGGCTTCAGAGTCTTGGAATGCGGGCTAGGTAACTCAACAACCGTTCCATACGACAAAACAGCCCGCACTCCCGATCTAGACCTCTGACAGTCACAGCTTCCGCCTAGAACTCACTAAACAGAACTCACTAAAAAATCCCGTGCTAACCATGTCTTACAGATTCCACATGGGCAGCAGGCCCCACGGACTTTCGGCACAAACAAACCGTTAACAAAAACCGTACCGTACTAATCCTATTGTGCGAGCACTATGCACAAGCATAGAGCTTCATCACACTCGACACAGCAGACTGCGGACGCCCTGAACGTCGCTCCGCCCTCATTGCCCATGAATTGCGGAGGTTAAACATCGACATCGCCGCGCTCAGCGAAGTACGCCTCCCGGAGGAAGGCAGCCTCCAAGAACTTGGCGCTGGCTACACCCTCTACTGGTCAGGCAGGCCTGCATCAGAAAGACGGCTCTCAGGCGTGGGCTTCATGCGACTAAGTTGGAAAACCTACCAACGGGTCACTCCGACCGCATCATGTCCATGCGCCTCCCACTGATACACCAGCAATACGTCACCCTTCTCAGTGTGTACTCCCCAACCCTCCTGGCAGAGCCTGCAGAAAAAGACAAGTTCTACTCTGACCTGCGCAGCCTCCTGCAGAGCACCCCTGCAGACGACAAAGTCATCCTTGGCGACTTCAACGCCAGAGTGGGCCAGGACTCTGAAGCCTGGAAAGGAGACCTCGGCAAGCATGGCGTTGGTAACTGCAATGACAATGGTCGCCTACTGTTGGAGCTCTGTGCAGAGCAGCAACTTGTCATCACCAACACTACTTTCCAGCAAAAGGACAGTCGAAAGACCACCTGGATGCATCCTCGCTCCAAGCACTGGCACCTTATCGACTATGTCCTAGTGCGTCAGAGGGACCGCAGTGACGTCGTCCTCACCAGAGTGATGCCCAGCGCAGAGTGCCACACTGACCACCGCCTTGTTCGCTGCAAACTCAGGCTCCGCCTCAAGCTGAAACCCAAGAAAGGCCCCCCCCCCCCCCCCCCCAAGAAAAAGCTTGATGTTGCCAGCCTTCAGCGTGACGACAAGAAAGCTGCCCTTCAGGCCGATTTACAGCGCATGCTCAAAGACACAGTTGATCCAGCAGACTCCTCCCCTGAAACACTCTGGGAACAACTGAAAACTGCTATTGTAAAATCCTCTGGAAGCCTTGGGCTTTGCTAGAAAGAGGAACAAAGACTGGTTTGACGAAAACAACGTAGAGATCCAGGAACTTATAGCAAAAAAAAGAGCCGCCCACCAGGCCCACCTAGCCCAGCCTTCATGCCCTGTGAAGAAGTCTGCCTTCCGCCTCATCTGCAGCTGTCTCCAGCTCAAGCTTAGAGAGCTCCAGAACGAGTGGTGGTCCAGACTCGCACAGAGGACCCAGCTCTGCGCTGACAACGGTGACTACAGGGGCTTCTACGAAGCACTGAAAGCAGTGTATGGCCCTAGGCACCTGGTACAAAGTCCCCTGCGAAGCGCTGATGGACAGGCACTCCTCACAGATAATACCTCCATCTTGAACCGCTGGTCGGAATACTTTCAGGACCTCTTCGGCGCTGAGCGCACTGTTCAAGAAACAGTCATCCTCCAAATCCCACACCTTCCACTAAAGGTTGAATTGGACGAACCGCCCACCGCCGAAGAGACCCTCACAGCCATCCACCAGCTCAAGAGTGGCAAAGCAGCAGGCATTGACGGAATCCCGCCAGAGATCTGGAAACATGGAGGCCCAGCACTGCACAATAAGCTCCACGACCTCTTTCTCTGCTGCTGGGAAAAAGGAACACTACCAAAGGATCTCCGTGATGCAGTCATCATCACCCTGTACAAGAACAAAGGAGAGAAGTCTGCCTGCTCTAATTATCGTGGAATTACCCTGCTGTCCATTGCCGGGAAAATTCTCGCAAGGTTGCTCCTGAATCGGCTGGTACCTGCCATCGCTGAAGACCACCTCTCAGAGGGCCAGTGTGGCTTCAGAGCCAACAGGAGTACCACCGACATGGTCTTTGTGCTGAGACAGCTTCAGGAGAAGTGCCGCGAGCAGAACAAAGGGCTGTACGTAACGTTTGTCGACCTAACAAAAGCGTTTGACACTGTGAGCAGGCAAGGTATGTGGCAGATCCTGGAGCGACTAGGCTGTCCCCCAAAGTTCCTCAACATGATCGTCCAGCTCCACGAGGACCAGCAAGGTCAGGTCAGACTAAACAGTGACCTCTCAAAACCATTCCCCATTCGCAACGGCGTGAAGCAAGGCTGCGTGCTGGCACCGACCCTCTTCACCATCTTCTTCAGCATGATGTTGAAGCAGGCCACAGTGGACCTCGACGATGACGACGCAGTGTACATCAGGTATCGTCTCGATGGCAGCCTGTTCAACCTCAGACGACTGCAGGCCCACACGAAAACCCTAGACCAACTGATTCGTGAGCTGCTCTTTGCTGATGACGCTGCCCTCGTTGCACACACAGAGAGAGCCTTGCAGCGCATTACGTCCTGCTTCGCAGATGCCGCCCAGCTCTTTGGACTTGAGGTCAGTCTGAAAAAGACAGAGGTCCTTCATCAGCCGGCACCCAAGGAAGAGCATTGCCCTCCCCACATCACCATCGGCGAGTCCGAACTGAAGTCTGTACACCAGTTTACCTACCTTGGCTGCATCATCACGTCAGACGCCAAGCTGGACAAGGAGCTGGACAACAGGCTGGCAAAAGCGAACAGTGCTTTCGGGCGACTTTTCAAGCGGGTGTGGCACAATCAACAGCTGAAAAAAGGCACCAAGATCAGCGTGTACAGAGCTGTCGTCCTCACCACCCTGCTGTACGGTTCCGAGTCCTGGGCCCTCTACCGCAGCCAACTACGACTCCTCGAACGCTTTCACCAGCGCTGCCTGCGTACCATCCTCAGCATTCACTGGAGTGACTATGTCACCAACGTCGAGGTCCTTGAACAGGCGGAAACTGTGAGCATCGAGGCTTTGCTGCTGCGGACACAGCTTCGCTGGGCGGGGCACGTCTCCAGGATGGAGGATCATCGCCTACCCAAGATCACTCTGTTCGGCGAGCTCGCCACTGGACACCGAGACAGAGGGGCACCAAAGAAGAGATACAAAGACGGTCTCAAGAAGTCACTTAGTGCCTGCCAAATCGACCACCGCCAGTGGTCTTCGCTTGCTGCGGACCGTGACACATGGCGCTCCACCATTCACAAGGCAGCCGTCTCCTTTGAGGACTCTCGCAGAGCTAACCTTAAGGACAAGCGGCTCAGAAGAAAAAACAGAGTTGTCGTAACTCAGAACCCTGACCAGACCTTCCCCTGCAGCCACTGCGGTCGAACCTGCCTGTCCCGGATTGGCCTCCGCAGCCACGAAAATGTCTGCAGACGACGTGGGCAAGCCCTATAGAATCTTCGTTCGCGAAGTCAAGCCAAGAGAGATCTGAGATCATTTCTCTGTCGACGGTATTTTGTTTCTGTTGTTAACTTGTATTTCATGTACTAGCTTTAGTCAAGTAGGAACTTTACGAAAGTACATATAATAGTGTGTTCAGGAGACATAGGGTTGTCTTAGTATTCTGTTTTCGTCGGGGAGGTTCGGGTCGGGCTGAGGCCACTGACGCCGGCTTTTAGATGCCTTGGCGACGGGCTTCACCCGCCCCGAGTCATTGTCCATTTTGTAGCTATGTTATTGTCCATTTGTTTGTAAACTGTTGTGTGAGTGTGTGTGATTGTGAATTGCACCTGAGGTGGCGAGACGAATTTCTCTTTTCGAGATAATAAAGTACTCTTATTCTATTCTTATTCTTCTTAAAGTGTGTAGTGGTCAGTAGTCTGGCTGAACCACAGGCATGGGATAATCACGGCGTAATCGATCACATCTGAAAGACGCGTATTTCCTACTATACTGACGAGCAACAACAACAACAAAAAATGCGACATTTTTGTAATCATCGGAAACAGTAAAGTGTTTTCGATGATTCCAAATGTGTCGCATTTCTTTTGCTCGTCAGTATCGTACACAGGGGCGGATCAGTCACCTCGAGAGGTGTGTGTGTGTGTGTGTGTGTGGGGGGGGGTGTTTGGGACTTTCAACCTGATACAAAAGGCCTCCCCGACGCTAGACCTTGCTTCCAAGAACCGAAAAATCGGAAAGAGCCGGGGGGGGGGGGGGGGGGGGGTGTTGGAGAGAAGGTGTGTGCGTGTTACGACTATCACCATTCGCCAAAATATCAAACAACGGGGCGGGGAGTCCAAATACCCCAAAAAGCAAAAAGGGACTTTGTTATAGCATATTAAAGTTTTTTTTTTTTTTTTTTTTTTTTTTTTTTTTTTTTTTTGGGGGGGGGGGGGGGTGTTCAGAACGCCTGTAACCCCACCCCACCCCACCCACACCACCCAAGATCCGCCCCTGGTACAGGTTTTGCAGAGGTGATCGACGGCACAACGATCATCCCATTTAATTATATACCTGCGGGCTGAACAGACAAAAACCTCCCCTGGGGGTTAGAGGTAACAGTGAATGAAAAATTCATCTTCAAACAGCTTACTTGAGAACCATCTCAGTTGACAAAGTGATCGATGTAGGTCCACAGACTAGGTCCACACACTATACGGGTCTACACGACGGACTTTTTTTTCAGTAGGAGATACGGCTCACGCGAACCCGGGCCCCATCATGTAAAAAAAAAAGTTGGGTTCATTCCGTCCCCTCAGTAACCCACTGACGTGGTTTTGGACGTTTTATTAACCCCCTTGCGCCTGCAGCCTCCCGTATTGTAAAGAGCACCGGTACATCGTAAACTGTACCGGTGGATGTACGCTGAAGAGGGTTAACTCATTCAACCCCACGGCTGCGTTTCGCAAATGTTGGAGGTGCATACCTAACGACTATCTACCACTTACAGGAGGCGGACTGACCATGATAATTCAAGGTTATTGCCAGATTAGCTAGGCGCCTGAAGGCGCCAAGCTAATCTGGCACTAGCCTTGAATTATCATGGTCAATACTTCTCTTGCTGTAGAGCACTGGGGCTAAATGGGTTAATGCGGCTCAGTGTCTACCCCATAAAGTTGCTTTATTTGCTTCAGTCATAATTTCAACCCCCACCCGGGTCTGCCTTGGGGGAATTGGGTGGGGTTAACTACTTTTTAGTTCCCAGGGTCACCCTGGTCAGCCCCACAGGGTGGGTTTTCCCCTCTATTCTGGGGCATGTGTTTCTGTCTACCCTTGGTCCATTTTCCTGTATTTTCCTTTTTTAAACTCTCACTGTCTGCGCTGCCTGTAGCCCTTGATGTGTGTTGCTAAATGGTCTTAGCTTTATTTAGGCCTCATGTCGTAGGTTTATTTAACATATTAGACCGGCTGGCGACATACATTCAATATTCTGTTTTTTCCACAAGCAGTGCAGGCACGTCCTGAGAAAGCCTCGTTGCTGTCGGGACGTTAAGCAATGTACAATCAATCATAATTTCAAAGGCATTAGGGAGACTTAGAACGACCAGTCAACTTCGTTTCTCTTCGGTCCTACGATACGAAACTGGCTACGCGAACTGCTGATGCGGCACAGATGGCTAGCGACAGACGTTTTGTTGATGCAAGGACTGAGGTAGGCCTAACTCTTCACGGGCACGCGTTCTACTTGTAGCTGTATCGCTACATCGGGCATCGCTAACGATTTCTGCCCACTGACGCAAAAGAATAAAGAAATAAGTCATGTGTTCCTTCGCATGCACAATAGAAATGAATTAGCAGCCATTCCAAATAAATGTGTGATGTGTTGGGTGCGTAAACGGGGACAGTGAATCGACACAGCCGGCTCGAAACTGACAATGACCGCCATCTTGTAGGCCTCAGAGCAAGAGCCGATGAAAACTAACATAAAATCATATTTTAGTGGTACTTTAGCGATAATTGTTGAGAGAGTCCATTTCTAAAATGACCCTCTCGCGTAAATCTTACACAATACGATTTCACATCAAGGACCTTTAGACATAATCGACCTGCGAAAGTCATTACTTCGTGAAAACTGGCGATCTGACAAAGATTTACGACCGAAGTCGTACGAGTTCGTAAGGAAGTACACACAGTCTGGTGACGTCACTAACGAAACGGGCTAACGAAACGCAATTCGTTTGTCTTTCTAAGTCTCGCAATTGACTTCTCGTCGTGCCATCAGCCTGGGTAGGGGGGGGGGGGGTGGCGAGAGAGAGAGAGAGAGAGAGAGAGAGAGAGAGAGAGAGAGAGAGAGAGAGAGAGAGAGAGAGAGAGAGAGAGAGAGAGAGAGAGAATGAATGAATGAATGAATGAATGAATGGCTTTATTTCTCAAGGATGGAAACAATAGGCGCACAGGCCTCTTTTCATGTTTGTCCTTGCTAAACTACAACATTAAAATCAACATTAAAACAATATGTTAACAGCACACAACAAGGTCACTTGTGTTACATTCCGATAAAAGTTACAAAGTCGCTGAAGATTACACACACACACACAGTAAAATGACAGGGTCTTGGGGGGGGGGGAGGTGGGGTGGGGGGGGGGGGTACGATGTAAAGTGTTTTATAGAAAGCGACTGCACGCTTATGATACTTCTACTCATGTGTTGGATTTTAGTGAGCAGGCAAAACACTACGATAAAGAGAGATATTATGTAAAAGTTAACAAGTGAAAAACGGAGGGCCACAGGAAATCATTGACATGGCTCTTTTGGACATATTATCTACGTTTCTTTCAAGTTTGCTCAGAGATATATTTAAAAGCTTTCGTCCTAAAAAATGGAAGATGTCTCGTTTGCTGTATATGTGGAGGAAGGGAGTTCCATAAATGGCACCGGCCGTACGAAAGGCCGCTGGATTTAAACAAGTCAATTCGGGGCCGTTCAATGACGAGACTGTTCCTTAAAGTGCTGTAAACCCTTTCGCTCTCAGTCAAAAAAGCTTAGCCAGGTAGAGGGGGGCTTCCCGTTCAGTGCTTTGTGCATAAGTACGCACTTATTTAACGTACGTAAGGGGTTGATGTAAAGGAAGGAGCCCTGAGAGAGAGAGAGAGAGAGAGAGAGAGAGAGAGAGAGAGAGAGAGAGAGAGAGAGAGAGAGAGAGAGAGAGAGAGAGAGAGAGAGACAGAGAGAGAGAGAGAGAGAGAGAGAGAGAGAGATGATGATAAAACTTTATTACATAACGGTAGAAGTTTTGACAGATACAAATACGTCATTTTTCAAACTTGCCGTTTCTAACGTTCTACAACATGAAATATAACGAAGACAAACAAAAAATATTTAACGCAAACAAAAAACATAGCTAAATAAGTACAGACACACGCAGTACAGAAAATGATACTACTAAGGTAGCAATAAACAAATACAAAAAAGGAAGTAACACTCCTCAGCACAAATTACATAGGAGAAAAATCATAGCACAGCAAAAACAAGCACAAAGTACCAAGAAACAAACATACATACACACACCTTTACAGCCGTGTAAATGCACGCACTAACATATATACATTTACATAACCTTTCATCAGAATGACAGGATAAAAATAATATATCTAAGCAGTTTCCATCAGGTATATGTGTAGTTTTGTTTTAAAGGAGGAAAGGTGGGTTAGTGTTTTTAAATGTTGAGGAAGTGAATTCCATAAAAGTGGTCCCGAAAAGGCTAGGCTTGATTTGAATAAGTCAATGCGAGGTAGTGGTAATCGAAGAGTACTGTTCCTCGAGGACCTTTCACACTGTCGTGGAGTAAATTTAGCTGTTAGATACTGTGGAGCTTTCTTGTGGAGAATTTTAAACATAAGTATGCACTTGTTGTAAACGAGTTGTTGACGAAGGCCAAGAAGTTTGAGATTTTGCATTTTTACAGCGGTAGGAATGGGTCTTATATCTACATGTTTAATGGCTCTTTTGTATAGTGAATTTAGTTTTTTGATATGCACATCACCGCTACCATCCCAAACAGTGGAGATGTAATCAACATGAGATTTAATGTGTGCATGAAAAAACATTTTTCGTGTATTTATGTCACTCACACTTCTCAATTGTGATAAAAGAAAAATATTTTTTGATATTTTCTTACATATATTAGTCACATGTTTCTCCCAACTTAGTTGCTCATCTATACATATTCCAAGGAAGTTGCGTTCATGAACTTGTTCAATAGGTTGACAATTAAGACTGAGCGTTAGTGAAGGGGGGTGAAGTTGATGTTTTTGTCGTGAGGTGATTAACATGCTCTTCGTCTTATCAAGATGTAGTACCATGTGGTTTTTACAGCACCAATCAGAAACTTCGTCAAGACTGGATTGTAAACGACGACTAATATCATGACTGTTCTTACCAGGAACGTGAAGGCTTGTGTCGTCCGCAAAGAGATTACAATTAACGTTAGGGTCGGAAATATGTAAAGGAAGGTCATTTATGAAAAGTAAATATAGGAGGGGTCCTAGAATTGATCCTTGAGGAACTCCAAATTTAACATGGCCTTGCCTAGAGTACTGACCATGGACGTATACTTTGTGCTTTCGGTCTTCCAAATAGGATCTGAGAAAAGTTATTGTAGTTTCGTCCATGTGGTATATTGTAAGCTTATGTAAGAGAATCTCATGGTCCACAAGATCAAAAGCTTTTTTAAGATCTAGGAAAACTGCTCCCGACATTAAATTTTTATTAATTGACTCTAGCCAGCAATCTACAATATGTGTGAGTGCTGACTGGCATGAATGGGTCGGGCGAAAACCGGACTGATGAATGTTTAGTAAATTACCCTTCTCAAGGAAATTAAGAAGATGCTTGTGAATGTGCCGCTCTAATGGCTTTGACAAGGCTGAGAGCAAAGAGATCGGTCGGTAATTATGAATATCTTCAAGGTTTTTAGTTTTGGGGATCGGAACTACCTTTGCTTGCTTCAGGACTGTAGGAAAATAACTTTTATTTATACACAGATTAAAAATGTATGTAAGGGATTGTATTGTGTAAGGCAACGACAATTTTAGTGATTGGTTATCAATATCATCAATCCCTCTACTTTTCTTATTCGGCATGTCAGAAATATACTTACCGATTTCTGCTATTGATATATTAGGAATTACGAATTTTTGTGTTATATTTGTTGCTTCGCTGAAAGATCTCAGAAGACTTGAGATACTATATTGCGTACTGATATTTGATGCCGATTGGGCTAGATTTTCAGCGGCTGATAGAAAATATTTGTTAAATTTGTCTGAAGTTAAATGAGATGGTATTTCTGGGGCTGCTTTTCCTTTAGTAATAGCATTTAGTGCTCTCCAAATGGATGCTGTGTCACGGTTTTCTGAGATCATTTGATTGAAGAATGCTTTTTTTTGCAGCCCTTACCAGATATTTTACTTGATTACGTTGTTTTTTTTTTTGTAGTCATCAAAGCGTTTTTCTTTTCTAAGTTTGTCTCTGAGCGACATAGCATTTTTAATGTCCAATGTTAACCAGGGCGGCATGGTAGTATGTTTAACGCGTTTTACCCTGAGGGGCGCGTGCTTGTTAAGGACTCCGAGGAACAGACTCATCCAGCAAGACAAGGCATTGTCAGGGCAAGTGTGGCAGTATACATCATCAAAGGGTGTATTGTGCAAATCGTGCATGAATTTATCCCTATCCAATTTTTTATAAGAACGATACATTATAGTTGTGTGTTTGTTTTTCTTTGGCCTATCAAGCTTCAGAGCAATTGTACAACATACCGGGTTATGATCACTAATGGCTAAGGTCGGGACATTCGCACTAGTTATTCTGTCCTTGTTGGTAACATAAATATGATCAATGAGCGTTGATGATGTAGATGTGATTCTAGTTTGTGCTTTAATTTATTTGTGTCAAACCAAATAGCGATGTGGTCATGGTCCATGCTGCATTTGATCCCTTAGGTCTAGATAGGTCGATGTTGAAATCACCTAGGAGAAATATGTCACATTTGCTCCGACTTGCCTTGTCCATCAAAGCTGTAAACTCATCAAACCAATCCCAGCCGGCTGCCGGATTTCTATAGACAAAGCCGATTAGTATAGGTGATGACTGTGGTGTTTTTAACTCGAGCCACATACACTCCACTTTGGTAAATTCGAGGTCTAGACGCCGCTTGGCGTAGCTAGATACAGACGTATGCATGTAAATCGCTAGCCCTGTGTGTTGAGGCAAATCGGCATCTTTACGAAATATTTTATAGTTAGGAATAGAGATGGAAGCATTTCTGATTTTGTTCTTAAGTCTTGATTCAGAAACACCAAAAATGTGGAAGTGTTCGGGCTGGTTCAAAAACACACAGAAATCTGGCACTTTATTGACAAGATGATAGATATTCAGGTGACCTATTTTAAGCCCACCACCACAAAATAAATCATTTTTTGTACCACCGTCAGGCATACTATCACTATGAACGTCAAAGTATATAAAAGTACAAAAATTGTCTTATTTAAAGAGGTATATAATTATAAAATAAAAAGGAAGCTTTGTGACAAGGAGGGTTTCGTACACAAATAAAACTACAGGAAGTGACAGTATTCACTTAGTGTATGAAGTGTCAATAAGAGATAATGAACAAAACCGGTTGGAAGTGAAATTGGTCGATACACACACGGGCACTCAAAGGTTCTCACAGTACATACACACACGTGTCCACGTCGGTGCCACTGTCTCACAAAAAGAACAAGTTAAGTGTCACAGTTTTCACTCAGAGAGAGAGAGAGAGAGAGAGAGAGAGAGAGAGAGAGAGAGAGAGAGAGAGAGAGAGAGAGAGATAGAGAGAGAGAGAGAGAGAGAGAGAGAGAGAGAGAGAGAGAGAGAGAGAGAGAGAGAGAGAGAGAGAGAGAGAGAACGAACGAACGAAGCTTTATTTTCCAAGGATTGAGATATTAGGCGCGCAGGCCTTTCTTAGAATCTGTCCTTGCTAAGCTACTTTTTAAAAAAAATGTAAAAGGAACACCAACCAACCAACAAAAACTAACTAATAATAAACGTCACACACACGCACACACACACGCACAAAGAGAGAGAGAGAGAGAGAGAGAGAGAGAGAGAGAGAGAGAGAGAGAGAGAGAGGGAATGACAATGATTCTTTATTTTTCCACCGTGAAAGTTTTGGCTGGCACAAACATTTTTCGAACTTGCCGTGAGGGAGAGAGAGAGAGAGAGAGAGAGAGAGAGAGAGAGAGAGAGAGAGAGAGAGAGAGAGAGAGAGAGAGAGAGAGAGAGAGAGAGAGAGAGAGAGAGACAGACAGACAGACAGACAGACAGACAGACAGACAGACGTTACTGGATAAAATCCTTCCAACACAGTTTGTCCTTCACGCCCCCACGCCCTCCCACCCCCATCCCCACACACACACCCCACCCCCTTCCTTTAATTTTTTTTTAATATCCCGGTTGAATGGTACATTCTGTCTTTGCCACATCAAGTTACATTGCTACAATAAGACAAGTAAAAGGCACGCAGAATTAAAATACGCACTGGTGAAAACTCATAAGCAAGAGTTCGATCCTGAGTCACGAGTCCAGGCAGTCGTGAGGGTTCAGAAGGATAGATATCTCTTGCTGAAATCCCCGTCTTTGTATTTATGTTTCCTTAACGGCTGGGGGTCTTTCATATTAATTTTACAATTTCAAAAGCACAATCTGCGTCCACTGGCAGCGAAGTGGTAACCTGACACATTCAGGCGTCGAGCTTATCATGCACTAGGCTTGTATGCTGACGAGAGCAAAAGAACTGCGACATTTTTGGACTCATCGGAAACTCTTTAGAAATGCGACATTTTTAGATTTATTCGGCGGAAACTAATGTTTCCGATGATTCCAAAAATGTCGAATTTGTTTTGCTCATCAGTATACTTTCATGTCGACCCGTCACACACACGCACGCACGCACGCACACACACACACACACACACACACACACACACACACACACACACACACACACACACTGACGCCCACCGCCCACCGTCACACACAAACAAGAAGGAACTCTAGCCCCGACGCCCTGACAGAAGTATGTGGATCGACCTTCTGCATTGAATCTGGCACTACCATTGAATTATCATGATCGATCTATATCCTGCAGCTGGTGCATAGTCAGTCGTTAGGTAACACCTCCAAATGTTGGGAAATTCTGTTCGGGGTTAAAAGGGTTAAGCTAGCAAATTTCAGGACTTTCCAAAATCGGGTTCAAAACTGGATCAAGTCCTGCAAAAGGTCGACGTTTGGGTCGGCCGTCCCGCGCACGGCAGTACGTATGCCTACTGCAGGTTGACGGCGGACCGCGAAAGGTCCGTTTTTAGGCCTTACCTCCACCGTTTTTGTAGCACAGGTAAGGGAATCTCCACACGTTTCCAAGCCCCACGGCATAGCCCACCATGGTCAAAATAAACTCCAGTTGTCTTCCCCATACTGCTCGCTCCTCTGGCTCTTTCTTCTACAAAGAAAAATAAGAACAAGCAAAATGTTCTCAGGCCGTCGTCAGCTGTGATTGGCACAAAACATTTTTCTAACTGGAAAATGAGTGGGTTGTAGGCACTTTTGTGGTATTTTTCCATGAAAGTTTTTCGCATCAAATTCTGTTGAATATTTAAAATATTCAAATGAATTTGATGTAATTGTCTTCCGGGGGTGGGGGTGGGGGGAGGGGTGGGGGGAGGGGTGGGGGGGGGGTGCAAAAGAAAAGATGGTCAAAAGAATTTGATAAAGAAAAGGACTGTCGTGGACAAATTTTCATAGTTACTAAAATTTGTCTATTTTACTATTATCATTGGTTCCATCCGCATGCACCACAGACAATAGACAATAACGCATAATAACGCATGCAGTCAATCATGACAACACTATCTCAATTTTTTTATTTTTCGCATTAGTCAGATTTAGAAAAAGTTCAGATCAAATAGTATCCATATGTGGTAGAAGGGATGAATAAAATATATATGTCAACGCTAGAAGACCGCCCCGCCCCCACCCCCCCCCCCCCCACCCCCCCCCCCCCCCCCACCCCCCCCCCCCCCCCCCCCCCCCATCCCAAGATATCATTAATAATTTGAATGATATCGAAGGCGCATGGTGTTAGTTTCGTCACTTTACTCTTGGAAGGTTTGAAAATATCGTTTAACCCATTCAGCCCTGACGTTCTACAGCAGGAGATGGGTCGACCGTGATAATTCAAAGACAGTGCCAGATTAGCTTGGCGCCTGTCGGCGCCAAGCTAATCTGGCACTGCCCTTGAATTATCATGGTCGATCCATCTCCTGCAACTGGTGCATAGTCATTAGATAACGCCTCCAAAATTTGGGAAATACGGCCGTCGGGCTGAATGAGTTAAACCGTTTTTTAGTGATCGTGATGCATATTACCAGCGCTTCCATAATATGTTATTAGTCTGTTCTATAAACCTGTTCATTTTGTATTTTCTTGTACTACTATTATTACTATAGATCTGCTATTCATCTGATTATTAAGCGGTCTACATTAAACAATTAAACAATTTTCAAACTATAATTACAGGCGTTCGCAGGTTAAGTTGGGCAAAAACATACAAACAGGGAAGCTGGTATACAGTTGCACCGAGATCTGGTAAGAAGTCACATCTGCCGTACAAAGTTGCACCGAGACATTTCTTTTACCCCATTCAGCCCTGAGGCACTACAGCAGGAGATGGGTCGACCATGATAATTCAAGGGCAGTGCCAGATTAGCTTGGCGCCTATCGGCGCGAAGCTAATCTGGCACTACCCTACAATTATCATGGTCGATCCAGCTCCTGCAACAGGTGCATAGTCGTTAGATGACGCCTCCAAAATTTTGGAAATACGTGCGCCGGAGTTAATCTGGTAAGTCACACCTGCAGTATAACGTTGCACCGAGATATTACATTATCTGCAGTATAACGTTGCACCGAGATATTACATTTCTTTTAATCTGCTAAATCACATCTGCAGTCTAAATGCAACCGTGTATTTTTCGTTTGTTTTAAAATATTTCTTGCGCAAGAACAAGACGAGGATTTCATCCCAAAGTCTACCGTATATTTTGGGAGCTAACGTGCGTTTTTCTTTTAGGAACATTCAGATTTGTTCACATTTGTAAGCTTATCCTTCTTATGCATTTCCCAGTGGACAGTCAGCTAATAACTGAATCAGTGAGGCGTGACCGTTCGCCGTGTTTAATACCAGTATTTGCTTAGTATTTAGCACGAAAATCATATTTTAGAGTTTACCACGTGTGTGTGTGTGTGTGTGTGTGTGTGTGTGTGTGTGTGTGTGTGTGTGTGTGTGTGTGTGTGTGTATGTGTGTGTGTGTGTTTGTGTGTGGTGTGTGTTTGTGTGGGGGGGGGGGGGGTGAGTGTGTGTGTGTGTGTATGTGTGTGTGTGTGTGTGTGAGAGAGAGAGAGAGAGAGAGAGAGAGAGAGAGAGAGAGAGAGAGAGCTTTTAATGATTAATGATTGTTATTAATCAAATTTATTATCGGATTATCTTCTTTTACCTCGACAGAATAACTCGTTCATATTGTGATAGTTGCTGTGGTAACAGGTTTATGGTGTTATGTTTTCATCCTTATGTATGTTGTGATTATTAGTTTGAGTGATAATTGGTGCGATATTATTTTAGTTGATTCATTGATTTATTATCTCTTCTCGAACCCAACCTCTGATTAACACACACGCCGGCGCACACAAATAAACACGGACATACGGCGCTTCCCGCCATTACTGAGTACGCTCTGTGGGTTGGTGTAGCGACAGAAATTCTGAAGAAGTAGAATAGCACGAGCAGAAAAATGACGTCACTATAAGCTTCACGTCATGTCATCGCTAGACGTTGGATTACGAACTCATTCAAGCTCTCCCTTTAATCTGGCTGTATGTAAAAAGTATCTATTAATAATAACAAAAATTACGGACTCAAATGCGGATCAGCCGGCTTTCGTGAAACGGCCATTTTCTTGTCAACGTTTAACCTAATTTAAAATTTAAAAAAAAGTAAAAAAAAAAAAAAAAATACTTCCTCGGGGGAAAATTCACGTAGGGAAAATATCATAAAGTTTTAAGATTGTCTGTCCACAAATGCGGACACTGTCACACACAAACACACACACACACACACACACACACACACACACACATACACACACACACACACACATACACACACACACACACGCACGCACGCACGCACGCACACACGCACGCGCGCGCGGCGTTTGGCGCCAAATGTACGTTTTGTAGCAAGATTTGCGTAGCTAGACGTGACGGCATTTTTATCTTGTTACTTCTTTGCCAGAATATTCGGGGCCCAACACATCGTGTGCATCCTACGGAACGCACTCCGACCAGCCCCGTTTGAAAGTCTAACGTATTTTCAACACGGTTGACAAAAAGGACAAAAAACAAACGAAAAATAAACAAAAATAAACGAACAGAACAGCAGCCGCACGCCTGATGAAATACCGTAATTTGTTGGCTGATTTATCCAAACCGGCCTCCGTAGCGCAGTGGCTAGCGCGTCGGACTGGCGGCCGGGGGATCCGGGTTCAAATCCCAGCCGAGTCAAGCGGGAGTTTCCCTACCTCGTTTTTCTACCTAGAGCGGATGTGCTATGGACCCATGGGAAGGCTGATGCCACGCAGCCGAGACACCCCCACTTCAAGGGTGCGACTTAGGGGTTGCTAACCGGGATATGACGCATCGCACGATGTGGATGATTACACGGCTGGCACCGCAGGTATCCACAGTTCCCGGGCCTGGTTAACGCCAGGAAATAAATATTATTTATTTATAATGACAGTAAGCGTGGAATGTGGCCCTGTCACGTACAGATCCCTAACCGCATAGACCTCCATGGCATCATCGCAGCATCATCCTCGTCATAATTATCATCTTCATTATCATGCATAACGGAAAATGGTGTTTCAGGCTTCCTATCCGGCCTCGTGTCTTCGACTCATGGTGACCTCAGCCCAGTCCTCCAGGAGACCTAGGTTCCGACCTCAGTTGTCTTGCCACCTAGTCTGGGTGCAGGTCCCACTCGTCGACTCAGCGGTTAGAACACAGCTGTCGTAAGTAGGGGGAATAGTAATCACTTGAAGGCCACACTGACTGAACACCACCGAAGTCACGTGACTCGGCAGCAGTGCAAAGTTCCTTCGGAGAGAGTCCCCTACTACCTGACATAGAGCAGCAGAGCCGGGAGACTGAATTGAACCAGTTGACTTGCGAGCACCTTCATGGGGATGCCCGGTCTGAAGCTGACAATGGAAACTTGGAGCAGCACAAAAAGGGGTCTGAATTTGTAAAATTCGCAGATACAGCCGGTTATGAATGTTGCCTAAGACTTCCTGCCCTTCTTTTCACAATCCATGTCAGCAGACACACGCCGGCAGCAGACGTCTTTTACTCTCCGGCCCGGCTTGTGAGTAACGGAAGAACTCTCTGCTAAGGAGAAGGAAGGGCAGAAAAGTCATTCAAAATGTCACCTTTCCTTTGCTCGGCAGTACTAAAGTCACCATACATTTACATTGTAAATGTATGGTGACTTTAGTACTGCCGAGCAAAGGAAAGGTGACATTTTTTATTGATCGGAAACACTTTAGTGTATCATATCAACCCAAACTGAATGTCACATTTCTTTTGCTCGTCACTAATGTACAAGACACGGTATCATTTAAATTAGCACCACCCCGACGGCATACAGTTATTTTTTACACGAATGTCTACAATTGCATTTGTAACATACCTGACTATTTTGATTTTTTGTTAAATTCGAGCTACTTACAGCTTCTCCCATGATGACTCTTCAGCTGCACTAACTTTGTAGATCGTTGTGTTTTTTGGTGTTTTACAAACTGCAAATGTGTGACTGCAGAGTTTTGAGACAAGCAGTTCAGTTGTAGGACTATGTGGCCAGTTGTAGGCCTATGTGAGCAGCTTTGTCCGAACTGGTCCAGAAGGAGGTAGACAATTGACTTTTTAATAAGGTCCCACCAGGAGATATCTCTTTCCTTACCAGAGTCATCGTCCGGGTAGAAGCCGACTTGACCAAAATAACTCATTGATAGTTCAAGTATAACTCAATACGCCAAGCTAACTAGGCGCTGTCCTTGAGCTATCGCTGTCCATACAGTCTCTGAAAAAAAATCTGCACGCAGTGATCATCAAACGACTGTAACCCCTTCCATGCCAGCGAACGCAGGTTATGTTTCTGAATTCCACGCCCAAAAATCTACAGCCGTCAAAGGAGTATAGATACAGAGTGGTTTCAGCAAGAGGCATAGATCCTCATGAGCCCCCCGCAACTGCGGGGGCTCATGAGGATCTATACCTCTTGCAGTTGAATCGCATTTACAGGCGGCGGGCGGGGTTAAGACTTTGAAAATGACAAAACTGAGTATCTTGGACCTTGAAGGAAAGGGACATCAAGCTTAGCCATCCAGGGATATCGCTAGTATCTTGAAAAGTGCTAAGAAAAGCGCGTTGTTAGCATGAAACTCAGGACTCCTGAGCTAACCTGGCGTGTAGAATATTCCCTGCACGGTATAAGCGATAGTAATTAGGACGGCCTGACCACGCATTTTAAACGTTGTCATTTGCATCTGTTTCAGCGTGCCGTCGTGTACCTAGCCTGGGCTATCAAAGCTGTATGCCAAGCCCGTTCCTTTTTTTAAAAACTTGAAGTAACAGGGGTCAGTTGTATGAGCGAGCTTAGTCCTGCGCCAGCTGCTAAGCAAGGTGCTCCGCACCTTGCTTAGTGGCTGGCGCAGGACTAAGCTCACTCATGTTGGCCCCAGGTCTGCTGATAAAAGTTGTCCCATCGAAACTAACTTAGACTGCATGCCTATACGTATACAATGTAGCGCAATACTTCAGCTGAGCAAAAGGAATACACCATGATACGAATCGTAAGACCACGAACAAAATGCTTTATCGTTGATGCGGTGACCAGGTTAATGTGTATACTGGTTTGTGATTTTGAACGTTACGTCGGAGTACAGTATAGTTCAAAAACACAGATCAGTACGCATGTAACCGTTAATAATTTGAGGAAAAAGACTTCAGTTGTCACGTAGGCATGCCAATGTAGCAACCGGTATGAGACATCTACTTTTTTGCTGATGTAGGATTCAGCCCATAACGAATTTTTATTAAAATGATGAACGTGATTTACCACGGTACATCAGGCCGCAGGGGTGGATCTGGTCGAGAGGGGCTCAGGGCCGGGGATCCTCCTTTCCCCTCCCCGCTCCTCCACTCCACCCGATCTAAAAATGCTGACTGACTGAAAAGCAAATGTGGATCTGTCATGGATATTGGTGTAAAGTATTCGAGTTTCCTCGAGTTTCGAGTTGAAAGACAAAAGCACGTTCCGTGCGACTTCATTTTTTTTTTTTTTTAAATAAATGTGATGTGTTCCCTTACAGAGACGCGACAGTGGAGTGAACGGGGTGGGAATAGCGACAGACTTCGAAAACACAGACTGAAATAAACAACAAGTGTTTCTGCATCATATGCGTGACGCCGTCGCGTCGCTGTATGGCGGTATCAGCGGTAACGGTGTACGCGGCAACATTACGCCGATGATCCACATTCACATCTTTATCTTTATCTTAGATGTTTTATAGCACAACTCTATGATCTCAATAATCACCTGGAGCCAGTTGCATGAACGAGCTTAGTCCTGCACCAGCCACTAAGCAAGGTGCGCCGCTTAGTGGCTGGTGCAGGACTAAGCTCGTTCATGCAACTGGCCCTTGAAAACAACTGTACGGGTGAGATACTATAGAGATTTCTCTTGCAACGAAAGACTCCCCGCAACAACAAATGAGGGCCAAGTCACGGTGGGCAACCAGCGTGTGTCATTTTATGCATAGACAACACTTCGAACATCTCGAAGAGGCCTAGATCCTCATGAGCTCGGAGGGATCATGAGAATCTATGCCTTTTGGAGATGCCCCCCCCCCCCCCCTCGGAGTTCGGAGTGTTGTTTATGCTTCTGGTATATTCTGGTTATCCACCGTGACTTTGCTCTCGCTCGTTGTTGGGTGTCGTTCGGCGTAGTAAACTCAGCCGGTCAGCTGTATGAGTGCTGCAGTGACAAAGATATAGATTGTGCCGTCGTTGCGGCCACTTTTGCTGCTGAACAGTATATTATATCCAGACGGGAAGTACACGATACTTCACCTAACACAGTTTATATTTATCATTAAACATACTTAAATTATTTTCCCCAGGATCAAGCATCTCAACACAGTCAGAAAACTGTCTGCAACAGATACTGCTGACAGTATGTGTATGGGTCCTTTGTGTACTATCTTAGAGCTTTATGATGTAAGTACAATGTCAAATGTCGAAATTTATCGTTTGGAGGGTGTATTGTTTTTGTACCCGAGTGGCGGATGTATCGTCTGCATCGGCCTTGTCTTCAAGTTGAACTTTTAATATGCAAATTTATGAGCTTACGAAACGACAAATGTGAGTGAATGAGAGCCCGCACAGCCACAGTGATGTGCAACGGCTTTGACACACACCGTAGTTTTCAGATCTTTGCAGCATAAAATGTGATAACTAGCTCGTAACAGGTTTAAAATCTTGCGAAATCAGTAAGAGATAAATTCTACTGAAGATCATGACTTCTAAAAATCTCTAGCGCTCGCGGAACTATAGAAAGATCGACAAAGACCGTAGATTACTCAGTGATTCAGCAGGAAACGGACAAATTCTAGGCTTTACGCGTTGCCACATGTCCGTATTCCCTTGTCCGATGTCAGTAATTAGGGGTATCTTGTCTCTCCTCCGCTTTCTCCGTTCTCTTCAATTCCGAGTCTGTCATTGTCGGCGCGAGTCAATGATACTTTCTTTCAGTTTTCTTCGCTCTTTTATCCGCCATCTTGTCTCTGATTGGTCAGGGTTATAATTATGCAGACGACCTAAGGTCGTATAGAATAGTTATGACGTCAGCTTCCATCGTCTATCAGAAGCAATCTTTTCACAGTGTCCCGTCACAAGATTCCGGTGGGCCTCTGAACGGACGAAAGAAAGCATTTGGTGGGACCACCCAGTCACTGTCCAAGTGGATATGCATACTGAATCCCAGTAAAAGCTTTTTGCGAACTGAAGCTTTCAAAAAGGTCAAGCGTGCCCATTTAAACAGGATGTGTATAACTTGCAATTTTAAAATCTGTTTTACGTGTTCTCGTTTAACAATAAAACCTCCAAAACGGCTGGTCAAAACAAACAAAAAATGTCATGAAAATCAGATGCAATAAAATAAAATGTACATAGCAAAATAGTAGGCGTCGCTGTGAGGGCAATAAAAAGTGAATTCAAGTGAAAATTTCGTCGCGTAGGCATAATTTCAGTGGTGCTCGAAAGTAATTCGATCCTACACCCCCGTTCTCACGACCTTGCGGGCATCCCCTTTTTCCGCCCGTCAGCTCACATCGTCAAATGAGGTCTCTCTTGCATCATTAGGGACGTAAAGGTACTTCAAGGACTCAAACTTTCGAAATTTCCTTTCGTGATAGAAGACTGCACCAAATGATCCAACTCCTTCTGACTAGAGGCTTAATTGACACGGATGTAAATGCTGCCATCAAGAGGCAGTCCTCATCAGTCTATCTGTAAGAGACATAGATTCTCATGAGCTCCCACAATCTGCGGGAGCTCCTGAGGATCTATACCTCCTGCAGGGCCGGACCCAGGGGGGGGGGGTTACCTGGGTTCCGGAACCCCCCCCCTCCCAACTTAAAAAAAAAAAAAAAAAAAAAAGAACAGTGAATTTTTTTTATGCAAAGGGAGTTCCAAAGTTTTATTATTTTTTTATTGTTTTTAAAACATTGCAGTTTTTAGTCACTTTTGATCCAAGGCACAAAGAGTTATTTATAGACAATTCAACGGAAATCCATTTCAAGGGATCCGTTTAAACGTCCAAAACGTTTTCCCGTTGAAACAACCAAGTAACCCAACCCCTAACCCTAAATTAGTAAATGCAGCCATATTTTCTTGTTCTGGCCACAAGCCTCTTCCAGCGCCTTCACCTTGATACAGCCCTAATCCCCCAAAAACGACTTTTTAGAAAGATTAATTAAGACGCTAAGTTGATAATTATGATAATTCGTTGTAACGAACATCCGTTGAAACGACCATCGTTGAATCGTCCAAAAACATCGTTGAAATGGATTTCCGTTGAATCGACCAGGTACCCAAAGAGTTGCTTTCCTTCAGTGCATGTCTTTCCGAGAAAGATCAGTGAAAAGACGTCTGACGTCATTAAGGTTTGTGGGGGGAAGTTTAAATCTAGATCTATTTTCTTTGGTAACACTTCACTTTTGCTGTCTCCTCGAAAATGCCGAAACTGAAAAAAACAGATGCTGATGGCAGTAGGCGACTGTCATGCTGGTTTTCATCAAGCTCCATTTCAGAAGGTGGGTACATTTTTAAATCCAATTTTGTCTCATAAAAGAAATGTAGTCAGTAGAACTAGGTAAAATTCACCCATTCCGAATTCGATTCAAATGAGCACGTGGCGATGGCGCCGGTACTTCCTTCCTGTGAGTGTAGCCTATGCTGTAGGAGCTGATACTAGCTGCATATAATGAATATCATAGATATAAAACAGCCCCACTTATTAAGATACCAAAACAGGTAACAATTAAAGTAATGCATAGCCTAAAATTTATTTCACAAAGTATTATGATATATAACTTTAAAAATGTCAATTTAAAGAATAAAGATATCGGCATCAATGATCAATATTGCTTTTATATTTATAAAAAAAATCTTTGGACGGCAAAATATCGTTTTCAATAACAAAACCAAGGGCTAAGTTATAAGGTATCGTTTTCACTAGTGCAGCTTACTAGCTATGTATTGTGACGTAAATCTCTTCGGAGAGCAGAACAGAACCGTCTTGATGGCTGACTATGGAAACCATAGCCTATCTGACACCACTTTGACAGCGTCGCCATCAATTGTGACGGCAACATAGCCTTTCCGGGTGCGAAACCGTCATGACGACTTCGGTTTTTGGAACGACAAGAAGCCATCATGACGGCATCCCAACCACTGCCTTTTTCACATAATAAAATGGAAAATAAAAATGTGCTGAAATTTTGCCAACTGCTGAAAATCAGCAAATTTGTTAACAGTTTCTATGCCTGTGAACAGCGTGCTACAAAATAAGATTATTCACCCTTAGGCCTTTTGTTGATGAAATTTAAAATAAGCTAAGAACTAATCAGAAAACCACTGGTTTTTTTATATTAAATTATTATTATAAAATTGTAGTAGACGTGTTAACACCTGCAATGCATAATCATATATAAGATGTTGAAAAGACGGTTCTATTTTATTTTACATTTTTGTTGTTGCTTTTAGGATAATTTCATGTTTTAATTTTTATGTTATGTCTTTGTTTTTGTTTTTTTTGTTTTTTTTTCTTTTTGTTTGTTGTTGTTGAGTAAATTGTAAAGCGCTTAGAGCTGTTTACAGGTAAGCGCTATGTAAGAAAACCTTTAATAATAATAATAATAATAATAATAATAATAATAAAAGTTGTTTTTCTAAACGGCAGATGATGCAGTTCCTCGAAAGAGACAAAAATCAACCCAAAGTGAGACCACTGGCAGTGGAGTTCGAAACAGTGACATGGGAACAAGTAAAAGCAGTGTTGGTGAGTAATTTACTGCCCCGCCCCCCCCCCCCCCCCCTCTCAAAAAAAAAATTAAATTAAATACAACCTGAAATTGATACGTGATTGAGTGTTTCAATTTAATAATTAATATTAAACAAAATGACTGGTGTGTTCCATTGGCTATCATTAGCCTAAGAAGACTCTACGAGTCATAAGGTAGCAAAGATTTTGTCCATCATTTGGGGGGAGGGGTCTAAAAAGAAAAGCTGTTATTTCAGATCATAAATATATATCTAAGCTTGACTGAAGTGTGTAAACGAAGACATATATATGCTTTAAATGTAATTATCTTGTTGCAGGTCTCTCTCTCTCTCTCTCTCTCTCTCTCTCTCTCTCTCTCTCTCTCTCTCCCTCTCTCTCTCTCTCTGTGATCTCTCTGTTGCTCAAACTCTGGCGAAGTCAAATACACCTAACCCTGTAAACTACACTTGCTCTCATCAACTACGTCACCATAGTCAACAGAGAGCCTGCGGCCCATTTTTAGTACCGCTTATGACTGTCCTAGATGTAGGCAAATCTATTTCCAGTTTAAAGACCAAATCGTCTTGCGGTCCAGATGGCATTAGTAGTCAGATTTTAAAACTATCTCTGCCCTACGTCGTCGAATCCCTGACCTTTATTTATAATTTATCGATCAGACATAACGTTTTTCCCGACGAGCTGAAAAAAGCGAAGGTAATCCCGCTTCCCAAAAGCAAAGATTTATGCAACCTAAACGAGTACAGGCCCATTTCCATATTATCCAGTATTTCAAAACCGCTCGAGAGACATATACATACTCATCTTCTAAACTTTCTGGAGCAAAACCATCTGATAACTGCAGCACAATCAGGATTTCGACCTCTACATTCGTGCCAAACTGCCCTCAATCATTTAATTGATAAATGGCTCTCTGCCATAAATGACAATAAAGTATCAGGTACAATCTTTCTTGACCTGAAAAAAGCTTTTGATCTTGTCAACCACTCTATCCTACTAAAAAAACTACCATTCTATCACATTGACTCAAATACTGTCTCCTTTATATCTTCCTATCTCAGAGACAGAACACAGAAAGTACTGCTAAATGGCAAGTATTCCTCTGATGGTTTAGTAACTTGCGGTGTTCCACAAGGGTCTATTCTAGGGCCCTTATTATTTAATCTTTTTATTAATGATCTGCCACTGTGCATATCTCATTTAGACGCAAACTGCGATCTGTTCGCAGATGACACGACCATACACACATCTGATAAAGATATCACAACCATTAATAAGGTACTCCAACAAAGTCTTGATGAAGTAGCAGGCTGGTGCAGTGATAATCACATGATTATTAGTATTCCAAAGACAAAGAGCATGTTAGTTACTACACGTCAGAAACACCAGCATGGCCTACCACCTTTAACACTTTCCTTAGATAGACAGCTTGTTGAACAAGTAACTAGGCATCGCTTATTAGGCGTTATAGTGGACAACCAATTAAGCTGGGAGCCGCATACTGACTCAATATGCAAAACAATCTCCAAAAATCTATTCCTGTTATCAAAACTACGCCATATAGTTAATACTGATATCCGTAAACTCTTTTTCCATGCGCATATCAAAACGCATTGTGACTACAGTTCTACCGTCTGGGATGGATGCAGCGAAGTTCACATGAAAAAAGTTAATTCCTTGTATCGTCGGGGCATTAAATTAATACTTCCCAGTCCTACTTCGACTGATGAAAAATTAAAATCTCTCAAGTTACTAACATTGAAGAAACAGTTTGAATTTAATCGCTGTGTTCTACTGCACAAGATCATGCACGGAAAAGCCCCACCCTACCTAAAAACTCTATTTTCCGACAATAATAGGACAAACACGAGAAATAGTTTGATCCACCTTCCAAAAATTAGATTAGACATCTGTAAAACCAGTCTGTCTTTTTCAGGCGCTAAAGCGTGGAATATGTTACCTCCACACCTGAAATCAATTTGTAAGATTAGCGTCTTCAAACATCGCCTCTATAAATATTTACTTCAGAAGTAATAGTATGTTCGGCTCCCTTATGCTACTATTCGTATAGTTAGTGACAAGTTTCCTATTACCTAATACTCTTCTACTGTTGCTACAGATTATGTAATAGTTCGACTGTCTGCATTAACATGTCAGGTTCATACCTGTGTATATAATTTTATATATATATATATATATATATATATATATATATATATATATATATATATATATATATATATATATATATATATATATATATATATATATATATATATATTTTTTTTTTTTTTTTTTTTCTTTTTTTTTTCTTTCTTTTTTCTCCCTCTGAGTGGTGGTGGTGGGGGGGGGGGGAGGGGGATGGGTCTTTTTACTTACATATGTTTTATCTTTTGATGTATCGTCTGATGTATTTTTATATGTGTAGAGTAGCAGGACAGTTTGGAAGATAGGCATTGCTATGCCTAAAACTTTTTATCCTGAATAAAAACGTTTCATCATCATCTCTCTCTCTCTCTCTGTCTCAGTATGTGTGTGTGTGTGTGTGTGTGTGTGTGTGTGTGTGTGTGTGTGTGTGTGTGTGTGTGTGTGTGTGTGTGTGCGCGCGTGCGTGCATGCTGTGTGTGTGTGTATGTGTGTGTGTGTCGGCGTGAGAGAGAGAGAGAGAGAGGGGGGGCGGGGGGTGGGGGGGGGGGGGGGAGAGATAGCACCTGCATACATATTTGCCCTTGCTGTATGAACTTTAATGTACTTAATGATTCTTTGTTTATTGCTTTACTTTGTATTTTTACTCATTTTATATTTTTGTGCGTACGCGTATGCGGGTAGGAATGTCTGGAGTGCGTGTCCGAGAGCGTGTGTTTGTTTTTGTGCGTATGTGCCTGAGTGCGTGCGTGTGTAAGTGTGTGTGTGTGTGTGTGTGTGTGTGTGTGAGTGTTCGTGCGTGTGTGCATGCGTACTGAATTGCGGTGTACATGAGTGTGTGTGTGTGCGTGCGTGCATGCGCGAGTTGTGATGTGCATGCGTGCGTACCTGAGTGCGTGTGTGGGTATGTGTGTGTGTATGTGCGTGGTGCGTGCGTGCGTGCGTAAGCGAATGCAGCAGTGCATGCAGCAGTGTGTGGTATGTGTATGTTTACATGTCTATGTCACTTATGTAGTAGATGTAGCAACGGCAAGTTTGAAAACTGGTCCTGTTACCAATAACTTCTACCGTTGGAAAATAAAGGTTCATTGTTCATTGTTCATTGTTCTCTTTCTCTCTCTCTCTCTCTCTCTCTCTCTCTCTCTCTCTCTCTCTCTCTCTCTCTCTCTCTCTCTCTCTCTCTCTCTCTCTCTCTCACAGGTACACACACAATCGTTTTAGTATTTCAGACTTCTCATAGACCCAACTTTTATTTGTATTTCAGACTCCTCCTCAAGCATTGATCAGCCTGCCGGGGGGCCTGCTTTCTGAATCCTCTGCCATGCCAATGACCAACCGGCCTGATGTGAGCCTGCTTTCTGACTCTTCAGATTTCTCCTCTCAGATCACCAGCAACAAAAATATCGATTTTGGTGAAGTTTTCAAGAAACACACGCGAGTCGTTTCACTGTCAAGCCGTGACAAGGAGCATCTTCTAAGGCAACACTGGAGACCATCACCTGGTTTTCAGTTTCCAACAACAGTGATAAACAACAAGAACCGAAAATTTCAGCATGAGTGGTTGCAAAAGTACTCCTGGCTTGTGTATTCTCCTTTCGAGGATGGGGCTTACTGCAAGTATTGCCTATTATTTGCAAAGTCTACTGAAAACCTGGGCAAGTTTGTGAAGACGCCATGCAAGAACTGGAATAAAGCCTGTGATCAGATCAAAAAGCACTCGTTATTACAATACCACAAAGATGCAATGGCAAATGGAGAGCAGTTTTTGACAATCATGGATAAACCAGAGCAGAGCATCGCCAGTGAAATCAATCAGAAAAATGCAGAAAACATCGCTGCAAATCGACAAGTTCTGACAAGCCTCTTCAGGATTGTTGAAGTGTGTGGAAGACAGGGGTTAGCTCTGAGGGGCAACTGTGATGATGGCATTCTTCAGAGTGAGAACAGAAGCAATTTCAATGCCCTTTTGAATCTGTGCATCAATGCAAGAGATGAAACTCTCCGGAAACATCTAGATACATGCGATAAGAAGGCCACATACATTTCAAAAAGTACACAAAACAGACTGATAGAGGTTCTTGGTGATCAGATCCGCAACAAGATTCTTGCAGAAATTATTGCAGCAAAACAGTTTACCGTGCTTGCTGACGAAGTCACAGACAGCTCAAACTGGGAACAACTTTCAATTATATTGAGATTCGTCGATGGAAGTCTGAAAGTTCGTGAAGAGTTCCTGGCTTTTGTCCAGTGCAGAGATACCACAGGTGAAACACTTTACAACAAGATTGTTGAGTGTCTGGGCTTGTGGGGGGCTTGATTTCAACAATGTTAGAGGACAAGGTTATGACGGGGCCGCAAACATGGCAGGAAAGTTTAAAGGAGTGCAGGCACGTTTTCAAGCAAGGAACAACAAAGCACTGTACTTTCACTGTGCTTCCCATAGCTTGAGTCTCTGCATTGTAAAAGCATGCGGCTTGCCTGCAGTGAAGAACATGATGGGAGCACTGAGGGAACTGTCACTGTTTTTCTCAAACTCTCCAAAGAGACAACGAAAACTTGAAGATACCATCGAAGCATCTCAGCCTGACACGACAAAGACAAAGCTTGTTGATCTGTGCAGAACAAGATGGGTAGAAAAACATGAAGCACTGGAGGTTTACACATCTCTCTTCCTGGTTGTTCACGACTGTTTGGGACAAATGTGTGAAGACAGTGACAATTGGGACAGTGAGACATTGACCAAGGCAACTGGCTTTCTCCACACATTGAGCAGCAGTGTTTTCCTCGTTGCATTCGTTGTCGTCCGCAATTGTTTGCGTTACTTAAAACCCTTGACAGTGAAGCTCCAGAAAAGAACAAAAGATGTTGTCGATGCCTACAGGGAAATCAAAGAGGTCAGTAACTGCATGTCTTCTATTAGAAGAGATGTCGACACAGCGTTCGTTGCCTGGTTTGGTGAAGTCAGCAAAATGGCAAATGCTTTGACAACTGATGTTGTTGTTCCTCGTCAAGCATCCCGCCAGACTCTCCGTGACAACCAACCTGCGGCCACTCCAGAAGAATATTTCAAGATTAGCATTGCCATTCCTTTCTTGGAACACCTGTCAACCGAATTGGACTCGAGGTTCAAAAATGCTGACCTAGCAGTTGATGGTCTCTGTCTGGTGCCAAGCACTTTAATAGACAACCAGGATGGTTTCATGCAGGTTCCAGAAGGGGTGAAGACACTGGCAATGTTGTGGGAGTCTGACCTACCAGACAACGCTACCCTTGATGCAGAATACCAACGGTGGGTTTGCAAATGGCGAAGTGCTGCTGAGAATGCGACAGCTATCATCCCATCCACGGCATCAGAAGCACTGAAACACTGTGACAGGGATTTTTATCCCAACCTGTTCATCATGCTAAAGAACCTTTGCACCCTGCCTGTCACTACTGCCGAGTGTGAGCGTTCAAACAGTCAGTTGCGCAACCTGAAAAACTACCTGCGCTCTACAATGGGGCAACAGAGACTCAATGCACTTGCTTTACTAAAAGTGCACAGGGATGTTGATATTGACTTCAAAGAGGCAGTGAACTGTTTTGCCAGAAGATACAATTCACAAATGGTACTAATGCCGAGGAACCTAGTGCAGCAAGACTGAACTGAAGTGAAAGCAGGGCCCTGATGTTCATAAACTACAAGGTAAAGCTTTATACCGTTAACGATCAACGAAAAGTAGTGAATAATAATACTCAAATAGTATACAAAACATCTCTGTTGATAAATAAATGTTTGTGTGTGTGTGTGTGTGTGGGTGTGGGTGTGGGTGTTTTTTTTAAGGGAGGGGCAGGTGATAATTTTTGTACCCCAGAGTTTGTCAGTTCGATTGTTCAAAAAGCTCAAAGTCCCCAGACCATCACAAATGGCTTTTTCAAGGCTCAGATTGCACCAGATTGCACCATTTTGCATCCTTGAAAGAAAAAAAAAATTCCGGGGGGGGCATGCCCCCGGACCCCCCTAGAAGGCTCGGCGCTTCGCGCCTTCGCTTTATACTGAATCTGTAACCCCCCCATCGACTTTTCCCAGGTCCGGCCCTGTCCTGGACGGAGATAGCGAGCGTTTGCTGTGGAGCCGATTTGAGTCTGCTTGATTTATCCGCTTGAATGATCGGGCCTGCCATTAATGGCCGAAGCCCAAGCGTTTATTGACACGTTGGCTTATTTGCCGCCTACCTTGGACTGGTAAAATAAGTGCCCATACCCCCTCCCCCCCCCCCCCCCCCACCCTATCTTCCCCTCCGGGCTGCACAGGATGTCTGATTTGTGGTGGACTGTCTGTGACTCCGAGTCGCCTCCCAGTCTGGTATTTGTGTGGATCTCTTTGTGCATTTACATCAGGGTTAGCAGAGGTTTTTTTCCAGCCCGACGCACGTAGGGCCCTATTACCCAAATTTTGGAGGCGTCATCTAACGACTATGCACCTGTTGCAGGAGATGGATCGACCATGATAATTAAAGGGTAGCGACAGATTAGCTTGCGCCGACAGGCGCCAAGCAAATCTGGCACTACCCTTGAATTATCATGGTCGATCCATCTCCTGCTTTAGTGCGTCAGGGCTGGATGGATTAATAGTTGTTACTTCAGTAATCAATTTGTAATGTAATTTACTCTTAAGTACCTCACTTGATTTGACCTCCATTCTGAAGAATGAAAGTCATGTATTTCAGTCTTGAAGTTTAAGGGGTAGTGTAGTGTAGTGTAGTGTAGTGTAGTGTAGTGTAGTGCAACATAAAAGTACAAATCTCCCACGTCGCATCCAGCCTTGTTATCTGTAATAAAAGGTGTTAATAAGGTGTTAATAAGATCCTGCATGATTCTACACATTCTACACAGATTCTACAATGTCTGACTCTTTATCATCACACTTCACACAAATCTGCACGACTGATCATGGGCAGACTAGAACGGACACTATGAATTCATATGACATAGCTGGATGATGAGTCTATGATCAGCTGTTAAACACGATCATGTCAGTAGTCTGAACAGTTAAGTCACCTACCAGGATGTTACGTAATACATTACAAAGCTAGATCTCATCCACTAATTCTGCCGGTTGGATTACATCTACTTAACCGCACGCTGATCACCGACGGCGGCTTGGCGGCGCGGCATCGAGACGCCCAGCACCCTTGAGTCTGAACTATCACGGTCGTTTCTTTCTCTCGGCCTTGAAGTGCACAGAATCGGAATGAAAGACGTACTTTTCAAATGCAACCTGACTGATCTACTGTCATTAGCCTGTAGGCCTTGCTGTCTTTCCTTCACAGTTGTAAAACTGTCAGTGCGCCGGGCTGCTGACTGATGACACTGATTCAGTTCGTCTCCTGCAATGCCCCGTATGTAAAGATTATCAAGGTTACTTAGTGTTATCCTTCAGTTACACGTAAGCTGTCGGTGCTGTGCGGTATACTATGGCGGCCGACTTCTGTGGCCACGCCGGTAAGGGTTCGAAAAGGGCAGGGTGATTAGTTGCCGGTTGGGCCGGTATAACACTGAACCGTGATTGCACTCAAGGTTATCTTACGGTGAAGAAGGAAGAAGGAGGGACATACTGAACTGAAATTATCGGCTCGACAAAGCAAAGGGCTGTCAGGCCGACATTAGTCGGCCCGACAGTCCTTTGCTTACTGGAATTTTTTTTAAAGGAGTGTGACGTGTCACAGCCGCTCCATCCATCAACCCCCAAATTAAATGACCGTGGCCTGAAGGGTCTACTCTAGTCTACGTGGCAGCAGCTACGCCGGCCACCACAGAAACCTGCTACGGAGAACAATTTCTCCGCCGAGTGAGGGACACTGACTAGCATAGTCTATAGCCGGCTAGCAGACAGATGCTACATGAGCGTCCATTAACAGTTTCGGCTGGGGCTCCTGATCGAGGATCTATGCCTCGTGTGGATGGTAAGCATTCGCTGTTCAGCGACACGCCACGACGGCCTATCATGTTCATTGTATCACTGAGTTACTGGGTCCTTCAGGCAGAAAGTAAAGTGACTTTGCCCATTTAGCCCCGACGCCCTACAGCAGGAGATGGATCGACCATGATAATTCACAAGGAGGTGCCAGCTTAGCTTGGCGCCATCAGGCGCCAAGCTAATCTGGCACTACCTTTAAATTATCATGGTCGACCCATCAGTCTCCTGCAACTAGTTCATAGTCGTAAGGTGACACCTACATTTAGGAAATGCGGCCGTGGGGTTAAATGGGTTACTGAGCCGGAGAGCAATCCATCGCCGCTAATTTCAATAGTCTTTCTTTGTGCATTGCTGTCGTCAGTTAACGAATGAATGAATGTTTGGTACCCGAATTAGTAAAACAACCAGCAAACCAGCAGCGGAAAAAAAAAATCACGATTATTTTTAAGGGAAAATAAGACTGTGTGTATGCGTGTGTGATTTTTCAACGTAAAGTAATATACAATATATGTTACGAGAACACAATAGTGTTCATTAATGTTTCTTTTTGTCTACCGTATTAAAAATACGCTAGACTTTGAAATGGGGCTGGTCGGAACGCATTCCGGAGCATGCACGTGACGTTTTTGGCGTGCGCGGCAGAAATTCTGGCAAAAAAGGGACAAGATAAAAATGAGGTCATGTCTAGCTACGCCAAACCTTGCTAGAGAACGTCTTTTTTTTTGACGCGCGCGCGCGCGCGCGCGTGTGTGTGTGTGTGTGTGTGTGTGTGTGTGTGTGTGTGTGTGTGTGTGTGTGTGTGTGTGTGTGTGTGTGTGTGTGACAGCGACTACAGCCCGCGTTTGAGGTCGGACAACCTTCAAATTGTATGATATTGTCCCTAAAAGAATAATCTCGAGGCGTTTTTAAATTATTTTATTTTATTAAGATGCTCATTGGCGAGAAAATTGCCCTTTCACAAAAACCGGTTGATCCATACTGGAGTCCGTAAATGTTCTTATTTTTACTAGATATTTTGCATATAGCTAGATAAAAGGGAAATATTGAATGAGTTTGTTAACTAGCCGCATGTACCTCTAGAACGTTTTGAGTGATAATTAAATATTTTAAAAAAAATATATATATATATTCACGTTTTTGGGATTAATTTCACGAATTATTTGGGATTAATCTTAAAACAATTGAATCGTTTTTTACGAAAAAAAAAACCCCCAAAAAAAGCACAATCTTCTCATTAATAATTGCATGATTTTTCATATACGGTACATGTATTTACATAAGCCTACAGTTTGTCTCGGCTGTCGGGTACGATTAGGTCAATTGTGACCTGTATGCCCTAGGTGTGAAAATCAACAATTTTTTGCACCCACCACTTTCTCGGAGTCATTTGTAAAACAACTAACATAACTTTAATTTTTCTGTTTGAAAAAAAATCTTCTCATTAATACCCGCATGAATTTTCATAAACAGTGTTTGCATAAGACTGCTGTTTGTCCCGGCTCTGGAGTAGGATTAGGTCAAATTGTGACTTGTAAGTCCTAGGTGTGAAAATCAGCGAGAAAATTGCAAAGTTTGATCCTCTAATACTCAAATGTTAGTACTGCGATGAGTGACGTATGGCATCGAGTCGTCAATGTGAACACGGCGTCAGTCGTGGGACTAATACGATGCCATGACGTGACGTCATTTCGCTGTTCGTGCTATCATTCTTCTTTAGAATGGCTATCGCTACGCCAAACCACAGAGCTTACGAATGGCGGGAATCGCAGTGTGTCCGTCTTTATTTCTGTGTGCCAGTTTGTGTGGATCGGAGGGTGGGCCAGAGTAGAAGGAGACTATGGTGGATTCCTTTCGCTACACGAGCCCACAAAGAGTACTAATGGCGGGAAGCACCGTGTGTCTGTCTTTATTTGTGTGCGCCGACTTGTGTGTTGATAAGAGGAGGGAAATGGATCAGCATAATAAGCCTAAAAATATGAACAACTCTGAACGTTCTTAACAGATAAACGCATTTGAGCTCCAAACAATACAGTAGACTTTGGGATGAAATCTTCATTGTGTTATTATTACTAGTACCTGTAATGACACTTTTATATAATACACTTTGTTTTTCCACGTCATCTCTTCAGTTACGTCTTGCCTCATCCAAAAGATAAATAAATACACTGATGTAGTCCATTTTTGCGTCTATTTTGAAACAGTTTCGAAAATTTAAAATACAGATCTACTACTGGCATTAAATATTCTTAGAGTACCGAGGGCTGCCTGAAGAAATGATGACTAACCGCTTGTCAGTGCATGTTGTCACATTATATACTGTGTATCATAACGGTGGCTGCGTGCACACGGGGTTAACTCATTCTGCCCGCAACACACCACAGCAAGATATGGCTCGACCATAATAGTTCAAGGTGCTATTCTGCCACCACCCTTGTACTATCATGGTCGATCTGTCTCCTGAATTGTAATGCAGTTCACAGACGATAACTCCAAAATGTGGGTATTTCATACTTCGAGCACAGTGAGTTAACAAATCAAACCATGGTATAGTCCGTTTGAGCAAATCTTGTCTCGTGGGTTGTTTTTTTTAAAAATTATTTTAATTACTACTTTTGAACAAGATATATTTCATGACAATACTAGAGAAAAATTTTATCACCGCACTTGGATCTTCTTTTTTAAATTTTTTTTTTTAATAATTTGGCTGGCTTTAAACCCAACGGCCCCTTAGGCAAATCATGGAGGTACACTGACCCTGTTCAGACCACAGTGACCACTGATCTTCATCACTGCTGCTGAAACTGTGACAAGCTATGCACGGATCAGACGCCTAGCAAAACCAAACTATTGAACATCAAAGGTTCACCTCGTCCCCTCTCCCCTCTTTCTCATCCCCTTCGCCCTCCCCCTCCCTCTACCTCAGCTTTTCCTACTCATCTTCCTCCTCCTCCAATCACAAGACATCGCAGTGTAGGCAAACCGGCGATTTTTTTTCTCCCGCAAAGGGTAACGATAACTTGACAAAATTTGTAATTTCAATGAAATTTCACGAAATTAGCAGGGTGACCCCCCCCCCCCCAATCCAGGGCCCCATTCCCGCCCCCCCCCAATCCCCCTCCTCCCCCCCCCCATGCCCCCCTCCCGGCCCGCCCGCCAATCCCCCTCCCTCCTCTCTCTCCCCCCCCCCCCCCCCCTACTGAGACACACACACACATCACACGCCAGAAATCGACAAGCGAGCTGGTTTCAACATGTTACTTACTTACTTACGCTTGTCACCCCTCCCAGGGTATAGGCCGTCAACGAGAGACCTCCAGCGACTCCTGTCCTGTGCTTCTCCTTCGATTTTATTCCAGGTGGTTCCCAGTCTCTTGATGTCTGCTTGGAGGTCTCGACGCCAGGTGTTTCTCGGCCTGCCTCTTTTCCTCTTTCCCTGGGGGTTCCATGACAATGCCTGCCTAGTGATACTGGAAACTGGCTTTCTCAGACTGTGACCAATTCATCCCCATCTTCTTCGTCCAATTTCATTCTCTGCTGTTATCTGCTCTGTTCTCTCCCAGAGTCTGACGTTGCTGATCTTCTCTGGCCAGTGGATTTTCAAGATTCTTTTAAGGCAACTGTTTATGAAGATCTGTACTCTGTTGACTGTGGTTTTTGTCAACCTCCAAGTCTCTGCTCCATATAGGAGAACTGCTTTTACGTTTGAGTTGAAAATCCGGACTTTGGTGTGTTGTGACAGCTCTCTGGAACTCCACACTTTTTTTTAGCTGGAGAAAGGCTGCTCTGGCTTTACCGATTCGTGCTCTGACATCTGCATCAGTGCCACCTTTTTTGTCTATGATGCTCCCGAGATAGGTGAAGGACTCCACCTCCTCCAACGGGGTGCCAGCAAGCAAGACTGGTTCTTCCCTGGCTGCGTTCAGCCTCATTGACTTTGTTTTCTGTTTGTGGATGGCGAGGCCCACTTGGGACGAGATGTCAGCAAGCCTCGTGGTCTTGTCCTGCATTTGTTGATGATTGTGGGACATTAAAGCCAAGTCGTCTGCAAAATCGAGGTCGTCAAGCTGTGTCCACAGTGTCCACTGTATTCCGCTTCTTCTCTGCTCTGTGGTCTTCTTCATGACCCAGTCTATGGCCAGTAGGAAGAGGAACGGAGACATCAAACACCCCTGCCGGACGCCGGTTCTGACCTGGAGCTCCCTGGTGAACTGCTCTTCATGGATCACGAGACATGTCATGCCATCGTAGCTGCTCTTGATCAGGCAGACGAGTTTTGTGGGTACACCGTAGTGTCGTAGGAGTTTCCACAAAGTCTCTCAGTCCACACTGTCAAATGCTTTCTCGTAATCCACAAAGTTGACGTACAGCGGAGAACTCCACTCCACGATGATGCGGAGAGTGGCAATCTGGTCTGTACATGATCGGTTTTTCCTGAATCCTGCTTGCTGGGGGTCGACGGAGCTCTTCATTCTCTCCAGAATGATCCTGTTGAAGACCTTTCCTGGTACTGATAGCAAGGTGATTCCTCTGTAGTTGGAACACTTGCTGAGGTCGCCTTTCTTGGGAAGCTTGATTAGGTACCCCTCCTTCCAGTCAGCCGGCATCACCTCCTCTTCCCAGATCTTTCCAAACAGTGGGTACAACATCTCTACTGTTGTTTCTAGGTCTGCTTTCAGAGCCTCCGCTGGGATGCCATCTGGCCCTGCTGCTTTGCCGTTCTTCAAAAATGCCACTGCTCTTCTGATCTCTTCCCGGCTGGATCTGTCACAGCTGATGGGTAGGTCAGTCTCTGCTGGCTGAATGTCTGGGGGGGGGGGGGGGTCGGGTGGGGTGGGTCTGTTCAGTAACTCTTCAAAATACTCGGCCCATCTGTCGAGTTGGTCTGCTCTGTCTGCAATAGGCTTGCCGTCTTTGTCTTTCACTGGTCTTTCTGTATGGCCATACTTGCCAGACAATCTTCTGGTAATGTCGTAGAGCTGTTTCATGTTGCCGCTGCCTGCTGCCTTTTCTGCCTCTGCTGCTAGGCCGTCTGTGTAGACTCTCTTGAAAGCTCTGATACTCCTCTTCACCTCGCAGTTGGCTTTCGAGTATTCCTCATGTGCCCTTGCTTTGGCTGCTCTCGTGCGACTGTTGTTGACAACTGCTTTCTTCTGCTTCCTCACTTCTATCTTGTTCAAGGTCTGTGCCGACAGCCAGTCCTTGTGATGGTGTTTCTTGAACCCCACAGTGTCTTTGCAGGTTGAGTTCAATGCCTTCCACTGCTGCTCTGTGCCGTGACCGCCTCAGTCGTTTCAAAATGTACCAGAACTTTTTTTTTTTTCTAAAGTCGGCATGCTGTTGTATCCAAGTCTGCGACATTCAGAGTGAAATTGTTGCTATCAAATTGTTGATACAGTAGGTATAGGCCTACATGACTGAGGTGATTCGAGAAGAGGGGTGGGTGATCAAGGTGGACACTACCACAGCACTGAAACTGGTAAAATGTACGCCATAGTACTACAGTTGATGCAAGAATCAGTTCACACTGAGGTTCAGATCGGCCTCAGCCGATTCACCGAGGAACAAACCCGACGGCAGGATGTCGGACTGAATGATTATTATTTTTCAGTTTCAAGCACTGGGGGTGAGCTCCACCGCGGCGGTTCTCCGCCTGTTCTGTCCGGCCGCGCCAGAGAGAGAGCCGAGAGAGAGAGAGAGAGAGAGAGAGAGAGAGAGAGAGAGAGAGAGAGAGAGAGAGAGAGAGAGAGAGAGAGAGAGAGAGAGACTGAGAGAGAGACTGAGAGAGAGAGAGAGAGAGAGAGATCATCAGTCCAGTCCTGATCAGTGATTTTTTTATTTTCTAATGATGTAATCAATCTGATTTGTGGGTATGATAAAAGCGGGTTTCGGCATGGCCGGCTTTGCCTTGCGGGGCAAAAATCGACTAAGTTGTCCGGACATACATAGTCATGCGACTGACTTAGTTCCCGGCGGGATTAATGATTCTGCTACGGAGACGAAGTGGCTGTTGAAGCTCGCCGCCTGTACTGAGATGCGGCGGTAAATGAGCTCGTGTGCTTCAGTTTATTCTTGCCTCTAGTAACTAAATTTATCGCACGCCATATTGTGGCACAGTCTTTACAGTGTGTGTGTGTGTGTGTGTGTGTGTGTGTGTGTGGAGTTTTTCCAAGTTGATTTTTCTCGCATAGCAGTCAGTCATGGTGAATATCTCACACCCACCTGACATCCCCAGCTTGACAGCGACAGCAGAAAAGCAGACGATACATTTGTCCGTCACGTGATAGTAACGATTGACCAATCGCGTGCTGCCTGTGTCACGTTTCACTTCCGCAGGTTGGCAGCTCAAGAAAAGTCGCCACGTCGAACTTGGGTTGTATTTATCCAGCGAGTTGCCCCAAGCCCTCCCCCAACTTGCTCGTAGACCGGTTCACGAAAGATCTTCAAGATGGCTTCGCTACGCTGTGTGTTTGTTTTTACGGTGTTTGTTTCAGCATGTGTGATAGGTATCCCATCTCGTGCAGACGACGCGTCCGAAAGTGAAGAACAACTTGTGCAAGAAGTTTTGTTCAAGCCTGAAGAATGCGAACGAAAAGCGAAAAAGCACGATATGTTGTCCATGCATTATACAGGAACACTGACAGCGACAGGGGTCAAATTTGATTCTAGGTGAGTTGATTGTCTTCGCATGTTCATGATGAATCTTTTAAACGAGGCCGGCAGATTGCTTGCAAACTTTGTGATCAGCTTATAAAATTTGAAATAAAGTATTTGACCCGCTTTTTCCCCATGCTGAGGACACGTGCTTCAGAGGTACTCTTAAGGGGGAGGGCCTTGCAAACAAGTTCCCATATGGGTGTCACGACAGAGGCCATTACTGATTTGAGTCAACTCTTGTTTGTAAAGGCATACTATTATATTGTTCCATGCTTACAAAGTTTTATGCCAGCTTCTGATAACTCTTGAATTTGAAGCACATGTATGTATACATACATAGACAAATCTGCATTTTTCTGGAGCCTGAATTGGTTCCTCTGTGTGGCTTTGATGATCATCTAGTTGAGTTTCTATGTGTGGACTCGCGGGTGTTTAACCTGCTATGTTTACTTCATGACCCAAGTATGCCACACTGTACAGACTAGACTGCTTGTTATACGTAGCATAGCAGAGATTAACTTTGAATTGCTGACCTGCTTCATGGTCACCTGTGGGAATGGTAGGGTAATACTGTGTCAGTAATGGGCTCACCAGTTATGCGGACATCAAGAGAACAACTTTGCCTCTCTTTGTCATCAAAGTAGGTGGTGATTCTGAAGTCTAGAAAGTAGAACAGTAGAACTAGAAGTGTTCAAAATTGTGATGGTTTTGATGGCTGTGGGGGAGGCAGCTAAGAGGATTTGGGTGTTACAGTACTCCACTTGTGGCCCTGGCTTTGATTTACCATTAAGAAGTTGTGACACTCCAAATTCAAAATTAAATTCCATATTTAAAGGTACAGATCAAATTCAAAACAAGTCACCACATCTTGTGGTATTTTTGTGTTGAAAAAAGATTTCTGTTATTTTACTGCACTGCATCTCTTCCACAACAAAAAGATAAGATAAGATAAGCTTTATTGCCAGATGCATAAACATTAGGATTTTTTTGCAGTGTAACTGACGAGCGTCCATATTTTTTTTTTATTTTTTCATCACAATCTAGAAGCAGACTCAAAAATACCAAACCACACATATGTATAGCAGTTATTGCACACACATCTAAGTCAGTAAAATAAAATTTAAAAGAAAAAAAAATCTATAGCATAATAACCATATGACAACTAAACGGCCAGGTGAGCCGCAGCGCAACGAAACAGATTAACTAAATTCATATATATGTATTTGTAAAGGGACTGTATATTTTGTTTAAGAAGAGGTTTAATAGAACATAAAAGAACTATAAATAACTAAGATGGGCTGTAGGTAATTCTAACTTAGGGACTTTGAGTCAATCTGCTGAGTTGTACCATATCGCAGCCACATTAGACAGGGCCTGAACAGCCAACAAGGGATAAAAGCTCTTCTGAAAACGAGTGGTTTTGGCCTTAATGGATCTAAAGCGTGAGCCAGATGGCAAGGGCTCGAACAGGCTATGTGCAGGATGGTGCTCGTCATGTATGATGGAGTTCGCTCTTTTGATGGTGCATGCGTGGTACAGACGTTCCAGCGAGAGGAGATCGCTTCCAACAATATGAGATGTTGTTTTGATCACCCTATTTAATTTTTTGCGGGCTTCGTCGGTTGCGCTGCCATACCACACCATCATTGAGAAGGTAAGAACGCTCTCAATGGCGGCGCGGTAAAACTGCACCATGATCTGCTGACTGACGCCAAAAGACTATAACCGCCGAAGAAAAAACAGGCGCTGAGAAGGTAAGAACGCTCTCAATGGCGGCGCGGTAAAACTGCACCATGATCTGCTGACTGACGCCAAAAGACTTCAACCGCCGAAGAAAAAACAGGCGCTGCTGGGCTTTCTTTACTGGCTGTTCAATATTCTTCTCCCACTTCAGATGATATGTCACATTATGATGTACATAAACTCACAACACTGAATACAATGCTTTGTAATAAAGTTATGCACATCTTTCATTTAATATTTATTTCTGCAAAATGCCTCAAAGTGACCTAAGGTCTGTCAGGTATTATGTTATTTGGATTTTGAAATCTTAGAAATGTAGTATGGCCACATCCATGATAATTTTGGGCAAATTTCAACCAAATGATGAAAATGCTTTAGGATGGGAAGATTGGATGTTGCGATGTTACTTACAACCTTGGTTGAAACCTAAATCAGCAACTATTTTGTGTACAATATCAATTGCTTTCATTCTAATGCTTAGTGGTCAAGAAGATTCAAATTATTCATAAGTGTATTGTGTACATAATTGTCACAACAAAGACATTTTGGGTACCTCAATAAAACCATTTTTGGCTCACGTGCAAAGCTTGATGAAAGTGAATAGCAACATTCTTTGACCCCCATATTCAGAACTGCATCAATAAGGCCAACAAAATGGTTGGAGTAGTTAAGAGAGCTTTTAATTATTTGGACAAGGACATTTTTAGTAAACTGTATAAATCACTAGTCAGACCACATTTAAAATATGCAAACACTGTATGGTAACCAGGTTTAAAGAGACAATCAGCTGCACTCGAAAGGGTACAGAGACGAGCAACAAAGCTGGTCAAAGAATGTAGAAATATGACTTATTCAGACAGACTCAGATACTTTGGATTACACTCCTTACGCGGACGTAGAATACGTGGAGACTTAATCCAAGTTTTTAAAATTTATAATGGCATCGATGACCTAAAGTGGAACGACTTTTTTGCAGCACCATTCTGTGACAGAACCCGAAATTCTGAAGGGAAAATCTTTGTACAGCACTGTAATACTAACCTGCGGAAGTTTTGTTTTACTAACAGAGTTGCCATTGTTTGGAATGACTTACCAGTTTCATTAAAAAAAGCATCTAATATAAATTCTTTTAAAAACCAGCTGGACGAATTACCAAAATTTAAAGAGATTTTTTATTGCTATGATGAATGATTTTATAGGAAAATTGCATGCATAGCAGACCCATAAAGGAACTAAAGAAAGAATGGACATTTATAAAGGCCTCACAGCCTATTTTGTCCTCACAATACTACTACTACTAAAGCAAAAGTGAGTCTTATGTTCTGGGCCAGTGGTCGTTCGTCCGTAGTAAACTTTAATGTTGGCATTTTCTCATAGACTATTCAAGCTACAGTCTTCAAACTTGGCCCAAGGATATTTTGTATGCAAGACCTTTCTAAACATACCAATTTTAGTGACCTCTCACAAAGGTCAAGGTCACAAGGGATCAGGAAATATATATCAAAATAGCTATTTTTGGACATAATTTATTTCTTGTCAAATACTATTCACAACTTCAAACCCAAACTTGGTACAAAGATACCTGATGGTAAGACTTTTATACACACACTAATTTGGTTGATCCCTTGGAAAGGTCAAGGGTCACAAGAACTCAAATAGGTCCAAAATTGCCACATTTTGACAAAAGATGTTTTTTTCTCAAATACTATTCACAACTTCAAACCCAAACTTGCTACAGAGATACCTGATGGTAAGACCTATCTATGCATACTAATTTGGATGACCCCTCGGAAAGGTCAAGGGTCACAAGAGCTCAGGAAATAGGTAAACAAATATCCATATCTTGACAAGAATTGTTTTTTTCTTCTCAATTACTATTAACAACTCCAAACCCAAACTTGCAACAGAGATACCTGATGGTAAGACCTATCTATGCATACTAATTTGGATGACTTCGGAAAAGGTCAAGGGTCACAAGAGGTCGACAAATGTGTATAAAATGCCAATAATTGAAGATATATAATTGAAGATATTAACATTTTTGCACACTTTTCAATCAAATTTGGCACAAAGGTAGCTGATGATAAGACCTTCCTATGTATCCTAATTTAGTTGACTCATTGCAAAGGTCAAGGGGTTTCACAGATGTGATTAAACTGATTAAATTTTGAGAAAACACGATTTTGTTAGTGCAGAAGCCATCCCTTTATCTATTGTCAGACATGTTGATCGGTCATACACATGAGCCATAAGGGCTTTGCCTTTCTTGTTGTCTACTGTATTGAAAATATGGTGGTAGTCTTTAAAATGAGGCTGGCCTCAGCCCGTTCAACACCTAGTACGCGATGACATAGGCGGGCAGGTGTCACACTGTAAAACTAAAAGTGAAGTAACAAGATAAAATTACATCACGTCTAGCAACGCTAGCATTGGTGTTGAACGCAGATCTAGCGCCAAAGCGCCATACGTGTTTGTGTGTATGTGACAGCGACTTGTCTTTAAAAGAATTATGACGAGATAGTTTTTAAAAAATTTTAATTAGTTTACACATTATTGAGAAAATGACTGTTTCATCCGCATTAGAGTCTGTAATTTTTCTTATTCTTACTAGATATTTTGCATAGCTAGATGAAAGAAAACATTGAATGAGTTCATTAGCCAGCATTGTACGATTTCGTGTTCAGTTTCTCTCCGAGTCTCTCTCTTATGAGTTTTTTCATCGACGTCATTTTTACTTTTCCCGCACTTTTGTTCTTCCTTTTATTTTATTTTATGTCACCTCCTTCAGTTGCCACATTTTTTCTGCGAATGAAGATAAGTAGCGGCTGATCTCTCTGTTTGTTTGTCTATTTTGACAAAGTGTATTTACCCGAAATATTAATAAATTGTGTTGTACCCATCTTTTCTAAGCATGTTTCTTTCTCCGTTGGGTACTTCTTTGCATTTTACACGCTTGGCAGTCACCTTTTTGGTCTGGATTGCCTATTCAAATTTTTAAAGGATAATTCATTCATTATTTTTTGAAAATTTTCTAACCACGTTTCACTCCCACCAAAGAGTCAGCCCTGGAAGAGGCTGCATGAAAGAGACCCTTGCGTGCCTTTCATGACTGATGAGGACCTAAAAGCGCCAAATACATCAGTGTTGTACAATGTGCCTAACTGACTCAAAGTACACAAAAATCAGTGTTATACTATGTGTATTGGTTGAAGCAATGCTCTCCCTTTCTGACAATTTGATTAGGAAGACAGTCTCTATATTTTAGATGTCTGAGAAAGTATTGTGGAAAACTTGGTGAAAATTCATTCCATCTTCTACTTCTTCAGAAAGTCTGTGGCTACGCAAGCCTACAGAAGGTAACTGGCACCTTGTGTGTCAGTGTTTGTGCGGGTAGGGTGGAGAGAGATGAAAGAGAAGGATACGCATAAAAAATAGTAACTATGAATGTCCCTAAAGAAAATCGCATTTGAGTTCAAAACAATACAGTAGACTTTGGGTCAAATGGTTGTTGTGATGCGTCTAGTGTGGTAGTGTAGCGTCTGTGCTTGTCGCTCTCGCTTTCAGCTCCCACCGCTGGCTAGCAGTTTTGCGAAAAGGGGAGCAGAACATGTCAGTCTCTCCCTGCCAGTACACAGCCTCTCCAACAACAAGCCTCATGTAGTGCCTCCTCGTGGTGACTCATGGTAACCGAGCACCTTACGGACTCGGGCTGAACTACAGAGGACTCGGAGGAGATCTGGCCCCCAGACATGCGGCATGCAGGCCCATCGATGTGTGGACAAGCCCTGATGCCCATGAACCAGATCCCCAGCTATGGGTAAATAGCCCCACTGCCTTGTGGGTGCCTTGGGAGAGGCAAAGGCTAGGGGAGAAAACCCTATACAAATCCGGGCAGGGATGCTCGATAGCCTTGGTTGGCAGATCTCCTTCGAGAAGTAAAACTCCGAGGAAAAACCTGAGTAGATGGGACCCATAAGCCTTGGTCGGCAATCCATCTAGGAGAAGGATACTCCAAAACTAAACCATCCTGTGCTCCCAGGATAGGCCTTTTGACCAGGAGCTAAGGGTGAGGTAACCCCGACAGAAACCCCGAGTGCTGAAGACGGAGGTACTGGGCTGCACAGCGCACTCTAATAAACCACAGTACCATGCATATACAGCCACATGACACTTGGAGATGGATTCAACAGGAATGGTGCTCGCCCTGTGGAGTCTCACCAGGCAGGTGCAGTACCGGGCTCTGCGCCTCTTCGGAGCCCACCCCCAGCGACTGGAGGACCTTCCCGACTGTCTCGAGGAGCCAGGGGACTGGGAAGTAGAGCGACTGGCCAACGAAAAAACAAGACCAGAGACAAAGAAAAAGCCAATGTGAACATCATGCACTGGAATGCCGAAGGGGTTACCAACAAGAAAACAGAACTAGAGCACTTTCTGCATGAAAACAGCATAAACATCTGCTGTATACAAGAGACGCACCTGCAAGAAGGGAAACCATTTAAGATCAGAGGATATCAGGTCTTCCAAAGTGATCGCCAAGGGAGGAAGAAAGGGAGGGGTTATGACCCTAGTTAGAAACAACCTGAATGCCAGCGAAACCAGGAGATTCATGGAAGAGGCAGAATACATCCAGGTCAAGGTAACCACCAGTGACAGCACCCTTGACCTTGTCAACTTCTACTGCCCTAATGATAAGTTGCTGTCTCTCGACACTATCCAGGTCCCGGACAGTGGATTCCTCATCACTGGTGACTTCAACAGCCAGTCCCAGAGTTGGGGATATGACACACTGGACAAGAGAGGAGAAGACATTGAGGAGTGGCAAGATGAAAACCACCTGATACTTGCCAATGACCCTGAGGACCAACCTACCCTCTACTCTCGCCGCTGGCACACCACCACTACACCGGACCTGGCGCTTTGCATTGAAGATGTTCATAAGCGCCTCAGCAGAACAGTAGGACCACAGCTAGGAGGAAGTGACCACCGCCCTATCCTCCTAACCCTAAAAGGATGCACAGCAGCTAGCTCGCCACACCGGCCAAGATGGAACTACCGAAAGGCAGACTGGCGCTTGTTCAGTATCCGAACAAATGAGCTAATGCAAGACCTCACTGTTTCTGGAAGGAACATCAACAATGTGGTCAGAGAGTTTAATGACATTATCAGTAAGGCAGCCAAGGAATCCATACCTCGAGGGGTCCGGAAAAACTACACCCCATACTGGACCGCAGATCTTCAGAAAGCACATGACAACCTCACTAGGGCCAGAGAAGACGCTGAAATCAACCCCAGCCAAGAAAACAACATCAAGCTACAACACAGTAAGGCCCAGTATCTGAAGATGAAGTTGGAGTGCACAAGAAGAAGTTGGAGAGAGAAGACTGCAAAACTAAACATGGACAGGGACACCACGAAGTTGTGGAGACTGACCAAGGCGTTGAACGATGAGGGCACCAGGGAACAGAAGATCACCTTGGAAGAAGAAGGGAAAGCACTGACTGGTAGGAAAGCTGCAAACATGTTTGCACAGATCTATGCGAAAGAAAGTGACATCACTGTCCCACGAATGCTTACGAAAGAAATCAGACAGGAAGAAATAGAGAGAACAAGAGATGCAAACATCCATGATGCAATGAAGAAGGACATCACCCTTCCAGAACTGAAGATGGCCATCAAACAGCTGAAGAAGAAAAAATCTCCAGGTCCAGACAGCATCTCAAACGAGATGTTACAACACCTTGGCAACACTGCCTTAATGAAGCTACTGGACATCTTTAACCACAGCTGGAGAGGAGGACAGGTACCCCAGTGCTGGAAGGAAGCCAGGATGATCCCAATTTTGAAGAAAGGGAAGAATAAATCCAAAGCCCTGAGTTATCGCCCATCAGCCTGACAAGTTGTGTGTGCAAGACCATGGAGCGCATCATCAACAAGCGCCTGCAGTGGTACCTGGACTCCGAGAGCATTATTGTGCCAGAGCAAGCCGGCTTCAGAAGCTACAAGAGTACAGAAGACCAGACAACACACCTTGCACAGGTCATAGAAGATGCCTTTCAAGATCAGAAGGTGACATTAGCTGCCTTCATTGACCTACAGAAGGCTTTCGACAAGGTGTGGAAGGATGGTCTCCTTGTGAAACTCCTTCGCAGTGGCATCCAAGGGAATATGTACCGGTGGACCAAGTCATACCTGCACAATCGCAGAGCCCGTTTGACAGTGGATGGGTACTGTGGCCAAAAAGTGCTGTTGCGTCAGGGGGTGCCACAGGGGGGAGTCCCGTCACCGACCCTGTTCATACTTTTCATCAACGACCTTGTGCCAGAGCTACCAAAAGGAGTACACGCAGCCCTGTACGCAGACGACCTGGTACTCTGGTGCACAGAAGAGTATGCAACAACTGCTACATACAGGATGCAGCTAGCCCTGGACAGGCTGACAGACTGGACCAACAACTGGTGTGTGACCATCAACACAGAAAAATCATCAGCCACACTCTTCTCTCTCCAACAAGGCAAAGGCTGGCAACCTAACACTGGGCAACACCCCGCTGCGGTATGAAGACCAACAGACATACCTGGGAGTCACCCTTGACAAGAGGCTGACGTGAAAGCCGCACATTTGGAATGCAGAAGCGAAAGCTAGAAGAAAGCTGCACATCATGAGAAAACTGGCTGGAACACAATGGGGAGCCAATGAAAAGATCCTCAAAAATGTATATCAAGGCACAGTGAGACCACACCTTGAGTACGGATCTAATGCATGGTTGACGGCAGCCCAGTCACACCAGCAGACCATTGACAGAGTTCAGAACCAGGCACTGCGTATCATCACCGGCGCAATGAGATCCACACCAATTGAAAAGATGGAAGAGACAACAGGCATCCCACCCCTGCGCATTAGAAGAGATTGCAAAGCCTTGATACAGTCCACAAAGATCAAGTCTTCCAAAGACCACCCTATGAACGCTAGGATGAAACAACCAACCTCAGGGAGACTGAAAAGATCAAGCTTTGTGAAGGAGACGAGAGCACTGCAGAGAAAACACCAGGCAAAGCTGCCTGCGCAGGTAGAGGCTCTGAATCCTGCTAGCGACCTTCCACCTTGGGAAAGTAAGCCAGAAAACATCACCATCTCTTCCACGGTACCCTACATCACCACCAGAGATGAGCACAGCACTGTGAGCAAGAAAGCCCTGACACTGGCCATGCTCGAAGAAAAGTATCCCCAGGAAGCATGGATACGGGCATACACCGATGGATCAGCCACAGATGCAGTTCAGGATGGAGGGGCTGGGGTGTACATTCAGTACCCAAACGGAAAATGGCAGGCAGAGGCAGTACCAACAGGCCTTCACTGCACAAATTACAGAGCTGAGGTGGAAGCCCTGGTCCACGCAGCTAACACCCTTAGTGGCACTGCAGACCCTGATGCCCAGATTGTCTTCCTTACTGATGCCATGTCTGTCCTTGAGGCAGCAACAGCAAGCAAACTGCCACGTCTACAAGAGGCACTGCAAAACATCAAGTGCACCAGACTGGTGCTGCAGTGGATCCCTTCACACTGTGGCATCTACGGCAATGAAGAAGCTGACAGAATGGCAAAAGCGGGCGCAGAGAAAGAACAAGATGAAAATGGAGTCAGCTTCACAGAGATAAAGACCATCATTAAGTCTGTGTACAGACCACCACAACGGCCCATAGACAGTTACCATCAGCTGTCCAGACAAGAGCAGGTGACCATCTTTCGTCTGAGGACCGGGCACAACCGACTCAATTTCCACCTGCACAGACGCTTCCACCTCGTGCCATCTCCCCTGTGCCCTTGTGGAGAAGCAGAGCAGACCACAGAGCACATCCTCCAGGACTGTGGGAACCACCAGCCGCTGAGGGAGGAGATATGGCCGAAGCCCGCCACTCTACAAGAGAAACTGTACGGGCCTGTGGAGGCACTACAGAAGACCACAGATTTCATTTTGAGAGCCAAACTCCAAGTGTGACGGCGTTCGAGAAGAAGAAGAAGAAGACTTTGGGATGAAATCCTCATCTTGCTTATGTTGATATTCGACTGTGAAAGCATCAGAAACTTATTAGACTAATACCTTCGGAAAACATTGCCAAATCAGAAACTTTCGCCAAAATCAACAAAATGAAGAAGCTTACATAGTTCTCTCAACAAAACAGCAAAAGAAATGCTTTTTCTCGAGTAAATAACTCGTACAAGACAATTTACAACAAAAACTTACCTGAATTTTCTCCTCCGTCTGCAGACATTTTTCTGCGCGGCTGCTCTGGTACACAACGTTGGTGGAATAAATAGCCTGCGAGTGTAAAAATGTAAGAGTAAGTCACCTAGTTTCAAATTCCTCTGCTTCATAAAAAAGTACATAACATTCTGATTGCAACAGAACGCACGCAGCATCACATTTTTGTCCTCTAAATGAAGATTTTTAGTTTTTTACATTCTGGTAGCTAACTAGCCTGCATCAGGTAGAAATTAATATTTTTTGGGGGGGTCGATCGTTGCTGTGAATATAGACCGACGATTCTTTTTGTATCGTTAGTGTATTATTGCGACATCGAGTGGACCTACTCATCCAGTTAGAAAAATCAAGTGTATCACGCATTTTAAGCGACACAATTTCAAAACCAAAGTTTTTTTGCAAAGACTGGACTGTTGCTGTGCTGCTACAATCAAAAGCAATGCAGTAGTTACACAATTTTCGTTGCTGTTGACCGATAAATCAGCTTACCGATAACCTTGTCACAAAATCAGCGGTTGCACCTGGCGCCGAAAACGCAAAAGAAAATTAAATTTATCTATTAATAAAAGTTTTTGGGACAAGAAAAAAATCAATGCAAAACTTCCACCTTTCATCTGAAACAAAAAGTCATTACTTTTAAACTTCGACAAGTCTAAAGTACATTAATTTCATCTGAAAGTTGCAGAAAACAGGCCCTCAACAGTAAATCTGAGCCACGGCCATGTAGACTTAATTCTATCATGTGCCAACAAGATTTATTTAACCCTCGCTGTACAACATTAACTTATTACATCCTGAGGCTGATTTTTTTTTTTTAATGTGCTTATTGTCCTATGAAGATTAGGAGATCGATCAATCATTTAGTTTAAGGGCAGTGCCAGAATAGCTTGCTCAGGAGCCAGTAACAAGAGTGAAGTGGCCATTCAAACATATTACATGCAATCAGATCAGTGCCATTCCTTGACACACTTTAGGAAAAAGACATATGTGACAAGTGATTGCAAAACTGAATGCATTTTTGTTAATTATTTTTAGTATAATTATACATGTTCTGGTTTAAAATCCCTGCCTTTTTTGTTTTTTCACAGTCTTGACCGTGCCCAGCCATTTGAGTTCCAGCTGGGTATTGGACAGGTGATCAAGGGATGGGACCAAGGGCTTTTGGATATGTGTGCCGGTGAAAAAAGAAAACTCATCATTCCAGCTCATCTCGGATATGGTGATACTGGAGCAGGTGCATATTATTGTAGAACTTATTTTAAATGAATAAAATAGTGTACTCACAGTAAAAAGAGCAACATCCAGCTCTTTTTGTGTTATCTCTTAAACTCTCATAACTAAATGACATCCATTCTATAGAATGGAAGGCATTTAGCTCTGGAAATTTAAGGGTTAAATTTGTGACATTGATTGCAAAATAACGCCTTGTTGGTGGTAACCTTGATTACAATGTAAGCAAGGTGTTGCTGTGCAACATAAGTGATGAGGTACTTCAGAACTGTTTGCTATTTTTTATTTGAGATACATAAAAAATAACAACCATTATTGACATGTCATGGATGACCCCTGGTGGCATAATATATGTTATTAAAGTCACTTTTGTTTCACATTAACCTCCATCATTTTGCTCAGGTACAATTCTGATCCATGAAACATGACTTTGCCTCACCCGTTAAGTCCCCTCACATTTTGCGATAGGCAAGTGGATTTGGTCTTTTCTGGATTCCATGATGTGCCAGTAACAAAGTAACAGAGGGTGCATTGTTATATCCACTGCACAAGGTAATGTTCAGAGGAAACTTTCAGGGATATGTTTTTTTTTTTTTTTTTTTTTTTTTTTTTTAATTCTATCAGTATCAGTCATTATCCTGTCAATCTATTTTTTAGATGAGGCCTAATTACAGACCTGCCTACCATTACGGATTTTGCGTGATTTTCCCCCATTTCAGACCCAATTCATGTATTCCCCCATTTCGACCCCGATTCACGCATTGTGACAATTCAAAATACCGCAAAATCGCCGAGATGTGTTTTTGCGCATTGTTTGCGCTTTATAATTATTCAGTCTTTGTGGCCTTCCCTCGGTGTTCTCAGTCTTCAAGTGAGACAACGCGAGACTTCCGTCCGCCAAATTTACTCCTACATGTTTACGCTCAGCCTCATGTTGCGTGCTCTGCCGGCGTCATGTCTAAGTGGAAAGACACAACAACATCAGTTGATGGAAAGAAGAAAAAGCCGAAGCTCATGACTTGCTTTAGTGGCGCCTACGTTCAGTGTTTTTTTTTTTCTTTGTGCGATCAGTGAATTCCCTCATTTTGATGTCAAAATCCCACATTTTGGCCTTGGTGGTCCCTCAAATTTGCAAAAAGGGCGCAGGCAGGTCTGTCTAATTAGCAACTAGCATTGTATTTGATAGACTGCAGTCGTAAAACTATGAGTGTAGAGCTATGTGTCTCAGGGAACCATGTCTAGAGCTACATAATACTAGTGTAGCACAGTCGTCTCTTGCAGAAGTTTCTTTGAGCTGCTAGGATGATAGTGGGCTTTTAATATTTTCTCTACCTCATTTCTCTCACCAAGAGGCCTTTGAAGATTTATTGACAAAGAGCTAAGTGAATAGATGAATCGAGAGACTTCTGTGTTGCAACTTTCAGGTGAAAACCAGATGTTACTGTTAGTGTTACCTCTTGGCTATGAAAATTATTCAGTCTTGCAAGGCCTGCTCTGTTTACATACTTATTTATTGATTCTCTGTGTCATCTGTTTAGATGACATTAATCATACATTAGAAAAAAAATCTGTGCATACCACAATGAACCACACTGAAAAGCAACATATGGCAACAACCAAAAAGAAAAGGCTTATAGTGATGTCATACATGTACATTATATCACAGTACTGTATGAATTTTGTAAATGTCACCAGCTAGTTTTTATGTCGCCAAAACAAACTGTCCATTATAACTGGCCTTGTAGAAATTTTAAAGTCATATAATAAAAGCTCTACTGATATGATCTTATTACCATTCATTCGTTCAATTTTTGCTGTCAAAATATTTTCTGAGGCTCATTTGTTGTGCAGAAATAAAGCACTGTATACTGGTAGTTAGCGTTTTATGTTTTCTTAAACAAATTGATCATATCATTTAATCTGTGGGTGTCAGTAGCAGCTTTAGTCGTGATGATTCCTGTAGGATGACTAAAATGGCTACAGACACTCAAAGAGTTAAAATGTTGACTGGCATATAATTTATAGGTCTTTTGAATCCTAGCTGTCAGCATGAAAGCATACCTGCTCTGTGTCTGTACCTGAAGGTTACTGTTTGGAATCCTACCTTTTACGCTGCATGCATTTATTTTTATTTGTAATGTAATATTCATGATGTAAAATTATTGCCTTCTTATTGGTCACAGGTGAACTGATTCCACCAAAATCAAGCCTAACCTTTGAGGTAGAACTTCTGGCGATAAAAGATGGTGTTACTCCGCCCAATGTCTTTAAGCAGATTGATTCAGACAGTGATGGGCGTCTTACTCCAGAAGAGGTGAATGGCTTTTTCTTACTTGCACATGCCTGTTAATTTTAACCTGGATCAGGGCTGGCAGAATATGCTACCCTCATAGTCTGTGGGGCAAGTTACAAGGCCTGGTCTAATATTGTACAAACTGTCAAATGAGGGATTATGTTTTGAACATAAACATTTCAACTGATCTTGGCAAGAGGAAATATGTTGTCAACATGTCCAGTGCCAGTTTCAATGTGGAACTAGGGCATTTGACCAGCTGCATGGACTGACATTGTCTTTTCTGACTTATTTATGCTGGGGACACAGTTGTGGTGGCATGGTGGATCAAATGCTCGAGGACCCTACCGTCCCAAGTAAATTCAGGTGGCCCTGTTTTTTGCTACATGCAATTGCAAAAGTGAGTCTGTGTAATGTGTCCATCCATTGTCTATCTGTGGTAATATTAAATTTAAACTTTTGCATTTATTCAGAGACTATTCAAGCCATAGACCTCAAAATTGGTGCACAGATACTTTGTGGCAAGATCTTACAAGCTGTTTGAATTTGAGTGAATTTGGTCTTGCAGTGAGTCATGAAGGCTTTGCTGCTGTTTTTCTGATAACCCAAGCAGTTTTGTGTGTACTCACGTTTTGAAATTTGCATTCACCAGTTAGGCTTCTAGGAACAGGACTTAGCCTCACCCAGGCTAACAAGAAAGCTCATTTGGTGACATGCCTTTCCTGGGTGGTCAGCATAACTTCATTCTTGTGGCATCTTTTTGTCATGATGTGTGTGTTTAAAGTATAGTTTCATGAATGATGCTTCTGAAGGCACACATGTGAAATGAACAATACATATTATATCAGTTTCTGCATATATGTACCAGTTATAGTGTCCTGGCTTATATCTGAGCCTATCTCGCACATGATATTCCCAATACGCAAAGGTCCTTGGGCCCAAGATGGCTGCAGTGGGCCTGCGCACGGCTGTGCGTGGACCCACTGCAGCTGTCGTGGGCCCGAAGACATTTTTCTACTAGGATTACTGTTCATGTTGTGCTGTGATTCAATTTATGAAAAACACCAGGTTATTACAGTTTTGTTTCAATTAGGTGCACACATGGGGATGCACACAGGCCTGCATACTTATGCAAATGCATGCACACACACATGGGGCTGGGTGTCTGAAGTAAATATTGTTGAAACATGCAAAATAGTGTGTAAAGAAAATAGGTCCAGGTCCTCTTATAGTTTCCCCATAGCGCACATAAGGGTTGATTGCAGCTGTGATATACATGTTGTATGTACTACCGGATACTTGATATATGTATACATGTATGTGAATTATAATGTCTTGGTTATTGAATGCAATTTGTTGTTGTAGAATTAATTTTACTTAACTCTGACTGAGCTGGTATATAATATATATAATATATATATATATATAATAATAATATATATAATAATCTAATGGACATTTAATAAGGTATAAGATTAACTCGTTTCAGAAGTGTCGCATCCGGATTCGTGACTTTATGCTGTGAATCCAGATGTGACACGTCTGGAATGTGTTAATGGCAGAGAATGCTTGTAGAAAAGAGAGATTTGCATTCTTTATTTTTGGCACATGTGATGGCAAAAGTGAATATGTAATGGTCATCCACCTGCCGTCCATCCACTGTCATCCATGTTAAACTTTAATGTTGACATTTTCTTGGGTACAGTCTTCAAACTTGGCCCAAGGGTACTTTGTGGCAAGACCTTTCTAAGCATACCAGTTTCAGTGAGTTTTCTCAAAGGTCAAGCAGGAAATATATGTCAGAATTAGCCATATTCAAAACAAAACAAAAAAGTATTTTTCTTAAGTACTGTTCTCAACTTCAAACCCAAACTTGGCACAAAGATACTTTATGGTAGGACCTTCCTACACCTACAGATTTGGATGGGGTCAAGGGTCACAATAAGTTAGGAAAAATTGCCATATTTTGACAGTTTTATTTTCCTCAAATACTATTCAGAGTCGAACAGAAATACCTAATAATAAGACCTTCCTATGAATACTAATTTTGATGGCATACACCTCAGAAAGGTCAAGGGTAACAAGATGTGTGAAAACTGCTAATTTAAGGAGAATTTTTCCCCCATCGTTTTCTTAAAATTTTCAATTAAATTTGGCATGGAGGTAGCAGATGATAAGACCTTTTTATGCATCTAAATTTGGTTGACTCCTGACAAAGGTCAAGGGAGGTTGACAAAAGTGTGAAAAATACATACATGCATACAAAATGCTGGCGTAAAATCCAAACATTTACTTACGTTTGGACACTTGAACATTGCTTATTTCAATGACTTGTCGGAAAGGTCGTCAGGTCAGATTCATTATGTGATCAGTCATGCTTATAGTCTTTGTTTGAATCATGTGGTTGTCCTGCAAAAGCATAGACCCATTTTTTTTTGCTGGCTAGAATTTGTATGCAGAGTAATTTGATAAGCACTCTCTAGATCTAGATTTAAAAGATCTGCAATGGATGTTCTTATGTTTTCTGTCTTCAATCTCTCAGGTGGAACTTTTTGGAGTAATTTTTATGACGGAGTTACATAAAAAGTTAAGTTGGTAAGAATAAACAGGACTCTGTTCTTTCTGTTTCTGACAAAAGAAAAATGTTTCTTCTGCGCAGGTCCATGGTTTCTTAAAAGAGCAAGCAAAGCAGGCTGGCCAGGAAATGCCCATCAATGATGAGCAGCAGAACACCATTGTCACACAGATCTTTGAACATGAGGACAAAGACAAGGATGGATACATTTCTCATAAAGAATTCAGTGGTCCCAAGCATGACGAGTTGTAGAGATGTTTCGAGACAAGTGCATGTTTGTGTTTACCAGTGTTTGAGTTTGAGAGAAACCATGTGACTGCTTGTTTGTGTGGGAGAGTTTAGTAGCATCCATGTCAGTTGTTTTTAGTGGTTTTATTATCTTTATGTTCAGTTGAAAACTTTGTTATACATTGTGTGCAAACACTTAAGACAAAATAGGAAGTGTTTGTAATAAAATATGACACTTATGTATAGTTCTATGTATTGCCATCTAGTGAATCTGATGTGGGTGAAAGTGACACCTAACATTAGGCCATTTCAGAGAATTTACATTATTTATCAATCTTTTTATCTTCCCCTCCTTGACCACGCCGTGAGATGACCTTAGTTGCCTGCTCCATGTTAAACCCAAATAACTAGCTATTCCTCTCCTTGAGCAAATTTCAACTCCCAGCAGAGTATTCTGGGAAGTAAATGGACATTGAGGAGTCTGAATGCTATAGTCATACAGTGGCAGCCATTATAAATATACACAATAGAAACCAAGAAGACTAGAAGCTGCGGTTGTAGTCGTCAGTGATCCAGAAAGCCATGACAGTGATTTATGCAAGGTATTTGCGAGATGTAAAGGAATCTTATAAAGATGAGAAAATTGATGGATGTCGTTGACTTGTTTTGAAACTTTTTTGCATAGACAAAATGACTTTTCAGTCTTGATATTAATGGTAGTGGAAGGATGTCGAGCATGGCCATGATCTGAGTGAAAATGAGCACGTCATTTTCTGGCAGTAAAGAAAGATCAGAAACACTTTTTATTTTTGCGTTCAGCATAACAATCCCATTAACACATTTCTCTGGTAGTCAGTGGTAAGCCCTTTGTCTCCCAGAACTAAATGACTTCCATTCTGTGAAATGGTTAACAAAAATTCAGTCAAAATGTCCATGTTTGATAGTTTATAATTAAGTTTCAAATGTTCAGGATATGAAAGCTTCTTTGTATTATAAGTTTTACACATCCAGGGTAATTATTTTCATCAAAGCAGTTGTAAATGTGTCGTCTTTCATTGCCGATTGTGATGAATATGTTTAACTCATTCAGCCTGATGCATGTATTTCCCAAATTTTAGAGGCGTCATCTAACGACTGTACAACTGATGCAGGAGATGGATCGACCATGATAATTCAAGGGTAGTGCCAGATTAGCTTGGCGCTGACATGCGCCAAGCTAATCTGGCACTCCCCATGAATTATTATGGTCGACCCATCTCCTGCTGTAGTGCGTCGGGGCTGAATGAGTTAAGCAGAAATATTTTCTAATGGAAACAGACTTGCGAACAGCTGAATTAAATTTAACATTGAAGATTATGCAAATCATTTACACATTGCAAACATTTAATTAATAATTTTGCAAGAAAAGCTTCATATCAAAACAATTGTTGGCCAGATGTTTGTGTGCATTTACAATCAGGGTTGTGATTTAGTTTGAACTACACCGAACTGTTAAGTACTCATTAGTTCACAATTTCTGTTGTAAGTAGCAACACTAACAGCTTTATGGTGCTCTAGTCAGACATTCCCCACCCGGGTCTGCCCTGGGGGACTTGGGTGGGGTTAGGTATTTTTTAGTTCCCAGGGTCACCCTGGTCAGCCTCACAGGGTGGGTTTTTCTCTCCATTCTGGGGCATGTGTTTCTGTCTACCCTTTGTCCATTCACCTGTATTTGCCTTTTTAAAATTCTCCCTACTGTCTGCACTGCCTGTAGCTCTTGATATTGGATGTGTGTTGCTAAATGGTCTTAGCTTTATTTAGGCCCCATGTTGTAGGTTTATTTAACGTATTTGACCGGCTGGCGACATACATTCAATTTTCTGTTTTGTTTTTTTTCACAAGCAGTGCAGGCACGTCCTGAGAAAGCCTTGTTGCTGTCGGGACGTTAAGCAATGTACAATCAATCAACAATCTAGTCAGACATGTGGCTTGTTTGGTGCAACATGTCAACACAAGCATATCAACGAACTGTAATTGCATGCTCAGTTTGTGTGTACATTATCAGTCAACTTTGTTTTTTGGTGGTGGTTTCATGTTGTGAAAACATTCCTTCTTTTTGTGTTTATTTAACATTTATTCCATGATACCTTAAGTTACTCTTTAAATGTCTGACTGTTGAGAATGCAAATTCTGTTAACTGGAATAATTCTGTACAATCAATCGCATGCCTTACTGTCTGAGAGTGAACACAAAAAATGTGTTGTTCGTTTTGTTCATGATTTAGATATTCTTTTGCTTGTTTGGATACAGTATAAATTTATATACATGTATATAGTTATTTTTCTAAATTATTGTCATGTTTACAGGTTATTGACCACTTTCGTGTTACATGTTTACACTTTGACTGGCAGATAAAACATGGTTGTTTTTCTCAGCAACTTTTTTTTTCAAGATTGCTTTAAAATAATATTGCTAAACCTTCTTTTGTGTGAGGCAGATGCCTTTACAGAGATCTGAATTATGTCTAAATTAAAAAGTTCATACAGTACTTTCATGAGACCTTCAACAAATAAAGTCAGTCAGTTAGGCATTTGTGCCTTTTTTGAAACTGAAGGGAGCAAGACGGTGAAAAAGTCTGAATGTGTGTCACGATCAACAGAAGTTGTATTAACCCATGTCATAATAATAATTACGGTATTTATAATGCGCTTATCTTATAATAATTATAACTCTAAGCGCGCACTCACAACTCACGCATGCATGCGCACGCTTTAGACGACAACTCGCGTACCACAAATAGTGAAATACATTACGACAGTCTGCTTAGGGTGGAGAGTGTGGTGGTATAGTGCTAGAACTGTTGAAAGGGGTGAGTTTTGAGGGCGGACTGGAAGGAGGAGAGAGAGTGTTTCTGACGGTGGGAGAGTGTTCCAGGTGGATGGACCGTATACTGAGAAGTAGCGGGGTCCGAAAGTGCTGAGTTTGGTGCGGGGGATGTTGAGGCGGAGAGGGGCGTAGCGGAGGGAGCGGGGAGGAGTGTAGGGGTGAAGTAAGTTGAGAGATAGGTGGGAGCACAGTTCAGGGATTTGTAGCAGAGAGACAGAATCTTGTATTGGATGCGTTGGGGGGGGATGGGAAGCCAGTGAAGGAGTGAGGCTTAAAGGTTCAAATTTGTACGCTGCCATATGCAAGCTACATTGTAGTACTTGCAGATAAGGATATAGACTAGTGTCTTTAGTTCAAGGGTAGTGCCAGAATAACTTGGCGCCTAACGGCGCCAAGCTAATCTGGCACTACCCTTGAACTATTTTAGTCAAACATATTTCACACGCTGGTGTATTCCGAATGATGTGGGTTAACGTAAACAAATGTATGATGTAATGGCCATAGCCATCGCATCACACATTTGTATACATTTATGCGGCTTCAACCTATAGTGCCAAACAAACACTTCCTCCAGAGAGACTGGTTGGTTGTACATTGCCTAAATTTTTTTCAGGGTGTGCCTGTGCATTTTGGCTCACCGCAATAGCAAAAGTGAGTATGTAATGGGCCAGTAATGGGCTTGTTGTCTGGTGTTCATGGTAAACTTTAATGTGAGCATTTTCTTGGAGAGTATTCAAGCCACAGACTTCAAACTTGGCCCAATGATACTTTGTGGCAAGACCTTTCCAAACATACCAATATGAGTGACCTCTCAAAGGTCAAGGTAACAGGGGATCAGGAAATGGGTAAAAAAGAGCCATATTTTGACCCCAAAAAATTTATCACATACTATTCACAACTTCAGGCCCAAATGTGGTATGAAGATAGTTGATAAGACCTCCCCAAGCATACTAAACTTTGGCAAACCCTTGGAAAGGTCAAGGGTCTCGAGAGACCAAAAAATAGGTAACAAAAATAGCCATTTAAATAAAAAAACTCATTGTTTTTTTTTTATCAAATATTATTCACAACTGAAAACCCAACTTTGTACAGATGTACCTGATTTAATAATAATAATAAGCGCATTAAATAGGCGCTTTATCCCAATTGAAAATCGGCTCAAAGCGCCGCCGCGAACTGAACCCAACAAGCACGCTCACGTGAATCACGCGCATTCACTCACACACTGAACGTAAACACAGAACTTTCACGTGGTGCTAAGGGCAAGCTCAAGCGAGCTACTGTAGTTTTTGGAAATTCAAAATCGTTTGTATTTGAAATTTGATTAAGTGGACTGAAACTGATACCAAAGATTTCTATGCATGCTAATTTGGATGACCCCTCAGAAAAGTCCAGGGACATGTGGAGGGCAATGATGTGAAAAATTATGATTCTAATTTTTGAAACCCCCACCCGGGTCTGCCCTGGGGGACTTGGGTGGGGTTAGGTATTTTTTAGTTCCCAGGGTCACCCTGGTCAGCCCCACAGGGTGGGTTTTTCTCTCTATTCTGGGGCATGTGTTTCTGTCTACCCGAGGTCCATTCACCTGTATTTGCCTTTTTTAAACTCTCCCTACTGTCTGCACTGCCTGTAGCTCTTGATATTGGATGTGTGTTGCTAAATGGTCTTAGCTTTATTTAGGCCCCATGTGTTAGGTTTATTTAATGTATTTGACCGGCTGGCGACATACATTCAATGTTCTGTTTATTTATTTTTTTTCACAAGCAGTGCAGGCACGTCCTGAGAAAGCCTTGTTGCTGTCGGGACGTTAAGCAATGTACAATCAATCAATCAATCTAATTTTTGAAGAATTATTTTATAAGCATTTCCAACCAGAACTTTTCAACCAAATTTGGCAAAAAGGTAGATGATGATGATACCTTTTTATGCATACTAATTTGGTGGACTACTCATGAAGGTCAAGGGTCATGGTTGACAAAAGTGTGAAAAGGCAAAAATGGACATCGCAGGTACAACGGCCAACCCTTATGTTTGAACACTTGATCATTTCTGTGACCCGTCGAAAAGGTCAAGATTAGATTAATTACGTAGACCTATGAGACTTAAGGGCTTTGCCATTCTTGTGAAAAAAAAGAAAATTTAATGTATGTCAGCTTGTCTAATCAACAACAAATCTAAAACATGCGTGGAAGGCTGCACCTTCATGCTTATCGATCACTCCCTAGCTTACAAATAAAAGAGTATAAAATCATTACAAGTACTAAATATTCACAGGGAAACGATACACTGTACCTTCGAAAAGAAACGCAACCACAATCACTTGAATTCCAAAATAACGGACAAACATTTAGGAATGAATCTATGTGTCCAGTTCTCTCATAATGTATTTTGTTTTCTCAAAACACATTACCGATGGTATTACATTGTGGTTGAAAAGCCCTTAGCTAGCCTAATTTTAGCCAAAATTTGGTTGTGTCCGTATAAGGGAGTGTTGGCAGGAGTGGGGCGCCATAGACCAGGTCATGGCCTGAATAGCCTCCCCTTATTCCCACCCGGTACGAGAATACCCGTCATCCCTCAGTTTAGTTCTTAGCTAGCACTAGGAAGGTTGTGTCTGTTCGTGCTCTGCGTTTTTTTAACTTGGACCGGTCGGTTCTGACCTTGGTTACTGTGAGCTTGGAACTTTGGACCTTTGTGAACTGTGAAGCTTGAGCGTTGGGACTGCTTGTGCTCTCTGCTGTGCCGGTGTCCTTCGTCGACTTGGGGCCGTTTCACCTTGCCGACGGGGGTTTTGGCGGTTGGGATTTCGAGCTCACTCGACCTGCCGCTGTGACGAGACTTCGGAGCCTGCCCGGTCGTGACTGGCTACGAGTTGCTACTACCGGCTGACAGTGGTTCCACTTCGGTGGAGACACGTGGGTTTGCTACCTTTTGCCTCCGTGGCCAGGTAATATCTCGGTGAATGCCCTCGACCGGCGCTCTAGGGGGGAAAGGAGCGCCGTCCGTAGGGGGCACGCGCTGTACTCTTTCGAATTCGATGAGGTTCGTTTTTTCATCGCGCGCGATTTTATTTTTGCGTGACCTCGGAGGCCACGCTCGCTCGTTCTTCATTGTACCCTCTTGTTACAGATACCAGGTTCGTACCTGCACGTTGTGTGGCGACTTTCAGTGGTCATCGGACGTGCATGCAGTCTCAGTGCCTACCCTGTTCTGGTTCGACCCATACGTGTGTTGTGTGCGCCCCATGGCTGAAAGTAAGATGGTCGCAGCTGTCGGGCTTTTACCGCCGAGAGTGACCGACTCAGGGAACGACTGACAGACCCGGTGCGGAGTACTAAGACGGGAACCAAACCGGGACCAGTGGCTAAGGCGTCCCGACCAAGTAAAGCTGGCAAGTCGCCTACTATCGCGGAGGGCCCCACTGAGGTTACCCTTACCGTGGCGACCAGGAGACCTGATCCTGAACCCTTGTCAGCGGAAGGGATTACAGTCTGTACGCCTCTGGAGGAGGCAGACAACAATGATGATCCTTCCCCCGGACTGGCGTCGGCAACCGAATCTACGACGCTACCAGTCCAGACGCACATGGCGGGAACGACCACGTACAAGTAGTCACGCGGTGACACACGAGACTCGTTTACACCGGGACACGGCCTCGAGAGATGACCACTCTACCACCCTCCGACAGCCCAGAGGGAAGACACGACGGACGGACGAACCAGATGCCAGGGCTCGATCCTCGTTTAGATCACAGGTTAGTGGAGGCATTCCGATCTCTTCCACTGTGTTAGTTCAGTAGACCCAGCCCACAATCAAGACGCAACCCGGAGATACGACGCATGACATGCTGAAGCGGCCACGTGCTGGGAGTCGCACGGTGAGCCACGAGACTCGTCCACTCCGGGACAATGACGTCACGGGCCAGTTAGCTACAGTCACATACTAACGCGGAGGGCCCTCCTAAGGTTCCCCTTACCGTGACGGAGAGGCACGCCCAGACCCACTGACGGCGGGTACTGCCCCTAGAGACGACAGCTCGGCCTCAGGTCAGTGACGACTGTGTTGTGAGAGCATATTTTGCGCGGTAGCGTGCAAGTTGTGGTTCGTTTGTTGTCGTTTTATGGCACCTAGTGCCTTTCTTTCAAGCTAGGCGTTTTAACCCTTTGCCACAGCTGTTATTATGTTGCATTCCCAGCTGCGCAGCGGTTTCGCCAGGCAGCTGGGGCTCATCACCTCTTATCCTTAAAAGGCTATAATCCTGGAACCACTGTTCCGATTACTTCAGTTTGAGAAAATGGAGATGAGACAGAGTGGTATTCTGACTCTCATAGTTCAATTTAATTCAAATAACTTGATTTATCCCTGACAGGACAATTACACCAAATAAAACTCTTTCAATAAGCATTGATTAATTATTTTTATGGTTATTTTGGGCGCCCACGCCCGGGCTATACACGCTTTGGCGCCATCTTCCGTCGCGGGTTACACCGGCTCTTGCTTCGGCTAGCGGCTTCCGCAAGTGCTACAGGACCGCTGCACTTCGCACGACAAGATCTCGGCTCAGTGATGTTGGGCCACGCCTCGCCCCGACCGTGCAGACGAGAGCCCGCTCTAGAGGCAGTGCAGAGAGACGACCTCACGATGGGATTCTGGTCCCGGCCATAGGTCACATCTCTCAGTTCGCCTGACTTCGGAAGCATGTGCTCACTACACAGAGACCAGGGGTACGGGAGGAACAGGAGACGACGTCCCAGTTCCGTTGGGTCGCTACGCATTGGGAAGACAGGTGCTCAGAAGTATCTTCGTCGCCGTTCGAGTTCGTGGGACCGGCCCTCTGAGGCTAAACTGTTCCTTCCAAGTGCTGGGTCCACCTTCGTTGGATCGCCGCCGCCCGGGGTTCCCCGGACTTCGGAGCAGTTAGACATCCCTTCTCCTGCTTGCGGGACAGACGACTTTCCGATTGATTCCAGAGGACGTCGTTCGCCGTGGCTGGGCGATGATAGCTACTCCACGTCGCTACGCTCGCAGTTCCGAGAGGTCTGGGATTCGCCGCCATCTGCGTGGAGATGGAGGAGGGAGTCTCCTCGGGCTTGGACGAAGCAGGTCCCCTCATCGCGTCCAAGCATTTCAAGTCCCTTCCTCATCCGTTCGGGTGCCGGATTCTTGTCGCCGGCTTCTGTCTCTGCTTCAGGGCGCCGGGGGAGGCACTGGTGGCTTCAACTTGTGACCCTACTTCTCTTCCGCTGCCAACGCTTCGCTGCGGCTACAGACTTCGATCTGATGATTCGAGATACCGTCCTGCACGATTTCTCGCGGCCGACTGAGTTGAAGAGTCGGCCACGCAGGGCACCGCGCGATGGAAAACTTCCTTGGCCCCCCTGGCAGACCGACAAGGAGGCTAACAAGGACTCTGGCACAGCCGATGCACGCTGCTTACACCGCTGGATGTAGCAGTCTTCCAGGAACACTGATGCAGGACATGCGCGCGGTCATCGCAGACCGTCGGACGGGGTTGCCAGGGACCACTCTTCCGCGGAGGCGCAGTTCGTTTGCTGCACCGGATTGTGTGGCTTACATCCGAGGGACGGAGGCGACGTTTGTGACGCCGACGGCACAGTCCCGGGAACGTCAGTGGCAGCATACTCCAGGCGTGCGATTGATGACTAGCAAGTAGCAGTCTACCTTCTTAGAGGTCAGCGCGGGTTGTGGACTGGTCCGACCGACCTCACTGCAGGGGCCGACTTCGGTCTACATCGGGGGTAATGCACACAGTTTAGATTAAGCTCCTGCTGAGACGAGTTCTCGGCTCGTCGCATCCTTCTCCCGGCGGGGTGCTACCCTCCACTTCGCTTTGGCCTGGCCGTGGTCAGCTGCGACCAATCACTACGGTCTTCTTCTAAGATGACAGCTTCGGGACCTAGCGGAAGCGTGCGATTGCCTGGCTGGAGACGACTTGGAGTTCTGGCATGCTGCGGCGCCTGACCGGAGCGGATGGACTTGCCCTCGATAGCTCCTTGTGAAGTTACCCGCTCGGCGCTGGGGATCCTGCGGCCGGGGGCGCAAGTACCGGGAGTTAGACGTGACGACAGCATGGCAGGAACTTAGTTTCCCGAGAGGTGGTTTGAGCTCAGTTCCGCGGCGGTATGGTCGACTCTTCTGGTACACTAGTCGGTGAATATGGCGCACGATCTTCGTCCTATCGACTCGACACAAGTGCCTCGACATCTGGGCAGATGCTAGACAAAGACCTGAGAGCAGCGGTGCGTCTCCAGGACTTTGGGACAACTCGAGGTTCGAAGTCGTGACCAGTTGGCAAGCCGGGCGGTAGGCTGGGATCCTGCCCACTTCACCGTCGACTAGGCTGCCTACGCTACGGGACAGGTACTACGTGTTTCTTCACATGGATTCCGTCGCGGAGGGAGTGCGTGGTCGTCCTGTTTGAGTGAGACTCGCAGTAGGATGGGAACAGGGCAGACTAGGAGCGACTCTCAGTACCTTCTTCAGTTCGCTTAGGACTGATGACATGCTAGGGCATCGCCGTTCAGCCTGACGCCTCTTCTGCTTGGAGAAGGAGGGCGTAATTATGGGAGATGCTAGTGCGCTTGAGGCCGGCGGCGCGGGGAGGCGTCGCTGTGGCCAGAGCTTTTAACTTCACTGCTCACCATCGAGATTGAATGCTGAGTTTTACGCTTGGTTGTCCGACATTCCCTTTGTTGCAGGAGCTTGCGGAGGTAGGTGGGCGTTTCCTGGCTCGGGGCGCTTGTCTCTTCACCAGTCGGGGTCAGCTCGTCACCACATGCCCCCCTCTGCAGTTCTCCACTACTCGCACGATGCTCTAGCAACCGGATCAGCCGCCATAACAGCCGGGCCCTGAACTCCTCCGACACACCCGGAGATTGTGCAGCAAGCCCTCTACCACAGAGGCTTCCCTAGGGCGGCCATGGATGCTACCGAGACAACACGCAGACCCTCAACTACACAAGTTGCGAGGGAAGACGACGAGCGCTGTGTGACGGGTCTGACGACAGCCTTCTTTCCATCCGGACTTGAAGCCCCAGCTGACGGAGTGCTTCCTCTGGCTATTCAACGCCCAGGGACGGTCTCCTTTTACCGTTCGGGACTATCTAACCATGATCGCCGAAAACTTCTGGCGATTACGCTCATCAGACCCGGGTAGCTGCAAGACCTCGCTTCCGGAGGCTCTCTTCGGTGTGGAATGCCCAGCTCTGCTTCGCGTGGGCCAAGAGGGATCTACCAGGGGGGCTTATGTGGTCTCAACCCCGCCCGTTGGAACCCTGCACATGACGCGCTTGACGGATGTAGTCTAGGAAGAAGTGCTTCCTGGCGGTCCTTGACTCAACCTCCAGGGTCAGTAAACTACGCGCGCTGCCCACACACCCAGATTGCTTGCAGTGCCAGACAACCGGCTTCATGCTACTGCTACCTGACACATCTTCCTGGACAAGACGCGGCCTCCCTGACGGCGACAGATGTTTCGCCCTGCGCGTGTACGGACTCCGCCCGGGAGAACAGACTTAAGAACCCGGTCAGAACCTTACGTGTGGCCTAGCCACCTCTTCCAGGGTCAGTGAACGTACGCGCTGTTGTCACACACAGATTGCTGTCAGTTACGGACGGAAGGCGCCGTGCAACTGCTAACGTTACCAGACTTCAGGGCCAAGTCGTGGTCGCCTTGGCTGTCTTACAGCTGATAACTTTCCGCCCTTACGAGTGTCAGACTCCACTCGGTAGACCAGACAATAGGAACCGGTGAGAGCCTCACGTGTGTGCCTGCGCCGGACCAAGCTTGCGCAGAGGACGCACACACCTGTTTCTCCCTTTGTCCCCAGGTAGACGTGTGACATCTCAGCCCAGACCTGCTCCTCCTGGTTCCGGGGAGTGATCCGCCCGGCCTTCCAGGACCTCGACCTGATGCAGCCACGTGTTGAACATCGAGGCGCACGAGGTCGGAAGCATGGCCGCAAGTCCCGCCTCGCCAGCACCGGTGCAGTCAAGGACTTTGTGGCGGCTGTGAGATGGCGAGCGGAGACCACTTTCGCCCCGCTTCTACCTGAGGTACCTCTCCACCCAGCGGCAGTACCTCTCGCTGGTGGGAGACATCACTACAGAGCAACACTCCCTCCCGGCGCCCTAGGCGCCGCAGGTATCTTAACTAAAATTATCGGGAGTTTGCTCCGGGAGGGGCGGGTCTGAGGGTTGGTTTGTTGGCAGTAGGGGCGTTATAACGGCACCCACCTCCTCTTCGGAATTCCACAATGTAATACCATCGGTAATGTGTTTTGAGAAAACGAATGAATTTTTCATTAAAATGAATTTTTTTGAAAAATACTTACCGATGGTATTACTCGAAGGACCCTCCCACCTACCCGCTTGCCTCAAGTGCGCTAAGGAACTAAACTGAGGGATGACGGGTATTCTCGTACCGGGTGGGAATTCGTTCGGCATCCTGTCTCGGAAGACAATGGAATATGCGCTTGCTGGGTCAGTCACTGGAGTGACCTCTCCAGTGCGCAAGCCTGGGCGAAGTGTATGGAGATCCTGGGATGCCCAGTCGTCAAGATCCCCTCTCCCTCGCTGATGTATCCAAAGGAATGCAAAGCAGTACGTTTGGCACCAGTTTGGCTGCAGGAGCTGCCAGAACAGTGCGTGAATACAGGCAGCTGTCTGCCTTCGGGGCTCCACTCCTGATTTGAAGGGTTTACTCCCCCACATTTGGCCGTTGGATCCAACCTGATCTCCTCCGTCCTCTAGCCGTTGGCTGTCAGAAACAGCTCATCCGCCTAGTGGTGCAATGTGAACACCACCCCTTCACGTGGTTTAGCCCACCAGCTGAGGTGGTTTGCCAGGGTGTGGCGCTTGGAGCCAGCACGTGAGAGATTAAGGAGATGGATGAGGACCAGTGATGCCCGTCCATCCTATGTAGGACGCAGCTGCCGAACAGCAAAGGTACTACCTCTATCCAGAGCCCCCTACACCCCGGGTGGGAATAAGGGGAGGCTATTCAGGCCATGACCTGGTCTATGGCGCCCCACTCCTGCCAACACTCCCTTATACGGACACAACCAAATTTTGGCTAAAATTAGGCTAGCTAAGGGCTTTTCCACAATGTAATACCATCGGTAAGTATTTTTCAAAAATATTCATTTTAATGAAAAATTCATTTTTCAACGGTGCTTGGTTGACTAAGGGAACAATTTGCTGACAGTGCATTTTCCTTTTGTTAGTTTATAGCCATTGGCCTAGATCGGCCTGTAATTTAAATCTTTGATTTTGAAAGTGTCTTAAGCATGCATAAGGTGATAAGTTATTTGCTGTCAGTTTTTGTGCAACCAGCTGTGCAAGAGATGGCGACAAGGGGACATAACTCATGACAAAAACCCACACGGCTGATTCAGCAAAAAAGAAGAGCCTGATTTGTACTTAAATCACTGCTTTTGATCATTTGCTTGAAACCTCAATTCATATCAGATCCATAAACCTTCAGTTTGTAGCATGCAATGCTTTGGTATTTTCTTTAAACGTTTTAGCAACAGATTCCAACTGTTCACCTGAAGACCTAACTAAAAAATGCTGATGAAATTCTTTAACATCTGGTGTTGCATGCAGAGGGATTTTGTTCTGCTATGCATTCAGATATCGAGCAAATCACCGAAACAAGTACCTAACATACAAATTGGGCACTTGTTTTTCCTTAACCTTTTTTTTTTTTTTTTTTTAGCCATGGGTAATTCCCCCTTGCCTGTTGCCATAATGATTTGGTGTCTCCAGCAAGGCAGGTTGCGCAATGACTGTCTCACGGCAATATAACTGATCAATCCATGCAGGTATATGTCGCTTTCAACTTAATAAATTTATCTTACGACCGGATTTAGGTTGATGGCTAAACTATAAAAAAAAATCTAAAACAAAAAAAAACAAAAACTGAAATTGAAAAATGGCTGTCATCACAAGATGAGTACCAAACTTATAAATGCATTTTCTGATTAAACCTTTGTATCCACTACCTGCAGGTGCAATTTGCTTTTCCGTAATGTTTGCAGTTACGAGACCCATCAACTTTTTACCGTACGTAATCTCATAAACAGCAGTAATGCACTGTCGGCGCATTTTTATTTATGTCAACCAAGCACTTTTGAAAAGACATCATGTGAGAACTGTATACCAGAAATCATGATAAAATATTCGTCTGTTACGTTGGAATTCGCGTATGTTAGGTGGTTCTGTTTCTTTGTAAGATACTGTATAAAACGTAAGGTCAATCACAGTCATCTGTAGTGCAGCATACCATTTAGCGGACACGTCCAATATCAGTGACTATAGGCAGCGCAGACAAGAAGGGAGAATTTGAAAAAAGAAAAATACGAGTGGACCCAAGGTAGGCAGAAACATAAACTCCCCACCCCAACAAGAAACAAGATGAGAATTTCATCCCAAAGTCTACCGTATTGTTTGGGGCTTGGATGCGTTTATCTTAGGAAAATTCAGAGTTGTTCATATTTTTTAGGCTTATAATGCTGATCCATTTCCCTCCTCTCTAAGCCAACCTCTGATCAACGCACGCATCGGCGCACACAAATAAAGACGGTAACATGGCACGGTGCTTCCCATCATTAGTACGCTGTGTGGGCTTGTGTCAGTCAGTAGCGACAGGAATCAATCTCCTTCTGCTCAAACCTTTTTGAGGATGGAAATGATTGTCTTATTCTATACCTGCGTATCAGTGGGCTGGCGATTGGGTGCCTGATAGGCGGGGGCAGGGGATCTAACTGTTGTTTGTCCAGCGCTGTGATTCCCCTTGGTTTGAGTACTGACAATTCTGCCAGCGCTAGCCTCACCTATCTGGTTTGTGAGTATTCTGCTCAAACCGCCCACCCTCTGGTCAACAGACACTGGCATAAATAAGATGGACACGCGGCGAGTCCCGCCATTCGTAATCTATGTGGTCTGGCGTAGCATAACTATTCTGAAGAAGAAGAATGGCACGAGCAGCGAAATGTCACTTCAAGCTTCACGTCATGGCATTAGTCCCACGACGCCGTGTTCACTAGTGACGAATCGATACGTCGCAAATCGCAGTACTAACATTTGACGTATCAGAGGATCAACTTAGTAATTTTCTTGTTGATTTTCACGCCTGCAGCTTACAGGTCACAATTTGACCCAACCCTACCCCAGGGCCAGGACAAATAGCAGGCTTATGCAAACTCTGCTTATGAAAAATCATGTGAGTATTAATGAGAATAGAGAAGAGTCAATTGTTTTAAGATTAACCCATATAATTCGTGAAATTAATCCCAAAAACGTTAATTAAAAAAAAAATATTTAATTATCATTCAAAAGGTTCTAGACTGGGGGACTTAGGTGGGGTTAACTACTTTTTAGTTCACAGGGTCAGCCCCTCCGGGTGAGTTTTCCTTTCTATTCTGGGGCATGCTTTTCTGTCTACCCTTGGTCCATTCCCATGTATTTTCCTTTTTTAACTCTCCCTACTGTCTGCCCTGCCTGTAGCTCTTGATATTGGATGTGTGTTGCTAAATGGTCTTGGCTTTATTTAGGCCCCATGTTGTAGGTTTATTTAACGTATTGGACCGGCTGGCGACATACATTCAATATTCTGTTTAGGTTTTTTTTTTTTCACAAGCAGTGCAGGCACGTCCTGAGAAAGTCTTGTTGCTGTCGGGACGTTAAGCATTGTACAATCAATCAATCAAAAGGTTCTAGAAGTACAATGCTGGTTAATGGACTCATTCAATATCTCCCTTTTATCTAGCTATTTGCAAAATATCAAGTAAAAATAAGAAATTATGGACCCAGTCCAATGTGGATCAACCGGTTTTTGTGAAATGGCCATTTTCTCACCAATGAGCATCTTAATCAAAAAATCTTTTTAAAAAGGGTCCCAAGATAATTCTTTTAAGGAAAATATTCTAAAATTTCAAGCTTTTCCATCCTCAAACGTGGGCTCTAGTCGCTGTCACATACACACACGACGCTTTGGCGCCAAAAAGATGTTCTCTAGCAAGGTTTGCGTAGCTAGACGTGACGTCATTTTTATCTTGTTACTTTTTTTTTGCCAGAATTTCTGCCCCTCATGCCAAAAACGTCATATGCATGCTCCGGAATGCGCTCCGATCAGCCCCATTTCAAAGTCCACCGTATTTTTTAAATACGGTAGACAAAAATCCACGCAAATCTCCCAGTCCCAGGTGGGGATAATTTCTGAGAGACAGCGCGGAGGAGTAGAAAAAAGTGTGTGACAAGATGCTGGTAGACTGAAATAGAACATTGACCATTGATGGTAGCACATTGTATTTTCAATGGCTTGAACCAGCTGAAGCTCTTATGAGAACACAGGACAGCATTTACACCCTCACAAACACACCCTGATATAATACACAGAACTAAACATTGAATACAAAAAAACAACAGGTAAACCTTCCAAATTTTCTTTAATCTACCATAAGAAAGTAAAAACAAACAAATTATGACAATACATTATGATAAATATAAAGCATAGACAAACGGATGTGCACATACATCATCACATCTGCCAGTCTGACAATGACATTAATCTTTTCATACAATTTTCACCAAAATTAAACAGGACAAAGTCTACAACTGGAGTTAGGATGAAAACATTTGAAAAGGAGTATTAATAATACCTATTGCATAAGTACTAGATTAATTGAGTACAATCTGCTGTAACTAAGGCACTGTGTGTTGGAGGGCAAATAAATATATATGTGCGCTCACAAACAGATGCAATGAACTGTTGCAATCTGAAGTAAAATAAAATAATACCATGGTTGAAAATACAAAATGATTCCCCTACCTTCAGTATGATGGAAAATGATGCACAATTATAATAAATCACACAAAGTTTGGCCTTTTCCTCCACATAAGCCTGAAATGGTCAACTCTGCTAAATTTGGGCATAAATCTACCCATCTACACTATACCCAGCATGAATCCAGCCTCTTTCTCTTTGTCTTGTCATCTTTCTTCTTGCTCATCGTCTTGTTTTTCTTCTTCAATTGATTCCAACTTTTGCACCGTCATATATAGTAATGTTGATTATCTGTTAAATAAAAAGAGTGAAATTTTAATAAGGATTGATGACAAAGCCTGACATCATTGGTCTTACTGAAGTAAAAGCTAAAAATCAGATCTATACTCCATTGGATTCAGAATACACGTTACCAAATAATGATGTGTTTCTTAACACAAACCCTAAGAGAGGAGTTGCCCTTTACTTTAACAAAAGGTTAAATGCTGAAGAATGCAAAATATTGCATAATAGTAAGTTTGAAAAGAGCTTGTGGTGCTATTTTGTGAGTGCTTCTGGTGAAAAAAAATCTTGTGTGTATAGAAGCTCCAGCTCCACAACTGAAAACACAGATCTATTATTACAACTTTTACGATCTGAGGCATTACAATCATATGACAAAATCTGCATTTTCAGAGATTTTAATTTTCCATATGCAGGATGGGACAGATGAGAAAAATAATGTTGAGTGCAAGGGGACGCCTTCCCGATTCAGATGGTGAAAATTACACCATCTTGAATGAATAAGGGTACTTTAAGAATGATTAAAAAGAAGCATAAGTTATATAAAAGATATCTTCCAACTAAAGAAGGTAGGGATTATCAAAGATATATTATTTTAAGAAACGACTGTAATAAATTAATGAAACGTAATTAAAAATCACATGAAAGAAATATTGCAGATAAATGTAAAATGAACCCTAAAATATTTTGGAAGTATGTACAGGAACAAACTAAATATAGTTCTGGAATAAATGCACTTAAAAAAGATGATGACACCCTTGCTGTAGCAGATCATGAGAAGGCAGCAACCTTGAATAATTTGTTCTCGAGTGTATTTGTGGAAGAGTATTTAAGTAATGTTCCCTTGCTTGGTAGAGGCTCAAAATCGAATGGGTGCACTATAACAGATATTTTAATAACTCCTGATATGGTCAAGAAAAAAAATTAAAAGAATTAAATCCTTCCAAAGCTCACGGTCCAGGATTTAATCTCTCCCAGAGTTTTACAAGAGTTGTGTAATGAGTTGGCAGAACCACTTTGCATTTTATTTACATTTTCCCTTATATCAGGTATTGTACCACAAGACTGGCGAACCGCAGAGGTAATTGCTATTTTTAAAATAGGTTCTCGGTCAGATGCAGGAAAATACAGACCAGTAAGTTTAACGTGTATTCTATGTAAAGTTTTAGAGTCTATAGTCCGAGACGAGATCGTTAATCATCTTACTGTGAATAATATGTACACTGAATGCCAACATGCTTTCAGAAAGAAACGGTCATGTGTTATTCAATTACTACAGGTTATGGACGATATAACTTCTTTACTTGACAACAAAAAAAAAAAAAATGGTTGACATCGTATACTTCAATTTTAGAAAAGCACTTGACACTGTTCCTCATAAAAGGCTTCTTCAGAAGCTAGTGGCCTATGATGTATGTGGAGACATTTCCAACTGGATAAGAAATTTCTTACATGAAAGAGAACAAGTGGTGAATGTTGGTAATGCAATATCAGACAAAATAAAGGTGCAGAGCGGTATACCTCCTGGATGTATCCTTTTACCTATATTATTTACGATATTTATAAATGACTTACTAGACTGTATTAGTAGCATGTGCAAAGTATTCGCAGATGATACTAAAATCTATAATGAATCGGGCAATAAAGACGTGTTGCAATACGATTTGGATCACTTGCAAGAGTGGTCCGACACATGGGATTTGCATTTTAATGTAGAGAAGTGTAAGGACTTGCATGCTGGAAGGATTCCCCACCCGGGTCTGCCCTGGGGGACTTGGGTGGGGTTAGGTATTTTTTAGTTCCCAGGGTCACCCTGGTCAGCCCCACAGGGTGGGTTTTTCTCTCTATTCTGGGGCATGTGTTTCTGTCTACCCTTTGTCCATTCACCTGTATTTGCCTTTTTAAAACTCTCCCTACTGTCTGCACTGCCTGTAGCTCTTGATATTGGATGTGTGTTGCTAAATGGTCTTAGCTTTATTTATGCCCCATGTTGTAGGTTTATTTAATGTATTTGACCGGCTGGCGACATACATTCAATTTTCTGTTTAGTTTTTTTTTTCACAAGCAGTGCAGGCACGTCCTGAGAAAGCCTTGTTGCTGTCGGGACGTTAAGCAATGTACAATCATGCATGCTGGAAGGAACAATCCTGAACATGATTACTTGATGAAAGTTAACAATGACATTAAAACGGTGGTATCTTGTGAGAAGGAAAGAGATTTAGGTGTTTTTTTTTTATATTTTTTTTTTATAAAGATCTATCTTTTGTTTGTTTGTTTATTTGGGTTTAACGAGATCCATCTTTTGATCCTCATATTCAAAACTGTATCAATAAGGCCGACAAAATGGTTGGAGTAGTTAAGAGAGCTTTTAATTATATGGATAATGACATTTTTAGTAAACTGTATAAATCACTAGTTAGAACACATTTAGAATATGCAAACACTGTATGGTACCCAGGTTTAAAGAGACAATCAGTTACACTTGAAAGGGTACAAAGACGAGCAACAAAGCTCATTAAAGAATGTAAAAATATGACTTATTCAGACAGACTTAAATATTTTGGGCTACACTCCTTACGTGGACATAGAATACATAGAGACTTAATCCAAGTTTTTAAAATTTATAATGGCATCAACGACCTAAATTGGAATGACTTTTTTGCAGCACCATTTTGTGACGGAACCCAAAACTGAGGGGAAATTCTTTGTACGGCATTGCAATACTAACCTGCGCAAGTTTTGTTCTTCTAACAGAGTTGCTACTGTTTGGAACGATTTACCAGTTTTATTAAAAAAAGCACCTAACATAAAGTCTTTTAAAAACCAGCTGGACGAATTACCAAAGTTCAAAGAGATTTTCTATTGCTATGATGAATGATTTGTAGGAAATTTGCATGCATAACAGACCCATAAAGTAATTAAACTTGTCGAAGAAAGAACATTTGCAAAGGCCTCACAGCCTATTTTGTCCTCACACATACTATACTCCACTACTACTACATATGCTAATCCTAGCATAGGTTTGTGCTGCCTCTATTCAACACAGATTTCCAGTCGGGTGGATTCAAGTCTGTATAAACTGACAATGGACAGATTTATGCTAGGTTACTTTACACCTCAGTATGGATCGAAATTGCAGCAACACCAATCTGCACTAGGTAGATTCATGCCTGGGGAGATTCACACTAGGTTGATTTTCACAGGGTACATTTACACCTACATATAGTGAAGTTGATCCTTTGGCCCAAGTGAGACGCTTGCATAAGCAGGTGTATTTACTGGAACTAATAGTAGTACTAGTAGTGGTACTAATAGTGGTACTAATATAATGAAACTCAAACCCAACTTAAAAGCCTTGACTAAAGCTTTTTGCGAATTCCATGAACATTTTGAGACCGGGTATACATGCCTTTGATTTCTCTGGATCCCCTTAACCTCCATGTCATGCCTGTCCTTTAAGGGTCGGATCCGAAAGTACACCTTTCTTTACAGCCACACAACAGGCAGCGCCATGCTTTCATGCTGACGGCTAGGATTCAAATGACTCATTGGGACAATGCACACGTTCGTATACGCTGGCCAGTTTAATTGGCTATGTTACTGGCACTGGTAATGGGTTTAGCCTGTGGGCAATGATGCTGTTTAGCTACTAAACATTTTCGTCACTTGCATACACAAAAGTTCTATAAAGTAATATTGTCAGAGGGGAAATGGGGTTCATCTCAGCACCAGCTATTAACTCGTTCGAGACGTGCCACCTCCAGATACAGGGCTTATGCCTCATATCTGGAGGTGGCACATTTTGAATGAGTTGATATTAACCCCCTTCTGCATACAGCCAGTGGTGCTGCAAACAGTACCAGTGGATGCATGCTACTAGCGGTAGTTGATGCAGATTGTGTTTTTGCACTCTTCGTTAAATTCACTGCCAAAAAACCCAAGCCCTCCCATGAACATGGATTCAAAGTGGTGTAAGTAAGAGACACGCATCCTTGTGAACCCCTGCAACTGTGGGTGCTCATGAGGATCTATGCCTCATGCATTGGATTGGCTTCACCTTTTCTTGGCAGCAAAGCAGTTAAGTGACCATAACAAAGCAGATGGACAAACTGCATGAGTGACACAACTTCAGGACATCCAAGTATTGGATTAAGCCCCAAGGCCCTACAGCAGGAGATGGATTGACCATGATAATTCAAGGGTAGTGCCAGATTAGCTTGGCGCCTTGAAGGCGCCAAGCTAATCTGGCACTACCCTTGAATTATCATGGTCAATCCATCTCCTGCAACAGGTACATAGTTATTAGGCAAAACTTGAAAAATGGGACCTTGGGGCCAAAAGGGTTAAAGAGATACATGACAATACTGTCTCCCGTCACATTCATTCATGCACTTCGCAAACTTTTTCTTGTCAGTCAAGGGGAAAAGAAAAGATCTGAAATCCTTTGCATGTTGCATTCTTGGAAGCACACACAATGACTGAGTGAGTCATCTGTTATAAAAGTTGTACATTAGAAGTGAAATATTGTTTTAGAAAATGGGATTACAATACTGAAGGAGGACAAATGAAGTTCCTCACAAGTGTTCATGTTCACACATATTTATCTGTTTTTGAAAGCAAATACTGGCATGAAAAGTAGCAGCCTGCAGATGATACGGATTAGAAAAGAGAAATACCTAGAGAGATACTGAAAACTGTTGAACAGATTTTGAAGAAAGGCGCACTTTGACCAAGTGCTAATGAAATAAAATATAATACCGGTTTTCAAGAACCCTAACACGAACACTGCTCATCACCTCATCAAAAGAGTTGAGCTAAGAAACAATACCATGTACCATACATGTTTAAAAGCTGACACAACTTAAACAATTATGGCAAAGCCCATAACCCATTCTGTCCCAGGTACGAAATGCACAAGTTTGGAGTTGTCCTCCGAGGACTGCAGTACACTGCAGGAGACAGATCGACCATGATAGTTCAAGGGTGGTGCCAGATTAGCTTGACACAGGAAGGTATCAAGCTATTCTGGCACCACCCTTCAACTATCATGGTCGATTTGTATCTTGCTGGGGTGTGTCAGGACTGAATGAGTTAAGGCTCACATGCATGACGGATCCACCACTGTATATCACTTTATCAGGTTTGGAATGGGAAGTTGCAAAGAGTATTTGAGAAAGAAAAAAAATTGTCAAAAAATGGCTATTTATGACCTATTTCCTGATCTCTTGTGATCCGTGACCTATCCAAGGGGTCATCCAAATTCATACACATATAAGGTCTTACAATCACTGTACCAAGTTTGGGTTTGAAATTTTGAATATTTTAAAGTAAAACACTTTTTGTTCATGCACACTTGCTATAACCCCCACCCCCCCCCCCCCCCCCCCCCCCCTGCTTTTCATATTTTAGCGGTTGACGAGAACGTTTATGTACACTAACTTAGCCCATCCAGTTTCAAAAATTACCCATTGGACTTGTACTCTGTGGGTCAATGACCCATGTGCGTATTTTTTTCAGAATGAACTCTGAGCATAGAAAGGTCTTACCATCAGGCATCTCTGTACCAAGTTTGGGTTTAATTTGTGAATCATATTTGAGAAAAAACTATTTTGTCAAAATATGGCTATTTTTATCTATTTCCTGATTTCCTGTGAACTTGACCTTTGAGAGAGGTCACTGAAATTGGTATGTTTAGAAAGGTCACTGAAATTGGTATGTTTAGAAAGGTCTTGCCACTGAGTATCCTTGGGCCAAGCTTGAAGAATGTGACTTGCATAGACTCCGAGAAAATGCCAATGTTACAGTTTACCATGGACGGCGGTGGGCTGACGGATGACAGACTGACGACCACTGGCCCAGAACATAGACTCACTTTTGCTTCGCACATGAGCCAAAAAGCTCTCACCCATTTGCAAATGTTGCATAATATTAAGTGCTTTTGTACAGACAATATACATGTTCATCTTTCACAGCACCAATGAAATAAATAGTGGTAAACACTTGGAGAACTGAGTGTTAAAAGAAAGACAGAAAAAAATTATTCTGTGAAAATAAGAATGGAAGACCATGAACATAAACATTTATGCATACTATTACTTGAATATTCAAATGCGATTATGCAAACAAACAGATCTGAAAAGAAACATTGTTGAAGGGTTTACGTGATAAATGTACATGTACTGGTACATCCTATTGCAATTACATTCAGCAACCCCTTGTGTTTCTGAAATCTTTGTTAGTTCAATGCCTCAACCCTTTTAGCGCCAACACCCCACAGCAGGAGGTGGATTGACCATGATAATGCAGGAGGTGGATTGACCATGATAATTCAAGGGTAGTGCCAGATTAGCTTGGCGCCTTCAGGCGCCAAGCTAATCTGGCACTACCCTCGAATTATCATGGTCAATCCAACTCCTGCAACTGGTACATTGTCGTTAAGTAACACTTCCAAAATTTGGGAAATGCACCCATGGGGCTAAAAGGGTTAAAGATCCAGACAACCAAGGAACATTGATACAAAGTGGTGTCAGCAAGAGGTATAAATCCTCATGAGCCCCGCAACTGTCGGGGTTTATGAGGATCTATCTCTCTTGCAGCTGGATTGGCAGAGAAGGGGGTCAAGTGACTGTAACAAAGCAGATGGACAACAGCATGAGTGACATAACGTCAAGACGTCTGAAAGAGTTTCAGATACATGGCAATAACCCCTCCAATCACACTCATCGATATGCTGAAAAATAAAGAGCCTAACAGTGGAAATTTCCAAATTTGTGACTGCTGTCTGATGACTGCAATACAATTCATAGAAAATATACTGACCATGATAATTCCAGGGTGGTGCGTCTAGGCACGAAGCTATTCTGGCACCAGCCTTGAACTATCCTGGCAATACACAGCTTGATTTGGTATGCTGTAAGTTCACCACAAAACTATTCATTTGTGCACAGTACCTTCTTCACAAAGAAACAAATGCAGCAGTATTAACTGAAATTAAAAGGCAAAAAAAAATGAGTACGCAAAACACACGAAGTGGGACTCCTGACGTGATAATACTTTAAATTTGCTAGAAAACATGAATGTTAAAGACACTAACTCAAGGATTTTTTTGATGGTAGATTGTTCAAATATTTCATCAGTGGTACAAATGGTCCCCATTTAACCCATAACATCCTGAGGCTGAATTTTTTAAAAATTTGCCTAGTGTCCTCTGAAGGCTACATTACAGACAGAAGATAGATCAACCATATTAGTTCAAGGGTGGTGCCAGGATAGCTTGGCGCCTGAGGCGCCAAGCTATTCTGGCACCACCCTTGAACTATCATAGTCAAGTTTATTTCAAGCAAAAGTGAATCGGGATGAAAAGGATTAAAGTAAACTCAGGTTGATATCCTAACAATTGCACTTTGGTTATTTGTGTGACACCAAACTAAAATTGTGAAGTGTGCACTGCAATAATAGTATCCAGTCTACTTCAAACTTGCTTGTGTTTATTTTAAACCATAAAATAGCATACATACAAAGTTATAAAGACTCATAATTCAATATCAGCACTGTCTGTTCTAAACAGTTTTAAATAGATTATGAATAAATCTTTAGCCTTAGGATATTATGATACACCTCAGCACAGTAGCTTTAACAAAAGATTTTTGTGTGCTCACCCTGAAACCAAATCTCGATTCAACTTAAAAGGCTGCATGTGCTTATGAGCTTATTTAAGAGCTTATTCAATTGGTTCATGAAAAGTTGGATTCACAGTTCAAGACAGCAAGTGAGTCAAACACAAAATATCAGCAAGATATGTTGTAAACAGTTTTAAAACAGAGCTGTGATGTATTAACCCTTTGGCTATAGGTAGCAATTCTTGTCAAAAACTGCTACTGACCACCAAAGGGTTCTTTCTGGAGATAGTGCTAAAGAATTTTACTCAAGAAATGGGCAAAAGGCAAGTATTTAATGTATCATTTTGTTGTAAAAAAAACTCTGTTCATACATAAATACTCTGGAGAGTACCTTTAACAATTCATTCTTCAGGTCTGCTGTAAACGTCAAGAACACCACACAACCAGTTGTTCTCCCACGTCTACTACTACTAAAAAAAAAACTAAAAAAAAACCCTCACAAAAAAAAAATGTGTGTTTTGACTATTAACATTTCAAACTCTCCTGAACTGAAAATATTTGCGAGTAAGAAAACCAAAATGTCCTTTAAGCAGGAAATAAAAAAGTGTTTACTTTACCAGATCCTGTAAGAAATCTAGACACCCCATTTTTGCAATTTGCTCTCGCTGCAAGGCACACAGACATCCAATACATGCACATACACCCATATATCACTGGTTATTTTCTCAAGAGTAATTGCTGTACAAAGGCAAAAAAGGAGCCACTTTCTGTCTGATCCCTTGGAAGCTTGTTCTTGAGGGATGCCTGTAAAACATATTAAATGTCTTTGTAAATTTCATGATTACATCACTAACCGCACAAAATGTCAATGCCTATGATGTACGGTTGTCTAGATAGGCATGTCTCCAAAATGTAACTGTTCATGTGATTTTTCACAGATGGACAACCTTGGCGTTCACAAACGAATAATGTAAATAGAAACATTTAGTCTTCTCCAATGCTAAAACAGTGAATGGATTCATTGCATTGAAAGTGGGAGGTATGGACTTTAACCCATTAAAACCCATGGGCACATTTCCCATATTTTGGAAGTGTTTCTTAACGACTGTGTACCAGTTGCAGGAGATGAATTGACTGTGATAATTCAAGGGTAGTGCCAGATTAGCTTGGCGCCTGAAGGTGCCAAGCCAATCCGGCACTAACCCTTGGATTATCATGGTCAATCCATCTCCACCCTTAGGGTGTTAGGGATAAATGGGTTAAAATAATACCCCTATTATTGTCATTAACTTACTGAACTCTTTCACAGCCATTTTTCAACTTTAGTCCAATTCCTGGCTCACCGCCAATTTCGACTTCAGTTGAACCTGTGGCTCCCCGCCAATTTCCACATTATTTTTGTTGAATTGTGGTACTTAGATAGATTATCTGCCTGTGTGGCGAAAAAAAAATTCCTGTTCTTATTTACTAGTAAATCACATGTCCAAACTTTGGCTTTGTGGTTGAATGTGCAAGTCTTGTTGGTGATATCAGAAGTTTTCCAAGAAAAACTGCTGATTGCAAGTAGACTGCTGACGAGTGAAAAGTGTTGCGGCTAGTTTTGTAGCAAGATGACACTTTGGGGCACAATTCTGACTAAGAATCACAATTTATTATAGCAAAGCTGGAGAGTAAAGTCAATGGCGATGTTTTGGCTAATGTTTACAGCTGGAATAGGAAGAAGATGAGGAAAAAAATATCATTGTTTATGGAAGCGAACATGTTGAAAATGGGCGTGGCACAGATGGTGATGTGAAGCTGATGAAGTGGTTTATGGAATTAGTGAATGCATAAAATGTATCATGGTAAAAAGGAAAATTAATTTCATGGTTTATTATGTTACACAAAATTACAGTTCTGTACATGACTTTGCAACAATCTGTGAGAGAACTTATGAGATGGCACATGGACTGTGTTAGGGATTCTTTCCATTTGGTAATATTTGGTTCTGTGTGCTACGGATATATTTGGCGCTGTTTCTACATAAAGTTAGGCGAATAAACTTTTGTTTGAATGCCTTTTTTGTCAGGTTTTATGCATTTTGCCTCATCCTACTAAAATCAGTGGTGCTAGATGTGTTCTGATGTAGCCACTCTGAAAACATTTCATGGATCTAAAAGTGAGTGTTGCTGGCAGGTACAACTTTTAGATCTGACTGGCTCTGTCAGTGAGTGATTTGGATTGTGTGTGGTGATGAAAGGGTTAAGGGCACAGCCCTTTAAGAGAGGGAACCAAACACAAAATTGAACTGTAGATTGTGAGATACAGCAATACCTCAGGAATCATACAGGAAGAGCAGACCATTAGAGTGTGAGGCACAGCAATGCCTTAAGCCCGTTATTAATTGGACAAACCTTTAATCGGCAAACCTAGATCGGAGAAGATCTGCAATATTTTTGTTTGATTCTTAACTGAGATTGAATGAACCTGAACGAACCTAGGCGAACTTGAGCAAACTAGGTTCGTCATGGTTCTTTTTCTTAATTGCAGTGCTTGGTTTGGCGTAAGTAGGTCTGCGAAGGTGTTAAAAATGGCTGCCACAATGCCGCTTCGCGATTTGGAAGTTGTACTCCTTGCAGGAGGGATCCCACAAACAGAGCTGCGCCTCCCACAAATGAATAAAATAGGTCTTGTTCTTCGCACAAAAGTGAAATATTGCTGTCTGCCATAGTTGTTAGATCGGTGACTATCTTCTTATCTCCAACGCAGACGAGGGTAAAAGTTTTGACCAATCAGAGAAAAGGATCGCCTTGGATTACTCAACATGTCCAGCGATCTTTTTCCTACAGCAAACTATGGTTTGCTGAGGTTCGCGAACTACTTCGAACTAGGTTCGCCGTATCTTTGGATCATCTAATTAAGAACCAACCTAGTTCGCCTGAGATCATGAACTGTAGATCGTCAGAGTTGGCGAACAAATGTACGGGTATGTTTGTCCAATTCAGAACGGCCTTTAGAAATCACACAGGAAGAGCAGACATGGTCTAAGTAAGATGCATAAGGGGTAAACAGTGAATTTAGCAAGGTTAACACTCCATCATAGTGACATCAAGCGGAAAGAGAGTAAATTCACTCTGTCTGATACCTGTGGCCAAACCTCACCAGTAAAGGACATCCAGAAACTTATTGAGTCAACCACATACAACACTAAATATGCTGAATTAAATGAAAATGACTGATACAGTCAGCAAGATGCATAGATTCTCATGAGCACTACTGCAACCTGCATGGGCTAATGATGATCTATGCCTCTCACAGATTAGACTGGACTCACACTTGCACCATAAACACAGTACAGTGTACATGATACAGACAGTGCAAAATGTATTTCTACCTTTAGTTTGTCCAGGAAGGAGTTGTGATCATTCCAGAGCTCTTTCCATCGAGTGCGATCAGGAAAACCTCTGTAATAATCTGCAAGCTGATTCTGAAAAGAATGATAAAATATTTTATACATCTATGCATACTGTACATGTATTCAAAAAATTATGTCCCACCCAAACTGACAAACAAAATTAGGAGGCACACAAGGAGTGACTTTTTAGAATTCTTTTTCACTTCCAAGTTCTATACACTAAAGTCAGCACATTGGACCATGCAATTTCACAAGTGCATCTAAAACACAACCCTTTTACATACTAAAACTAAAAATCCTGTAACAGCTGCAAGTCTGAATGACCAGTTCTATTTCTGACCCCTTGTCCATGCAATCACCAGGGGCACAGTGATGTGGTAAATCCTCCCTTTCGAAGTTATGAGCTCCTTCAAAAGTAAACGCTTCACTTTCTAGGTCAGCAGTACTGCTTACTTCGGGGGTTAACAAGAAAGTAAGTCTGGTGGAATTTAAGACAGCGGGACGCCATGAGTACACATGCTTACTTCGGTAGTGACCGTGTGTAAAGATGTGTTGAGTGGTTCAGGTATTTCATGGTGTTATTGATATTGTATCACAAACAACACCTGTGCAGTTCAGCTTTTGTTCATTTGGAACTTGCTTTAGCAGGTTTTTAAAAAAAAAAATACTGTTAGTGTTAAGGTGTTCTGTAACTTTGACAGAAGCAGTCTGCTCAGTCTCGTATTTCAGTGAGCAAATCAGCAACTTCACTTTGAGTAAAGGCAGCAGGGGGACCACAGTGCATGCGGCCTGTTTAACCTTTGCCATACTTCATGGGGCAAAAGTGTCACACACTTGTACATTTATGATGGTATCTCTCTCATTTTTTAAAACTATGCATTGTAACTCCAGGTATTCCTCAAAAACACAAGTGGCAGCATTGTCCTACTGAAAGCATTTGATTATCTTAACCCATATCATTTGGAATGCACCAGTGTGTGAAATAAGTTTGACTAAAATAGTTCATGGGTAGTGCCAGAATAGCTTGGTGCCTCTAGGCACCAAGCTATTCTGGCACCACCCTTGAACTAAAGCTATTGGTCTATATCTTTATCTGTAAGTACTATAATGTAGCTTGCATATGGCATTGTACAAATTTGCTCAGTATGATATGGGTTCATAAGAGTTGGAATTATTAACATCCAAATTCGTAATACCCCTTATTTGCACTTCGTGAACATTTTTGTCCCCATACGGCTGTGGCGGCCTTTCCCAACTAACTGCGTCAAGGGTGTTTACATCACCGCAGATGGTAAGCATCACTGGCGGATAATGGCACACACTCGGAGGAAAGAATGCCTGTAATTCATAAATGTTCAGTGTGGGAACCAATCAGGCACTATCCATCTGAAACTGACATATCTCAAGAACATCTACATTCAGTTTGAGTAGACACTCCACCATGCCAGCACACACACGGTCAAAAAGTCAGTCATAGGTTTTATTTCTGAAATGTGTTCTGTGCTGTATCACTACAGATAAAGGTGTGGGGCGTCAGCATTCCATGAACATACAATTTGTAGTGATTATGTTACTACAGAAGGCATGACGTGCATGCAATTTTTATTAGAGCAATTCAAATTCATGCAAACGTGGCATGTACACTTACGCAGTTAGAAATGTACACAATCTCTAGTTTTGAGTTGCAGACTGATGTGTATGTCAGGTATGGTCAGCGGCCGGTTGTACAGTGAGTGCGGCACGTGGTAATGTGGTTTTCACTATATGAACGGTATGGAGATTTAATGCACCATGAAGTGCGAATCGTAAGTTTCAACACACAGTACAGTGAAGATTAAACTAACTATGCATCCACAGTGACCATACAAACCTGTTACATTGATTTCTGGGCACAACTGCATGTTTCACTCATGGACAGATTAATCAAGACACCTAACTGTGATATAGCCCCACAAAGGCTGTTATATCAGATCGCCAGCTACTTTCTGTTTTGCGCGAGGACCTGGAGCTTGGAGCTATAAATAGCTTTTACCACGGCTCTGACACTTGGTGGAGTTGATCAGTATTATGCTTCAGCGGTAAAACAGACTCAAAGCGATGTCATCATGTCATTATGATGTCGGTAGGCTGCGTGTGTGTGTGTGTGTGTTTGTTTCATGTTAGGAATGCGCCTACATGGTGTGAGCAGGTGTTTATTTAATGAGTGAGTGCGTTCTAATTTTTCTCCTTTTTAACATTATTTTTATGTGCTGTAAAGCGCTCCGAGCTTGCTGTCCGTGGGGAAGGGCGCTATATAAAAACTATGTATTATTATTAATATTATGATCCAAATAAAAACCGTAGCCACTTGTTAGGAGGCATTAAAACACACTTTATACATATCAGGTATTGATATTTGTAAAACAGCTTTATGCAATGTTGAGAATGCTCCAGAAGTACTTAGGGCCTTTAACCCTTTACGTCCTGAGGATGAAATTATCAATTTTTTGTAGATATCCTTTGAGGTCTATATCACAGTTCTGGAGACAAATCGACCATGATGTTTCAAGGTTGGTGTCAGAATAGCTTGGAGCCTAGAGGCACCAAGCTATTCTGACAGCAACCTTGAAATATCATGGTCAATCCACATCCTGTCGTAGTCTTTCAGGGCTTTATGCGTTAATGTAATGGTGGCTACATGGACAAGTGGGTTAATTAATTTGGGGGTAATCATAATTTACAATTGAACCAGACGTGTACACAAAATGTACTGACCATCTCATTCAGCAGCTCTTCTGACAGGGAGTGGCTATGGTGAATACCACACTTCATGTGCATTGGCATCCCATAGCCTGTAGGTAGCTGCACACAATGGGAAAAAAATGCATCAATTCATCAGCGCACAAATGGAACTAAAACTGTATACAGATCAAACAATGACTGCAAAATGCATCTGACAGATGCACAGGTTGTATTACTTGGTTACTGTCCATGATTACAGTAAGAGTATAATAAATAAAATAGACCAATGAATAAACTGTGGGTTTGAATTGAAATCTCACTAATGACACCCACACACAAAGAAAAATGTTAGATACCTCTGGAGGAGGCATCACCCAAAACGCCTCATATGCTGATTCTGCTTTTGTTGCACGTCTGTTAAATGGTGCTGTCAACAGTAAGAGGAAAACAAATCCGCCATGACACCACAGGAACATATTTTGGTCATTAACCCATATCATACTGAGGCTAAAAGCTTCAAATTTGTACACTGCCATATGCAATCTACATTATAGTACTTACAGATAAGGATAGAGACCAATGGCTTTAGTTCAAGGGTGGCGCCAAAATAGCTTGGCGCTGAGAGGCGCCAAGCTATTTTGGTACCACCCTTGAACTATTTTAGTCAAAGTCATACTTATTTCACACACTGGTGTATTCTGAATGATAAGGATTAATCCCACAGCCACATTTCTCACATTTTGGAGGGGTTATGTTACCTAACGACTGTGTGCCACTTGCAGGAGACGGATTGACCATAATTCAAGGGTAGTGCCAGATTAGCTTGGCTCCTTCAGGCAATAAGCTAATCTGGCACTACCCTTAAATTATCATGGTCAATACATGTCCTGCTGTAGGGCATTGGGGCTAAATGGCTTAATGTATCACACACACACACACACACACACACACACACACACACACACACACACACACACAATGACTGAAAACGGTCCAAATTACAAAAAGTATGTAAAAAAATGAAATGATAAAAAAGTTAATAGAAAATAAAACATTTTAATGGTGATGAAGACACACAAATATAGGAGAACATGTTTTAAGCAACCAACTTGTTTGCACCGAACAAATTGGTCTTTCAAGACAAGTCTATGATAAAAAGTGTCACCAGTCAGTAAAGACCATCATGTAGGTGGCTATCACCACAGGCAAATGCTCACAAAGGTGGTTGTTAAAAACAGGTTCTACTGTAGCAGATTAACCCATTATATCCTGAAGCTGATTTTTAACAAATCTGCTTAGTGTCCTGTGAAGGCTACATTACAAATTAGAGACAGATCAACCATTTTAGTTCAAGGGTGGTTCCAGAATAACTTGGCGTCTCAGGTGCCAAGCTATTCTGGCACCACCCTTGAACTATCTTAGTCAAGTTAATTTCAAGCACTGGTGTATCAGGATGAAAAGGGTTAAAAAAGGAAATCCATGAGACTTCATAATGTAGCCAAACAGTACTATCAAGCCGCAGTGTACCAAGTGAATTGGTATGTTGGTGGGATGACTATGTATGCAGGCTAAAGGCATTAATTCCTAGAATGAAATTTTCACTCACAAAATATGAAAGCCACAGAGGGAAGGTAAACACCACCAGGTCCCTTCATACACAGCTGGTAGGACATTTGACAGTCAATGTCTTTGAGTGTTGGGTCGGCTTGTGCATAAGGGTGACTGTGGTACCATCCCACAATGTTGCAGCCCTGTTTTGCCATGCTCTTCCGAATCTGTGACAAGAAAATTATAGGAGTAGCTCTTTTCTTCAGGATGCTGACTTTAGCCACCATGAGATTACTTCCCCTAGAACATTATCAGCGGTGAGATCTATCCAGCCAAACTTCATTTGCAGTGTGTTTGGAAGGGGGGGTGGGGGGTGCGAATCATGCACTACCCATCTTCTTCTTCTTCAGCGTTCCCGAGTTTCTGCCTCAGATGTCAAGATTAATAGCCACCTGAGGCATAATCCATGAGGGTTGTGTGTGTGCTCGTATCCCTGATGGATTTCCACACTATACCAGATGGCATAGTCAGCGACAATCCGACTTCGTTGGTCAATGGTTGGTTTTCTATCAGGATTTGCTTGCCTAGCCTTTGTTTCTCCCGAGGCACCCACAAGGCAGTGGGGCAATTTACCCATAGTTTTGGAGTCAGGTTCACGGGCATCAGGGCCTATCCACACACCGTTGGGCCTGCATGCCGCGTGTCTGGGGGCCAGACCTCCTCCGAGTCCCCTGTAGTTAAGCCTGAGTCCGTGAGGTGCTCAGTTACCATGTGTCGAAGCGAGGAGGCACTACATGAGGCTTGTAGGCTATGTACTGGCAGAGAGAGACTGATGCATTCTGACCTCCTTTTCGCAATAGCACTACCCATCAACTAACAAGGTCAATCCATTCCATACATATACATAGTCTTCAAAGTAATAAATTATAGATGCCTTTCAAGCTTTTGGAAGACTTTACTTGTGAATGAGTTAACTCATTCGTAGCCAGCCGCATCTGGATGTGCGGCATAAGCCGTGCATCCAGATGTGGCTGGCCGCAAATGAGTTAATCATTTATGAATGAGTTAATCATTTTAGTATCAAGAGCACAGCACTACATAACCGATAGCAAAAGCACACTGACCAATAAGCTTCATGGTGTAATTATAAATGACAGAGCAGTGTAAAAGAAACAAGCATGACAGACACACTACATCAAATGGTCATTGAGTGCTTAATGATGAATAACTTTGTGCGACACACAAAACATCTAGTCTCAAACTTTCAGTTTTACATTCTTAAAGTAAAGAAATCTATTCTTATGGCTCAGCTTTTTTTTCAGGAATATAAACATAGAAAAAATAAATACTCTGGTTTACTTAACTTCCATTTTCACAAATATGTTTCATTGTTACATGTGACACCATAGTAGAGAAACTGGCCTTAAATTCAATACAGACACCAAACTTAATATTTTTTGTGCTTTAGTTCTCTTTATAATTTAAGGGAAAATTCAAAGAGACAAAACTAAGTAGACAAAATCTGAAAGAAAAAGAAGCAGTAACAAGCTTGTTTTTCTCAAAATACATTACTGATGGCATTACTATATGGAATACACTCCATAGCCTATCGATTTCAGCCCAAAGTTGTGTCCCCTACACAACTGGGGAGGAGACACCGGGGATCCAGACATAGGGGCCCCGGGTGGCCTCCCCTTACCCCCTATCCGGGCATGCGCAGGGCGAAGCCTGTCAGTTTCACTCTTACCTCGACCGTGTACGGTCGGGTTTTGCCTCCTACGATATTTCGACCGGTGTCTTCTGTGGTTATTACTACGAACGTTTTGGCATTTTGCCGTTGTGGATTAGACTTTCTCCTTGGACTCGGTGTGCTTCGTTGGTGTGTTCTACACTTCAACGTTCTACTGTGTGTGGACTTAGCGCCGACCGGTTCCGACCGGGGTTGACTTTCAGTGAACTTCGTCCTTGGCTGCGGCCTTGGGTTTTGGCTTGTGACTTTACTTTCCCTCGTGACTTTGTGCCTCGTGGAGTGAGTTAGGCGCTTGGGTGTGTTCCACCCTGCGGATGGTGTGCAGCGGACGCTATGGCGGCTTCTATTTTGAAGTCTTGCCTCCTTTGTGGGGATTTCCAGTGGCCCTATGACGCCCACGACGCCTGCCTGCCATGCTCGGGCTGCTCTTCCGACAGGATGTGTGACGTGTGTGCTGAGTGGAGTGAGGACCGGTGGTCTCAGATGTGGGATTTCTACAGACGTGACCGTCCTTCCCGGACCCGACGGTCTCCCCGGACTTCTCCGCAGGATGGCGTCGCTCCGTCGGCTCCTCGGGCCCCACTTTGCTCCGTCGTCCGGGCCGTCCGGCCCGCAGGTAAGTCCCCTTCATTTACCGTAATCGCGCAGGAACTCCCTCATCACTCCGAGTCTTACGAGCAGAGCAGGTGAGTATCAGTCACGCTCCCCACGCTCCGCTTCTTCTGTACGTGGCTTGAGCTCCTCGAGTCTTCCCCCCCCCCCCCACCCCCCACTCCATATCGCCCGAGCGGGCCAGGCAAGCTGAGCGTTCGTCCACGCTCCCCCGCTCCGTTTCTCATGAGCGGGCCCGGCATGATGAGCACAAACGTAATAAGAAAGAGAAAAGAAGTAGGAAGAGAGGCTCTCCCTTACGCTCCGGGGCGTCTGAGCGGGCTCGGCGAGCTACATTTACGTCCCCCACCCCATATTGACCAGGCGGGCCCGGTGTGACTTTGACACACGCCCCCCCCATGCTCCGAGGCTTCTGAGCGGGGGTCGCGTGCCCAATTTCTGTCCCCCCCTCCCCGCTCCGAATTGCCTGAGCGGGCCCGGCGACACTTTACTGCAACCCCCCCCCCCCCCCCCCCCCCCCCCCCCCCGTATCGACCAGGTAGGCCCGGGGTGACTTTGACATGCGTCCCCCACGCTCCGAGGCTTCTGAGCGGGGGGGGGGGGGGGGGGGGGGGGGGGCCACGTGCCCAAATTTCGTCTCCTCCCCGACCCGCTCTGCCTGAGCGGGCTTGGTGAGACATCTTACTGTCCCCCCCACCCACCCCCCCCTGCCCTGAACTTTCCAGGCAGGCTCGGTGTGACTCAGACACTAACTCTCAGGACCGGATCCACGGCGTCGCTGTTATGCCCCCTTTACGCTTGCGATCCCCCGAGCAGGCTTGGGGAGCCAGGGTTCCCCTACTGCCTCCCCTCTTACGTTCAGAGCGCGGTCCCCGGCACCCGCGATCCCCTCTCCGTCTTCGCGTCATCCCTGTCTATAGCAGCACCCCCTCCCCTCGCGGTTCTGTGAGTTGGGGGCTTACAGAGCCAAGCTTTGCCTTTGGTCGTCGTTCGACTGCGGTCCCTCTTTCCCTGCGACGTCCCCCCCGGGCGGGCTTCACGGGCGGCTCCGCCTATCCTTCACGCGCGCCCTCGCCAGTCACCTTCGGCAGACCAGCGCTCTCGGAGCCGGTCGCCCCTCCATGTGGCTTCGCGTGGTAGACGGTCTAAGGATATAGACCCGGACGTACTCAGCCTACATCCAGCAGATTCGGCATCGACCATCTTCTTGCGCGACTCATCCTCCGCGTCTCCCGACCGCCTCTCAGCTGTTTCGTTGGTCTCCTCCTTTTCTAAGGATGTCGGCCCTTCGCTCGGCTCACAGACGGTCCGTGCATTGGGAGAGGCCTCCCGTCTTATCTCAAACTTCCTCCCGCCTGACTTCTGTCCGCCTTCACCCCCTCTGAAGAGACAGGCTTCCGCCATGGTTGATGCGCAGAGGCAGGTCAAGCGTCGCAAGTCTCTCCCTCAGCCAGCTGGCTTCCGGGATCTCACCGAAGCGTTCTCCGCCCAGCTCCGCCAGAACACCTTCGGCAACATTGGGTTTTTCTCAGATTCGCGGTGGCCAACAGGGATTAACATGAGTTTCCGCCAGGCCTGGTACGCTGGACATTCTCAAGCCTTCGCCGTCTCTCTTCCATCGGTGGATGCGGCAGCCATCAACCAGGCGGGCGGGCACAGGATAGTCCAGAATGCTTGGCCTCGCCCGCTTGACAGGATCGCTTCCTTAGTTCAGAACTCGCTAGCGTGCTCTGGGTTCCTGGAGTTGGCTACTCAAGCGGTGCTGCATTGCCTGGAGGACACTTGGGACCTGGAAGCCTAGTCCCCGCTCCGCGACGTCCAGTCCATCCTGGTAGCTGCTAACCGGGCCGCCTACCATTCCTCAACCAACGCCATGGCGGCGTTCTACAGCCGCCTCTTTCTCGTTCCCAAGCCAGGGGGCAAGTGGCGGCCAGTCATCGACTTGTCGGCGCTAAACAAGTTCATTTCGGTTCCTCACTTTCGGATGGAGACAGCCAGGATTCTCCGCACAGCCGTCCGGCCGATGGACTTTGCGATCAGCCTCGATCTGACAGACACATATCTTCACGTTCCGATTCATCTGTCGTCTCGCCGGTATCTACGTTTTGCCTTTGGCGGGGTCGTATTCTAGTTCCGAGCCCTCCCTTTCAGCCTCAACATCAGTCCTTGGGTTTTCATGAGGATCCTCGACGTGGTGATGGCCTGCTTCCGACAGCGATCTCTGTGTCCGGCCTTAAACTACCTGGACGACTTGCTGCTGCGCAACCTGATCGCCTCGGCGCTCGAGGAGGACAGAGATGCCCTGCTTTCTCTCCTGCGCCGCCTCGGGTTCCTAGTCAATCCGGGCAAGTCGGATCTCACCCCTTCTCGCCAGTTCCTGAACTTGGGGATGGAATTCCTGACCGACCTCAAATTGGTCTGCCTGCCTTTGGCGCGGCGGCAGAAGATCGCCAAACTCGCGCATCAAATGGAGGTAGGGGTCTCCTTCACAGCCAGGGTCCAGCTTCAACTCCTGGGACTATTCAGCATGGCAGCGGACCTGTTACCCCTCGGCAGGCTCTATGCCCACCTGCTGCAGCTACACCTTCTCCTCCACTGGCGTCCCTGGATGGGTGCCCTGACGGATCAGGTTCCAGTTACTCCGCTGACCCGGCCCCACCTCCAGAGGTGGGTGGACCTCGCGTGGCTGGCGACGGGTGTGCCTGTACACTTCCCTCCGCCCCGGTGGTCTCTCTGTTAGTCTGGCTGGGGCGCTCATCTGTTACTGGACTTTGCCTTGGCCTCGGGCCTTTGGCCCCGGGACCTTGCGGACAAGCACATCAACTGGCTAGAGCTGAAGGTGGTTTGGCTGGCCCTCCACTTCTGGCAAGGGACGCTGACCAACCAAGAGGTCCTTGTTCTGTTGGACAAATTGACGGTGGTGGCCTACATACAAAACCAGTGAGGCACGCGCTCGCCCTCCCTGTGCATCCTCCTTTACCACCTCCCTCTCTGGTGCTGGGACCGGGGCATTGCTTTTCGAGCCCGCTACATCCCCGGCCACCTAAACCTGGTCGCAGACGCCCTGTCCCGCCGAGGACAGATGCTCCACACGGAGTGGTCCCTGCACCCAGACATCTTTCGCCTGATCTGCTCGCGATGGGAGATGCCTCTAGTCGACCTGTTGGCCACCAGATGGAACAACCAGCTTCCGGTGTATGTCTCCCCAGTCCCGGACCCGCTCGCCTGGGCGGTGGACGCGCTCTCCATTCTCTGGGACGGACTGGTTGCGTATGTCTATCCCCCCTATCTGTACTGGTACCGAAGGTCCTGCGGAAACTTCTGGGATGCTCCGCGGTGCTCTTCCTGGTGGCCCCCTTCAACTGGACCAAGAGCTGGACCAAGGACTTACTCGCGCTAGCGACGGACCCGCCCCTAGAGCTCCCTGCTCTGCCCACGATGCTCAAGCAGCCCCGCCAGGCTCTCTTTCACCCATGCCCAGACCACCTCCTCCTATACGCCTGGAGGTTGTCCGGCAAGCCCTCGCCGCTAGAGGTTTCTCGGATGCGGCGGTGGCAGCGATTGCAGCAGCCCGCAGACTGTCTACACGGAAGGTGTATGAAGGCAAGTTGAGGGTCTTTCAGTCCTGGTTCTCCGCTCAGCGGCTCCCCCCCACGAATTTAACTACCCCCCAACTGGCGGAATTCTTCCTGTGGCTCTTCGACGGTCAAGGCTTAGCCCCTGTTACCGTCAAGGGCTACCGCGCCATGATCGCAGACACTTACCGCTACCTGGGCCTTCCGGATCCAGGCGCTTGCAAAGACCTTTTCGGACCTGTTGGCTCACTTTGATCTCCGAAGTCCGGTCTCCCATTCCCTCTTACTTCGGTGGGACCTCGCCTGGGTACTGACGTGGCTAAATATGGACCGCTTTGAACCCCTGCCTTTGGCACGGTGTTCCGACCTGACCCGGAAAACATGTTTCCTTCTGGCTCTCGCCACAGCGTCCCGCGTGAGCGAGTTTCACGCACTCTCGGTACGTACCGCCAGTCTGCAGTTTCGTTCCGACGGCTCTGCGCAGCTACTCACCGACCCGTCCTTTCTGACCAAGAACCGGCTTCCCTCGGCTGCGCCCCAGATGCTGACCTTATGTCCGCTCAGAGGGACAGACCTATCCCGCGAGTCACATCAACAGGACCCGGTTCAGGCGCTGAAGATTTACCTGCATCGCTCTAAGCCGTGCCGTCTAGGGCGCTCCCGCCTCTTCCTCCCACTTTCATCAGGCAGGCCCGATATCTCAACCCAGACAGTGTCATGGCTTCGGTGGGTGATTTGGTCAGCCTACCAGGACCTCTCCCCTGACGGGGATAGACTTTGCAGATCCGGGCGCATGAAGTGAGAGCAGTAGCCACCAGTGTGGCCCTGGACCGCGACTGCTCGGTTAAGGACATTATAACGGCGGTCGGCTGGCGTGCAGACTCCACCTTCGCCCGCTTCTACCTCTGAGACCTATCCGGCCAGCCTGACTCCCTGGCCCGGGTGGGCGACATCTCCGCGGCCCAGCAATCCCTCCGCGCACCACAGGAGCCTTAGGTACGTCTTAGCTGAAATCGTCGGGAGTGCTCCTTCGTGGGCCTGCGAGGAGGTTAAGTACTGGGCTTTAGGGTCGGCACCCTCCTCCTCTTTGCTATTCTTCCACATAGTAATGCCATCGGTAATGTATTTTGAGAAAACAAATGAATTTTTTTTCTAAAATGTATATTTTTGAAAAATACTTACCGATGGCATTACTCGGACAGCCCTCCCTCCTGCCCCTCATGCCTCTTTTGGCTAAGTGTGAAACTGACAGGCTTTGTCCTACGCATGCCCGGTGTCTCCTCCCCAGTTATGTAGGGGACACAACTTTGGGCTGAAATCGATAGGCTATAGAGTGTATTCCATATAGTAATGCCATTGGTAAGTATTTTTCAAAAAAATACATTTTAGAAAAAAAATTCATATTTCTCAAGCAAGGCCTTTCACTGGCCTAGTAGTAGTAAGCTGGCTGGCTACTGTTTTCTCCATTTTGCGTGCATCCCCCAATCAGCATGAATGCCAGATTCACACATACTTGAGCATGTACTTTGAAGGACAAGCAAAACCATAAGATTATACCAACTTAATGCATTTAGCCCCTGACGCACCACAGCAAGAGATTGATTGACCATGATAATTTAAGGATAGTCCCATAATTTTATGAGCTTGGTGTCATCAGGTGCCAAGCTCATTTGACACTACCCTTGCATTATCTGCAGGGTTGACGGTCTCAAGCTTTACATTTTGTGTGTGATGTGTAATTTATGTGTGACACGTCACCAAAAACGTTGTTTAATGTTTTGTCCATTTCCGGAAGAGATCTGTCATGTAATATGTCACTGGTTGATATGTATATGACATGGGGGAATCTCATTTTATTTTAGGCTTCAGCGTTAAAGCATTTTTTAAATGATGGAGGGTGTCAGCAGTCCCTTTTTTGGGGCCGCCATTTTGTCATTACTTTTCATGTTTTCAGTTAGTCTCAGACTTTAATAATCAGTTTATTTTCACCAAAGTTATACCAATTATAACTGATCATACACTTGAGATAAACCAGCAACCCTTTTGTGCCGAAAATGTCTTATTTCATAAATTTTGCCATGAACTTTGATAGCCACTGAAAGTCACTAACACTGAAGAACAACCACAGCCGACTCCTGCACAGCTGTGTGCAGGCAAACTGTAGTGCAATGTCCCCATGATGACCTTTAGTGCACTGCACTAAAGGTCATCATGGGGACATAAAACCGCTACCGACACCCAAAGGGTTACCATTAAATACTGGTAACCCTTTGGGTGTCGGTAGCAGTTTTAGTCACAATGATTCCTGCAGGAATCATCAACACTAAAACCGCTACTGACACCTAAATGGTTACTATAGCAGGTAAATGTCTAAACACTGACAAGAGATCAAACAACACTCACCTCCTCTTCCACAATCGGCGCTTTGTCTTGGTCATCAAGTCGGCACTTACATGGGAAAACATGTGTTACTCGAACGTCTGAAACAGTTCAGGCATGCATTTCATCTAAAAAAAGTCATATCTCTCATTCAATTTCACATTATCTACAACAAACTGATCACCCATATCTACTGACTGAAAGTGGACCGCATCTCAGCAAAGTTAAATTCATGATTAACATAATAACAAGAAATCACAAGTTGCTGTTCTGTGTTTGGTGCTAAGCTAATTAACCCTTTTAGCCCTGGATCCCTACAGCAGGAGACGGCTTGACCATAATAATTCAAGAGTAGTGCCAGATTAGCTTGGCGCCTGAAGGTGCCAAGCTAATCTGGCACTACCCTTGAATTATCATGGTCAAGCCATCTCCCGCAACTGGGACAAAATTGGAGAAATGTGACCTTGGGGCTAAAAGGGTTAGGCAAAACGCCTTGAGCACAAATGGTCTACCAGTAATTATTTCTGACAATTAGCACTAAAAGAGACTCACCTACCTGCCCCAATTGAAAGAAATGTTGCTTATATTAAGGATGCATGTAACAACACTTCTTCAGAGATCCCAACTATTTCATGCTTTCCTCTTTGCTCATAACAAAATTTTGTTATTTTTAACCCCTTTTATTTATAGAAGGGACATTTTAGGACGGGTCGCAGTGGGGTGAATTTAATAGCATGTCCATGATGTCAAAGGCGGGCAGGCTAAACCTCTAAAATTGAAGTAACAAGATAAAAATTACATCATGTCTAGTTACGCTAACCTTGCTGCTGAATGTACATTTGGTGTGAAATGCCGTGTGTGCGTGTGAATGTATGTGTGTGTGTGTGTGTGCATATGTATGTAAACAAGAGAATCTCTGATATTTCTGTACACACAAGCTTGAAACTTGGCGAAATACTTTCTTAAAGGGGTGGCTAAGACAGCCTTCGAGCATATTGTAACTGAATGTCTCATTGAAGACATAAACAAACGTTTATAGGAAGTCGGTTGACCCAGATTAGACTAGAGTCTGAAATGTTTGTCATATTTACTGAAAATTTTGAATATAACTAGTTTGGAGAAAGACATTGGATGAGTTCATTAGCCAACTTTGTATCCTTTCAACTTCTTTATTAAAAATTAATTCTTTTTGGAAAATAATTAAAACAGTAAAAAATCTTGGCTTCTAGAGACAGTGGTGGTGACCTAAAAGAGGCAACTCCGTCACCATGCAGACATTGACATAATACTCTAAATATGATGTAATTTTCTCTAGCGCACTCTCTCGCTCACACACAGACATGTGTGCATCTCCAAGAGGCATAGATCCTCATGCGCTCTCCAAGCATAGATCCTCATGTGCTCGGAGAGCGCATGAGGATCTATGTCTCTTGGAGATGTTTGGAGTGCGCGCATGCACGCACTAACATCGTCACGCTTTCAGAAGAGTATACAGGTGACCCGATATAGCCAGTTTGGTGAAAGGCATTGGATGAGTTCATTAGTCAGCTTTGTACCCTTTCAACTTCTTCAGTAAAAATTAATTATTTTCAGAAAAAAAATAAAACAGTAAAAAACTTTGACTTTTGGAGAAAGTCAGACAGTAGCGGCGACGAAAAATGCATTTTTCTTTAAAAGGTATTTTTTCGAAAAATACTTACCGATGACATGACAAATGGGAGTGTCTACTACGTGCTCAAATTCTAGCCTACGAACCCGTTGTGTGCACACACAACCCGGGAGGCACTCGGGGAACCCTCCAGAGGGGCCAAGAGTTGTCTCCCGGACCTGCCTATCCGGTTCCGAGTCACCTGACTCGCCAGTCAGATACTAGGCTCACCAGCGGCAAGCGGGGCAGGTGGGAGGGTCCTCCGTGTCATGTCATCGGTAAGTATTTTTCGAAAAAATACCTTTTAAAGAAAAATGCATTTATTTCATCAAAAACATTACCGATGACATGACAAATGGGAGAATCACGAATAGGAGGAGGGTGCCGCCCCAGTACTACCGGAGACCAAGACCGTCCTCCCATTGCTAATTCCCAGGTAACTAGCTAGGTGCGTACCTACGGCGCCTGCTGCGCCGGGAGGGAGTGCTGTGCCACCGTGAGGTCCCCCAACAAGGCGAGGTTGTCTCGCTGTCCAGCCAGATCCCGAAGGTAGAAACGAGCGAAGGTAGATTCTGCTCGCCAGCCCACCGCGGCCACGATGTCCTTGACAGCGCAGTTCCGATCGAATGCGACGCTCGTGGCCATGGCGCGTACTTCGTGTGCGCGGATCTTCAGTCTCTGCACTACGCGTGGGGAGAGATCCATGTATGCCGATCGTATTACCCAGCGCAGCCAGGAGGAGATCGTCTGGGCTGTGATATCAGTCTTGCCCTGGCGTATGGGCAGGAAGAGGCGGGAGCGCCCTCTACGGGTAACTTTGGTACGGCGCAGGTAGATGCGTAGGGCACGCACGGGATCCTGTCGCCGAGTCTCCGGAGAGCAGGCAGGCCCTCCCAGGGGCCGCAAGGTGATGATCTGTGGAGCAGTTAGGGGCGACCTTGTTTTGGCAATAAAGTTGGGGTCCGTTAAGAGCTGCACGGAGCGATCTGCCCTGAACTGGAGGCAGTCTGGGCGGGTAGAAAGAGCGTGTAGCTCGCTAACTCTGGATGCGGTGGCCAAGGCTAGAAGGAAGCAGGTCTTGCGTGTCACATTTGCCAGAGGGGCTAGAGCGAGTGGCTCGAAGCGGGATGAATTCAGCCACGTCAGGACCCAAGGTAGGTCCCAGCGAGGAACGAGAGAACGCTGAGTCGGACGTTGGAGGCTGAAGCTGGACATGAGGTCGGAGAGGTCCTTACAGGCGCCGGGGTCTGGAAGGCCGAGATGGCGGTACGTGTCGGCGACCCTGGATAAGTATCCCCTGATGGTGATGGGCGCCAAACCTTGGACCTCGAAGAGCCATAGGAGAAAGTCCGCTAGCTGTGGGTTAGTCAGTCCGGTGGGTAGGAGGCGACGGGCGTCGCACCAGGCACACAAGACGCGCCACTTCCCTTCATAAACACGCCGGGTGGACGGCTTGCGGGCTGCAGCGATTGCCTCCACTGCTGCACCAGAGAAGCCTCGAGCGGTGAGGGCGCGCTGCACAACCTCCAGGCGTGAAGAGACAGGCGTTCGGGACAAGGGTGGAAGAGAGCCTGCCTGGGCTGCTTGAGCATGGAACGAGGCGTGGGAAGGCGCAGGGGAGGAGAGGTGGCGAGGTTGAGTAGGTCGGTGGTCCAGGACCGGGCCCAAGCCAGCGGGGCGACCAGAAGCAGGACTGCGTTGCTCTCTCGAAGTTTGTGGAGGACCTTGGGAATGAGGACTGTCGGGGGGTACGCGTAAGCGATGAGGCCGTCCCAAGGAATCGAGAGGGCATCGACTGCCCAGGCCAGCGGGTCTGGAATCGGGGAGACGAAGAGGGGAAGCTGGCGGTTCCACCTCGTAGCAAAGAGGTCGATTAAGGGAGTCTCCCAACGGGCGCAGATCATCTTGAAGATATCCGGGCGCAACGTCCATTCTGTGTGGAGCAACTGGCCGCGGCGAGAGAGCGAGTCCGCCAACACATTCAAGTGGCCAGGAATGTGTCGTGCGAGGAGTGTAATGTCGCGTTCCTCGGCCCAGCGCATCAAACGGAAGAGGAGCATACAGAGGTCGGGAGATCGGGTGCCCCCCTGCCTCTGGATGTAGGCCACCACCGTCGAGTTGTCGGAGAGGACGAGAAGCCGCTGGTTCCTGAGCTGGCTCTCCCAAACGAAGAGGGCTTGTCAGACTGCCTGCAGCTCTAACCAATTGCTGTGCTTGTCCGCAAACTCCGGGGGCCAGAGGCCGGAAGCCGAGGTGAATTGAGGAAGCAGGTGGGCTCCCCACCCCGAGAGGCTCGCGTCGACACACAGGGAGAGGTGCGGGGGGGGGGGGGGGGGGGGGGAGGACAAAGGGACTCCCGAAGCCAACCAAGCCGTGTCGGTCCAGCGTAGAAGATGAGGGCGAACCAGGGGGGATACCGGGACCAGGGTGGTAAGGTCGCCAGAAGAGGGTCTCCAGAGAAGCAGGAGGTGCAGCTGAAGGGGGCGGGCGTAGAGGCGACCCAGGGGGAGAAGGTCCGCCGCTGCGTTGATCAGTCCGAGGAGTTGAAGCCAAACTCGGGCGGGAGCTGCTTCCTGCTGAGCTAGCTGGTTGGCGAAGGTGGCCAACTTCTGAATCCGGGGATCCGGGAGGCGAACAACGTTGAGATCGGTGGCAAAATCCATTCCGAGATGAATGAAGCGGCGCGAGGGCGTGAGATCTGACTTCCCGACGTTGAGGAGGAACCCCAGTCGCGACAGCAGACGCATCAGTGTATCCCTGTCCTCTTCCAAGACGGACTCGACGTGGTTCCTCAGGAAGAGATCGTCGAGGTAGTTGGACATAGGGCTGAGAGACGACTGCCGTGCCTTGGCCATAACTGCATCCATCAAGCGGGTGAAGACCCAGGGGCTGAGGTTGAGGCCGAAGGGTAGGGCTCGAAACTGGTAAACGGTTCCCTCGAATGCGAAGCGCAGATACCTCTGGGCGGCCGGATGTATGGGTACGTGGAGGTAAGCGTCGGAGAGATCCAGGCTGACGGCGTAATCCATGGGTCGCACCGCGGTACGCAGGGCTCGGGCCGTCTCCATGTGGAAGAAAGGAGCCACGATGAAGCGATTTAGGGCTGAGAGGTCGATCACTGGGCGCCACTTGCCGCCAGGCTTGGGGACGACGAAAAGTCTGCTGTAAAATCCCAGCGAGTCTGCGCGGCGCACAACCTCTGTGGCATCCTTCCTCAAGAGAGAGTCGACTTCCCCCCGTAGGGCGCACTCCTTGAGCGGGTCTGCGGGGATCTCGGTCCACAGCGGAGTCGTACGCAGAGGAGGAGGGGAACGAAAGGAGATCCGTAGGCCGCAGGAAACAGTGTCTAAAATCCACGGGTCGTCTGGAATCAGTAATCGCCACTCGTCGCTGAAGAGGGCGAGCCTGCCGCCGACTGGAGGACCCGAGACGGCCGGCGGAGGCGGAGGAGGGGAGGAGTCACTGAGCCCGCCCGCGCCCAGGGCGACGGGCGGGACGGGGCCAAGCGGGGGCGGGGGCGTTAGCTTGGCCGGGGCGACCGAAGGCGGGGCGACGGCGACGCAGGGACTGCAGCTGGGCTGTTGACGTCGGGGCGACGGGTCTGGAGATCCGCAGGGGGCGACCCACGGCCTTGCGGGCTGACTGAAAGCGCCGAGGAACAGACTTGGGAGGCCACCTGTCCGCATTGGAATCCTTGACGGCTTGCCAGGTGTCACCAAAGAGAAGGGGTCCCCCGAGGGGGGCCCGACGCAGCTGGGTCTTCAGGTCGGCAGGCATTCCCCGGCAGGCCTGCAGGACAGCGTCGCGGCGGAGTAAATCACAATTGGAGGCTGCAGCCATAGCGTTGACAGAAGAGTGATACGCGGCGCGGCTGGCCGCTTCAGCGAGGACGAGGAGGTCGCCAAGAAGGGGGGTCAGGGACGGGTGCCACGAATCTTCCACGCGCCGGAGGAAGGCTTGCGTAAGGAGCTCCATGAAGCCGGCGCAGGCCAAGGAATTCCTGACAAGCGAAGCCGTCTTGTCCAAACCCGCGGGGAGCGCGCGTCTGAGGGCAGAGGCCCCACCCGCCTGCACCACGGCGGCTGGATCCACCGGAGGGAGAGGGCAGAGGAAGGCCTGGGAATGGCCGGCGTACCACTGCTGGCGGAAGTACATGTCGAGGTCCGGAGGCCATCTGTGGTCCGAGAAGAAATTACTGTCTCTTGAGTCAGACAACAGGTGGGCCGAGAACACATCCCGAAGCTCACGAAAGGAGGGGGGCTGAGGGAGAGTCTTGAACTTCTTTACCTGTCTACCCGCGTCAACGAAGGCAGAAGGCTTCCTCTTCAGGGGGGGGGATGGAGGGCAGTCCTCTGCCGGAAGCGTGGCGGAGATGAGGCGAGCGACCTCGTCGAGAGCCAGAAGAACCTCTGTGCGGGAGGAGGCCGGTAACCCGTGGGCTGTCGACGCATCCGAAGGAGAGAGCGGCGAAGGGGAGCGGCTGAGACCTCCGAGGAGAACTGAGATGGAATCATCAGGGAGAAGACTCAACGAATCGTCGTCCACGCCGCCGTGAGCCGTCGAAGAGGGACGGCGACCGTGACTCCGAGAGCGAGCAGCTCGACGAGGACGAGGGGAGCCATAAGGCGCCGAAGCACGCAGGGGAGAGCGACGTCCGCGACGGCGACGCGATGCACTAGAGGAGCGGGAACGGCGGCGGCGACCAGACGAGCGACTACGAGCTGGAGACCGTGATCCCCGGGAACGAGGAGGAAGGAAAGAGGCTGGGCGAGGGGAAGGGGAACGGGAGGGACGAGGCAGACGGCGGGGAACGTGGGACGAACGCCGCGAAGAGGTAGAGCGCGAAGGCCCATGGTCCAGATGACGAGAAGAATCACGAACTTTACGACGCTCACGCGAAGGAGCGCGAGAGTGGTGGTCAGACTTCGATCGCAAGGAGGAACTGGACACAGGTAGTGGTGTGGTGAGTGTGCGCGAATGTCTCCGCGAGCCGGACTCTGTGGCGAGGCGGGCTCGCAGCGGCCGAGGGGGATCCAAGGCCTTCCTAGGAGACGAGTGGGGACCGGTTGACCATGGACGGCGCGAGGCACGTCTCTCCGAACTGACCTCTGTCTCGAGATGGGTTCTCTGCCTGTCGTAAGGCTTGGTCCAAGCGCGTTCCCTCCTGGGAATCCGCGCCTCGAACTCCCGACTCCGCACACTACCTTGCTGTGTCCGCTGTGGAGATCTTTCCAGACTGGGGCCATCGGGGGCAAGAGCGGTCGGGGCGCCTGAGATGACAGCCGGCACGTCCGCCGGTCTTGCAACAGGCACAGGTGTCGGGCGTTCACGTCGGTAGAAGCTCCAAAGTTGGGACCAGCGGAGCTCCGGCCAGACGGCGCAAACGTCACAAGAACGCTCAGATGTACAGCCGACACACGGCAGGCAGACCTTGTGCGAATCCGAGGGCCACTGGAAACCTCCACACTGCGTGCAGGTCATCAGGAGGGCACTGCAACACACCAAACAAACAACGTGCCGGTACGTGGTCGAGACCAACAGGGCTCGTCCTACCAAGGGGAACCGTACCGAACGATAGGGACAAAAGGGCTGTGCCCCCAGGCTATACTGTTGTAGCGCCCGAAGCTAAGCTTGTGTCTTCATAACAAAGCCTACCCCAGCCAGGCTGGAGAGGAATGTGCGCCAAACGACAATAGGTTTAGTTTAGTTATTTGGGTTTAACGCCGAGCAGGCGACTAAGGCCATCTCAGGCGGGCCAAACGACAATAGGGACGAAAGGGCCGTGCCCCCAGGCAATAATGCTGTAGCGCTCTAAGCTAAGAGTGCGCTCTCGAAACAAGCATACCCCAGCCAGGCCGGAGATGCAACATGAGCCACGCGCCGCAGCTGGTTTAAACAATGCTCCCCGAAGGCTACCAGGGGAAGCCAGTAATTTCACCCCAAAAGGGGAAAGGCGAGGGCACCAGGGCCCCGCCGAGCTAAGAGTCCCCGCTCAACAAAACCCACACAACACGAACAAGGTAGAGTCCAAAGGCACAGGCCGGTACCCCGCCCGGGGACCGGCTCCGGGCACAACTAACTATCCTACCTCTCTGCCGAAGCGGTAGCGGGAGAAGAGACGTCCATGTCGCAACCGGCGAAACGGCGGGAACCAGCAGGTCCGCCAAGCGAAGCCAACCAAGGAGGATGCCAAGCGAAGAAGCGCAAGCGAAGCTGCAGCGAAGCAAGCAAGAAGCGAAGCAACAGGCGAAGCCAAAGTCACGGCGAACTCGAGCACCAAGACCGACCGGTCGAAGGGAGCGCGAGGCTAGAACACGTCCGAAGGTCGTGAGCCTACGTAGCTGACTGGCGAGTCAGGTGACTCGGAACCGGATAGGCAGGTCCGGGAGACAACTCTTGGCCCCTCTGGAGGGTTCCCCGAGTGCCTCCCGGGTTGTGTGTGCACACAACGGGTTCGTAGGCTAGAATTTGAGCACGTAGTAGACACTCCCATTTGTCATGTCATCGGTAATGTTTTTGATGAAATAAAGAAGCAATTCTGTCACCACGCAGACATTGACACAATGCTCTAAATATGACGCAAATCTGTTTCTGGCGCGCACTCTCTCTCTCTCTCACAAACATGCGCGCATCTCCATGAGGCATAGATCCTCATGCACCCTCCAGGCGCATGAGGATCTATGCCTCTTGGAGATGTTTGGAGCATGCACGCACGCACTAACACACACATCGATGTGCTTTCAGAAGAGCATGGAAGTGACCCGTGTACTTAGGACCAGGGTGGTCCGTGGCGCAGTGGTTAAGGCAGCTGCCACCAATGCTAAAGGTGCGAGGTTCGATACCGGGTTTCGGCGTCGGATTTTTCTCTTCTAGTAAGTGTCACCGTTAATTCGGGCGGACCGTCGGGGGTTCTTTCTCCGGGTACTCCGCTTCTTCCACCCCCTCCATTTTGGTACCGGTTTCCAGCCACTTTATAAATTTCAAATACAAGCGATCAAAATTTCCGAAACCTCAGAAGGTGAGCTGACCCTTCGCACCACGTGAATGTCCTGTGTCTGTCTTGCATTGTGTTTGTCTTCAGAGTGAATGCATGTGTGTCACGTGAACGTGCGTGTTGGGTTCAGTTCGCGGCGCTTTGAGCCCATTCACCGAATTGGGAAAAAGTGCCTATATAATAACCGGTATTATTATTATTATTATATTAAGTCGCTAGGTAAAGTCAACCTGCTTTCACACAAATTATAGCAAGACTGAAATTGTACCATGAAATTCAAGTTTTGTCACCATTTTCTCAAACCTATGAAACAAAAGTGAAACTCATGTCACGCAAAATATAAAATTACGTAAAATCTAAACCTTACGTCATGACAAATGACGTTTGACAAACCAATGATGCGTATGTCCTGCGCCCCTTATAGAACTCACGCATTGGCAGATCTGCGAGACTTTTTCAATATGAGATATTTCAACATCAGAATTAGATCAAAGACAAAAGGTAGAGACCCTTGACAGTGAGGACAGCTCTCATATAGAAGGGACTTTGTGGGTTATGGTTCATCCCATCTTGTTTAAGTTTGAAGTGTACTGTAAATTCAGTAACTCACGCTGTGCTTGAGCTGAAAACTGCCCACCAAGGTATCCAGCAATTTCTGAAGATATCTGATGACTGTGAAAGTCCTAAGAAAACATCAAACATGTATGTGTTCATGCTTTGGATGTAAATATCTTGATTCAAGTTATCATCATCATCATCATCACTATTATCACTAAAACAACATCACCAAGAAATACTGATTGGAAGAAATAATTCAAGGTAAAATGTACCAAACCCCTATCACTATCACTACACATAAACAGAATGGCAAAGCCCTTATGGCTCAGGTTCACAACCGATACACATAATTTATCTGACCTTGACCTTTCCGACAGGTCACAGAAATAAGCAAGTGTTCTAAAATCAGTAAAGGGTTGGTTTTGTATCTGAGAAATCCATATTTTCTCAAATTATCAATTTTTCAAGTTTTTGTCAACCACCTGTGATTTTTGACTTTTATGAGTACTGAAACAAAATAGTATGCATCGAACTCATATTATCAGTTACCTTTCTGCCAAACTTGGTTGAAATGTTTTGCAAAAAAGCAGATAAAAACTAAAATTCTAAAAAAAATATAGAAACTTTTCACATCAGGTTCCAATCTCTTATGAACCATGACCTTTCCAAGGGGTCACCCAAATTAGTATGCATAGGAAGGTCTTACCATCAGATAGCTTTGTACCAGGTTTGGGCAGGAAGTTGTAAACAGTATTTGAGGAAAAAAAAATCTTTTGTCTAGAAATGGCTATTTCTGACCTATTTCCTGATCTTTTGTGACCCCTGACTTTTCCAAAGGGTCATCCAAATTAGTATGCACAGGAAAGTCTCACCATCAGGTATCTTTGTACCAACTTTGATTTGTAGTTGAGAACAGTATTTGAGAATAAACAACTTTTAGTTTAAAAACTGACCTATTTTTTACCTATTTCCTGATCTCTTGTGACCCTTGATCTGTCTGAGGGGTCATCCAAATTAACATGCATAGAAATATCTTACCATCATTCATATGTTGTGCCAAGTTTGGGAACAGTATTTGAGAACAAAGCAATGTGTATCATTAAATTATACAGCTATTTTGACCTGTTTCCTGATCCCCTTTGACCATGACCTTTGTGAGAAGTCATAGAAATTGGTTTGTTTAGAAAGGTCTTGCCGCAAAATATCTTTGGGCCAAGTTTGAAGACTGTGGCCTGAATAGTCTCAGAGAAAATACCAGCTTTAAAATATAAACTTGAGCCATAATTTGACTTTATCATTTCACTCGAAGTGACATTCAGTTCCATTCCCTTATAGGCCATTGACATTACGCCAATGGGGTTACGCAAGAAATGGTTTGAACAGGTAGCGGTTAATTTCTTTGCTTTGTTAAATTAGACCATTTATGCATACTATACAGACAAGTTTACTGACACCTCTTCTATAGATACCTAACAAAGAATAATTGTATTATTGAAAAATGAATTTTTCATTAAAATGCATTTTTTTGAAAAATATTTACCGATGGTATTACATTGTGGAAAAGCCCTTAGCTAGGCTAATTTTAGCCAAAATTTGGTTGTGTCCGTTATAAGGGAGTGTTGGCAGGAGTGGGGCGCCATAGACCAGGTCATGGCCTGAATAGTCTCCCCTTATTCCCACCCGGTACGAGAATACCCGTCATCCCTCAGTTTAGTTCCTTACCGCACTTGAGGCAAGTGGGGTAGGTGGGAGGGTCCTTCGAGTAATACCATCGGTAAGTATTTTTCAAAAAAATGCATTTTAATGAAAAATTCATTTGTTTTCTCAAAACACATTACCGATGGTATTACATTGTGGAATTCCGAAGAGGAGGTGGGTGCCGTAATAACGCCCCTCCTGCCAACAGACCAACCCTCAGACCCGCCCTCCCGGAGCAAACTCCCGATAATTTTAGTTAAGATACTTACGGCGCCTATGGCGCCGGGAGGGAGTGTTGCGCCGCCGCGATGTCTCCCACCAGTGCGAGGTTCTGCCTCTGGGTGGAGAGATCCCTCAGGTAGAATCTAGCAAACGTGGTCTCAGCTCGCCATCCCACTGCCGCCACAATGTCCTTGACTGCACAGTTGCGGTCGAAAGCGAGACTGGTGGCCATGGCTCTGACCTCGTGTGCCCTGATGTTCATAAGCTGGGCTGCACCTGGGGCGAGGTCCTGATAGGCAGAGCGGATCACCCAACGAATCCAGGAGGAGATGGTCTGTGCTGAGATGTCGAGTCTACCTGGGGACAAAGGGAGAAAGAGGCGGGTACGTCCTCGGCGCAGCGGCTTGGTCCTGCGCAGGTATACCCGTAAGGCTCTCACCGGGTCCTGTTGTCTGGTCTCCCGGGTGGAGTCTGTCGTACGTAATGGGTGAATGGTCATCATCTGTGGGTTCGTCAAAGGCGACCGCGTCTTGGCCAGGAAGGATGGTTCAGGTAGCAACTGCACGGAACCGTCTGTCCGGAACTGCAGGCAATCTGCGCGTGTGGACAGTGCGTGAAGCTCACTGACCCTGGACGCCGTGGCTAGGGCCAACAGGAAGCACGTCTTTCGAGTAATGTCCGGCAAGCGCGCCAACTGCAGGGGTTCAAACCGGACGGAGTTGAGCCACGTCAGCACCCAAGGTAGGTCCCATCTAGGCAACAGCGAACGCAACACCGGGCGTTGTAAGCCAAAGTGTGCCATCAAATCAGCGAGGTCTTTGCAGCCACCAGGATCGGGCCGGCCCAGGTGACGATAGGTGTCAGCGATCATGGCAAGGTATCCCCAAATGGTAATTGGCGCCAATCTCTGGAAGGTGAAAAGCCAGAGGAAGAACTCCGCCAACTGGGGTGTCGTCAAAGCCGTAGGGGGGAGGTCGTTGTCACCACACCAGTTGCAAAGCACTCTCCACTTCCCCTCGTAAACTCGTCTGGTGGAGAGTCTGCATGCAGCAGCGATAGCTTTCACTGCCGCACTAGAGAAGCCTCTGCTGGTGAGGGCTTGCCGCACAACCTCCAGGCGTGTAGGAGCCGCTCTGGGCACGGATGGAACAGTGGTTGACGAGGTTGCTTGAGCATCGTGCGCGGAGAGGGGAGCTGAAGTGGCGGGTACGTGGATGGGTTCAACAGGTCCGTAGTCCACAACTTGGTCCAGCTGAAAGGCGCCACCAGGAAAAGGATCGTGTTGCAGCCACGGAGCTTGAGGAGGACTTTGGGCACCATCACCGACGGAGGATACGCGTAGGCGACGAGCCCGTCCCAGGGAATGGACATCGCGTCGACCGCCCAAGCTAGTGGGTCTGGCACTGGTGAGACGAACAGCGGTACCTGGTGGTTCCATCGCGTCGCGAAGAGGTCGATCATGGGAGTCTCTCATTTGGCCCCGATCATCTGGAAGATGTCCGGCCGCAGCGTCCACTCGGTGTGGAGAAGCTGTCCTCGTCGCGACAGGGAGTCGGCGAGCATGTTGAGATGCCCCGGAATGTGTCTGGACCGCAGGGTGATGTCCCGATCCTCGCACCAGCGAAGCAGTTGGTAAAGGAGGATGCACAATGATGGAGAGTGGGTCCCGCTGTGCTTCTGTAGGTAGGCGACGACGGTGGAGTTGTCGGACAGCACAAAGAGCTCCTGTCCCCGGAGTTGCGAGTCCCACGTCATCAAGGCCTGCCAAACCGCTTTCAGCTCTAACCAATTGATGTGTCGGGTCAGAAGATCTTGAGGCCAAAGACCCGAGGCTGTGATGAACGAAGGTAGTAGGTGAGCTCCCCAACCGGTGAGGCTTGCGTCGACACAGAGAGACAGGTGAGGAGGTGGCGTATAAAGCGGGACTCCTGACGCCAGCCAGATAGGGTCTGCCCAGCGCAGGAGGTGAGGGCGTAACATCGGGAGCACCGGAACCAGCGCGTCGATGTCGTCCTTCGAGGGTCGCCAATGCAGTAGAAGGTGTAGCTGCACAGGCCGGGAGTAGAGTCGTCCTAGGCGAAGCAGGTCAGCTGCCGCACTCATCAACCCCAGAAGTTGTAACCACACGCGAGCAGGGACACTGTCCTGTTGTGCGACTCGTCGCGCCAGATCGCCGAGTTTCTTGATACGCGCCTCCAGTAGCCGCACTTCGTTGAGGTTGGTGCGGAACTCCATTCCCAGGTGAACAAAGCGGCGGGACGGCAAGAGGTCGGACTTGCCCATGTTGACGATGAACCCGAGAGAGTCGAGTAAGACTAGGAACGCATCTCTGTCCCTCTCCAGAGTGGAGTCTACCTGGTTCCTCAGGAGTAGGTCGTCGAGGTAGTTCGACGTAGGACTTGAGCTCGTCCGTCTGGCCCTGGCAACGACTGCGTCCATGATCCGGGTGAACACCCACGGGCTGAGGTTGAGGACAGAAGGGGAGGGCGCGGAACTCGTAGACTACTCCGGCGAAGGCGAAGCGAAGGAAGCGTCTGGCCGTCGGATGCATCAGAACATGAAGGTAAGCGTCTGACAGGTCGAGGCTGACGGCGAAGTCCATGGGCTGCACCGCGGCTCGGAGGGCCCGAGCGGTCTCCATACGAAAAGCCGGGGCGACTATGAACTTGTTCAGAGCAGAAAGGTCGATCACTGGACGCCACTTGCCCCCCGGCTTGGGAACGACAAACAGACGGCTGTAGAAGGCTGGGGTGTCGTGTCGTAGCACCACCTCCGTGGCGTTCTTCCGGAGCAGAGCGTCCACCTCGTTGCGTAGTGCGTCGGCCCTGAGCCGGTCGGTCGGCATTGCAGTCCAAAGAGGAGACCGGCGCAGAGGAGGGGGAGACCGAAAGGACAGCTGAAGGCCCTGGCAGACAGTCGACAGGATCCACGGGTCGTCGGGAAACAGCGCCCTCCAAGCGACGCTGTGTAGTGCTAGCCTTACGCCGACAGGAGACCCGGGAGCGATCGGCGGAGGCGGAGACGGTGGGCAGTCAACGGGCCCGACCCCGCCCGAAGGGATGTCGGGCAGGTCTAGGCCAACCAGGGGCGGCGTCGTCCGATGAAGAGGGATTCGGTGGACTGGGACGACCAAAGGCTGGTTTACGGGGGGGGGAGACGTCCACGACTGGTGAAGGGGCGAGCGGGGGGTCTGGAGGGCCGCAAGACTCGACCCACAGGCCTGCGGGCTGGAGGAAAGCGCTGGGGAGCGACGCGGGTAGGCCACAGATCCTTATTTGACTCCTTGACGGACTGCCAGTGTGGACCGAAGAGGAGTTCGCTGCCGAGAGAGGCCCGGCGACGCTGGTTCTTGATTTCAACAGGTAGTGTACAGGCTTGTAACACCGCATCTTGACGCATGAGGTCGCAGTTCGCCGCCGCTGCCATGGCGTTAACGGAGCTATGGTAGGCTGCACGGTTACCAGAAACCGCCAAGGCTAGGATGTCTGCCAAAAGTGGGGCGATGGTCGGATTCCATGCTTCCTCAACGCGTCGTACTATGGCCTGTGTTGCCAAGTCCAAAAATCCCGCTGACGCAAGGGCATTGCGGATGAGTGAAGCAGTCGGATTCAGGCCCGGGGTGAAGCCAGCTCGTCAGAACAGGCTGGCACAAGACAGCGCGGGGGGATCCACTGCCGGAAGCGGGCAAGCGAAGGCTTGCGAATGTCCGGCGTACCAACTCTGCCGGAACGCGATCGCCAGGTCTGCAGGCCACTTGTTGTCAGAAAAGAAGCTGGCGTCCCCGAGAGATCCCTGAAGCAGGTGAGAGGAGAAGGCATCGCGAATGTCTCGGAACCCAGGAGGTTGCGGCAGGGACTTGAAGCGTTTAGCGTGAAGTTCGGCGTCCACGAACGCCGACGCTCTCTTCTTAGCAGGGGGAGAAGAAGGACAATCTTCCGCAGGTAGAGCAGCCGCGATGAGCCGAGCAGCTTCGTCAAGGGCGCGCATGGTTTCCGTCCTGTGACTTAGTGAAGCTGGAGGAATCTCTGCATCTTCCTGTGACTGCGAGCGAGGGGTAGGGGAGGATTCCAACCAGGCCGACACCGAGTCCTCCGGGGCCAGGCTGATGGCGTCATCCACACGAGCGGGAAGAAGTGAGGTATCGGGAGCGTTTGCGGGACCAACGGGAGCCATAGCTGTCATGGGGCGGAGTGGCGGAGAGGCTGTCCGGTGTGTTGGTCGGCGTCCGCTGAGTCGACCTCTGCGGCGCAGCGAAAGTGAGAGAGTCGGAGCGAGCGACGGGGGTGGCGATCCCGCGGGGAACCGCTGCGGCGTGAAGAGCGGGTGCTGTGCGAGGCTGGTCGGTTCCGACGTGAATCTGGAGGGCCCCGCGAGGGCGACCGTCTACGATGATGGCAGCTCCGAGAAGAGGACCCACGAAAGGAAGAGTGAGGACTATCATGTCGCCTCGGCCCCACAGTACTGGTCCGCCGACGTTGACTCGCTACGCGTAAGCCGTCTCTGCGTGCGTCAGTGTAACCACTCGTGTCCGATGAGCTACCCGCGCGAGAGCGGTAGCGGCGACCAGGAATCCGAAGAGGCGAAGGCCGTCGTCTCTCCGGGCTGCGTCTTGATCGTGGGCTGTCTCTAACTAACACAATGGAAGAGATCGGAATGCCTCCACTAACCTGTGATCTAGACGAGGATCGAGCCCTGACATATGGTTCGTCCGTCCGTCGTATTTCCACTCTGGGCTGTCGGTGGGTAGTAGAGTGGTCATCTCTCGAGGCCGTGTCCCGGTGTAAGCGAGTCTCGTGTGACACCGTGTGACTACTTGTGCGTGGTCGTTCCCTCCTGTCATGTCTGCGATCCGCCATGTGCTTCTGGACTGGTAGCGTCGTAGCTTCGGTTGCCGACGCCAGTCCGGGGGAAGGATCATAGTTGTCTGCCTTCTCCAGAGGTGTACAGACTGTAATCCCTTCCGCTGACAAGGGTTCAGGATCAGGTCTCAAGGTCGCCACGGTAAGGGTAACCTCAGTGGGGCCCTCCGCGATAGTATGCGACTTGCAAGCTTTCTTTGGTCGGGACGCCTTAGCCACTGGTACCGGCTTGGTTCCCGTCTTGGTACTCCGCACCAGGTCTGTCAGTCGTTCCTTGACAGGAGTCGGTCGCTCTCGGCGGTAAAAGCCCCACAGCTGCGACCATCTTTCTTCCAGCCATGGGGCGCACACCACACACGTATGGGTCGAATCACAACCAGAACAGGGTAGGCAGACTGCATGCACGTCCGATGGCCACTGAAAGTCGCCACACAACGTGCAGGTACGAACCTGGTATCTGTAACAAGAGGGTACAATGAAGAAACGAGCGAGCATGGCCTCCGAGGTCACGCAAAATAAAATGCGCGCGATGACGAAACGAACCTCATCGAATTCGAAAGAGTACAGCGCGTGCCTACGCTCGGCGCTCCTTCCCACCCTAGAGCGCCGGTCGAGGGCATTCACCGAGATATTACCTGTCCATGGCGGCAAAAGGTAGCAAACCCACGTCTCTCCACCAAAGTGGACCCAATGTCAGCCGGTTGCAGAAACTCGTCGCCAGTCACGACCGGGCAGGCTCCGAAGACTCGTCAAAGCGACAGGTCGAGTGAGCTCGAAGTCCCAACAGCCAAATCTCGTCGGCAAAGGGAGTCCCCAAGTCGACGAAAGAGAACCGGCCCAGCAGAGCACAAGCAGTCCCAAAACGACTCAAGCTCCACAGTACACAAGTTCCAAAGTTCCAAGCTCACAGTCAACCAAGGTCAAACGACCGGTCCAAGTTCCAAAAACGCAGAGCACGAACAGACACAACCTTCCTAGTGCTAGCTAAGAACTAAACTGAGGGATGACGGGTATTCTCGTACCGGGTGGGAATAAGGGGAGACTATTCAGGCCATGACATGGTCTATGGCGCCCCACTCCTGCCAACACTCCCTTATACGGACACAACCAAATTTTGGCTAAAATTAGGCTAGCTAAGGGCTTTTCCACAATGTAATACCATCGGTAATGTGTTTTGAGAAAACAAATGAATTTTTCTCTAAAATATATTTTTTCAAAAAATACTTACCGATGCCATTACTACAAGCAACCATCCTATAGCTTACATAATTTTAGCCAAAAACTTATGATGTGTATATATAGGGCCAGGGGAGGCAACCTACGTGTGCCATGACCCAGTACCCCGAGTAGCCTCCCGTCCCACCCCATACGGGTAACTGCCCTGTGCAGACACGCCAGTTTATTCGCTTAGCTGACTAGCGGCAAGCGGGGCAGGTGGGAGGGCTGTCCAAGTAATGGCATCGGTAAGTATTTTTCGAAAAAATACATTTTAGAGAAAAATTCATTTGTTTCCTCAAAAACATTACCGATACCATTACTACAAGGAAGAATAGCGTAAAGGAGGAGGGTGCCGCGTAACCCAGTAACCCAACAAGCTAGCTAGCCCCGCCCTCCCCGGAGTAAACTCCCAATAATTTTAGCTAAAGGTTACCAACGGCATCAAGGGTGCCGGGAGGGAGTGTTGCGCCGCGGCGATGTCCCCCACCAGGGCCAGGTAGTCTCGCTGGCCAGCCAGGTTTCAGAGGTAGAATCGGGTGAATGTCGACTCTGTTCGGCAGCCCACAGCTGCCACAATGTCTCTGATGGCACAGTTGCAGTTGAAGGCGACGCTTGCGGCGTCGACTCGGACCTCGTGCGCCCTGATGTGTAGTCGCTTGGCAGCGTCGGGGCAGGGGTCCTGGTAGGCGAAGCGTATCACCGACCAGAGCCAGGACGGAATCGTCTGGGCCGAGAAGTAAGATCTACCTGGGGACAGAGGAAGAAAAGGCAGGGGCGTCACCTGCGGACTCCAATGTAAAAGCAGTTCTCCTGTATGGAGCAGAGACATGGAGATTGACAAAAACCACAGTCAACAGAGTACAGACCTTCATGAACAGTTGCCTTAGAAGAATTTTGAAAATCCACTGGCCAGAGAAGATCAGCAACGTCAGACTCTGGGAGAGAACAGAGCAGATAACAGCAGAGAATGAAATTGGGCGAAGAAGATGGGGATGGATCGGTCACAGTCTGAGAAAGCCAGCTTCCAGTATCACTAGGCAGGCATTGTCATGGAACCCCCAGGGAAAGAGGAAAAGAGGTAGGCCGAGAAACTCCTGGCGTCGAGACCTCCAAGCAGACATCAAGAGACTGGGAACCACCTGGAGTAGAATCGAAGGAGAAGCACAGGACAGGAGTTGCTGGAGGTCTCTCGTCGACGGCCTATACCCGGGTAGGGGTGACAGGCGTAAGTAAGTAAGTCACCTGCGGAGCGGCTTGGTTCAGCACAGGTACATGTGTAAGGCTCTCACCGGGTACTGTTTCCTGGCTTCCCGGTTCAGGCCTATCCCCTTCAGCAGTGGTACGGTGATCACCTGGGGGGCAGACAATGTGACTGCGTCCTGGCCAGGAAGGCCGGGTCCGCCAGTAGCTGCACAGAGCCGTCCATCCTGAACTGCAGCAGGAGGGGTGCGCCGAAGGCACATGCAGCTCCCTCACTCCTGAGGCTGTGGCAAGGGCGAGAAGCAGCAGGTCTTCTGCGTTACGTCGGCCACCAGGTCAGCGATGTCTTTGCACTTGCCGGGGTCTGGGCGGGCCCAAGGGTCAGGACGTGTCGGCAATCAGGCTGATGGTGATCGGCGCCAAGTGCTGCTTGGCGAAAGCCAGAAGAAGAATTCATCCAGCTGGGGAGATGTCAGATCGGCAGGAGCGAGGTGTCGGTCGTCGCACCAAGACTCCAGGATTCGCCACGTTCCTTCGTAGCCTCAACGGTTCGAGGGTCTGCGGCATGGAGCAAAAGCTTCCACTGCTGCCCTCGAGAAGCGGCTAGCGACGAGGGCGTGCCCCACCATCTCCAGGCGCGTAGTAGGAGTCGCTCGGGACACAGAAGGTATAGCGCCCGCCGTGGTCACTTGAGCATCGAGCGTGGTGAGGGGAGCCACAGAGGGGGTCCGGTGGCGAGGTTCATCAGGAGGGGAGCTGGGTGGCTAGGTGGTCCAAGACTTGGTCCAGCAGAACGGACCACTAGCAATCGAATCGCGTTGCATCCCTAGAGCATGCGCAGGACCTGGGGACCAGCACCGTGGACAGGTAGGCATACGCGAAGAGACCTTCCCAGGAGAAGGTGGCACTGATGCAGCTGTTAGAGCACGAATTGGTAAAGCCAGAGCAGCCTTTCTCCAGTTGAAAAAAGTGTGGAGTTCCAGAGAGCTGTCACAACACACCAAAGTCCGGATTTTCAACTCAAACTTAAAAGCAGTTCTCCTATATGGAGCAGAGACTTGGAGGTTAACAAAAACCACAGTCAACAGAGTACAGATCTTCATAAACAGTTGCCTTAGAAGAATCTTGAAAATCCACTGGCCAGAGAAGATCAGCAATGTCAGACTCTGGGAGAGAACAGAGCAGATAACAGAAGAGAATGAAACTGGACGAAGAAGATGGGGATGGATTGGTCACAGTCTGAGAAAGCCAGTTTCCAGTATCACTAGGCAGGCATTGTCATGGAACCACCAGGGAAAGAGGAAAAGAGGCAGGCTGAGAAACATCTGGCGTCGAGACCTCCAAGCAGACATCAAGAGACTAGGAACCACCTGGAGTAAAATCGAAGGAGAAGCACAGGACAGGAGTCGCTGGAGGTCTCTCGTCGACGGCCTATACCCTGGGAGGGGTGACAGGCGTAAGTAAGTAAGTAAGCATGAAAGTGTGCTGTGCACAGGAGTGCACTAGAAAATCTTCTCTTCTTCCAGTCCAAAGGTATGAGAAACACTGTGTATATAACTGAACATGGATACTAGCATGTCAGGATACATGGGTGTGCATGACATCGCCAGTGTGTCTTAAAAATGCGACAAGCACACTGGGTGTCTAACAAACCTGGGTGTATGCATCATGTCCATAAAATGTGGTGTGTGAACACCAACATATGTGTGCATACACTAGTGTGATTGTAAGAAAATACGTGTATCTATAAACATGGGTGAGCACACCAGTGTGTCTGCAAGAATATGGATGTGCATGCTGGTATGGGTGCCCAAGACAAACGGACATCATCATCAAGAAACGGGTGGTCGTGGCTGCTACGCCATGTCACGAATGCACCCGAGCACGCAAAACACTGACAGTGATGTCGCCGCCCGCCGGCACCGGGCGCTGGCACACATCGAGACCTTACCTAGCCATCTTGCAGAGGCTGGGGGAAGGGAATAACCTGACACGCAGAAGCGGGAGCACCACACCAAGGAGCTGGGGGCCGCACACGTCAGGCAAGGGCACCGAGTCTGCGACGGAAGTCCCAGAGGTCTGGAATACAGACGAACTTGTCCGATGGCACCCAGAGAAGAACCACAGAAGTAACAACAGTTCAAAGCACCCAAGCGCAACACACCGCCGGGAACCAAGGCTCCAAGTCACAGGCACAACCGACGCAGAACCCTACACAGCCATAGAGAAACTGCAGAGGGCGAACGCACGTCTGCACTACACATCCTGCGCGCTTACAGAGAGCACCAGAGAAGAAGAAGCACACAAGGAACAACAGTCCAATGGCGCCGGGCAAGGCTAGGAGCACACAGCCGGAAACCAAGTCTCTCAGGGCGCAGGGAACACGGCGCACAACGCCAGCTGGAAAAAGGACACAAGTGGCAAAAGTCTGTCTCCGAGGCCAGCAGGAATAACCAAGTCTCGTAGGTCGCAGGTACAACAGGTGCAGAACAATACACAGCCGTAGGCTCAACACCGCCGTACGCTAACACACGTCTTAACTCCGTAAGCTAAAGGAGTAAACTGGGGTGTCTGCACAGAGCAGTACAGGGTGGGACGGGAGGCTACTAGGGGTACCGGGTCACGGCACCCTTAGGTTGCCTCCCCTGGCCCTATAGGTACACATCGTAAGTTTTTGGCTAAAATTATGTAAGCTATAGGATGGTTCCTTGTAGTATGGCATCGGTAATGTTTTTGAGGAAACAAATGATTTGCGCACAGCAGCCACAAAGTGGAGGGTGTCATCAGTCCCTTTTTGGGGGCAGCCATTTTGTCATTATTTTTCATGTTTTCAGTTTGGTCTGTGGCCTGAATAGTCTCAGAGAAAATACCAGTGTTAAAATATATCACAGATGCTGAATGGACATCGGACAGACAACCACAGGCCCATTACATAGACTCACTTTTGCTATTGCACATGAGCCAAAACAAAATCCTTACAAAAAATTTTGTCACCATAAAATATCACACAATTCAACAGTTATTAGAAGTAGACAATAATAATAATCAAATTATAAGCATGAATGAAATATAGTAAGCTTCTTTGTTTCCACAATTAAATCTTTGGAATGCAACACTGATCAGTAATTTAACCATGACTGTTTATGGGTTTGATAGTTGTAGCCTAACTCACTCACCATCAAAAGCAAAGCATTGGTGGAGACAGAGACGGTGAAAGGCTGAGTTCTTGCTAGCGTCGCAAAATGTTCACATTTGACCAAAGTGCAAGGATCACTGAAACGACAATGGACAATAAAGCACTTTGTCAGGAAATGTATTGTAAACAGAAACAGCCATTTGAATGAGCCCATCACTCATTCCTTAACTCATTCGAGACATGCCATCTCTGGATATGCGGCTGTTACGATTGTGGTTGTGTTGTCCTGTGGGAGCATGCATGTGTTAATCGTGGGAGACGATCTAATATTTATTTGAGCTATCATGGTTACGAATCATGTACCTTTTCAGTAAGATTTTCTTTCGTTCGCGCGTAGAGTGGATTTCGCTTTGTTATGATACGCTAAGTTTAGTCTAGTACGTTCTAGAAAGGTTGCACTGTCTAGTGACCTCGTATGTGTGACATTGGTAAATAGGGAACATTTCGCAACAAGTTGTTCACTGTGCGCGTGAAGTTTTATGTTTTATGAAAGATCGTGAAGCTTCTAGTAAGTATAGGCAAGGTCGTGATCGGTCGGCCATACTATTGTGTGATGTCGTTATACAATAAAATTTGGGGCTGACATGAGCAGCCGAATTTTTGTAGCCTATTGTAGTTATTCTAGAAAAGTCTTTCTTTATTAATATTTATGAGTTTCAGTTACGTGAAGTCCCCTGCGAAGCGCGAATGGCCAGGCACTCCTCACAGATAATACCTCCATCTTGAACCGCTGGTTGGAATACTTTCAGAGCCTCTTCAGCGCTGAGCGCACTGTTCAAGAAGCAGTCGTCCTACAAATCCCACACCTCCCAGTAAAGGTTGAATTGGACGAACCGCCCACCGCTGAAGAGACCCTCACAGCCATCCACCAGCTCAAGAGTGGCAAAGCAGCATGCATTGATGGAATACCGCCAGAGATCTGGAAACATGGAGGCACAGCACTGCACAACAAGCTCCATGACCTCTTTCTCTGCTGCTGGGAGGAAGGAACACTACCAAAAGATCTCCGTGACGCAGTCGTTATCACCCTGTACAAGAACAAAGGCGAGAAGTCTGACTGTTCCAACTATCGGGGAATTACCCTGCTGTCCATTGCTGGGAAAATCCTTGCAAGGCTGCTCCTGAATCGGCTGGTACCTGCCATCGCTGAAGACCAACTCCCAGAGGGCCAGTGTGGCTTCAGAGCAAACAGGAGCACCACCGATATGGTCTTTGTGCTGAGACAGCTACAGGAGAAGTGCCGCGAGCAGAACAAAGGGCTGTACGTAACATTTGTCGACCTAACAAAAGCGTTCGACACTGTGAGCAGGCAAGGCATGTGGCAGATCCTGGAGCGACTTGGCTGTCCCCCAAAGTTCCTCAACATGATTGTCCAGCTACACGAGGACCAGCAAGGCCAGGTCAGACTCAACAATGACCTCTCAGAACCATTCCCTATTCTCAATGGCGTAAAGCAGGGCTGCGTGCTGGCACCGACCCTCTTCACCATCTTTTTTAGCATGATGTTGAAGCAGGCCACAGTGGACCTCGATGATGACGATGCAGTGTACATCAGGTATCGTCTCGATGGCAGCCTGTTCAACCTCAGACGACTGCAGGCCCACACGAAAACCCTAGACCAACTGATTCGTGAGCTGCTTTTTGCTGATGATGCTGCCCTCGTTGCACACACAGAGAGAGCCCTGCAGCGCATCACGTCTTGCTTCGCAGATGCTGCCCAGCTCTTTGGACTCGAGGTCAGTCTGAAAAAGACAGAGGTCCTCCATCAGCCAGCACCCAAGACAGTGTATCGCCCTCCTCACATCACCATTGGCGAGTCTGAACTAAAGTCAGTGCACCAGTTTACTTACCTTGGCTGCATTATCACGTCGGACGCCAAGCTGGACAAGGAGCTTGACAGCAGGCTGGCAAAAGCGAACAGTGCTTTCGGGCGACTTTTCAAGCGGGTGTGGCACAATCAACAGCTGAAAACAGGCACCAAGATCAGCGTGTACAGAGCTGTGGTCCTCACCACCCTGCTGTATGGTTCCGAGACCTGGGCCCTCTACCGCAGCCAACTACGACTCCTCGAACGCTTCCACCAGCGCTGCCTGCGTACCATCCTGGGCATTCACTGGAGTGACTATGTCACCAACGTCGAGGTCCTTGAACAGGCTGAAACTGTGAGCATCGAGGCTTTGCTGCTGCGGACACAGCTCCGCTGGGCGGGGCATGTCTCCAGGATGGAGGATCATCGCCTACCAAAGATCACCCTGTTCGGCGAGCTTGCTACTGGACACCGTGACAGAGGGGCACCAAAGAAGAGATACAAAGACTGTCTCAAGAAGTCACTTAGTGCCTGCCAAATCGACCACCACCAGTGGTCTTCGCTTGCTGCGGACCGTGACACCTGGCGCTCCACCATTTACAAGGCAGCTGTCTCCTTTGAGGACTCTCGCAGAGCTAGCCTTAAGGACAAGCGGCTCAGGAGAAAAAACAGAGATGCCGCAGCTCAGAACCCTGGCCAGACCTTCCCCTGCAGCCACTGCGGTCGAACCTGCCTGTCTCGGATTGGCCTCCGCAGCCACGAACAAGCCTGCAGACGTCGTGGGCAACTCCTATAAAATCTTCGTTCGCGAAGTCAAGCCAAGAGAGAGAGAGTTACGTGTTTCGTTCTGATTGGTTGCGTTGTATGATTTTCTTGGATTATTCTGGAAATTGGTGTATTATAAAAGATTGGTGCAGGAAAACACATTCATACATTGTCTTGCATTGTCAATTGCAGAGACACACAGTTTATTGTAGGTACGTGGCCCGCATAGGGTGTACTTTGTGTGAGACGCAGCGTAACAGTGGTGTACGTTGCATGAGAAACTTTGTGTCGGCAGTGTGGACATTTGCAGAAGAGACTTTGTATCAGTGTTGGTGCATTTGGAAATGCATTGTGTGGAGATCGCATCGCTAAATTAAAATATTGTTGGAACTGTTACTCCAGTATTGTCTATATCCTTAAGCCACGTGTGACGGGTTGCAGCTGAATGAAGTTTATTTAAAAGAACCTTACATGCATGCTTCTGGTGTGTTTATCATACTACGACCCAAACACGTAATAGCGGCATTACTTGATGCAATGAATTCAGCTTGCAAGACTATGACTTAAAGATATATACATTGAGTTGGAGCGCGTGCATGTGTGTTTCACGCTGTGTGTTGTGTGTGATATTTCAATAACTGAATATGGTAACAATTTCAAGTACAATTTCAGGAATATTTTTTTACTTGTCTCATTGTCAGTCGTTGTAACCGGTGTCCCCCATTTAACCATATAATTTTTAATGATCTGTTGTAAAATGCACACTTTGTTTTTATATGTAGGTAGTGTACTTTGCAGCAACAGCAAGCATGAAAAATGGGACATGTGCTAACTGCTTCCTACATGAGAAATAAAGTTTCATTTCATTTCAAGAATCTAAAAGTTTAAAAGAAGGTCACTATGAAAACTTGAGTGTAATGTATGATAAACTTGATGCGTGCTATAGTAACAGGCACCATCTTACAAAGTTGCAAACACTGCTTAGCAGATAATTATAACTCTTTCAAGAAGTCCCCACCCGGGTCTGCCCTGGGGGACTTGGGTGGGGTTAGGTACTTTTTAGTTCCCAGGGTCACCCTGGTCAGCCCCACAGGGTGGGTTTCCTTTCTATTCTGGGGCATGTGTTTCTGTCTACCCTTGGTCCATTCACCTGTATTTGTCTTTTTAAAACTCTCCCTACTGTCTGCGCTGCCTGTAGCTCTTGATATTGGATGTGTGTTGCTAAATGGTCACAGCTTTATTTAGGCCCCATGATGTAGGTTTATTTAACGTATTTGACCGGCTGGCGACATACATTCAATTTTCTGTTTAGTTTTTTTTTTTTTTCACAAGCAGTGCAGGCACGTCCTGAGAAAGCCTTGTTGCTGTCGGGACGTTAAGCAATGTACAATCAATCAATCAATCTTTCAAGAAGTTTCCACTTTGATCTGAGAGAGGTCTTCTGATATGCACTGTCTGCGGGTCATAGATGGACTATGAGACTTGAGAGCTCAAAGATAGCACTAGATTAGCTTGGCACCTTTAGGTGCCAAAGTATTCTAGCACTACCCTTGAACTATCATAGTCTGTTCCATCCATAGGTGTCCTTGTACTTTAATTTGGAGTGAATGAGTTAAAAATAAAATGCAAGGAATTTTGTTGTGTAAGATAATTTAAACATAATACTAAATAAACAAAAGCCTTGAAACAGACATCAACTTACTCCTTATTGCTGCGTTCTCCCAGTGAAGTGTACACAACAGGTGGCCGCTGACCAGCTGCAGACGTGCAGAAGGTGGGGTTCTTTTCTGGATGCACCTTGTTCACCTCAGGAGGATGAGTGCCATTTGTCTTCTCCCCACCATGAGGCCCAGACATAGACAGATTCAGAGCTGCAAGGCAAAATATGTCATACACATGAGTGTGACCAGTGGTCAGTTGCATGAGTGAAGCTTAAATCTCACGCAAGACACTAACCCATTTAGCCCCAACACCCTACAACAGGAGTTGTGATTGACCATGATAAAATTCAAAGGTAGTGCCAGATTGGCATGGCGTCTTTGTTTTGAAAGTCGTCAGGGTAGGGGACAGACGGACATGCAGTGGAATGAGTTCCAGATGCAAGGGGCTGGATAACCGAAGGAATCAGCAGTTTTTAGGTGGACACTGGGCTTATTAGTAATGTGACCAAAAAGAAAATGTTATTGACACTAAAGATAGAAATAACCGCCGTACAAGTTAAGTTTAATTTTCATATGAAAAATGTTGATGGCATCAGCTTTTATTTACCTTCCTCTTGAATGTCTTGGTTGTAGAAATCACCAAACAACCTGTAAAATGCACAATATTAACTCATTCAGCCTGACGCACATATTTCCCAAATTTTGGAGGCGTCATCTAATGACTATGCCCGAGTTGCAGGAGATGGATCGACCATAACTCAAGGGCAGTGCCAAATTAGCTTTGGTGCCAACAGGTTCCAAGCTAATCTGGCACTACCCTTGAATTATCATGGTTGACCCATCTTCTGCTGTAGTGCGTCACGGCTGAATGGGTTAAAGGTTTCAATCATTACTTGATGCAATAAATTCAGCTTGCAAGACAACCAGCATTAACGTTCAATGTTATTTTCTTAACACAAATCAGGATGACCATTTAATTGGACACAAGCATATTGCTGCATCACTTATTGCCATAGCTGATCTCTGGTACGTGCACAGATAGTTTCCTTCAAACATGTCAACAAGTTTGCACCATAAAAAGTGAATGTTCTGGTCTTCGGGCTGTGTCACGTTCTGCTGAAGCTGACCTGAATTAAATTTTAGTTTGTCATAGTCCTATGCTGACCTTTGTGATGTGCCATTTGACTCTTTTCCTGCAGAAACAGGTTTACTGTGTGCTGACAATGGTGTTTCAGACACAGACGTTGGTGGTTCTGATGTCTGTTTTCTATTTTCTGCGCCCCCATTCTCTTGGCTTTCGGGGGTTCCATGGAGAGCAGGACTTGTGCCATTCTGAATATCTGCTGCAGCTTGGTGAGGAGACTGCCCAAAAAAGGAAATGGAACATCAAGTTTGCATGCACAAAAAGTGAGGAAGTATGCTTAAACATGTACTTATGACAGCAAAAATGAAAGTGGACCCAAATTCTTCTGTTAGTGTTATGTAAAGTTTGTTAGAAGTGAAGTGATGTACATCAAAACAGCATTGCCAGGGCTAAAGAGACAGAGTAGCTGTACAGAATTTCCTTAACATGGGTGACAGTGCGAAAAAATTCAATGACTGAAAACAGCCCTATAACCAATGGCCAGGGGCTGATGAGCATTATACGTAATAATACCTCTTGCCCATGGAAAAGGTTGGCTGGAGGGCTGTTCTGTCTGAACCAGAACGCTAAATTCAGCTTTCTGGGATTTTGAAAAAGCTGACTCCGTCTCCAGGACTGAAAACTGTCACCTATCACTGCGTTATAATTATATCCAACCTTGTAATAAACGAAGTAATATTGTGACAGGGAAGTGGATGTAAGATGCTGGGAAGGGATGGGGTGGGTTAAAGTAGTGTATAATTGTGCGCGTGTCTGAGAGAGAGAGGGTGCTGTTGTGCATGCGCAGTGAGTCCAGTGTTTTTCTGGAGAACAGCGCTATACAAGAGCTATGTATTATTATTATTATTTAAGTTTACTCTACATGTAATTTTACTTTAACCCTTTTATAACCCCAAGGTCCCATTTTTCAAAATTTGGAGGTGTTGCCAAACAACTATGTACAGTTGCAGGAGATTGCTTGACCATGATAATTCAAGGGTAGTGCCAGATTAGCTTGGCGCCAACAGGTGCCAAGCTAATCTGGCACTACCCTTTAATTATCGTAGTCAAGCTATCAACTGCTGTAGGGATCTGGGGCTAAAAGGGTTAACCCTGCAGGAATCATCACGACTAAAAACACTACCAACACCCAAAGGACTAACCAATTCACTGAATCCAAGCGCCACATGGTTGCAAATAACACCAAGGGAGGCAATTTCAATTGAACCTAAAGTACTATGACCAAACTTTAGTCAGTATACTCTAGCAAGGTCTTTTGTATGGCAAATAGTTAGTTAGTTATTTGGGTTTAACGCCGAGCAGGCGACTAAGGCCATCTCACGGCGGGATGGGTAAAAATCTGGTCAGCCAGACTAAAAGCAAGGTCTTAAGACAAGATGTAAATATAGATTAAAAATCTCAGGCTAAAATGTCGCACATGTCTGGAAATTGTATGGCAAAGCTAAAGACTATGCACAAGAAGTTGTCTAATGACTGCAACCACAGATAGGTGGGTTAGTATCTCAGTGAGATCTCTCTTGACTTACAGTTGAACGAAAGGGACTATTAGGATGGTGCTTGCGTGACCACACAGTTTTCCAAGTGTCCAGTTTGCGACCTTTGTACTTGACCTGCAAAACCACAAAGCTGAATTACACAAAAATAATCAAAAGCATGTATAGTTTTTCTTTAACCTTTATCATTCGGAATACACCAGTGTGTGAAATAAGTTTGACTAAAATAGTTCAAGGGTGGTGCCAAAATAGCTTGACGCCTCTAGGCGCCAAGCTATTCTGGCACCACCCTTAAACTAAAGCCATTGGTCTATATCTTTATCTGTAAGTACCATAATGTAGCTTGCATACGGCAGTGTACAAATTTGAAGCTTTTAGCCTCAGTATGATATGAGTTAAGGGGTAAGGGGGTGTTTGTCCCATGCACATTAGCTACAAAATGTACAACGAGTTGAAACAGCATATGCGGATTCCTCCAATAACAGCTGTAATTCTTATTAGATTCGCTCACACAACAGTTAAAAAATCAGCAAATGGACTACTGGACATGATATGACCTAATCTAGCGTTGAAAAGAGCAATAAAAATGTTGACTGGTACACACTACGCACTATCCTAGTTCAAGTTAAACTCAACAGTGAAAGCAAGGGGTTGGTAAACAACACAGTAAAACATTATAGGTTCCTGCATGTGTATAAGTGAGCTTAAAACATTTAACCTCATGGCTGCTTTTCCGAAATTTTGAAGGTACTACCCAATTACTATGTACAAGTTGCACTGACCATGATAATTCAAGGGTAGTGCCAGATGAGCTTGGCACCTGAAGGTGCCAATCTCATCTGGTACTACCCTTGAATTATCATGGTCAATCCATCTCCTGCTGTTGGACGTTGGGGCTAAATTTTGCACACACCACTATGCAAAATATTCTGCTATAACAGAGCACATTACACAGAGGCTTGCGCAGGTTCTGCAACTGAGGCATGCCTGCATGAGTATACATACTGAGGCCCATCCACAGCCTGAGCGCTTGATGGGGTTCACAAGGCGTTTGCAGTGTGTGGCCCAAGCACTGGGTGTGCTGAACTCCTCTTCTGACCCCTGCCAGCGGATTTTCCCATTTGGCAAAAGGTCTGCCTCAAAACGCTGTCCCTGAAAAACGAAAAGTAAAGAGAGTAAAGAAAAGTAATTGTCAAATACTGATTAATGCATAAAATACCAAGAGCAAATACCTTGTTTTGTTTTACAAAATACAAAGCAAATAGATACTTAGATCATACCGTCGACATTGGTCCTAACAATGAATTTGTCTAGTCAAAGCTGCACTTATTTCATTTTCTACTAAACAGTATTGCCATGAGCTGATTGTAGCAATCTGCATTTTAACCCTTTGGTTCTCAGTATCTCTTTTTGTCTAATGATTCCTGGAGGAATCAATCATCGCAACAAAAAGTGCTAGCGACAGGAAAAGGGTTAATTAATATGCTTGAGCCATATGGTCAGAATACCAAAATTTTGCAGTTCTTTGAAAATTACAGATTTGGAGACAAACATAATAACTAAAGGGTGGTGCCAATATAATCTGGCACCTATAAGCGTTGAGCTATTCTGGCACTACCCTTGAACTTTCATGGTAAATTTGAACCTAGTTATGTTTCAGCACTGAATGGTTTATAAATAGTGTCACCAAGCTGTACCCTGTAGTCAATGGACAGCACATTCTGCCCAGTCTGTATGATATCATCCTCCATCAATGCTGACAGTGTGACCCCACGACCTGTCAAAGCCTGCTTGGCTTTCAACAGATCTGCATCTTCCTCTGAGTCATCATCATCTTCCTCATCCTCTCTCATACCATCCTCCTGCATGCTCTGACTGTCATCTGATGTTGCTGCATAGTAAAGAGAAAAAATGTCAATCCCTCGTGCATGCAACCACCGGTACTGTGTATTTTTTGGTGGTCTCCATGCAAAATCATGGTTTTAACTTTCTAATTTTGTTGATGAAACAAGCTCACATATAGATAGATCTACAGACACACATCAAATTGAGAAGAAAAAAATTAACGTACAATATAAAAAACAGTACAAATAGTATTTAGGTTTGTGCACACTGTGTTCATGTTTGTGCGTAAAGTCCCTAGCTGCTACTAAAAAAAACCAACTACAGTGATTCTCAAAACCAAGGATAAATTCAAAAGCTGTAATGAAATCAGGTGCACAAAGAACTCTTGAAATTCTGATGGGCAACTTGTTTATGTTTTGATTAAGTAGAATTCTTAGGACTGGAAAATACAAAACTTTTCGTGTACCAACCCATCAGAACTTGTGGAAGTGTGGAACTCTGTGCGTTGTTCTTTGTTTACATGTGCTTCTGTGGTGACCTTTCACCTTTCGAAATGCTTCAGAAGAAAATGTTATTGTCATCATGGTTGGTTAAAACTGGTTTTTAAAAAGGTAAATTAGATTATAAGACATATTATAGTATGAAAATATCGTATAATAAAACTGGGTGTTTCATAGGTACATTCGTTTGCAAAATGTATTGACATGTATAAGCAAATTCACCGCTTAATATTCAATGCGAGACAGTTACACCGGAAACAAAATGGCTGGCGACGCCGAAATAGACTTTGTCGGTCTTACTCAGGAGCTTGAAACCCAAGAACTTGAGGTGTGCTTTACATTCTACCGTTGTCCAGGCATTTTAACGATCTATTGGTGTCTCCTTAGTCTTGGTGTATTAACATGTGTTTAAAGCTTACGCCAGATTTTACATTCACAATCGACGTTTGCCCCCGCCCGGCATAAGTCTATAGTAGACAGTTCACCTCGTTCAGGTCAAGTTCGATACCGCTCATATGGTTTGATGGAAGACATTAATAATCTGGATTGTTAATAAATACCTTGGATTTGTATATATTGAGATTTCAGCACATGTTCTACGTTCTCTTTATTTTTAGCGCATCAGTTAAAGCATGCAAATGAAAACGTTCGTTCTGTATTGACACATGCCCCATATGTCATCATATAAAACCTAATAGGATGGACATAAATACAATCTTTTGAATCATATATGTGTCATTAATCCCCTTGTGAATGCATCCACCATTACTATGAATAGTACAAGTGGCTGCATGTGCAAGGTGGTCAAGCCAAGGTGACACTGATCATCAGCTTAACTCATTTGAGATGAACTGCACCCGGATACACGGCATCCGGATGCAGTTCGTCTCAAATGAGTTAATCTACATAATCCATAGTATGTACATAGTATTATTTCAGAAATGTTTTCTGTGTGTATATATATTTGTTTCAGGCACCTGGGGGTGTTGGTTCGCCCCAGCTCTATGGACAGCTGCTGACACTGTATCTGCTCAAAAATGACTTGTAAGTTTTGCACAGCAACTTCTTTTTTTTTTCTGACTAATACTATCTATAGGATTTCACCTTATATGATGCTGATATGATTTTATTGCTGTATCAAAAAGTGTTATTACTGGCCATGTATGGCTGATATTTTAGAACAGGAAACCTTTTTTTTTTTTTAAATTCCATGCAAAGATAATCTACATGTTTTCCAGTAGCAACATGATTTATTTTTTCATATTTCTATGTAGTATTGTGGTGGGAACTTTGTGAAGAATCACTAAAAACTTTACTTTAAACAAATTTCTGTTTTGATTTTTTTCTGTTTATTTGTTTTGCAGGTGTAATGCAAAATTTCTTTGGAAAAGGATTCCACAAAGTGTGAAATCAGTAAGTAGCCATTTATACCTTATATGAAAGTCACAGAAAACCAATTGCATTCAGACAATAAACAACATTCAATGTTGTAAAACAAACAAACAATTTCATGAAATAATTATCTAAAGCTTTAAAATGACAGAACACATACTACAGTAGAATCTCTTTTGAACGGTCACAGAATTTTACGGTCACCTGCCGTTTATGATCACTTTTGTGATGTATGTACGACGTTTACTTTATAAAGTACCTTGATTGTACGGTCACCTGCAGAATGTGGTCAACAGTCGGCATAATGGAGCCAAAAACACCTGAAATTTACGGTCACAGCCAGACCGGGGTGGTAAAGCTGTCACACGCGACTTTTCAATGACAGCTCGCTCGATACCTAGCCGGCCGCCACACACTGAGACAAAGCCCAGACATCAAGTCATTACGCAATAACAGATGTGCCATCGGCTAGGCAGCTGTGTGAAATGTCATGTTATCTAGCTGACCGTGTCCACATCTCTTTTTCGAGTAGGTTTACTGTGTGGTCATGTAATTTTCCAAAGTGACCAAAATTTGACTGCTCTTTACCCTGGGCACCGACTTGGCAAAAACTCTCACTCGCCCCTGCAGATGGAAAGGACTCATGAGAATTGAGGGCGTATGTGCGCCAATGCGTGTCTGTGCCATGCCAGTGTGTCTGTCTGTGCCACAGGCCTACATATATCCATTCCAGCACTCTTACACTAATACAGTGTGTACTGTATAACAGCGCTGGGATTGGCTTGTAGGCCTGTGGACTGATATTCCAATTCATGCGTTGATGCGCCAATGTGTGTGTCTTTGTGTTTGTAATTTTTGGAGACTGATGCGTATCCAGAGCATTTGCTTCTTATGGAGATCTATGAATTCCATGACCCGTGAGTAAAAGAATTGCGGCATCAAAACGAAATCAGCAGTGGTTAGTTAGTACTACAATGAGTGCTTTGCCAGTTTCTGTGTGCCGGCCACAAACTATAAAATCAGTACTAACAATTCCATGCAACACATGCTTAGATGAGGAAAAAATGGTGAGAAAAAGAAAATTGTAACACATAAGCTGGAAAAAGTGCAACACATTTTACCTCCGCTCAGTAATTATCAAGACAGTACTGTGATCGGATACTGACCCTAGCACGTTATTGCCACACCCTCCTTACTCCGCCACCACCCGCTCCTTTCCTATTTGTTTAAGTCATGAACACGGCAGCAACACACATAGACATAAGTTGCTCTTTCTTCCTCCCTTACTAGTACGTGTACACACAAACACAGTTTTATTTTCTTTCATCACGATAATGAGAAGATAATGAAACATCGGTGTCACTAGTACATGTATCATGCTTCACAGAAGCATGAAGAGGCGATGGTGGTCACGTTTTGGTGGTGGCACATTCACGATAACGAGAAGATAACGAAACATCGGTGTCACGAGTACATGAAGCATGCTTCACAGAAGCATGAAGAGGTCGATGGTGGTCACGTTTTGGTGGTGGCACATTGATCCAAGTTTAACTATCCCGTTTAGGTCTGTTTACATCAAACCTCCCATGAACGGTCACCTGCTGTATATGGTCACTTTTTTCTTGATGAGGGTGACCCTTCATAGGAGGTTTTACTTACTTACTTACGCCCGTCCCTCGCGCTGGGACCATATGGCGTTGAGGCGCGTCCCCTGGGTGGTGGATAGGGGGTCCCTCGTGAGAGGGGTGCACCGAATGAAATAAGGTGCCGTGAACCAACATGGTCTAAGGGAAGGTGACCCCGACAGAAAACCCCTGGTCCTCCTAGTAAGGGGGTTGGGCGTGGGGGTAGCTTCCCCACCCTGCCAAAAAGGAAATAGCTACAAAAACGCCGACGAAAAGACTAACAGTAATTCCTTTCCTGGAGGAGGTAGGTTCTTCTACCAGAAGACTTATGACGTCCTGTGGTGAAAGCCGGAAGTCTTCGGAAGCCACAGGACCGAGCCGCCTCTCTCTATCCAGGGATACAACCATGGGCACATGGAACGTCAAGACCATGTACCAGAGCGGCAAGGCCGCCCAGATAGCAGCGGAAATGCAAAAGTACAACCTTTCCCTGCTAGGTATCAGTGAAGCCAGATGGACGTAGTCTGGCCAGAAAAGGCTGTTACGTGGGGAGATGATTCTGTATTCAGGTCATGAAGAGGAGAATGCCCCCCATACAGAAGGTGTAGCATTCATGCTGTCACCAGTGGCACAGAGAGCGCTGATGGGCTGGGAACCTCTTGGGCCAAGAATTATCACAGCAGCCTTTAGAACCAAGAAAAAGCTCAAGCTGAACGTCATCCAGTGTTATGCGCCCACTAATGACAGTGACGAGGAAGAGAAACAAGAGTTCTACGACCGACTCCAGAGTGCCTTGGACAAATGTGCGGAGCGAGACATCACCATCGTCATGGGCGATTTTAATGCCAAAATAGGGGAAGACAACACCGGATACGAAGAGGTGATGGGGAGACAGGGACTAGGCTCGGAGATGAGTGAGAACGGGGAAAGGTTTGTAGACTTTTGTGCTCTAAACCGACTTGTCATTGGAGGCAGCATCTTCCCACACAGAAGAATACACAAAGCAACTTGGGTCTCACCTGACCATACAACAGAGAACCAAATAGACCATATCTGCATTAGCAAGAAATTTAGAAGATCCCTTCAAGATGTTCGAGTGAGGAGGGGAGCAGATGTCGCCTCCGACCACCATCTGCTTACCTTAAGAATGAAGCTCAAGCTAAAGAAAAGCCGCACAGAGACAACAAGAAGACAGCGCTATAATGTAGGCCTCCTGAGAGAAACTGGAGTTAGAGAAGAGTTAATACTGGTGCTGTCCAACCGGTTTCAAGCGCTACAGGAGCTAGTAAATGAAGAGGAGGCGGTCGCCACAGAGCAGCAGTGGAAGGCAGTTAGAGAGGCGCTGAACTCAACCTGCAAAGACACTGTAGGGTTCAGGAAACACCATCACAAGGACTGGCTGTCGGCACAGACCTTGAAGAAGATAGAAGTGAGGAAGCAGAAGAAAGCAGCTGTCAACAACAGTCGCACGAGAGCAGCCAAAGTAAGGGCACAGGGGGAATACTCGGAAGCCAACCGCGAGGTGAAGAGTAGTATCAGGGCAGACAAGAGGGCCTACACAGACAGCCTGGCAGCAGAGGCAGAAAAGGCAGCAGGCAGCGACAACATGAAACAGCTCTACGACATTACCAGAAGATTGTCGGGCAAGTATGGCCATACAGAAAGACCAGTAAAAGACAAAGAAGGCAAGCCTATTGCAGACAGAGCAGACCAACGCGACAGATGGGCTGAGTATTTTGAAGAGTTACTGAACAGACCTAGCCCACCCGACCCCCCAGACATCCAGCCGGCAGAGACCGACCTACCCATCAGCTGTGACAGACCCAGCCGGGAAGAGATCAGAAGAGCAGTGGCATTCTTGAAGAACGGCAAAGCAGCAGGGCCAGATGGCATCCCAGCGGAGTCTCTGAAAGCAGACCTAGAGACAACAGTGGAGATGCTGTACCCACTGTTAGGAAAGATCTGGGAAGAGGAGGTGATGCCGGCTGACTGGAAGGAGGGGTACCTAATCAAGCTTCCCAAGAAAGGCGACCTCAGCAAGTGTTCCAACTACAGAGGAATCACCTTGCTGTCAGTACCAGGAAAGGTCTTCAACAGGATCATCCTGGAGAGAATGAAGAGCTCCGTTGACCCCCAGCTGAGAGACCAGCAAGCAGGATTCAGGAAGAACCGATCATGTACAGACCAGATCGCCACTCTCCGCATCATCGTGGAACAGTCTCTGGAGTGGAGCTCCCCGCTGTACGTCAACTTTGTGGATTATGAGAAAGCATTTGACAGTGTGGACCGAGAGACTCTGTGGAAACTCCTACGACACTACGGTGTACCCACAAAGCTCATCCGCAGCAAGAGCAGCTACGATGGCATGACATGTCGCGTGATCCACGAAGGGCAGTTCACCAGGGAGCTTCAGGTCAGAACCGGTGTCAGGCAGGGGTGTCTGCTGTCTCCGTTCCTCTTCCTACTGGCCATAGACTGGGTCATGAAGATGACCACAGAGCACAGACGAAGTGGAATACAGTGGACACTGTGGACACAGCTTGACGACCTCGATTTTGCAGACGACTTGGCATTACTGTCCCACACTCATCAACAAATGCAGGACAAGACCACGAGGCTTGCTGACATCTCGTCCCAAGTAAGCCTCACCATTCACAAACAGAAAACAAAGACAATGAGGCTGAACCCAACCAGGAAAGAACCAGTCTTGCTTGCTGGCACCCCGTTGGAGGAGGTGGAGTCCTTCACCTATCTCGGGAGCATCATAGACAAAAAAGGCGGCACTGATGCAGATGTCAGAGCACGAATCGGTAAAGCCAGAGCAGCCTTTCTCCAGTTGAAAAAAGTGTGGAGCTCCAGAGAGCTGTCACAACACACCAAAGTCCGGATTTTCAACTCCAATGTAAAAGCAGTTCTCCTATATGGAGCAGAGACTTGGAGATTGACAAAAACCACAGTCAACAGAGTACAGACCTTCATGAACAGTTGCTTTAGAAAAATTTTGAAAATCCACTGGCCAGAGAAGATCAGCAACGTCAGACTCTGGGAGAGAACAGAGCAGATAACAGCAGAGAATGAAATTGGGCGAAGAAGATGGGGATGGATCGGTCACAGTCTGAGAAAGCCAGCTTCCAGTATCACTAGGCAGGCATTGTCATGGAACCCCCAGGGAAAGAGGAAAAGAGGTAGGCCGAGAAACTCCTGGCGTCGAGACCTCCAAGCAGACATCAAGAGACTGGGAACCACCTGGAGTAGAATCGAAGGAGAAGCACAGGACAGTAGTTGCTGGAGGTCTCTCGTCGACGGCCTATACCCGGGTAGGGGTGACAGGCGTAAGTAAGTAAGTTACGCCCGTCACCCCTCCCCGGGTATAGGCCATCGACGAGAGACCTCCAGTGACTCCTGTCCTGTGCTTCTCCTTCAGTTTTACTCCAGGTGGTTCCCAGTCTCTTGATGTCTGCTTGGAGGTCTCGACGCCAGATGTTTCTCGGCCTGCCTCTTTTCCTCTTTCCCTGGGGGTTCCATGACAATGCCTGCCTAGTGATAATAGAAGCTGGCTTTCTCAGACTGTGACCAATCCATCCCCATTTTCTTCGCCCAATTTCATTCTCTGCTGTTATCTGCTCTGTTCTCTCCCAGAGTCTGACGTTGCTGATCTTCTCTGGCCAGTCGGTTTTCAAGATTCTTCTAAGGCAACTGTTTATGAAGGTCTGTACTCTGTTGACTGTGGTTTTTATCAATCTCCAAGTCTCTGCTCCATATAAGAGAACTGCTTTTACGTTGGAGTGGAAAATCCGGACTTTGGTGTGTTGTGACAGCTCTCTGGAACTCCACACTTTTTTCAACTGGAGAAAGGCTGCTCTGGCTTTACCGATTCGTGCTCTGACATCTGCATCAGTGCCGCCTTTTTTGTCTATGATGCTCCTGAGGTAGGTGAAGGACTCCACCTCCTCCAATGGGGTGACAGCAAGCAAGACTGGTTCTTCCCTGGTTGCGTTCAGCCTCATTGTCTTTGTTTTCTGTTTGTGGATGGTGAGGCCCACTTGGGACAAGATGTCAGCAAGCCTCGTGGTCTTGTCCTGCATTTGTTGATGAGTGTGGGACAGTAATTAGCAAGAAATTTAGAAGATCCCTTCAAGATGTTCGAGTGAGGAGGGGAGCAGATGTCGCCTCAGACCACCATCTGCTTACCTTAAGAATGAAGCTCAAGCTAAAGAAAAGCCGCACAGAGACAACAAGAAGACAGCGCTATAATGTAGGCCTCCTGAGAGAAACTGGAGTTAGAGAAGAGTTCAAACTGGTGCTGTCCAACCGGTTTCAAGCGCTACAGGAGCTAGTAAATGAAGAGGAGGCGGTCACCACAGAGCAGCAGTGGAAGGCAGTTAGAGAGGGGCTGAACTCAACCTGCAAAGACACTGTAGGGTTCAGGAAACACCATCACAAGTACTGGCTGTCGGCACAGACCTTGAAGAAGATAGAAGTGAGGAAGCAGAAGAAAGCAGTTGTCAACAACAGTCGCACGAGAGCAGCCAAAGTAAGGGCACAGGAGGAATACTCGGAAGCCAACCGGGAGGTGAAGAGGAGTATCAGGGCAGGCAAGATGGCCTACACAGACAGCCTGGCAGCAGAGGCAGAAAAGGCAGCAGACAGCGGCAACATGAAACAGCTCTACGACACTACCAGAAGATTGTCGGGCAAGTATGGCCATACAGAAAGACCAGTAAAAGACAAAGAAGGCAAGCCTATTGCAGACAGAGCAGACCAACTCGACAGATGGGCCGAGTATTTTGAAGAGTTACTGAACAGACCTAGCCCACCCGACCCCCCAGACATCCAGCCGGCAGAGACCGACCTACCCATCAGCTGTGACAGACCCAGCCGGGAAGAGATCAGAAGAGCAGTGGCATTTTTGAAGAACGGCAAAGCAGCAGGGCCAGATAGCATCCCAGCGGAGTCTCTGAAAGCAGACCTAGAGACAACAGTGGAGATGCTGTACCCACTGTTTGGAAAGATCTGGGAAGAGGAGGTGATGCCGGCTGACTGGAAGGAGGGGTACCTAATCAAGCTTCCCAAGAAAGGCGACCTCAGCAAGTGTTCCAACTACAGAGGAATCACCTTGTTGTCAGTACCAGGAAAGGTCTTCAACAGAGAGAATGAAGAGCTCCGTTGACCCCCAGCTGAGAGACCAGCAAGCAGGATTCAGGAAGAACTGATCATGTACAGACCAGATCGCCACTCTCCGCATCATCGTGGAACAGTCTCTGGAGTGGAGCTCCCCGCTGTACGTCAACTTTGTGGATTATGAGAAAGCATTTGACAGTGTGGACCAAGAGACTCTGTGGAAACTCCTACGACACTACGGTGTACCCACAAAGCTCGTCCACCTGATCAAGAGCAGCTACGATGGCATGACATGTCGCGTGATCCACGAAGGGCAGTTCACCAGGGAGCTCCAGGTCAGAACTGGAGTCAGGCAGGGGTGTCTGCTGTCTCCGTTCCTCTTCCTACTGGCCATAGACTGGGTCATGAAGATGAGCACAGACGAAGTGGAATACAGTGGACACTGTGGACACAGCTTGACGACCTCGATTTTGCAGACGACTTGGCATTACTGTCCCACACTCATCAACAAATGCAGGACAAGACCACGAGGCTTGCTGACATCTCGTCCCAAGTGGGCCTAACCATTCACAAACAGAAAACAAAGACAATGAGGCTGAACGCAACCAGGAAAGAACCAGTCTTGCTTGCTGGCACCCCGTTGGAGGAGGTGGAGTCCTTCACCTATCTCGGGAGCATCATAGACAAAAAAGGCGGCACTGATGCAGAGGTCAGAGCACGAATCGGTAAAGCCAGAGCAGCCTTTTCTCCAGTTGAAAAAAGTGTGGAGTTCCAGAGAGCTGTCACAACACACCAAAGTCCGGATTTTCAACTCCAATGTAAAAGCAGTTCTCCTATATGGAGCAGAGACTTGGAGATTGACAAAACCCACAGTCAACAGAGTACAGACCTTCATGAACAGTTGCCTTAGAAGAATTTTGAAAATCCACTGGCCAGAGAAGATCAGCAACATCAGACTCTGGGAGAGAACAGAGCAAATAACAGCAGAGAATGAAATTGGGCGAAGAAGATGGGGATGGATCGGTCACAGTCTGAGAAAGCCAGCTTCCAGTATCACTAGGCAGGCATTGTCATGGAACCCCCAGGGAAAGAGGAAAAGAGGTTGGCCGAGAAACTCCTGGCGTCGAGACCTCCAAGCAGACATCAAGAGACTGGGAACCACCTGGAGTAGAATCGAAGGAGAAGCACAGGACAGGAGTTGCTGGAGGTCTCTCGTCGACGGCCTATACCCGAGTAGGGGTGACAGGCGTAAGTAAGTGGGACAGTAAAGCCAAGTCATCTGCAAAATCGAGGTCGTCAAGCTGTGTCCACAGTGTCCACTGTATTCCACTTCGTCTGTGCTCTGTGGTCCTCTTCATGACCCAGTCTATTGCAAGTAGGAAGAGGAACGGAGACAGCAAACACCCCTGCCTGACACTGGTTCTGACCTGGAGCTCCAACTGCCCTTCGTGGATCATGCGACATGTCATGCCATCATAGCTGCTCTTGATCAGGCAGACGAGCTTTGTGGGTACACGTAGTGTCGTAGGAGTTTCCACAGAGTCTCCTTGTCCACGCTGTCAAATGCTTTCTCGTAATCCACAAAGTTGACGTACAGCGGGGAGCTCCACTCCAGAGACTTTTCCACGATGATGCGGAGAGTGGCGATCTGGTCTGTACATGATTGGTTTTTCCTGAATCCTGCTTGCTGGTCTCTCAGCTGGGGGTCAACGGAGCTCTTCATTCTCTCCAGGATGATCCTGTTGAAGACCTTTCCTGGTACTGACAGCAAGGTGATTCCTCTGTAGTTGGAACACTTGCTGAGGTCGCCTTTCTTGGGAGCTTGATTAGGTACCCCTCCTTCCAGTCAGCCGGCATCACCTCCTCTTCCCAGATCTTTCCAAACAGTGAGTACAGCATCTCTACTGTTGTCTCTAGGTCTGCTTTCAGAGACTCCGCTGGGATGCCATCTGGCCCTGCTGCTTTGCCATTCTTCAAAAATGCCACTGCTCTTCTGATCTCTTCCCGGCTGGGTCTGTCACAGCTGATGGGTAGGTCGGTCTCTGCTGACTGGATGTCTGGGGGGTCGGGTGGGCTGGGTCTGTTCGGCAACTCTTCAAAATACTCGGCCCATCTGTCGAGTTGGTCTGCTCTGTCTGCAATAGGCTTGCCTTCTTTGTCTTTTACTGGTCTTTCTGTAAGGCCATACTTGCCCGACAATCTTCTGGTAATGTCGTATTGCTGTTTTATGTTGCCGCTGCCTGCTGCCTTTTCTGCCTCTGCTGCCAGGCTGTCTGGGTATGCCCTCTTGTCTGCCCTGATACTCCTCTTCACCTCGCGGTTGGCTTCCGAGTATTCCTCCTGTGCCCTTGCTTTGGCTGCTCTCGTGTGACTGTTGTTGACAACTGCTTTCTTCTGCTTCCTCACTTCCATTTTCTTCAAGGTCTGTGCTGACAAAAAGTCCTTGTGATGGTGTTTCCTGAACCCTACAGCGTCTTTGCAGGTTGAGTTCAGCCCCTCTCTAACTGCCTTCCACTGCTGCTCTGTGGTGACCGCCTCCTCTTCATTTACTAGCTCCTGTAGCGCTTGAAACCGGTTGGACAGCAGCAGTTTGTACTCTTCTCTCACTCCAGTCTCAGGAGGCCTACATTATAGCGCTGTCTTCTTGTTGTCTCTGTGCGGCTTTTCTTTAACTTGAGCTTTATTCTTAAGGTAAGCAGATGGTGGTCTGAGGCGACATCTGCTCCCCTCCTCACTTGAATATCTTGAAGGGATCTTTTAAATTTCTTGCTAATGCAGATATGGTCTATTTGGTTCTCTGTAGTATGGTCAGGTGAGACCCAAGTTGCTTTGTGTATTCTTCTGCGTGGGAAGATGCTGCCTCCAATGACAAGTCTTTTTAGAGCACAAAAGTCTCCAAACCTCTCCCCGTTCTCACTCATGTCCCCTAGTCCCTGTCTCCCCATCACCTCTTCATATCCCGTGTTGTCCTCCCCTATTTTGGCATTAAAATCGCCCATGACGATTTGTCCACAGCACTCTGGAGTCGGTCATAGAACTCTTGTTTCTCTTCCTCGTCACTGTCATTAGTGGGCGCATAACACTGCATGACGTTCAGCTTGATCTTTTTCTTGGTTCTAAAGGCTGCTGTGATAATTCTTGGCCCTAGAGGTTCCCAGCCCATCAGCGCTCTCTGTGCCACTGGTGACAGCACGAGTGCTACTCCTTCTGTATGGGGGGCATTCTCCTCTTCATGACCTGAATACAGAATCATCTCCCCACTTAACAGCCTTTTCTGGCCAGACTCCGTCCATCTGGCTTCACTGATACCTAGCAGGGAAAGGTTGTACTTTTGCATTTCCGCTGCTGTCTGGGCGGCCTTGCCGCTCTGGTACATGGTCTGGACATTCCATGTGCCCATGGTTGTGTCCCTTGATAGAGAGAGGCGGCTCGGTCCTGTGGCTTCCGAAGACTTCCGGCTTTCACCACAGGACATCATAAATCTTCTGGTAGAAGAACCTTCCTCCTCCAGGAAAGGAATTGCTGTTAGTCTTTTCTTTTCTTCAGCGTTTTTGTAGCTATATCCTTATTTGCAGGGTGGGGAAGCTACCCCCATGCCCAACCCCCTTACTAGGAGGACCAGGGGTTTTCTGTCAGGGTCACCGTCCCTTAGACCATGTTGGTTCACGGCACCTTATTTCATTCGGTGCACCCCTCTCGCGAGGGACCCCCTATCCACCACCCAGGGGACTCGCCTCAGCGCCATATGGTCCCAGCATGAGGATAGGAGGTTTTACTGTACATTTAATGATGACATACTACATTAAAAAAAATTAAACAAACTGAGATATGGTTATTTTATGGTTGGATGGGGGTGGTGAAGAGTGGTACATTTACTTGTGAACGGTACTGTTGGCTGCATGCAGAGGGGGTTAATATGCTACTCAGAGCATGCCATACAAATTGTGTTCCATCTTCAGGGCAACGGAGAGTTGAGCCTGATCTGGGTTGTTGGTCAGCGCATGTGGCAGCGTGACTATCCAGCTGTCTATGAAGCTCTCAAGAAAGAGTGGAGTGAGTCTGTGAAACCCATCATGTTGGCACTTACAGGTATGCATCAGTATGCAAAGTCTGCTACATTTTTGTTACTAATGTTATAAACTATCTCTCTTTAAAAATGGCATAAATAAAGCTCGCAGTTACCATGTAATAAGCGATTTTAACGTTTCCAAGGGAAATGCTACAGCCACTGATTACATGGAGATCAGCAGTCTTTAAGCACAGGAAAAGTCAAGACAGTAGTTTGATAATTATCTTATCTTTGCGATTCAAAAGTAAAAAAAAAAAATGTTTTTATTTATTTGAAACAGTCATAGTTCATAGAGAAGTTATAAAAACAATATCCTCTGTATTAAATTGTTTGATTTTACCATTGGGGTCTCTTTATTGTGAAGTACACGCACTTGTTTTGTATTTTATTTTGTTTTAAAAAAAAAAATTTTTTATTTGAAACAGTCATAGTTCATAGAGAAGCTATAAAAACAATATCCTCTGTATTAAATTGTTTGATTTTACCATTGGGGTCTCTTTATTGTGAAGTACACGCACTTGTTTTGTATTTTATTTTGTTTAAATAATATATTTGACAGATAATGTGCGGAAACAAGCACTCAACTTGGTTCGCCTTGCTTACTCCTCCATCAATGTTGATGAGTTTGCTGTGTTCATGGGCATGCCTGTTGCTGAGGCCAAACAAGGTGTGCATTCTGATTTTCAGTGATTCTGATTTTCAGTACAAGTAGAGATTCTTACATTGGTGTTTATGTGATAATGTGAATCTAACTCAATTGGTTTCAAAACATTATCCTAGTATACAAGTGAAAGCAAGTATAGTAAGGTTTGTAAACATGAGAGTGAGATTTTCAGCATCACATAATGATGAAAAACACCAATGTAAGGACCCATTTCTTACACAAATTTTCTTCTGTTATGTGTTGGGTGTGGCGCTAGCTCATAGACCAAGTGTGTGCAAGGTACAGCGCTTGGTGTCCCTGCTATCAACAGAAATATTAACAAAGAAAGAAAGGAACCAGAAAAGCTACCTACCTGGCCCTCCTATGCGACCATAAACTCATGTGCAAGGTTCTAGTCAATGAACTAGCCACTGACACTAGTGGCAGCTTCTGCGATGTGAAAGATTTCAGACCTGTCGCCATTTTGTGCAGCAGACTTTGGGACAAGTAGATCCCATGTCATTAATTTATAATGATGGTAACAAGAAAATATGTACATCACTTGACAGTAAAATGACATCATACTCTTGAAGTTCATATTTTCTTTGATGTCTCATGCTTGTGATTCTTGGAAAACACTGTACTCTGTGAGAAGGCTTTTTATCAGAAGAGAAAGTAATTCTGCACCACCAGCTAAATCTTTTTACCAAGACAGATCTGCAGTTGAGATAAAAACATGACACATTCAAAAGTGAAGATCTGTTTCAGTCTAACGACGAAAATAACTCATCTAAAACAGATCTGCTCAACTTACATTGTGCGCTATGATAACTGCAGTGATCTTAGCCATTCTGAGAGTGTGAGGGTCCAAAATATCTTATGCGTCACCACTATCTCATCAGCTAAGTTTATGTGTCATGGTTTCTGAACAGACAGATCGGGGCTTCAGTTCTAGAGCTCCCCAAAATAACCGAGGCCCCTGGCTGGGATTAGTTTGGCACACAAAATAGACAAGAAGATAGTCTTCATCATGATTTTTAACCACAGATTTTGACAAAATGCTTTGTTCTGTGATGTTAGATTAGATGTCATTTTTGTGATTTCAGTGTGTTTTTGGTCTACAAAACTAAACATCTCATAGCATGTATGAGGAAAATTAAGACACTTTGTGCACACATCACTGTTAACGTACCATGGCATATCATGCATGTCATATTTTCAAAGCAAAAATTTACACGTGTTAGAGATGAAATTACCACTTGAAGATGCAAAAAATGTGTGTAATGTATAAATAATTATATAACTGTGTAATGTAAAATGTAAACTATTATATGCCAGGGTTTCTGCTTATTGATCATAAGCTGCCATTTGAAGAAACTGATAAAAGTATTAGTTAGTACCTTTTTAAATGTTGTCTTTTCTGCTTTGTAGGATGTGTACAGTTTTAGATGTTTTCCTTTTCAGCTGCAGTATCTCAGGGTTGGACTTTAGATACACAGTCAAGATTTCTAACTCCTAAGAAGCTGGGTGAGTCAAATATACATGTAATACTTTCTTGAATCTATTCATTAACCCATAACGTCCTGGGCTGATTTTTAACAAATTTGCTGACAGCCCTATAAAGGTTACATTACAGATTAGGATGATGAAACTTTATTACAGTGGTTAAGGCGCCTGCCACCAATGCTAAAGGTGCGAGGTTCGATTACGGGTTCCGGCGTCGGATTTTTCTCCTCTAGTAAGTGTCACCGTTAATTCGGGCGGACCGTCGGGGGTTCTTTCTCCGGGTACTCCGGCTCTTTCCTCCCCCACGACTTTGGTATCAGTTTCAGCCCACTTAATCAAATTTCAAATACAAACGATTTTGAATTTCCAAAAACTACAGTAGCTCGCTTGAGCTTGCCCTTAGCACCACGTGAATGTTCTGTGTTTATGTACAGTGTGTGAGTGAATGCGCGTGATTCACGTGAGCGTGCTTGTTGGGTTTAGTTCGCGGCGGCGCTTTCAGCCGATTTTCAATTGGGATAAAGCGCCTATTTAATGCGCTAATTATTATTATTAATTATTAATTAATTACTTAACGGTAGAAGTTTTGACAGATACAAATACGTCATTTTTCAAACTTGCCGTTGCTAACATACTACAACATGAAATATACTGAAGACATGCAAAACAATATTTAATGCAAACAAATATCATAACTAAATAAGTACAGACACACGCAGTACAGGACAGAAAATGATACTAAGGTAACAATAAACAAATACAAAAAAAGGAAATAACACTCCTCAGCACAAAATTACGTAGGGAAAAGAAAAAAAAAAAGAAACAAACAAAGACAAAAAAACCAAAAAAAAACAAACAAAAAAAAACCAAACAAACAAAACAAAACAAAAACACACATATCATAGCACAGCAAAAACAAGCACAAAGTACCAAGAATCAAACATACATACACACACGTTTGCAGCCGTGTAAATGCACGTACTAACATATATACATTTACATAACCTTTCATCAAAATGACAGGATAAAAAATAATATATCTAAGCAGTTTCCATCAGGTATATGTGTAGTTTTGTTTTAAAGGAGGCAAGGTGGGTTAGTGTTTTTAAATGTTGAGGAAGTGAATTCCATAAAAGTGGTCCCGAAAAGGCTAGGCTTGATTTGAATAAGTCAATGCGAGGTAGTGGTAATGGAAGAGTACTGTTCCTCGAGGACCTTTCACACTGTCGTTGTGGAGTAAATTTAGCTGTTAGATACTGTGGAGCTTTCTTGTGGAGAATTTTAAACATAAGGAGATAGATCATGCATTTTAGTTCAAGGGTGGTACCAAAATGGCTTGGCGTCTCACCCTTGAACAATCACAGTCAAATTTATTTGAAGAAATGGGTGTATCAGGATGAAAACAGTTATACTCTCTTATGCATGCATTACAGTTAAGTCATTCGAGATGTGCCACCTACAGATACATGGCGGTTCGCCACGTATCCGTAGTCGTCACGTCTCGAATGACTGAAGAGTGCCAGTGACCGCATACACAAGGGTGTTAAGCTTAGTGATGCATTCTTCATTTCATGATTTATCATCTCTTTGAGTTGGCATATATGTCCGTGGGCTCGGTGAAAATGGAGTGGAAGAGAGGATTGTGTTTTATGGTTGTGTGAGCTACTGTTTACATTCCAATTATTTCATGTTTCAGAACCTGTTATGTCTGCTGACCTGCCCAATGAACAACACCTGTCAGTGCTCACAGACTATGTTTCTTTCCTGGAAAATTGATGCCAATGATTGTTTAGAAGTTTGCTGAATGTGGGAGTTGTGTGAAGTTAGGTCCCCTCCTTGGACTGCAAAGGACACCGTGGATGTATGCAGCTTGACTGTTAAGTTGGCTAGGTGGTGAACTTGCATGAGTACTTGTATGTTTATGTTCATGTTATGTTTTTGTCTGTTTTTTTAAGTAATTTTGTAGTAAGCACAGGGTCCTCGGGGCGATATCGTCGGAAGTTGGCTTGAGCACAGCAAAAGGTTCTCTGGCTGAAGTTGGCTGCAGTTGGCCCATGCACAGCTGTACACAGGGTGACTGTGGCCAACGTCAGCACGAGGGCCTCTTGCTTGTTGGATATATCTTTACCACGAAGAAGCTGGAATATTAGTCAGACCAGGGAGATGAGCAATCGGACATAGCTGAACAGCTTTGTGCATGCAGGCACAGTTACTCTTTACGGTATTATTGGTTGCATGCCCAAGAGGGTTAACCCTTTGGCTGTCAGTAGCAGTGTTTGCTGCGATGATTCCTGCAGAAATCAGCATGACAAAAACTGCTACTGACAGCCAAGGGGTTAGCTTGACATTTCGCCTGCAAGTTTAATTAACAGTTTGTACCGATTTAGTCATCTTAAAGTGCAGATTTCCATGAAACCTTGTAGGGATCATTTGAATCTATGCCTCTTGCAACAGTGATTTGCTGACTGACTTAAATTGTATGCTGTATTTGTTTAGGTAGAAAAAATTGCGTAGAGAGGGAAAATGGAATTTCTGTTGATTTGTTTAGTAGTGTTAAACAGTTGGAACGGAGACATACCAGTACCTTTACTTTGTTCACACTAACAGCATTGTTTAACCCATTTAGCCCCAACACCCTACAGCAGGAGATGGATGGACCATGATAATTCAAGGGTAGTACCAGACTAGCTTGGCACCTGAAGGCTCCAAGCTAATCTGACACTACCCTTGAATTATCATTGTTTATCCATCCCCTGCCTCAGGTACATAGTCATTAGATAACATCTCCAAAATTTGGGAAATGCGGCCTTGGGGTTAAATGGGTTAAACAGCCACTGGTACTGTAAATTGTTTCGATGGCTGCATGCACAGTGGAGTTAATTCAGAATGCAGCACACGCATTGAGAAAGTGGACATTTTGGTGCAGATACTAACTCGGGGATATATGCGCATACTCTTACAGTGTGACGTCTGTAGTAATTTGGTTTGTCGGTAGCACTTTTTGTCAAAGAGATTCCTGCAGGAATCAACTTCAACCAAAAGTGCTACCAAGAGCCAAAGGTTTAACCCATTGCATCCTGTAGCTGATTTTTTTTTTTTTTTTTTTTTAATGTGCTTATTGTCCTGTGAAAGCTACATTACAGACTACAAGATAGATCAACCATTTCAGTTCAAGGGTGATGCCAGAATGGCTTGACGCCTCAAGCACCAAGATATTCTGGCACCACCATTGAACTATCATAGCCAAAATTATTTCAGTCAGTAGTGTATCAGGATGAAGAGGTTGAACAGAATGTCTTACATTGTTTTCCAAAGTGTCTATCCTGTTATCCATATGGGTCTGAATGTTACTGAAACTGAGTGAAGTACAATCGTGCTTCGAAGTTTTGCTTGGTCAGTGCGGTTGCGTGCAATTTGAGTGTGTGTGGAATTTGATGAATGTTGATGCTAGTAGTGCTAGCGTTTGGAGAGTAAGGCTTGATTTGTGAAGTACAGTGGGGCAGTTTGTTTGGGAAGAGTCGTTTCCTCATGTTTACCATGTTCACACAGTTGATATGTGTTCTGGAAAGTTGTGAGAATTTTTTTTCTTCTAATAAATCACTGTCTTGTACTAATAGGATTGTTTTCAGGATAACTGATATACTGCACAAACACACAAACACACACACAAAACACACACAAACAAAAAAAAAACACACACACACAAACACACACACACACACACACACACACAGAGTACCCACAAAAATAACCAGACATATTCATACCTACAATCTTGCTTGTAGATTTATTTTAGAGTAAAATAATCTGGCAGTTTTCAAATAATAGTTGATGTTACAATGCAGTTGGAATGCACAGACAGACCGTAATGAATTACCCCTCTGAACCCCATGGCCGCATTGCCAAACTCTCGGAGACATTGTCTAACGATTATACACCAGTTGTAGGAGATTGACAGATCATGATAATTCAAGGGTAGTGCCAGATGAGCTTGGCGCCTGAAGGCGCCAAGGTCATTTGGCACTACCCTTGAATTATCATGATCAATCCATTTTCTGCTGCAGGGTCCCAGGGCTAAATGGGTTAAAACATGATTATGAACATAATTATCTGGCATAATATCTAACATACATAACACACAAATGAAGATACAAAATTGCATTCTCTGTGTATATGCGTTGTTTAGAAACTTGATACTGTGGAAAACACAGCAACCGAAATAAAACACCAGAAACACACTGCATGCTGAAGGGCTGCCGAAACCACTGAAACATAAAACGAATCATACTTTGCTGCAGAGGATGGAAGTTCAAAAATAGACCTCGTTCGAGAATTTTGTCAAACTTGCATGTGTTTCAACGAAAACAGATTAAAATCCAAAACATGGGCATTTAATCCACTTTTTTGCATCAGAAGATGTGCAGTTTTGGCCTGCCTCTGAAAACCTTAAATTATATGCAAGAACATTTTGAAACCATAATGAGAAACATATCGTTTAACTTTTGAAATGACAGAACACGCATGTGTTGAGTGATTACTTGAGGCTCATGTGTTCAGAAACCCTGGAAATACACTCCTACCCACACCCCACCCCCCTCCACACCAGATCCGCCCCCGTTTTGGCTTTGAGCTATCATTGTCCATCTGTCTGCTTGCAACTTCAGTTTATGGCTGAACGTGATCTAGTCAGCCTGACATACAACAGAAATTATATTTATCGACCACGATTTGTGTAGATCATGGTCAGGAGTTAGCCTTGGGTAGCGCCCGAGTAGCAGGACGTATCTGTGTGTGATTACATCAGAATAGCATGGCACCTAGGCAAGGGTGCCGGTGTAAAATTAGCTTGGCGCCAGGTTATTCTGGCACCACATTTGAACTAGCATGGTCGATCTGCCTCCCGTAGTAATCTAGTCTGCAGAGAACAACTAAATTTGGGAATTTTGACGCAAGTCCCAGTGCGTAACAATCGATTGATAAAGTGTGAGATACTAGTACTTGTAATAGCTTACCACAGTAAAACCCGTACTGTTTCTGTTCTTGCTGTACCCTCGTGAGCTGGGGTGCAGGGAGGGTGCCTCCACAGGTCTTTTTCATACAGTGGTAAAATGTGCTGTATACTCTGAAAAAAACAAACCCACAGATCCACAAAATCAGTATTACTGTCGTCTAGAACACTGATGCACCCACACTTTCCTGTATGCGTTTGTCAGAGTATGCGCGCGCGTTCCCGAAGGAGAACCATTCGACTGATGCAGAAGTGAATGCTATCAAGTTTTTTTTTTTAGTTGGTCAACTTTTTCTTTTGGTGCTGGTGGTATTGCAGTGCCGTGCCATGCGCGGGCCAACGTCGGCCCGATTGGAATGTCGATAGTATGTGCTGCAGAAGTTACTTTTTCCCCGCAAGTAAAAACACTAGTTGTTGAACCAGGGAGATGACACAAAAAAGGGGACACATCTTGAATTTGAAGCACAGCCTTTAAAAAAAGAAGATACTTAACTTTAAAACTCATTTTTAATGTAGACATACAAACAAGTACAGCTACTTAATCTTTCTTTGTAAAAAAAGATCAGTATCAAAAGATCCTTCAGTTGTCTCTTACTTTTTCCACGCACTGACAAGATATATAGCAACTTGTGCACTTGTTTGTTAGCCTGTTTTGACCCGAAATATTAATACATTGTGTTGTAACTGTCTTTTCCAAGCGTGCTTCTTTCTTCGTTGGGTTATTTCTCTGTGTTGTATTTGTCTTTTCTACGCGTGTTTATTTCTTCGTTCGGATTTTCTTAGCCGTTTGTCAGACTGCTCGTCTAACAAGCGGTATCTCAAGTTGGCTGTGCATGGGCTTACCTGCAAAATCTGACCTCGTTCGTGGTGATGGAGGGGTCAGCGAAGATGTTACGGGAAAACCCATCGTAGCATGGAGCCATCAATGTCAGATTGCAGTACGCCCCCTCCGCCACCAGTGTGTTCAGGATGCAGCTAGCTGTAACATACGGATCAGCCCAGGTCACAGAAAAACGGGAACTACGTCAACAGTGCACAAATTAACCTATTAACCCTATCGCCCAGGAGTGATAGTTCAAGGCCGGGGTCAGCCAGAATAGCTAGTTGGCGCCTTGCGCCAAGCTATTCTGCCATAACCCTTGAAATATCATTGTGCATCCGTCTCCTAAGACGTAATGTAATCTCCAATGAACAACGAACAGATTTGGGATTTTCGACCAGCGGCAATTCGTCACATGTAACATGACAATATCACGTGACCAGTTACAAGCAGTTGCATGGTCCGCGGACAGCGTAAAATAAGGCGTACTGCTTTTCAAACGAACATAAACTCTAGTTTTTTTTTTTTTTTTTTTTTGCGGTTACTGACACGACTAAGAAAGAATAAGAAAACAAACTCACCGGCAATTGCCACTATCACAACAGTCGTCATCGAATTTCTTTCAGGTTTCCCACGAAGTCGTAGCAGTTTGACTTGCGTATTTGTCAGTTTCCCCTTTAGTCCGATCAAAAACCTTGTGTTGTCTTTGGTCTGATCCTCTTTGGGTCTTTAATTTTTCTGCGCGTTTCTTTAAAAAAAAAAAAACACGACCTGTGTTCATTTGTCTCCAAACAAAGTTTTAATTTAAGCCCAGTACACTCAAGATCAGTATGAACATTGTCGTTTCCAGTACTAAATTTGCCCGTGTATATTAGACAGTCACTTAGCGAGCTGAAAGGTGCAAGCTTTCATGGATGTAAATCAGTCAGTCGTTTGTCAGACAACACTGGCCATACGAGTTCAACTCTTTCCCTTGATAGCTATTTTTTTTTTTTTTTTTTTTCAGTTCGCCTGACAGTACATGTATTTATCTCTATTGTTTCCCACGCAGAAGATATTCAGTGCGCAAAAAGTTCGCGGTCGGACCCAAGTCGGCTGCAGTCGGCCCTCGCCCGTGGCTGTGCGCAGGTCAAATGCAGGGGCGGATCTGGGGGAGGGAGGAGGGGTCCAGAGGATCCGGACCCCCCCCCTCCCTCACCCTCCCTCATGGCCCCTGAGCTTTTTGATTTTTCGGCCACTAAGGAAGATAGGTCTGGCATCTTGGGGCCGGCCAGGGGCCAGTTGCATGAGCACCTTGCTTAGTGGCTGGTGCAGGACTAAGCTCGCTCATGCAACCTGCCCCAGGTTGCAAGGCTTCAAACAATAGGTTGGACCCCCACCCCACCTCACCCCTCCCTCCTCCCGAGAGGTAACTGATCCGCGGCTGAACTGCGGTAGACGTCGGCTCGAGACACGTAGTTGGAGTCGACTTCCTATGATTACAGTTTGTGGAGTATGATGGCGAATAATGCTTGGTTAGCAGGCGTTGTTTAAATAGACGGGTGCCTTATAAATAATAGACACCGGTGTTGAAGTCATAATTATTCGAAAAATGGGCGTAGACCGAGTATTTGGCAATCTCAGCTCTTTCACTTCTACAGCCAACGACTGAATCAACCATGACAGCCTAACGAAGGTGTCCGCCCAATGCGCAAAAGGCCATCGGGACGACGTCGGCCCGCGCACAGCTGTACGCGGGTCAACGGCGGCCGAGCTGTGCGCGGGCCAACGGCGGTCGACGTCGGCCCGATGGCTTTGTGCGCATTGGGTGAGTGAATCTCTCAGTCGATCCACCTCAATGTGACTAGTGATGCATGCCTGACAATTGATGACGTTGCCGGAGCTGACGGTTATCGACTATCTATGAAATGCACATTTCTACGGTCACGTAGGTTTTGAACTGCTTTGAACTGCATGTGACACTACACATACACACACACACGCACACACGCACACACCGACACACACACACTCACTGACATATACTGACGCGCACGGCACCCACGGCTCGCACACGTTACCAGCGGCTCTCCGGCCAACCTACCCCGCCCGTCTCAGCAGTTTCAGATAAATGCTCGTAATAATAATAATAATAAAGAGCATTTATATCGCACTGAATCCCCGGGAGCAGTGGGCTCTAAGCGCGTTACAAAAAAAAAAAAAATGTATGTATTCAGAATCTCACTATCTTAAAAAAAATCTACGCACACACATACAACTGAAACACGCATAAAAAACCATTCACAAGTTAAACGCATTTTGATGATGCTGATGCGCCACCACGATGGTGCTACACGGTCAACAAAGGGAAGACCTAAGATCAAGACCGCCACCACGAAGGTGCTAAACGGTCAGCAAAAGGAGAACCTAAGATTAAAGCCACAAAGTCAACTGAAGGAAGACCAAAGATCAGCACCACCGCGATGGCACTACAAGGGGAACAAATGGATGAGCTGTGATCGTGCAGGCCACCAAGATGGTGCTAAATGGTCAATAATCTAAGGATGTATAGATCAAAGTCACCAAGATGGTGCTACACGGTCATTGCTACACGGTCAATGTACATCGTACATTGAGGCCAGAGCTTGCTTTGGCCATGAGCTCGACAGACATAAGATGATCGATTCGTAATGGATCACTTCCCCTACATAACACGGGTAGTGGGAAACATCACGTTTCCCAATACTTTGATCCGTACCAGTGCGCAAAGACCGTCGGGCCGACGTCGGCAGCCGTTGGCCCGCGCACAGCTGTGCGCGGGCCAACAGCGGCCGACGTCGGCCCGATGGCCTTTCGCGCATTGGGGCGTTATTGAGATGACAAGGCGCGTGAGACGGCTCACTCTCAGAAATGGTAATATTACACCATTGCATTGTATGGATAAGAGCTTGTCTTGAATGTACAGCAGATGAACAGAAAAAGAAAGATAAGAAATATGACTTCTTATCCCATTCACATATAAACATGTAGATGCTTATGCGATCACGATGTTTTGAAGTCAAGCTGCACATGTATGTTTCGACATAATGTGCTGATATTTCGAGCCAGTGTTTGTTTTTGATTTCCGTTTTATTGGATAGAAGTAGTCACCACAATTTGAGTTTGACACATGTAGAGCGCCAGCATGTCTAGACTTATGTGTGTGCGTGTGTGTGTGAGTGTGTGTGTGTGTGTGTGTGGTGTGTGTGTGAATGTATGTGTGAATGTGTGTGTGTGTGTGTGTGTGTGTGTGTGTGTGTGTGTGAATGTATGTGTGAATGTGTGTGTGTGTGTGTGTGTGTGTGTGTGTGTGTGTGTGTGTGTGTGTGTGTGTTTGTGTGTTGAGGGGAGGGGGGGGGGGTAGGATGGCTAAATGTTTCTGCGTAAGCATGTATATATTTTACTGCGTGTGTTTGCATGAACGCATTTGTTTTCAACAAGAGACAGACATCCTCAGGTTGGTTCAGTTGTTTTATTCAAACCAAGAGGATTTAACTGGAATGTAAGAATAGGCATACAACAAAAAAGCACCAAACAACAAAACTGTCAAACAAAGAGAAAGAAGACAGACCAGGTCCTTTGTACACTCTCGCTGCAGAAAGCCTGCACGATCATTTGCAACAAAGGACGATAGAAAGATAGACCTCAGTCAAAAAGACAGACCTGTACAGTATGAACACGGTAGTACGTCTGCCCTGTGATGGCAAAAGACGCTAAGTCCATTTTTTCTGAAAAGCGAGATTTTCAATGCAAATTCAACGAAATCTTGCTTTTCACAAAAACAGACTTCACCCCTTCCCTGCCACTGCACGTGCACTGTACGTAGGCTTACATTTTTGTTTCTAAAATCTTGGTTAATTTTAACGCCAAAAGCCACATGGATACAAACTGGTGTCAGCAAGAGACACTGATACTCATGAGCCCCCGCAGTTGCGGGGGCTCATGAGGATCTATGTCTCTTGCAGTGAGATCGTGTTCACATTTTTCTCGACAGTGAAGGGGTTAACGGTTTTGGCCGTCGCCGGGCAGGAGAAGAATGACACCCTGAGTGTCGGGTGCACACATAATAGAAAGAAAAGGAAGAAGACTGCCGATGACGAGAAGATGCACAAGAAGACGTGTACAGAAATCAAGACCAGAAAAGTGACAATCAGCCGGGTAGAGCGCAATTAACCCCTTATGTGCAGGGGAAATGGAAACCGAACGCTACCCAGCTGCAAGAGACATAAACCCCTCATGAACCCCCGCAGTCGCGGGGATTCATGAGGGCTTATGTCTCTTGTTAGTTCCGTGTTCTTTATGGTTTATGTTTTGGTACCGTGCGCTGTGTTTTTCACTGACGCGAGCGTCTGTCAGCGTATAGCGGGTTTAGACGCGCGTTTCGTGATCTCTCGTGGCAGCGAAAGGGTTAAATAACCGACAAAGAAAGAAACGCGCTTCAGACTGGTGGAAAACAAACCAGTTGGATGCCAATGATCTGTTTATGGGTTAATGTGTCCCATTGAAGACTATTGTGCACTTTACATCTCCTGTCAGAGACAAAAGTCAGACTGAACAAGACGAAAATTTTACATTTTGTCACTCGTTTGCAATCAACATATCGACAAAGGCGGAAAAGCATATCATGTGGACGGATATCAGGACGGACACGGAAGCCAAGGGTCCTCGGATCGACGTCTGCCCGAGGACCGTTTGCTTACTAGGCAGTTTTTCAACAAATGTTTTGGGTTTTTTTAATCGGAAGACTTGATTTGCGAAGGTTATTATGACCGTGATCGGAAGAGCAGGGGAAGTTGCATGAGTGCGATTAGTCCTGCGACAGCCACTAAGCAAGGTGCTCCGCTATACCACCTGCTTAGTGGCTGGCGCAGGACTAAGCTAATTCATGCAACTCAGACAATGTGATCGTTTTTCGGACTTTTCGAAATCAAGGATAATCACTGACGAGCAAAACTACCTAGTGAAAGTAAAAGATAGTAAGTCCATTTGTGTGAAAAGCGACATTTTCATTGTATCACAATATAAATTTTGCTTTTCACAAAAATGGGCTTGGTGTCTTTTTGAATGCACAGGGCAGCACAGGTGCGTCATTAGGTGGTGGTGCCTTGTCTACTTCAACGATGACATCATGACGCTCATCATGGCCATAATCAGGAAAGCGGGACCACTGCATAGTCTATTGGCGAAAGCTGAAATTAAAAAAAAAAATTAAAAAAAGAAGAAGAATGACACGAATTCAATAATTATACGATAATACATTTTGTTTTCATTCATACGTCACACGACCAATCACGTTATTCAGCTATTGAGGCAGGGCGCTTTGAATGAGTTGCAGGTTTGTTGTTGTTGTTGTTGTTGTTTTTGTTGCAACCTGCCCTACGGTAAACTGAAGTATCTACATAGGTCTGTTCTCCTAATGCAAAAGACAATAAATCCATTATTATGAAAAGCGAAACTTTCATTGTATTATAATGAAAAGCTCGCTTTTCACAAAACATGAACTCCACCCAACTGCAAGAGGTATAGATCCTCATGAGCCCCCGCAGTTGCGGGAGCTCATGAGGATCTATGCCTCTTGCTGGCACCACTTTGAATCAGTATTCCTGGGACAGCTAAGGTCGTTTGGTGATGATTTAACCCTTTTAGCCCCGGATCCCTACAGCAGGAGTTGGCTTGACCATGATAATTCAAGGGTAGTGCCAGATTAGCTTGGCGCCTTCAGGCGCCAAGCTAATCTGGTACTACCCTTGAATTATCATGGTCAAGCCATCTCCTGCAACTGGTACATAGTCATTGGGCAACACCTCCCAAATTTGAGAAATGGGACCTGGGGGCTAAAAGGGTTAACGACGATTGCAGAAACACAGTCTGGCACTGAACGAGTCATTAACACTTTGGAAAGTGTCTCGACGACGGCCACGTGACGGTACCAGGAATGGCACTGAGCTAGATGGACCATGGACCATGATGTCCAAGGGTAGTGCGTTTAGGCGCCGAAAGTATAAGGCATTACCCTTGAACGTGACGATCACGACACGCCCCTCTCCTCCCACCTATCCCTTGTACAAGTGCTACCACCCATCTCTGCCTGATTCTACCATCCATTGCAACAACTGCCTACAAATAATTCTTTAAAATTTTCTTACAGCAGTCGACGCGATTAAGTTGAAGTGCACTGGTAATTGTAGCGTTCCAGTTAGTGGGGAGGAGCGTAGTGTTGGTGCACTTAGTCTTCACGCACGTTGCGTAGGTGCTGGACACCCTGAGAAACAAAGAAACTCCAGAAAAATGTTATAGGAAAGTTTTGAACGATCAGATACTTTACAAAATATAAGATACTACAGTAAGTGTCATGTAAGGAAAGGCACGTTTCATTAACTCATTCTACCCCAACACCAAAATCCCCAAATTTTGTCGTTGTCCTCTGAAGACTGTACTCTAGTGCAGGACACAGATCGACCATGATAGTCAAGCGTGATGCCAGAATAGCTTGGCGCCCACAGGCGCCAAGCTATTCTGACATCACCCTTGAACTATCATGGTCGATCCTTATCTTGCTGTGGTGTATCTGGGGTAGAATGAGTTAAACAAACAAACAAATCCAACCAACCAACTAAATAACCAACTAACCAACCAACGAGCGAAAGAACTAACCACCCACCCAACCAACCAACCAACCCAACCAACCAACCAACCAAACAACCAAACAACCAACGAACCAACGAAACAAAGAAACAAACAATGTTTTTATTCATTAATTAAACAGATTTGTCATACTGGTTAAATCTTTCACTGATTCACAGATTCAACATAAAATATTGAGATATGGACAAAAACACACAGATGGTTATTATGACCAAGTCACCTCACGCTCTGGCACCTGTCACCACGTCCACAGATTAACGCTAGTATCATAACCAGATCACGCGATATACCCTCTTTATCATGTCCGTTCAAAGTTATTGATTGAATGACCAAAGCATCAGTGGTCGTTATCCCCTGTCAGGACTCGAAACATCCTCGGGCTTCGGGCCGACGTCGGTTTTAGTTGGCTCTCGCACGGCCGTGCGCGAGCCAACTAAAACCGACGTCAGCCCAAAGCCTTTCTGCTACTGAACCGGATCAGCATCCAACACTTGTGATGCATAATTACATACGTGCAAAGTTGATCCTTGTTTGTTCCTGCACTGGCGATATTTGCGGCGAGGTTATAACTGCAGTTCGTGACCACGGCGGCACAGACCGCTGTAGGAGACTTAGTGGTAGTCCCTGGGGGCATAGTGTTGGCGGAGACCACGCCAAGACAGGCCGCCATGAAGACTGTGAGAGAAGAAAGGTGAGGGGGAAAGGGGGCGGGGGGGGGGGGGGGTTACTGAGGATCGCAGACACATAAATTATGATTGTCTTCGTCTTTAACGTCGTCGTCGTCGTCGTTATCGTGGTCTTCGTTAATGTAACAGTCACATATACGAAAACCAACCAACCACTGAGCCAACCAACCAACCAACATACCAATAGTCAAATGAACCCGAACTTGCAGGGACAAAATCAACCAGAAAATGACAATACCAGAAGTCGAAAAATCAACAGAACAAAAATAAATAAATAAATAAACCAATCAATCATTAAACCAATAAAATAATTAAGAAACCAATACATAACTACTACTACTAAAACTAGAGAGATAAATAAATAATGAATAAATAAATACACACTAAGCTAATCAGGCACTATTAAGCTATCTTGGTCGATGTACCTGTTGCTGAGAGAGAGAGAGAGAGAGAGAGAGAGAGAGAGAGAGAGAGAGAGAGAGAGAGAGAGAGAGAGAGAGAGAGAGAGAGAGAGAGAGAGAGAGAGAGAGAGAAAACAAAGCAAAAAAACAAACCCACACAAACAAACTTTGGTGCCTTACCAGCGGTCACGCACACGAGTCCTTGCATAATGACAAAAGTGCTCCAGTTCCTTGATTCTACAGAAAACAACTTACAGTATTTTTTTTTTTTTTAGCGAACTATTTATGAAAGAACAGCCGTTGTCGCAAATGCAAAGATTCGCTCATGACTTTTATACCTGTTCTAAAAAGGTGGATAGTGAGCCACTCATCCAGCTCTCTCCTTCGGCAAGATACATAGACTCACATGGCCTTCTGCACTCACAGGGGTGCTCATGAAAATCTTACTTGCCAAGAACGGCCCCCATTGCTCATCAAATTTATTTTGGGGTCAAGAGTAGGACTTGATTTTTTTAGTTCGCGGTTTGACAAGGTATGTCATGGAAACTTTAATTAGAAAGCAAAGATCCTTGAGGGTCTTTTTTTACTGGGGAAGGCACGAGAATGAGAATCATTGTGTGTTGTTGATGGTATCCTAGGTTCTCTCGCATACCTCCAATTTACATGTACAGCAGTGCCAAATAAGGATGGATGTTGGGGGTGAGTTTGGATAGGAGTGGGGTCGTGATGACGGTGGGTGCGGGGTTGGGGAGGCGCGTGGAGGGTGTGCGTTTAGAAGGAGGTGATCAACCCTTTCGCTGTAGGTAGCGGGTTTTGACGCGATGATTCCAGCAGTAAATCATCGCGACAAAAACTGCTAAGTATTGCCAAAGGCCGGGCTAAGAAACACATCAGTCATGTACGTTACTCGATTCCCGCTACATACGCTAGGTTTCAGTCCCTAAACTATCAAACCGCTTTCAATCTGCGGCAGCAGGGGCTCATGAAAATCTATGTCTCTTGCTCGCTGAGATTTGCTTCTGCTGTATGACTTGTCGTGAACGGGGGTTTATTCGAACCCAGGCTAGGTCTTTGGCCTCCTCCAGCCTGTAATTTTCAGGGTTGAATTTCATACTGAAGGTGTTATTCGTATTGATTAATTGGTATTCAAGGTCAACAATTACCACAGATCATGTTTCTGCGAGGTCACAATCACTGGTTTGTGGTAACCGTTTCACTCTGGGTCGGAAAAAAAAAGTGCATACGGTGGGTACGGAGAGTTTTACCAGGCAGGTGTCTGGGTGTGTGCATTGTGTGTGTGTGTGTGTGTGTGTGTGTGTGTGTGTGTGTGTGTGTGTGTGTGTGTGTGTGTGTGTGTGTGTGTGTGTGTGTGCGTGAGAGAGAGAGAGAGAGAGAGAGAGAGAGAGAGAGAGACTGAGAGAGAGTGAGTGAGAGAGAGAGAGAGAGAGAGAGAGAGAGAGAGAGAGAGAGAGAGAGAGAGAGAGAGAGAGATGATGATGAAACGTTTTTATTCAGGATAAAAAGTTTTAGGCATAGCAATGCCTATCTTCCAAACTGTCCTGCTACTCTACACATATAAAAATACACCAGACGATACATCAAAAGATAAAACATATGTAAGTAAAAAGACCCATCCCCCTCCCCCCCTCTCCCCCACCACCACCACTCAGAGGGGGAAAAAATTTAAAAAAATATATATATATATATAATTATATACACAGGTATGAACCTGACATGTTAATGCAGACAGTCGAACTATTACATAATCTGTAGCAACAGTAGAAAAGTATTAGGTAATAGGAAACTTGTCACTAACTGTACTAACTATACGAAATAGTAGCATAAGGGAGCCGAACATACTATTACGTCTGAAGTAAATATTTATGGAGGCGATCTTTGAAGACGCTAATCTTACAAATTGATTTCAGGTGTGGAGGTAACATATTCCACGCTTTAGCGCCTGAAAAAGACAGACTGGTTTTACAGATGTCTAATCTAATTTTTGGAAGGTGGATCAAACTATTTCTCGTATTTTTCCTATTATTGTCGGAAAATAGAGTTTTTAGATAGGGTGGGGCTTTTCCGTGCATGATCTTGTGCAGTAGAACACAGCGATTAAATTCAAACTGTTTCTTCAATGTTAGTAACTTGAGAGATTTTAATTTTTCATCAGTCGAAGTAGGACTGGGAAGTATTAATTTAATGCCCCGACGATACAAGGAATTAACTTTTTTCATGTGAACTTCGCTGCATCCATCCCAGACGGTAGAACTGTAGTCACAATGCGTTTTGATATGCGCATGGAAAAAGAGTTTACGGATATCAGTATTAACTATATGGCGTAGTTTTGATAACAGGAACAGATTTTTGGAGATTGTTTTGCATATTGAGTCAGTATGCGGCTCCCAGCTTAATTGGTTGTCCACTATAACGCCTAATAAGCGATGCCTAGTTACTTGTTCAACAAGCTGTCTATCTAAGGAAAGTGTTAAAGGTGGTAGGCCATGCTGGTGTTTCTGACGTGTAGTAACTAACATGCTCTTTGTCTTTGGAATACTAATAATCATGTGATTATCACTGCACCAGCCTGCTACTTCATCAAGACTTTGTTGGAGTACCTTATTAATGGTTGTGATATCTTTATCAGATGTGTGTATGGTCGTGTCATCTGCGAACAGATCGCAGTTTGCGTCTAAATGAGATATGCACAGTGGCAGATCATTAATAAAAAGATTAAATAATAAGGGCCCTAGAATAGACCCTTGTGGAACACCGCAAGTTACTAAACCATCAGAGGAATACTTGCCATTTAGCAGTACTTTCTGTGTTCTGTCCCTGAGATAGGAAGATATAAAGGAGACAGTATTTGAGTCAATGTGATAGAATGGTAGTTTTTTTAGTAGGATAGAGTGGTTGACAAGATCAAAAGCTTTTTTCAGGTCAAGAAAGATTGTACCTGATACTTTATTGTCATTTATGGCAGAGAGCCATTTATCAATTAAATGATTGAGGGCAGTTTGGCACGAATGTAGAGGTCGAAATCCTGATTGTGCTGCAGTTATCAGATGGTTTTGCTCCAGAAAGTTTAGAAGATGAGTATGGATATGTCTCTCGAGCGGTTTTGAAATACTGGATAATATGGAAATGGGCCTGTACTCGTTTAGGTTGCATAAATCTTTGCTTTTGGGAAGCGGGATTACCTTCGCTTTTTTCAGCTCGTCGGGAAAAACGTTATGTCTGATCGATAAATTATAAATAAAGGTCAGGGATTCGACGACGTAGGGCAGAGATAGTTTTAAAATCTGACTACTAATGCCATCTGGACCGCAAGACGATTTGTTCTTTAAACTGGAAACAGATTTGCCTACATCTAGCACAGTCATAAGCGGTACTAAAAATGGGCCGCAGGCTCTCTGTTGACTATGGTGACGTAGTTGATGAGAGCAAGACTGTAGTTTACAGGGTTAGGTGTATTTGACTTCGCCAGAGTTTGAGCAACAGTTATGAAGTGAGCGTTGAATGCATCAGCAGTAAGATCGGGCGGAATATTAGGCGATCGTTTACTATTACCTTTGGTGAAATTGTTTATTACTTGCCAGACTGAACGGATGTCTTTGCCGTCGGCAATAATTTGTTCTGCATTTTGCCTCTGTGCTTTACGAACTAGAGATTTGACATGGTTTCGCTGCTTCTTGTATTCAGTAAATTTCTTGTCTCGTTTTAATTCATCTCTTACCTCCATTGCTTGTTTTATCTCATCAGAGAGCCATTTTGGCATAACAGGATATTTGACGCGTTTGATGCGCTTAGGCGCGTGTCTATCCAGAACGGCGAGAAACAGCTCGTACCAGCGTGACAGGGCATCGTTAGGGTTTTTGCAGTTTTTTATATCATAAAATGGTACTAAAGATAGTTCATATAAAAAAGCAGTTTGGTCGAATTTTTTAAAACATCTATACATTATGGTAGTGTGTCCTTTGATTGACTGTTTAGCTAACCTAACAGACAACGTAAAACAAACAGGAAAGTGATCACTAATGGAAATATTAGGTACGCTAACATTTTTTACAACGCTGACATTTGTGCTATATACATGGTCTATCAGCGTTGAAGATGAGGAAGTCACTCTAGTAGGTGACTGGACAAGCTGTTTCAACCCTAAAAAATTCAACATGGATCTCCACGAAGTGTGTCCTTGCTTTTGCAAGTCTATGTTGAAGTCTCCCAAAATATGTACATCACCTTTGGACTCCTGAACCACATCCATCATTAACACAAACTCGTCCTGCCAGGAGGCTGAGGCCGCTGGGTTTCTATATACAAAACCTATAAGAACAGGCGAGGACTTGGTCGTTTTAACTTCTAACCACATGCACTCTATATTAGGGGATTCTAAATCACAACGCCTCTTTGCATAGTTGTTGATGGAATTGTGTACGTACACAGCTAGGCCAGTATGTCCGGGGGCAGATGCATCTCGCCTGAGAATGGAGTAATTGTATATAGCTATGGCATGGTCACTAATGTTAGCTGTTAGATGAGATTCCGTAAATCCAAAATGTGAAATGGTGAGGACTGGTTTAGGAGAATAGTTATATCTGGTATTTTGTGACAAAGGTGATACACATTAAGATGACCGATATTTAAAGAATGAATGCTGTTGCCACCTATTGACATATTAAAGGCGAACGTATAGATAGTCAAGCAGAACAGAGCAAAAGCAATAATAACAGCAAATACAAAAATAAACAAAAACAAAACAAAGAAAAAAAAAAAAAACAATGTGTGGGCTGAAGAAAAATAAAATCGTATAGACACCTAGCGTGTAATTACACAACACAAAGTGTCTAAGTATCCAATTGGTACTAGAGGATTCCAATAGTCAAGAGCTGTAGGCGGTTCAAACCAACTAGCACACGCTCAAACAATCTTCACACGTGACTGCTGGCGGTGACTAGCGCAATCACAGCAGACAACACGCGGTCAAAACAATCCGTCACTCCTTTGTTTGGATTAGCTGTGTCGCCAACTGAGAAACCACTCGAGAATATTATTGTTTCAGCCTGCACAGACGCACTGGTTAGCTTTCCTCCGGAAAGCAGGGATAAGCAAGGTTGTCAAGCAACGCAATAAAAGTCCACCGTGCTTTATGTTATAGTCCAGTCACAGGTTTAAAGATAGGTCCCTTTGGGTCCATGCAACACCATACGTAGTTGTAATAGTTACGAAGGGGGGAAAAAAAAAAAAAAAAGTCACATTCGTGATATAAATGAGACGTCATGCAACAGTCTGTGATAATAAGTTTATGCAAGAGCAAATCACCTTGTCAATCTAAAACGTCATAAAAAGTCTGTATGTCTGAAAGTCTATGTTTACTATTAAAAATAAAGCAATGGATGACATCATCCTCCACTCCAAATATCAGATCAGCGCCGACATTGTGTCGAAAAGACTCTCACAACAGTTAATAGAAAACGTTATGAAGAGCCTCTATCACACAATGTTGTATCGGCATGGTTTCATTCGCTAAATCATTGTTTATTATTGTTATTAGAGAGAGAGAGAGAGAGAGAGAGAGAGAGAGAGAGAGAGAGAGAGAGAGAGAGAGAGAGAGAGAGAGAGAGAGAGAGAGAGAGAGAGAGAGAGAGAGAGAAAGTTTGGCGATTTTGTACATATTGCAATAGTAGGTTTTCACAACGGAGTCTTAAGTTTGTACCTTTAAGATATAAAACGATGTCTGCAACCTACTGTCGCAAAGACGTCCGATCGCTTTGAAATCAACACAGGTTGTTCAGCGGACCATTCCTGCACAGAAAAACCCATTTTGGAGGCGAAACTCGAGAAAACGATTCTTGGTCAAAATGGCGCCGTAACCTCCACACGTCCCCCTTATGGCCAAAATGACGTCAATGGTGACGGAACGCAAAGTCGTCCGATCGCTTTGAAATCAACACAGGTTGTTCAGCGGACCATTCCTACGACACTACGGTGTACCCACAAAGCTCGTCCGCCTGATCAAGAGCAGCTATGATGGCATGACATGTCGCGTGATCCACGAAGGGCAGTTCACCAGAGAGCTCCAGGTCAGAACTGGTGTCAGGCAGGGGTGTCTGCTGTCTCCGTTCCTCTTCCTACTGGCCATAGACTGGGTCATGAAGATGACCACAGAGCACAGACGAAGTGGAATACAGTGGACACTGTGGACACAGCTTGACGACCTCGATTTTGCAGACGACTTGGCATTACTGTCCCACACTCATCAACAAATGCAGGACAAGACCACGAGGCTTGCTGACATCTCGTCCCAAGTGGGCATCACCATTCACAAACAGAAAACAAAGACAATGAGGCTGAACGCAACCAGGGAAGAACCAGTCTTGCTTGCTGGCACCCCGTTGGAGGAGGTGGAGTCCTTCACCTATCTCGGGAGCATCATAGACAAAAAAGGCGGCACTGATGCAGATGTCAGAGCACGAATCGGTAAAGCCAGAGCAGCCTTTCTCCAGTTGAAAAAAGTGTGGAGTTCCAGAGAGCTGTCACAACACACCAAAGTCCGGATTTTCAACTCCAATGTAAAAGCAGTTCTCCTATATGGAGCAGAGACATGGAGATTGACAAAAACCACAGTCAACAGAGTACAGACCTTCATGAACAGTTGCCTTAGAAGAATTTTGAAAATCCACTGGCCAGAGAAGATCAGCAACGTCAGACTCTGGGAGAGAACAGTGCAGATAACAGCAGAGAAAGAAATTGGGCGAAGAAGATGGGGATGGATCGGTCACAGTCTGAGAAAGCCAGCTTCCAGTATCACTAGGCAGGCATTGTCATGGAACCCCCAGGGAAAGAGGAAAAGAGGTAGGCCGAGAAACTCCTGGCGTCGAGACCTCCAAGCAGACACCAAGAGACTGGGAACCACCTGGAGTAGAATCGAAGGAGAAGCACAGGACAGGAGTTGCTGGAGGTCTCTCGTCGACGGCCTAAACCCGGGTAGGGGTGACAGGCGTAAGTAAGTAAGTAACCTCCACACGACCCCCTTATGGCCAAAATGACGTCAATGGTGACGGAACGCAAAGTCGTCCGATCGCTTTGAAATCAACACAGGTTGTTCAGCGGACCATTCCTGCACAGAAAAACCCATTTTGGAGGCGAAACTCGAGAAAACGATTCTTGGTCAAAATGGCGCCGAACATGCTGATGGGCCCTTATGGCCGCCATGACGTCAATGGTGACGGAACGCAAAGTCGTCCTATCGCTTTGAAATCAACACAGGCTGTTCAGCGGACCATTCCTGCACAGAAAAACCCATTTTGGAGGCGAAACTCGAGAAAAGGATTCTTGGTGAAAATGGCGCCATAACCTCCACACGTCCCCCTTATGGCCAAAATGACGTCAATGGTGACGGAACGCAAAGTCGTCCGATCGCTTTGAAATCAACACAGGCTGTTCAGCGGACCATTCCTGCACAGAAAAACCCATTTTGGAGGCGAAACACGAGAAAACGATACTTGGTGAAAATGGCGCCGTAACCTCCACACGTCCCCCTTATGTCCAAAATAACGTCAATGGTGACGGAACGCAAAGTCGTCCGATCGCTTTGAAATCAACACAGGCTGTTCAGCGGACCATTCCTGCACAGAAAAAAACCCATTTTGGAGGCGATACTCGAGAAAACGATTCTTGGTCAAAATGGCGCCGAACCTGCTGATGGGCCCTTATGGCCGCCATGACGTCAATGGTGACGGAACTCAAAGTCGTCCGATCGCTTTGCAATCAATACCGGCTGTTCAGCGGACCATTCCTGCACAGAAAAACCCATTTTGGAGGCGAAACTCGAGAAAACGATTCTTGGTGAAAATGGCGCCGTAACCTCCACACGTCCACCTTATGGCCAAAATGTCGTCAATGGTGTCTTAACGCAAAGTCGTCCGATCGCTTTGAAATCTACACAGGTTGTTCAGCGGACCATTCCTGCACAGAAAAACCTATTTTGGAGGCGAAACTCGAGAAAACGATTCTTCGTCAAAATGGCGCCGTAACCTCCACACGTCCCCCTTATGGCCAAAATAAAATCAATGGTGACGGAACGCAAAGTCGTCCGATCGCTTTGAAATCAACACAGGTCGTTCAGCGTACCATTCCTGCACAGAAAAACCCATTTTGGAGGCGAAACTCGAGAAAACGATTCCTGGTGAAAATGGCGCTGTAACCTCCACACGTCCCTCCTATGGCCAAAATGACGTCAATGGTGACGGAATGCAAATTCGTCCGATCGCTTTGAAATCAACACAGGTTGTTTAGCGGACCATTCCTGCACAGAAAAACCCATTTTGGAGGCGAAACTCGAGAAAACGATTCTTGGTGAAAATGGCGCCGTAACCTCCACACGTCCCCCTTATGGCCAAAATGACGTCAATGGTGACGGAACGCAAAGTCGTCCGATCGCTTTGAAATCAACACAGGTTGTTCAGCGGACCATTCCTGCACAGAAAAAACCATTTTGGAGGCGAACTTCGAGAAAACGATTCTTGGTGAAAATGGCGCCGTAACCTCCACACGTCCCCCTTATGGCCAAAATGACGTCAATGGTGACGGAACGCAAAGTCGTCCGATCGCTTTGAAATCAACACAGGCTGTTCAGCGGACCATTCCTGCACAGAAAAACCCATTTTGGATGCGAAACTCGAGAAAACGATTCTTGGTGAAAATGGCGCCGTAACCTCCACACGTCCACCTTATGGCCAAAATGACGTCAATGGTGACGGAACGCAAAGTCGTCCGATCGCTTTGAAATCAACACAGGTTGTTCAGCGGACCATTCCTGGACAGAAAAACCCATTTTAGAGGCGAAACTCGAGAAAACGATTCTTGGTCAAAATGGCGCCGTAACCTCCACATGTCCCCCTTATGGCCAAAATGACGTCAATGGTGACGGAACTCAAAGTCGTCCGATCGCTTTGAAATCAACACAGGTTGTTCATCGGACCATTCCTGCACAGAAAACCCCATTTTGGAGGCGAAACTCGAGAAAACGATTCTTGGTGAAAATGGCGCCGTAACCTCCACACGTCCACCTTATGGCCAAAATGACGTCAATGGTGACGGAACGCAAAGTCGTCCGATCGCTTTGAAATCAACACAGGTTGTTAAGCGGACCATTCCTGCACAGAAAAACCCATTTTGGAGGCGAAACTCGAGAAAACGATTCTTGGTGAAAATGGCGCCGTAACCTCCACACGTCCCCCTTATGCCCACAATGACGTCAATGGTGACGGAATGCAAAGTCGTCCGATCGCTTTGAAATCAACACAGGTTGTTCAGCGGACCATTCCTGCACAGAAAACCCCATTTTGGAGGCGAAATTCGAGAAAACGATTCTTGGTGAAAATGGCGCCGTAACCTCCACACGTCCCCCTTATGGCCAAAATGACGTCAATGGTGACGGAACGCAAAGTCGTCCGATCGCTTTGAAATCAACACAGGCTGTTCAGCGGACCATTCCTGCACAGAAAAACCCATTTTGGAGGCGAAACTCGAGAAAACGATTCTTGGTCAAAATGGCGCCGTAACCTCCACACGTCCCCCTTATGGCCAAAATGACGTCAATGGTGACGGAACGCAAAGTCGTCCGATCGCTTTGAAATCAACACAGGCTGTTCAGCGGACCATTCCTGCACAGAAAAACCCATTTTGGAGGCGATACTCGAGAAAACGATTCTTGGTCAAAATGGCGCCGAACCTGCTGATGGGCCGTTATGGCCGCCATGACGTCAATGTTGACGGAACTCAAAGTCGTCCGATCGCTTTGCAATCAACACCGGCTGTTCAGCGGACCATTCCTGCACAGAAAAACCCATTTTGGAGGCGAAACTCGAGAAAACAATTCTTGATGAAAATGGCGCCGTAACCTCCACACGTCCCCCTTATGGCCAAAATGACGTCAATGGTGTCTTAACGCAAAGTCGTCCGATCGCTTTGAAATCAACACAGGTTGTTCAGCGGACCATTCCTGCACAGATAAACCTATTTTGGAGGCGAAACTCGAGAAAACTATTCTTGGTCAAAATGGCGCCGTAACCTCCACACGTCCCCCTTATGGCCAAAATGACGTCAATGGTGACGGAACGCAAAGTCGTTCGATCGCTTTGAAATCAACACAGGTTGTTCAGCGGACCATTCATGCACAGAAAAATCCATTTTGCAGGCAAAACTCGAGAAAACGATTCTTGGTGAAAATGGCGCCGTAACCTCCACACGTCCCCCTTATGGCCAAAATGACGTCGATCGTGACGGAACGCAAAGTCGTCCCATCGCTTTGAAATCAACACAGGTTGTTCAGCGGACCATTCCTGCACAGAAAACCCCATTTTGGAGGCGAAACTCGAGAAAACGATTCTTGGTGAAAATGGCGCCGTATCGCCACACGTCCCCCTTATGGCCAAAATGACGTCAATGGTGACGGAACGCAAATTCGTCCGATCGCTTTGAAATCAACACAGGCTGTTCAGCGGACCATTCCTGCACAGAAAAACCCATTTTGGAGGCGAAACTCGAGAAAACGATTCTTGGTCAAAATGGCGCCGTAACCTCCACACGTCCCCCTTATGGCCAAAATGACGTCAATGGTGACGGAACGCAAAGTCGTCCGATCGCTTTGAAATCAACACAGGCTGTTCAGCGGACCATTCCTGCACAGAAAAACCCATTTTGGAGGCGAAATTCGAGAAAACGATTCTTGGTCAAAATGGCGCCGAACCTGCTGATTGGCCCTTATGCCCAAAATGACGTCAATGGTGACGGAACGCAAAGTCGTCCGATCGCTTTGAAATCAACACAGGCTGTTCAGCGGACCATTCCTGCACAGAAAAACCCATTTTGGAGGCGAAATTGGAGAAAACGATTCTTGGTCAAAATGGCGCCGAACCTGCTGATGGGCCCTTATGGCCGCCATGACGTCAATGGTGACGGAACGCAAAGTCGTCCTATCGCTTTGAAATCAACACAGGCTGTTCAGCGGACCATTCCTGCACAGAAAAACCCATTTTGGAGGCGAAACTCGAGAAAAGGATTCTTGGTGAAAATGGCGCCATAACCTCCACACGTCCCCCTTATGGCCAAAATGACGTCAATGGTGACGGAACGCAAAGTCGTCCGATCGCTTTGAAATCAACACAGGCTGTTCAGCGGACCATTCCTGCACAGAAAAACCCATTTTGGAGGCGAAACACGAGAAAACGATACTTGGTGAAAATGGCGCCGTAACCTCCACACGTCCCCCTTATGTCCAAAATAACGTCAATGGTGACGGAACGCAAAGTCGTCCGATCGCTTTGAAATCAACACAGGCTGTTCAGCGGACCATTCCTGCACAGAAAAAACCCATTTTGGAGGCGATACTCGAGAAAACGATTCTTGGTCAAAATGGCGCCGAACCTGCTGATGGGCCCTTATGGCCGCCATGACGTCAATGGTGACGGAACTCAAAGTCGTCCGATCGCTTTGCAATCAATACCGGCTGTTCAGCGGACCATTCCTGCACAGAAAAACCCATTTTGGAGGCGAAACTCGAGAAAACGATTCTTGGTGAAAATGGCGCCGTAACCTCCACACGTCCACCTTATGGCCAAAATGTCGTCAATGGTGTCTTAACGCAAAGTCGTCCGATCGCTTTGAAATCTACACAGGTTGTTCAGCGGACCATTCCTGCACAGAAAAACCTATTTTGGAGGCGAAACTCGAGAAAACGATTCTTCGTCAAAATGGCGCCGTAACCTCCACACGTCCCCCTTATGGCCAAAATAAAATCAATGGTGACGGAACGCAAAGTCGTCCGATCGCTTTGAAATCAACACAGGTCGTTCAGCGGACCATTCCTGCACAGAAAAACCCATTTTGGAGGCGAAACTCGAGAAAACGATTCCTGGTGAAAATGGCGCTGTAACCTCCACACGTCCCTCCTATGGCCAAAATGACGTCAATGGTGACGGAATGCAAATTCGTCCGATCGCTTTGAAATCAACACAGGTTGTTTAGCGGACCATTCCTGCACAGAAAAACCCATTTTGGAGGCGAAACTCGAGAAAACGATTCTTGGTGAAAATGGCGCCGTAACCTCCACACGTCCCCCTTATGGCCAAAATGACGTCAATGGTGACGGAACGCAAAGTCGTCCGATCGCTTTGAAATCAACACAGGTTGTTCAGCGGACCATTCCTGCACAGAAAAAACCATTTTGGAGGCGAACTTCGAGAAAACGATTCTTGGTGAAAATGGCGCCGTAACCTCCACACGTCCCCCTTATGGCCAAAATGACGTCAATGGTGACGGAACGCAAAGTCGTCCGATCGCTTTGAAATCAACACAGGCTGTTCAGCGGACCATTCCTGCACAGAAAAACCCATTTTGGATGCGAAACTCGAGAAAACGATTCTTGGTGAAAATGGCGCCGTAACCTCCACACGTCCACCTTATGGCCAAAATGACGTCAATGGTGACGGAACGCAAAGTCGTCCGATCGCTTTGAAATCAACACAGGTTGTTCAGCGGACCATTCCTGGACAGAAAAACCCATTTTAGAGGCGAAACTCGAGAAAACGATTCTTGGTCAAAATGGCGCCGTAACCTCCACATGTCCCCCTTATGGCCAAAATGACGTCAATGGTGACGGAACTCAAAGTCGTCCGATCGCTTTGAAATCAACACAGGTTGTTCATCGGACCATTCCTGCACAGAAAACCCCATTTTGGAGGCGAAACTCGAGAAAACGATTCTTGGTGAAAATGGCGCCGTAACCTCCACACGTCCACCTTATGGCCAAAATGACGTCAATGGTGACGGAACGCAAAGTCGTCCGATCGCTTTGAAATCAACACAGGTTGTTAAGCGGACCATTCCTGCACAGAAAAACCCATTTTGGAGGCGAAACTCGAGAAAACGATTCTTGGTGAAAATGGCGCCGTAACCTCCACACGTCCCCCTTATGCCCACAATGACGTCAATGGTGACGGAATGCAAAGTCGTCCGATCGCTTTGAAATCAACACAGGTTGTTCAGCGGACCATTCCTGCACAGAAAACCCCATTTTGGAGGCGAAATTCGAGAAAACGATTCTTGGTGAAAATGGCGCCGTAACCTCCACACGTCCCCCTTATGGCCAAAATGACGTCAATGGTGACGGAACGCAAAGTCGTCCGATCGCTTTGAAATCAACACAGGCTGTTCAGCGGACCATTCCTGCACAGAAAAACCCATTTTGGAGGCGAAACTCGAGAAAACGATTCTTGGTCAAAATGGCGCCGTAACCTCCACACGTCCCCCTTATGGCCAAAATGACGTCAATGGTGACGGAACGCAAAGTCGTCCGATCGCTTTGAAATCAACACAGGCTGTTCAGCGGACCATTCCTGCACAGAAAAACCCATTTTGGAGGCGATACTCGAGAAAACGATTCTTGGTCAAAATGGCGCCGAACCTGCTGATGGGCCGTTATGGCCGCCATGACGTCAATGTTGACGGAACTCAAAGTCGTCCGATCGCTTTGCAATCAACACCGGCTGTTCAGCGGACCATTCCTGCACAGAAAAACCCATTTTGGAGGCGAAACTCGAGAAAACAATTCTTGATGAAAATGGCGCCGTAACCTCCACACGTCCCCCTTATGGCCAAAATGACGTCAATGGTGTCTTAACGCAAAGTCGTCCGATCGCTTTGAAATCAACACAGGTTGTTCAGCGGACCATTCCTGCACAGATAAACCTATTTTGGAGGCGAAACTCGAGAAAACTATTCTTGGTCAAAATGGCGCCGTAACCTCCACACGTCCCCCTTATGGCCAAAATGACGTCAATGGTGACGGAACGCAAAGTCGTTCGATCGCTTTGAAATCAACACAGGTTGTTCAGCGGACCATTCATGCACAGAAAAATCCATTTTGCAGGCAAAACTCGAGAAAACGATTCTTGGTGAAAATGGCGCCGTAACCTCCACACGTCCCCCTTATGGCCAAAATGACGTCGATGGTGACGGAACGCAAAGTCGTCCCATCGCTTTGAAATCAACACAGGTTGTTCAGCGGACCATTCCTGCACAGAAAAACCCATTTTGGAGGCGAAACTCGAGAAAACGATTCTTGGTGAAAATGGCGCCGTGTCGCCACACGTCCCCCTTATGGCCAAAATGACGTCAATGGTGACGGAACGCAAATTCGTCCGATCGCTTTGAAATCAACACAGGCTGTTCAGCGGACCATTCCTGCACAGAAAAACCCATTTTGGAGGCGAAACTCGAGAAAACGATTCTTGG
>BTPG01000008.1:89563442-89649264 GCA_036245525.1 Semisulcospira habei | reverse complement strand
TAGCAAAACAAAACAAGTACATACAGTTGAAGCAGTTCAGACACACAAACACACATGACGACTTAGGGAAGTATCTTGACATGAAGAAAGAATTTAAGAAGTTGTGTAAAACAAAACAAGTAGAGTACAACGCACGGGTTTTGAATGAGCTCAACGATGCATGTAACGATGCAAATTCAAGAACATTTTGGCAAAAAATAAAGTCTCTGACTGGCGTTAAGAAGTTGTGTTCTGATGTTATTTCACCACGCGTGTGGTATGATTATTTTCGTAATTTGCTAAATGTGGATCAGAATGTTGATGATTCAGGTTTCAGCAGACAGGCCGAGGGTGTTTTGAATGACCATATATTATCTGATGATTGTGATGGTTGTCACAATGCAAAATTTGACGAGGAAATCACGCAGGATGAAATTCGCAGTGCTATTAATAGTATGAAGAAAGGGAAAGCATCAGGCCCTGATGGCTTGCCCACTGACCTTTTTCATCATGCAGGTGAAATCCTTGTGAAATTTCTGCATCCTTTGTTCAATCGTGTGTTTCAAAGTGCGGAATACCCTGAAAGCTGGACCATGGCTGTGATATTTCCACTACACAAAAAGGGTAACCCTAGAAATGTTGACATCTACAGAGGAATTTCTCTTTTGAACGTTATCAGTAAGTTGTACAGTTTTGTCATTAACAACAGGTTGATTCGTTTTTGTGAAGAGAATGATTGTATTCCTGAGGCTGAAGCTGGCTTCCGTAAAGGGTACAGTACTATAGACAACATTTTTTGTTTAGAGGCACTAGTGCAAAAGTATCTTAGCAAGCAGGGTGGCCGTTTTTACACCATGTACGTAGACTTTTCTAAAGCGTACGACAGTGTGCACAGGACAAAACTGTTGTATCTCTTGTTACGTAAAGGAGTTCATGGTAAGTTGCTTCAGACACTGGAGAGTATGTACAAACATGTAAAAGCTGCTGTAAGGGTTGGAACCAAAGTTACCGACTACTTTGATTGCATGTCAGGGGTGCGACAAGGTTGTGTGTTGAGCCCACTGCTGTTTTCTATCTTTCTTTCAGAATTTGAGACAGAAATATCATCGTGCGGTGCACGTGGCATTGATATTTTTGCGGACCCACTGGGTATCTTCCTTCTTATGTATGCTGATGATATAGCCATTGTCTCTGACTCTGTAGCAGATCTCCAAAAGAAAATTAATTGTTTAGAAAAATACTGTAAAAAATGGGGTCTCACTGTGAACATGGACAAGACAAAAGTGGTGGTCTTCAAAAATGGAGGTTTTGTGAAAAATTGTGAAAAATGGTTTTATGCTGACAAGCAGATTCAAGTCGAGTCCAGTTATACTTACCTTGGTGTGATATTTTCCTCTACTCTGAACTGGGCTAGATGTGTAGAAAACGTAGCTGGAAAAGCCAGGAGAGCAGTTGCAGGCATCAAAAGACTATACTTCAAATTACAAAACTTGCCAGCTGACACTGTTTTTCACATTTTTGATGTCAAGATTAAGCCCATTGTGCTATACGGGTCAGAGGTTTGGGGTTTCCAGAGGCATGATGTAATTGAGCAGGTTCATATAAAGGTTTGTAAAATGGTCCTTGGTGTTGGAAGAGATGTAAAAAACAATATTGCGCTGGGTGAGTGTGGAAGATTTCCTATGTATATTGATGCCTATGTTCGAATGGTGAAGTATTGGTGCAGACTTCTTACCATGTCAGAAAACAGATACCCAAGACAGTGTTACACGATGTTATGTATGCATGATGCCTCAGGTAGATCGAACTGGGCTACGCAAATAAAGACTCTGTTGTGTATGCATGGGTTTGGGTATGTGTGGGAAATGCAGTCAGTTGGAAACACTCCTCTGTTCATTCAGATATTCAAAGATCGGCTGATGGATTGTTTCCGACAGGACTGGCATGCATCCCTTACATCAAACACAGAATACTGCCATTACCACCCAGAAATACTTAGAGCAAGTTACATAGGGCAGCTGACTTCTTGTGAACTCAGGCGGGCAATTTGTTTACTTAGATGTAACCGTTTACCTTTAAACGGAGTATCCAGATTTGGAAAACCCATCACTAATCCAGAATGTAATTCATGTGATTGGCATAAGGCTGAAGATTTGTGTCATTTTCTTTTCGAGTGTCCAAAATATTCCCCTTTACGTAAAAAGTACATTCCACTGTTTTACTACAGATTCCCATCCGATCTCAAAGTTCAGCTGCTGTGTGGAAACCTACATGATAAACTGGTCTTTAAAGTTGCTATGTATATTTCAGGGTGCCTTAAATTAAGGAATTAGAGGGATTTGCTTTGAACTTTCGTTGTTTTTGTTTATTTATGTGCGCTGATGTAATGCTATGTGATTGTGTTCTTTACAACCACCTTCCTGTATTTTCTGGTTGTAAATTGTATTTTGTGTTCATATGGGCCTGATGGCCTGCAAAAACTGAAATAAATTTATTATTATTATTATTATTACACTAACAATACCATCCACACCAATAAATAAATAAATAAATAAACAAGTAATAGACAAACTAACAAAAGAGCGATGTTTCAACGAATTAAAAACTCACAAACAAGGATACAAAGAAACCATAGGGGCCTGACGAGTGGTGCTTTGACAGCGGGTCAGAATACTGAATTGAGCTAGAGGACGCGGTAGCGCGCACCCGGTGGCGCAGCGGATTAGCTCCATACCCAACCGACCCCCCTCCCCCTGGCTCACTGACGACATAGCTGAGGCCAAGCGCGAGCGCCGACAAGCGGAACGCCTCTGGCGCTCATCTGACCTCACCGTTCACAGACAGATCTTCCAAGCAACTAGATCCAAAGTCTGCAGAATGATCTCCGACTCCAAACGTAAACACCTTCAAAACAAAATCCTGGAATCTACTTCTTCCAAAACCCTCTACGCTACCATGAACACACTCCTAGGCACTCCTAAAGACACTCCTCTCCCCAACACACACAGCAGAGAAGAACTCCCGTCCGCTTTTTCCAACTACTTTTCCGACAAAATTCAAACTCTGCGCAACACACTCGACTCTCTGCCTTCCCCTCCTTGCCCTCCCGACACCCCCTTTTCCGGCACCCCCCTCTCGTCCTTCCGCCCCGTCTCTCAAGAAGAAGTCATCAAAACCATAAAGTCCATGTCTCTCAAAACCTGCGAACTAGACCCCCTCCCAGCTTCTCTCTACCGGGACGGCCTTCCAAAACTTCTGCCCTTCATTACCGACATCATCAACACATCTCTTGAGAACGGTTCAGTCCCTGATATCTTCAAGCCCGCCATCGTCCGTCCTCTCCTCAAAAAACACAACCTCGACCCAAACGAACTAAAAAACTATCGCCCAGTCTCCAATCTCTCTTTCCTGTCCAAGCTTCTTGAGAAGGTTGTTCTCAACCAGCTCAACCTCCACCTTGCCGACAACAACCTCCTCAGTCCATTCCAGTCTGCCTATCGCAAACACCACAGCACTGAAACAGCCCTTCTACACATCTTAAACGACCTGCTTCTCTCCACCGACTCAGGCAACATCTCCCTTCTTACGCTACTCGACCTTTCTGCCGCCTTCGACACCATAGACCACTCTATCCTCCTCCACCGCCTTCGTCACTCCTTTGGCATCACTGACTCTGCTCACTCCTGGTTTCTCTCATACCTCTCCGACAGACAGCAGTCCGTCACCATTGACGGCGTCTCCTCCAACCCAGTCACGCTCTCCTGCGGAGTACCACAGGGGTCCGTCCTGGGCCCGGTCCTTTTCACACTCTACACCTCCCCCCTGTCCAACATCATACAGTCTCACCACATACGCCACCACCTCTACGCTGACGACTCACAACTACTAGACAAAGACAAACTCGACAACACTCAGTCACTACTGACTCGCACGGCTGACTGCTATGAAGACGTGAAAAACTGGATGACAGCAAACAAGCTTAAACTGAACGACGACAAAACGGAAGCCATGTTGGTAAGCACTCGCCAGAAACTTTCCCAGCTCCCTCCCTCTCTCCACCTTCAACTCGACAGCACCCCCATCTCCCTCAGTGACTCGGCCAAAAACCTTGGCGTTATTCTTGATTCCTCTCTTACCATGACCAGCTTCGTCTCCGCCACTGCCCAGGCATGCTACTTTCACCTCCGCCGCATCAGTCAGATAAGAAAATACCTCACCACCGAAGCTGCCACCAAACTTGCTGTCTCTCTCATTCTATCTCGCATTGACTACTGCAACTCTCTCCTTTCCGGCCTCCCTCACTCTACCACTTCCACTCTCCAGCGCGTCCAGAACAATGCTGCCCGCCTCGTCCTCAGAAAGAAAAAATCCGACCACATCACACCCCTGCTCAAACTTCTTCACTGGCTTCCCATCCCACAGCGTATCCAATACAAGATTCTGTCTCTCTGCTACAAATCCCTGAACAACTGCGCTCCTGCCTATCTTTCCAACTTACTTCACCCCTACACTCCTTCCCGCTCCCTCCGCTCCGCCTCCGACCCTCTCCGTCTCCACATCCCCCGCACCAAACTCAGCACTTTCGGCCCCCGCGCCTTCTCAGTTTATGGTCCATCCACCTGGAACACTCTCCCACTCTCTCTCCGTCAGAAAGACTCTCTCTCTCCTCCTTTCAGTCCGCCCTCAAAACTCACCTCTTTCAACAGTTCTAGCACTATATCACCACACTCCCCACAAAACATGACTGTCGCAATATATTTCACCATTTGTTGTACGTGAGTCGTCTAAAGCGTGCGCATGCGTGCGCGAGTTGTGAGTGCGCGCTTAGAGTTATAATTATTATAAGATAAGCGCATTATAAATACCGTAATTATTATTATTATTATTATTATTATTATTATTATTATTATTATTATTTAGTCAAAGCACCACTCGTCAGGCCCCTATGGAAGAAACAATGGTGTAGGTAGACCTGGAACGTGGTTAAGTGGTTATGATTTTTATATAGGGCTGTTCATGCCCATCATCCTTTTAAAAACGTCATCATCATCGGTAGATCATCACAATCTGGGGCCTATACTCTAAAAACTCCACAAAGTTCACGAGACAGACGGGCCGACTTTGATAGTGCAAGAGTGGGGCCAAAATCTGGCACCAACCTTGAACTGTAATGATTGATCCCAATTCTCTTGTGTTGTCACTCGGTGTCTAGTGTTCTCACACACACACACACACACACACACACACACACACACACACACACACACACACACACACACACACACACACGAACGCACGCACGCACACACGCACACACTCACGCACACACACACACACACACACACACCCCGCAAATCTTTAACTCATTCGAGACGTGCCGCCTCCGGATACGCGGCTTGTGCGGCACTTCTAGAATGAGTTAAAGTCCTACATTTTGACGATAACATAAATGAAGTAAACTGCCAACCAAAAGACGTCGGCATGCGATCTGTTGTTACTCGTCTCCACCACATTTTTGGTTTGACTAGCGTACGCCTCCACACAGCCTCCGAAGTTGCACCACACAACTGCGCCATGGGGAAACGCGTTCTGCTTAAACGCTACGCCGGTGCCGAGCAGAGTAAGCACTAAAACACAAGATAACTCAGTAAATAAATAAATAAACTCACAAATGGTAACGAAAAAAAAAGAAGAAAAAAAGAGAAGACCAAATAGGTGACTGCCAAGCGTGTAAAATGCAAAGAAACACCCAACAAAGAAATTATCACGCTTTGAAAGGACAAGTAAAACACAAAGAAATCCCCCCCACCCCCACCCTCCACCCCCTAAAAAAAACGCGCTTTGAAAGGACAAGTACAACACACAGAGATATCCAACAAAGTTTAGTTTAGTTACTTGGGTTTAACGCCGAGCAGGCAACTAAGGCCATGTCACGGCGGGGTCCAACAAAGAATGAACAAGTACAACACAAAAAATGCCCAACAAACAAAGAAACACGTTTGAAAGGGCAAGCACAACACAAAGAAAGGACCAACAAAGAATGAAACATGCTTTAAAAGGACAAGTACAACACAAAGGAATAACCAACAAAGAATGAAGCACGCTTTAAAAGGACAAGCACAACACAAAGGAATGACCAACAAAGAATGAAACACGCTTTAAAAGGACAAGCACAACACAAAAGGAATGACCAACAAAGAATGAAACACGCTTTCAAAGGACAAGTACAATACAAAGAAATGCCTAACAATGAACAAAAATCCTGCTTTGAAAGGACAAGTAGGGGAGGAGACCCATGTATGAAACACTTAAGCAAAAAGGTCTCGCGTGACCGACCAAAGAAAGGTAGAATCAATCCGAAACCAGGGTTTGATAGAGATTATATTGATGCATCTTAGGACAAAGCCAAATTTTACAAGTCGAATCGACGAAGAAGCAGTTCTAGTTTGGAAAAAAAGTGACACATTGTTTCATATTAGGCACCATTTGCCTAATACGAAACACCAGGTCTCCTAATATGAAACAATGTGAATATGTCCTTTTACCAGTTTCACTTACATTTTGTTGGAGAATTACTGTTTGAGCGATGGTTAGCACACATTATAGGCTAATTTAACATTAAAAGTGAGTTAAATATAATCAGTCATCTGCCACTGGTCCAACATTGGTCCATCCATCCATCATTCTTTGTATATCTAATTGTGACAAATTTTATCATTTCAGTTGAATTTCTGAGAGACCATCAGAGCCACAGACTTCAAATTTGGCACAGTGATCCTAAATGACAATTGGTCTGATTGTCATTTGCCCAGACCTCCATGAAAGTTCAAGATTACAAAGGTCAATAAAGGTGCGATTTCTTAAAGAATGTTACGATTGTGGTTGTGTTATCCTGTGAGAGTTTGCATGTGTTAATCGTAGGAAACGATCCGATATTTATTTGAGCTATCATGATTACGAATCACGTACCTTTTAGTAAGCTTTTCTCTCGTTTGTACGTAGAGTGGATTTCATTCAGTTTTTCCAGTACGCTCTAGAAAGGTCGCACTGTCTAGTAACCTTGTGTGTGTGTGTGTGTGTGTGTGTGTGTGTGTGTGTGTGTGTGTGTGTGTGTGTGTGTGTGTGTGTGTGTGTGTGTGACGTTGCGTAGTTTGCAACAATTCGCAACATTTTGTTTTTCTGTGCGCGTGAATTGAGCAGCCTTTTTTTTTTTTTTTTTGTTCTGTGAAAGGTCTAGATCCTTCTAGAGCGAATATATAACGTGGTGATAGGGTTACCATACTTTTACGTCTCTTCATTATACATTAGGATTTAGAACTGAAGTTAGCAGCCGAGTTTTTGTAGCCTATTTTAGTGATTCCAGAAAATTCTTATTTATGAGTTTCAGTTGCGTATTTCGTTCCGATTGGTTGCATTGTATTATTTCCGTAGATGATTCTGGAATTTGGTAGTGTATATAAGGAGGGGGCTGGGAAAGCTGGTTCGTACATTGTCTTGCTTTGTCAGTTGTAGAGACACGCAGTTTATTGCGAGAGACGCTGCGTATGAGAAACGTTGTGTTGCCAGTGTGGACATTGCAGAAGAGACTTTGTATCAGTATTTGTGCATTTGGAATTGCACTGTGTGGATATTGTTGGAACTGTTACTCCAGTATTGTCTACATCCTTAAGCCACGTGTGACGGATTGCAGCTGAACGAGGTTTATTTTAAAGAACCTTACGTGCGTGCGTCTGGTGTGTTTATCATACTACGACTACAACTCCACCACGTAACATTTTGGCTCCTCCGACGGGACCTCTTCAGTTGATTCAGTGGAAAGGGTAGCAGGAGAAAACAGCCAGCAGTGAAAGGCAGAGATGGCGACATCGGAAATGTAGACATTCCTGAAAATTGGAAAGGAATGTGGACTCGAAGGAGCTCAACTCCTCGAGTTTGTAAAGGAGAGAGAAGAGAAAGAAGAAAAGAAACGAAAGAAAGAAGAAAAGGAGAGACTGGAGAGAGAAGAGAAAGAAGAAAAGAGACGAGAGAGAGAGAGAAGAAAAGGAGAGATGGGAGAGAGAAGAAAGAGCCAAAGAACGTGAAATCAGGAGACTCGAAATCCAAGCAGAAGAAGCAGAGAAACAGCGAAGAGAGGCAAACAACGAGAAGAGGAGCGAGAAGAGGCGGAGAGGCAGCATCAACACGAAATTCATCTAAAGCAGATGGAGATTGAGGAATAGAGCCAGAGGGTTTCTGAAGCGACAGTATTAGCCAGCAGAGAACAAACAGCCCGTGCGCCAAAACTTCCACCTTTCATTGAAAATTCAGATAAGATGGACGCTTATCTGGAGCGATTCGACCGCTTCGCAAATAGCAACAATTGGAAAAAAGAGACTTGGGCTATTAAACTGAGCGCACTTCTAACTGGCAAAGCGCTTGAATTTTACACTCGCTTACCAAGAGAGGAAGCCGAAGATTATACGCAGTTGAAAGCCGCCCTGTTGAGACAGTACGACTTCACTGAAGAGGGTTACAGGCGACGATTTCGGAACTGCAAGCCTGAAGAAGGAGAAACACCCGACCTATTCATTGAAAGAATCAGAAGCTACCTGGAGAAATGGATAGAGCTGGCTGGCCTAAACAGAGAGTACCAAGACCTGTGCGCCCTCTTTATCAAAGAACAAGTTTTCAGCGCATGTTCTAAGGACCTGGCCGCCCACCTCAGAGAGCAAAAAGACCAGTCACTAAAGGCCCTGGCCGACTTCGCTCAAAGATACCTTGACGCCCACAACATAAAGTTCGGGTCCAGTAAGCCACAGCGTGTGTCTGCACCAGCAGAGGAAATCCACAATGTCAGAGACACCCCGAGATACAAGCCGGTGGAGAACCTGACATGTTTTCTCTGTGGAAAGAAAGGTCACAAGGCGATACGGTGTCCTAAAGACATTCCCCGAGGCGACAACATCAGAAGATCCAACCAAGATCGTGGGATAGCAGGCAGAAGCAGTACCACGTCTCGACACAGAGCTGCCGCTGTATTAGCCAATGATGTGACGTCATCCAATGACTTTGAGTCTAGAGAAACGCGAGTGACACCAGAGCTAATGGACGCATCCCAGTAGGAGATGGGGCTACATTTTTACCAGTCTCAAACATCGCGCTGCCTGAGAATGAAGTGCCGAACATGCCGGTGGTGTCAGGATTCGTCGGCGACACACCAGTGAGAGTGTTGAGAGACACTGTTTGTAGTTGCGTCATCTTGAGAGAGGACCTAGTAACTGAAGACCAGAAGTTACAGGAGTGGACCACCCTCATTTTGGCTGACGGAACTGTAAGGATTATCCCCCTTGCCAAAGTCAGTGTCGACACCCCATACTTGACAGGAGAGGTGAAGGCGTTGTGCGTGAAGACGCCAGTCTACGACCTCATCATCGGAAACATTGATGGTGCCAGAAACGCAGACGATCCAGATCCAGAGTGGAGACCTGAAACATGTGCTGTTACCACGAGAAGTCAAGCAAAGAAGAGTCACCAGACCATCCCTCTAAAAGTGACGGACAACACGGAAGCAGCAGTGGTGAATAAAGACAGGCTGGTGGAGCTACAGAAAGCCGACCCCACGCTTGACAAGTTCCGGGGTCAGACCCAGCCCGTAACGCGAAAGGGAAAGGAGATAACCTTCGAAACCAGAAAATATATCTTGTATCGGATATTTGACAGCAATAGAGACCAACCCGTGCGTCAAGTAGTAGTTCCTGAACCTTTGAGAATGCAGGTGATGAAATTGGCACATGATTCCATATTGGGAGGACATTTGGGAATCAACAAGACGCTCGATAGAATCCGAGCCGTCTTCTACTGGCCTGATATGGGAGGCCACGTCACCCGATTCTGCAGATCGTGCGACATATGCCAGAAGACAGTCTCCAAGGGAAAGGTGCCCAAGGTTCCTCTAGAGAAAATGTCATTGATCGATATGCCTTTCAAGCGGGTAGCTGTTGACCTTGTGGGGCCAATATCTCCTCCGAGTGAATATGGTCATCGATACATTTTGACCCTGGTGGACTACGCTACACGTTATCCTGAAGCCATACCATTGACAAATATCGACACTCCAACAGTGGCAGAGGCGCTCGTCGACATGTTCAGCCGTTTGGGGATTCCTGAAGAGATCTTAAGTGACCTGGGAACTCAGTTCGTCTCCGACTGCATGGAGGAAGTCAACCGACTATTGAGCATCCGTCACCTTACAACCACCCCTTATCACCCCATGTGTAATGGGCTGGTTGAAAAATTTAATGGAACATTAAAGGCTATGCTGAAGAAACTGTGTGCTGAGCAGCCAAGGTTTTGGCATAGATATATCAATGCCTTGCTCTTCGCATACCGTGAAGTTCCTCAGGATTCGACAGGGTTTTCCCCTTTTGAATTACTGTACGGTAGGATTGTAAGGGGGCCCATGCACATTCTGAAGGAGCTGTGGACCAAGGATATCGACGCACCTGAGGTGAAAATCAGCTACCGGTACGTCTTCGACCTGAGAGAGAAGCTGGAAGATACCCTAAGGATGGCTCGAGAAGAACTAGGGAAGGCGCAGAACAAGGGGAAGCATTACTATGATCGTAAGGCAAAACCTCGACGATTCCAGCCAGGTGACCAAGAATTGGTTTCTCTTCCTACCGACAACAAGCTTCTGATGCAGTGGAAGGGACCAAACGTTGTCGACACGGTGGTTGGCATCAACGACTACAGAGTCAAGGTCAACAACAAGGTGAAAACTTACCATGCTAATTTGCTGAAGAAGTATATTGAGAGAGGTCGTCAAGACAAAACACAAATGGTCGCATCGGTGCGTCTTGCTGATGACGAAAGACTAGACGACGAGAACCTGTTTGACCTTAATGAACTCCGACACAAAGAGGATGTAGAAGATATCCAGTTCGGCCAGAATCTGACCCAAACTCAACGAAAAGAACTGAGAGTCCTGACTCAAGAGTTCGAGCATCGGTTTACACCTAACCCAGGGACAACAGATACCATCCAGCACACGGTTAACCTGACATCGAACAAGCCGCTTCGTGACGAGCCGTGTCGTCGGCTTTGCAACACGAGTAAAAGACTGAGGGAGAATGTTGGGGAGACGCCGGACGTGGAAGTTGACAGGGATTCCAGATTGCCAGTTGTTATCGCGAAGGAACAAGAGAGATCCAATTTGGTGTGTATGGACTATGACACTTTTCCTAAGCCGACGGTGTTCGACCCAGGACCAGTAACTTTTGAACTGTGAGAACTGTGAACTGTATCCCATGATTTTGTGATGTTTCTGAAACAAACTTTGACATTGATTTTTCGTTTAATCAATGATTCACAGAACTTTGGAGCGGATTACTTGAGCAGAGCAGTTTAGATGAACATTTCTGTGTCCAGGACAGACTTTTCAAAGGGATATGCCTTCGCTCAGGACTGTTCAAAGGAATTGTGAGACGATTATTTTGATTTGATTTTTGATGTGAGATTGTATTTGTTTAGGGTTTTGTGTAGGTTTACACAGCCACAACCGTATTTTTGAAATTTGAGAAGAAATTTTTGTGAAATTTCATTCTAAAGAGGGGGGTAATGTTACGATTGTGGTTGTGTTATCCTGTGAGAGTTTGCATGTGTTAATCGTAGGAAACGATCCGATATTTATTTGAGCTATCATGATTACGAATCACGTACCTTTTAGTAAGCTTTTCTCTCGTTTGTACGTAGAGTGGATTTCATTCAGTTTTTCCAGTACGTTCTAGAAAGGTCGCACTGTCTAGTAACCTTCTGTGTGTGTGTGTGTGTGTGTGTGTGTGTGTGTGTGTGTGTGTGTGTGTGTGTGTGTGTGTGTGTGTGTGTGTGTGAGACGTTGCGTAGTTTGCAACAATTCGTAACATTTTATTTTTCTGTGCGCGTGAATTGAGCAGCCTTTTTTTTTTTTTTTTTTTTTTTCGAAAGGTCTAGATCCTTCTAGAGCGAATATATAACGTGGTGATAGAGTTACCATACTTTTATGTGTCTTCATTATACATTAGGATTTAGAACTGAAGTTAGCAGCCGAGTTTTTGTAGCCTATTTTAGTGATTCCAGAAAATTCTTATTTATGAGTTTCAGTTGCGTATTTCGTTCCGATTGGTTGCATTGTATTATTTCCGTAGATGATTCTGGAATTTGGTAGTATATATAAGGAGGGCGCTGGGAAAGCCGGTTCGTACATTGTCTTGCTTTGTCAGTTGTAGAGACACGCAGTTTATTGCGAGAGACGCTGCGTATGAGAAACGTTGTGTTGCCAGTGTGGACATTGCAGAAGAGACTTTGTATCAGTATTTGTGCATTTGGAATTGCACTGTGTGGATATCGCATCGCTGAATTAAATATTGTTGGAACTGTTACTCCAGTACTGTCTACATCCTTAAGCCACGTGTGACGGATTGCAGCTGAACGAGGTTTATTTTAAAGAACCTTACGTGTGTGCGTCTGGTGTGTTTATCATACTACGACTACAATTCCACCACGTAACAAAGAAACTAGTTACAATTTTATGCAAAATAAAATTGCCAAAGAAAAACCGATGATAACATTTTTGTTTGCAGCTCTACTAAGTCACCTATCGATAAGGTCAAAGGTCACGGGAAGTAAGAAGGCTTTTTATTTTAGGTTGTTGCTTTTGCAGGTGGTTCGTATGTGAACTTTGCAGTAAGACTCCAGAAGAAATGTGTTGCTAGGGTTTACACTGTCTATACACATTAATTTTATCGGCTCCTTCTAAAGGTCAAAGGTCAGCAAGTGTATGGAAAATGTTCTATGCATGGGGAAATAAAAGCTACTGTATTTAGATTTTCCACCTTAGAATTAAAAATTGATAATAGCTAGCATTATTGACACAGGTTTGTGTACATGTTCAGAGGCAAGCAAATTCAGGGGGAGAGTGGTGTTCCAGGATATATTTTGATGTGTAATTTTCAATTTTGAGAGTTTGGAACAACCCCCCCCCCCCCCCCCCCCCACACACACACACACACACACAACCTCCCGCGCCTCTTCTTGGAAATTGTAAACTGTCATAGAAAAACCCCTCCCGTCGTTTGATTTTTCGACCTGTGGTGAAAAGGTCTCCAGACCTCTCTCCCCCTTCCCTTGACCCCCCACTCGCACTAACACCAGCACCACACACCCCTCGTTTGATAGTCAACAAGTGGTGCATGTGTAGGTCCACACCCTCTTCACATTCTCAGCAGCTGTGACACCGCTGACAGAAAGAGTTCCCATGAAAAGGTCTACGGAATCTCCCTACTGCCCCTTCTCTCTCTACTCAAAGAGAAGTCATTCGGAACAGTATTCATGACATAAAATGCATACTTAAGTATTTTCAAACTTTTGCGCCTAAAGTCAACTTTTTAAAAAAGTGTGCGCAAAAAATGACTAATCGTTACAAACACATCGACCAGTTTGATGACCTTGACCTTTTCTGCAGGTGGAACATGTAGGTAAAGGTGTACTTGTAAACTACAGTTATGTCGAGTTTAAAGTATGTGGATGTTATAGCCATGAGAAACTGCCTTAGACAAACGCACGCATACACACACGACGGCTGAAGAGCGGATGCATGGACGATTGGTGGCTACATTTATACTGTTTTACATTTGCTGTCCACCTAAGCCAGCCAGATTTGCTCTTCGAACAACTTTTTAGCTCCACCCCTTTCCCGCAGACATTAATGCGCCATTGTGTCTGTCTGAAAGCTTTCCCAACAACTGTACGTGTCATTTTAAAGTGATGTAGCGACATAAACTTGGTTTTTGACAAATCTGTCTTATTTACTTCGCTACCACTGGACAAATATTGCTCAGAAATCTTTTTTTCAGTCCCAAGGAACCCTAACCGTCAAATAAATATATGTCACTTGTGTCAGCAAAAAGCCAAAATCGCAATGAGCTACCGCACCAAAGAGGATCTATGTGTCTTGCAGATGGATCCTATTAAGAGTTCTCGGCTGTGAAGGGGTAAAGTCAAAATATCATCAAGCAAAATTTGGAAAAAATCGGGCCTGTGGTTTAAGAGATATTGCCTGCAAAATGGCTCACACAAATATGACCTCTGCGACCTTCACTTTACAGGTCGTGAAATCATTCTGTTAAAGACATCACATATGAGGGTAAGGCATAATTTCCCAAAAATAATCAGAGCAAATCAGAACAGCGGTTTCAGAGGTATTCTCTACCCAATAATCTGCAAAACAAATATGGCAACTATGACCTTCACCTTGGGGTAGAGGCACAGTAAAGATTGATATACTATTATCTAAAATTTGAATTGAATAGGTCAAGTGGTTTTTGACATATTGCCTAGCACACAATTCTGAATAAAACAAATATGGCCTTTGTGATCTTGGTCTTTAAGGCAGTAAATAGATTCTGGTGTGCAACACTCTGTGTCGTCACAAAATGTCACACTTTGCCATTTGGATCAATCGTTTCGGTGTTTACAGTGACCTTGCCTGGACAATAGCATGCATACTAAATGCAGCGTTGTGACCTTGACCTTGACGAAAGTGACATGATCCTGGTGTGGGACAAACTGTATTGAGAAAAATTATCAACATCCAAAATTTGGAACAAACTGACTGGATGGTTTCCGATATATACGCTAGACAAACACTGCTCCTTATAACACTGTTTGATAGTAGGTGCTCTTTGTGTTTCATAATAGGAACAAGATACCTCTTCAGGAAAATACGTGCTTCCAAAACAACAAAACAGTGAGAACCAAACGAATGCCGCTGGTTATCTGATGTCCGAAGATTGCTCTTCATGACAAGAGTGGCTATGTTTAATAAAAATCACAAAACTGATTGCTGATTTAGGTGTCTCAAAATGGCAAAATATAAGCAGAAGGGTCAGAAATAACTTTTTCTCGGCGTGTTTTCGTTTTCATCACGACTGACATTCTTGTACCGGAAATAAGGCTCAGTAAAGTAGCTCTGTATTACTGCACAGACAGAATTTGGAAAAGTTATTCCGTTTCGACGGGAGCAAGACGTTTCAAATAGGCACTGTTTCATGGCCCTTTTTGCGCATTGGGTAAAGAAACACGCTTCGAAAAAGCAACTCCAACACAGTTGTACTTTCCCTTTCGAAGAGTGTTTCTTAATTTTGGGGGAGGGTATTTTTTCGACCTAAACCAAGTGTTGATGGAGTCCGACTTCGTGCCTACGATCGAGTCACACAAATGAAACGTACGCACGTCTATTAAACCTACTCACCTATTAGATGCAAAGCCTGTAAAAGCCTCATTTCGTGTAGAAATATGTGAAACAAATAAAAGAACGCTTTCAGTCGTTCAAAGCGCTTGTGAACACGACGAGTGTCGTGTAAAAATCATACACTCGTATAATTTTAACCGTACCCTTTACTTAGCCCCTTCGCTGCTAGCGGGCGTATATTTTGTTTCTGAAACCTGTGTTCACTGAACGACCACAAGCCACAACTGTCCAGAGCACATGGACACAATGTGGTTTCGGCAAGAGACATAGATTCTCATGAGGATCTATGCCTCTTGCAGTTAGATCGCGTTCGCTTTTTCTCGACATAAGGAGTTAAAAGTAGATTCAGTGCCAAATAATACATTGCAAGTAATACAGACCTATCTTGCTGTCGCGGAATGATTGCAGAAAGCCAACCTCCCCCGATCTACCAACAGACGTTGAATGGGCCAGGAGGGAGCTTAGATCTAACTGAAACCCCGAAGTTTGCCGGAGCTCATTAGGATCTATGCCTCTTATGGATGAAAGGTATTCATTGCGTGGCACCATATCAGTTTAAAGATAATGACTACCGTGTCATCGACAACAATTATTTATGGCAGTAAAATATAACTTATCAGAGGCAATAAAGTGCAAATTAATTTGTGTATGTGTGTGTGTGTGGTGTGTGTGTGTGTGTGTGTGTGTGTGTGTGTGTGTGTGTGTGTATACGAATACAAATGTGTACTGCCCATATAAAGGTAGAAAAGCTAACAATTACTAGTGACACAACAGACATACGTGTGTGTGTGTGTGTGTGTGTGTGTGTGTGTGTGGAGTGTGTGTGTGTGTGTGTGTGTGTGTGTGTGTGTGTGTGTATACATGGAATGCAAGTGAGTATGTGTGTACGGATACACCATCGCGCTTTGGTGTTTGAGTGTGCCAATACAGTCAATCGCCATTTCATCTATTCTTGCTTGGTACCTTCAGATCAACTTGTTTGTCCTAACAGGTACTGGTTGATTCTTCATCCGAGGTACGCAGACGCGATATATATATATATATATATATATACACACACATAATATATAAAGCACGTGCACAAGTTCGTGATATTAGTGCGTCATTACTAATATCACGAACTAATATCACGAACTTGTGCACGTGCTTTTGTACCTTAGTCTATATATGTAAAAGTATTACGATAATTCAGAATTTGAAAGTGCATGCGTGTACATTCTGTATCTATTTTGACGCACTACATTCTCACACGTAAATTATGTTTTGTTACCTAGTTACCTGGGCATTCCCCTGAAGAAGCCCTCGCTGAGAGGGCGAAAATTTGTGCATAGAATAAAAGTGTAACTCCTTCTAAACTACGTGGTGTTTGTGGATCCTTTCTTCACATTTATATATATATATATATATATATATATATATATAATATATATATATATATATATATATATATATATATATATATATATATATATATATATATATATATAATATATATATATACTATATATATATATAATATATATATATATATATATATATATATATATATATATATATATATATAAAGATAGAGATAGAGAGAGAGAGAGAGAGAGAGAGAGAGTCTTACATCGGTGTTTAGGTGATGCTGAGAATCTCACTCTAACGGTTTTTAAACCTTATCATACGAGCGAAAGCGAGTAGGATATATTTAAAGACCACGAGAGTGAGATTCTCAGTATCACCTAAACACCGACGTATCTATTTCATACTCACCTTTTTCTTGACATAAATCAGATGTGAGTTGGTTTTCGGCACACTCTTAACCACAACACAGCCGCCATTGTGTCTTTGGGAAACAACATGACGTCATTTAGTTTGTAATGTGACGTGGATATTTTGGATGTCAGACAAATGTTCCTACATGATGACGTAATAGCGCAATACATGACGCCAGAAAGCCAGTCGTCACTATGAAATGGCGTCATTGCACGTGAGCTGAAAGTAGGTCGTTTCAATATCGTGTGTGCCCGTATCTTTTTGTTGACCAGATTTTCTACAAAACAATATTGTGCACACGTGTCCGTTCACGCACCAGGGTTGTATCACACACGTGTAATACAGCCAAGCTGTATAACACGTGTGTGATTCAGCTTTTCTGCTCAAAGGCATTAAAGAAGGAGGTGTGTAAGAAATGCATGTCCCCAGTCGGAAAATGTCTTCGGGCCCACGACAGGCCGCAGTAGGCCCGCGCACAGCCGTGCGCGGGCCAACTGCGGCCTGTCGTGGGCCGAGGACCTTTGCTTACTGACTGAGCTGGAGCCAAACCGTATATTATGTACGCCAAATGCGTAAAAGGTGATCGGGCCGACATCGGAGCCGCCATTGGCTGTGCGCGGGCCAACGGCGGCCCGATGTCCGTTTGCTTCGGGTACCGGTCTGTGACAGGACAGCGTCGAGGTGTACGGTCCATAATCACACATCACACATTGTGATGTCAAGTGTTGTAACAAAATAAAATTCAAGTACCATTACGTATAAATTTGAGGACACATTTCAGCACCACTTGTTTGTTATGCCTTGTCGACACACCTAATGAACTTTAACAGCAGTTTGGACACAAAAGCACATGCGTAATCGCACTTATTTCTTCTGCGCTGCCGTTGGCGCGTCAATCTATTTTTAGCTGTTTCTCGTCCTGATGACTGAAGTTGTATTTATAGAATGGAGTGGAGTCGTCATTAAATTACTTGATATTAAGGCGACGTGTGCTGAAGTGGATTCTCCTGTATCTAAATGAACCATAACTAGACCTGTGTGTAGAGTTTCGAAACCATCTGTTACAGATGTGTATTTTGAACAGTTACGGTGGCAGTGGGCCTTCAAATATTCACATAAATTTTTTAAATCAAAATAATTTATTATAAACAAAGACACAATACATAAGCACGATGACGACATCGCCGAGTGATATTATGCAGTATTGTTGTTTGACAATAGTTCTGTGTCACAGTCCACAAGACTTATGCGCTATAAACTAAGGTTGACAAGCAAAATTGAATCAAACCTCACACACATTCAGACACACCATTGTTGTTTAACATAACACAATTCTTTCATTGTCGCATTTAAAAATAGTCTTTTTTCTTTCTTTCTTTCTTTTTAAATACAAATCATAAGATGCGATGAAAGAAAAAATGCAGTCTAACCTTGTGGGAAAAAAGGAACCAGAAAATGACGACAGGCCAACTTTGCTAGTGCATGCAGCCACCAAACTGTAAAGATGTGCGGACAATACCGTTGGCTGCTTGCACAAAAGGGGCGGGGGTGGGGGGGGGGGGAAGGGGGGATTGGAGGGGGGGGGTACAATTAGTCAAATCAAAGAAGCGCGAGTGACCCAGATACCAAGGGGAGTTACTCAGCGCTGAACAAGCAAACGGTTAGATCCCATGCCCCCTCCTATCAGGCACCCAATCGCCAGTTGGCGAATAAAAAATATAACAAAAATAATTACAGTATTTGTATTGCGCTTATCTTATAATAATTATAACTCTAAGCGCGCACTCACAACTCGCGCACGCATGCGCACGCTTTAGACAATGACTCACGTACCACAAATAGTGAAATACATTACGACGGTCAGCTTGCGGTGGGGAGTGTGGTGATATAGTGCTAAAACTGTTGAAAGAGGTGAGTTTTGAGGGCGGACTGGAAGGAGGAGAGTGTTTCTGACGAAGAGAGAGTGGGAGAGTGTTCAAGGTGGATGGACCGTAGACGGAGAAGGAGCGGGGGCCGAAAGTGTTGAGTTTGGTGCGAGGGATGTGGAGGCGGAGAGGGTCGGAGGCAGAGCGGAGGGAGCGGGAAGGTGTGTTGGGGTGTAGTAAGTTGGAGAGATAGGCAGGAGCGCAGTTGTTCGGGGATTTGTAGCAGAGAGACAGAATTTTGTATTGGATGCGTTGGGGGATGGTGAGCCAGTGAAGGAGTTTGAGCAGGGGTGTGATGTTGTCAGATTTTTTCTTTCTGAGGACGAGGCGGGCAGCATTGTTCTGGACGCGTTGGAGAGTGAAAGTGGTGGAGTGAGGGAGGCCGGAAAGGAGAGAGTTGCAGTAGTCGATGCGAAATAAGATGAGAGAGACAGCAAGTTTGGTGGCAGCTTCGGTAGTGAGATATTTTCTGATCTGAATGATGCGGCGGAGGTGGAAATAGCATGCCTGGGCCGTGGCGGAGACGAAGCTGGTCATGGACAGAGAGGAATCGAGGATAACGCCGAGGTTCTTGGCCGAGTCAGAGAGGGAGATGGGGGTACTATCGAGTTGAAGGTGGAGAGAGGGAGGGAGCTGGGAGAGTTTCTGGCGAGTGCCTACCAGCATGGCTTCCGTTTTGTCGTCGTTCAGTTTAAGTTTGTTTGCTGTCATCCAGTTTTTCACGTCTTCGTGGGTGCCTGATAGGAGGGGGCAGGGAATCTTACCGTTTGCTTGTCCAGCGCTGAGTAATTCCACTTGGTATGTGTACTATTCTACAAGTGCTAGCCTGAGATATCTGGTTTGTGAGTACACCAGAAAATGGACTGCAGCTGTATTATGCGATGTATACTCCAGTGCAAACAGTCTGCCTAGTGCACAGACGAATGGGCTGGGGGTCGAGTTGATTATTGGAAAGTTGTTCACCTTGCATTTCCACTCCACCAATTAACATATCTGGTGAACAATTTTTCTATAATCCTCAGTCGATAGCCCTTGTAATCTACGCGAGCCCTGTTGCCTATGCACTTTATTACCACGCGTCTCCCTCTAGCTCCTTTTTTTTTTTTTTTTTTTTTTTTTTTTGGGCGGGGGGGGGGGGGGGGGGGGTTGGGGGGGGGGGCGGGAAGGGGAGACGGTGGGAGAAAGGCGAAAACAACTTCCAAAATAATTAGCTGAAGCAGACATTTGCACCTCATAACTTTCAAATGTGCTTCAGCGGCAAGAAATAAAGATATCTATTTTCACAGTGCCTAGCGGCATTCAAATACGAAGGAAATGTATGCATATTCATGTAAAATTAACACAGACCACCATGAAATTATTTCGAACATGAGACAAAACGACATACAGAAAGTCACTCATCGTGCATATTGCGGACAAGATTGATGATGTCATATTTATACATGTTCTACGGTATTACGTCATGGTCGCTCGGGGTAGAAATTTGGCATGAAAGGGGAAGGAAAAAAAAAAAAGGAAGAAAAAAAAAAAAACACCAGCTTTCACATGAAAGTAATATTAATGAGTGACACGGTAAAATGCATAGCAAAATGCGAGATATGAGTTGTATGCAACTAGCATAAATGTAAAGATATGTAAAGATTACCTTCGTACACAGAGCAAAAAGAAATCTATGTCGTCCGTTAACGGTGTCGCTTGTTCAAGCCCTCTTCCAATACCTTCCATCTGCAAGAGACATAGATTCACATCAGCCCCTGCAGTCGCGGGGACTCATGAGAATGCGTGCCTCCTGCTGACAGTTAACCCATTTAGCCCCTGCGATCTACAGCAGGGGATAGACTGATCATGATAATTCAAGGCTAGTGCCAGATTAGCTTGGAGCCTTCAGGCGCCAAGCTAATCTGGCACTACCCTTGAATTATCATAGTCGGTCCATCTCCTGCAACTGATACTTAGGCGACATCTCCAAAAATTGTGAAATGCGGCCGTAAATGAGTTAATGAGCCCAACAACTCCAAAACTGGGAGTTAAGCCTACGAGATGTTTTTATATACCACGCAGGATGTCAGGTTACATGATCATATCCGTTGTCAAATGTACGTCAGTCAAGGCGAGCTAAAATCCACATAGACACCGGCGTTAAGATCGGAAATAACCAGCGTGAGAAGGGCTCCTTGCTGCCGGTAGATGCCACCAATGCTGGAAAAGAAACAAATGCAAAATACATGTACATTGCCAAAAATGGATACACCACATGTACATTAAAAACATAAATTCAACATAGTTCACTTTTTTTTTTTTTTTTTTGCAGATCAGACCTCGACAACTAGAAAATAATATAAGGTTTCTGTACACACAAGCAATAAATAAAAGCGCTTTGAGAAAAAAAAATTATCTGACAGAGTGTAGAGAAATCAAAACCCATCAACAAGCACACCCATTTTCACCACAATAATTTTGATCTTTCATATCCAGTACCAACTGTGAAATGACTTGACCCATGACCCTTGAAGGGTGGTGCCTGCCTGTACAGGCGCCAAGCCAGTCAGTCACTTCCCTTGAATCTCCTGCATATATTTTTTTATGCGAACGACAGGGCGCATCTATCTTCCGCAACTTAGCTGACCGCTTAAATCAAGGGCAGTGCCTGATAAGCTTGGCGCCTGGAAAGGCGCCAAGCTAATCAGTCATTACGCTTGAAACTTCTGCAAATAACTTCGTGCAGCCGATATGTCAGGGTACATCTATCTTGTAATAAGTTCCGGGGAGTCACGCTCCACAAGTACACTTCTATTCAAATGATGATATGCTACGCATCTCATTTGAATAGAAGTGTACTTGTGGCGCACCCAACGAGAGCTACGCATCTCATCTGAATAGAAAGTGTCCTCGTGGCGTACTCATCATCGAGTGCAAAGCATCTCATATGAATAGAAGTGTACTTGTGGCGTACTCATCGAGTGGTACGCGTCTTATCCAATAGAAGAGTCCTCGGGGCGTGCTCAACAAGTGCTACGCATCTCATTTGAATAGAAGTGTACTTGTGGCGTACTCCCCGAGTGGGTATATCTAGCATCTCATATGAATATAATTGTACTTGTGGCGCACCCAACGAGAACTAAGCATCTAAATAGAAGTGTACTTGTGGCGTACCCATCGAGTGGTACGCATCTCATCTGAACAGAAGTGTCCTTGTGGCGTTCTCAGCGAGCGGCCGACGCATCGCATTTGAATAGAAGTGCGCTTGTGGCGTAATCGAGTGGGTTTATTTGGGAAATACCCCCCGCATATACCTTTCGGGACTGTGCTACTCACTACAGTCATGTCCATCTGCCTCGAGGTCCTTTTGCTGCTGCACGAGAAACTTGTTGGGAATCAGCACAACATAGCGGCCACAAACCGACCTCACGCAGCTGAAGTACTCTTCTGGGAACCTAGAAGAGAAAGAAGAAGTGATCATCGTCATCATTCTTGTGATGAGTATGATGACGATTCAGGGGCGGATCAGGGGGGGTCATTAGGGGTTCCGGCCCCCCCCCCCTCCCCCGACCAAAAATTGTTTAAAATGCTATAACAAAGTACCTTTTGGAGTGTTTGGACTCCCCCCCCCCTCCCCCATTTGATTTTTTGGCGAGTTTCCACACACACACACACTCCCCACCTCCCCCCGCTCTCTTGTTTGATATTTTGGCGAGTGGCGAGAGTGTTCACACACACATACGCCTTCTTCGTCTATCACCACCCCCCCCCCCCTCTAACGCCCCTCCCCCCTCCCGTTGTTTGATTTTTTGGCCATAGCAAGGTCTAGCGTCGGGGAAACCTTTTATGTCAGGCTGAAGGTCCCAAACAAAAAGGTAACTGATCCGCCTCTGACCATTGTCTAAAACAAACAAAATACCAAGTCATCGTCACGCCGCGGCAATAAATAACATCAACAAGCAAAATATCAGAAAATATCACACGCAAGCACGCTCGATGTCGGCCCAATGAGCTTTTGCGCATTGGGCCCTTGGTATACAATGTGGAGTGTTTGGAGCTCTACGGGTCATCTCCAAAGCTTATGGCTTCCTCACACGGAGACACGAAACGAAACATTTCGTCGAAATGTCCGCATTTCAGACATTTCTCCAACATTTCACCGTTCAGTTCACGAAATGCGAAACGGCACATTTCGAGCAATAGAACCTGTCCCTATTCACGAAACATTTCGGCGCCGAAACATTTCTACCCGTTGCCCTATCAGCGTCGTCCGCTCGGTCACATGCTAAGTCTGACGTCATTCAAGCCAAAACACCGAAGAAAGCACTAAAGCGATGCCGTGGAGTCAGATCTATCATTTTATGGCTAAAATCGCGCGATGTGACGCACGATTCTGTGAAGGCTTCCTCACACGGAGAAACGAAACATTTCGTCGAAATGTCCACATTTAAGACATTATACAATACAATACAATACAATACAATACAATACAATACAATACAATACAATACAATACAATACACTTATGTCTGTCGAGTCAAGCATACAGACATTGCTTCGGCTCGTCATGAAACAACATATAAGACATTAACAACGCTACAAGAACATATCATGATAAATATCATGCTCAATCATCACAAGCATCGTCACAGATGGAGTATGTAAGTAGATCATACTCATCGCGGCAGTGGGCAGATGTCACATCTGCACGGACATAGACGACCCCGCCTCCCGAGTCGCTGCTGCCTTGCAGGCTGCCGCTTGGATGCGGAAAGGCTAAGGAGAAACCCTGACATCAAGCCCCCTGTCTCCGGGAAGGCTTTGAGCCAGACTAGACAAGACAGTCTGATATAAACCTACGACCGAGACCTCGATGCCACGTCCAGCTTGCTAGCCATGCAGATGAACCAAGGTTTAAAGGTGGGCCAGTACTGCGCACACTGCACTCACCAAAAGCTCCACCCGCAGGCTTAGGAACGTCCACGGACCATGACACTGACGTCGTGGCAACTCCTATAAATCTTCGTTCGCGAAGTCAAGCCAAGACTTCATCGCGGCATTATAAACGAGAGTTCAAAATCGAGACAGCAGTTGGAATAAAAGACTTCTTAAAAACATTCCTTTTGGCAAGTGGCATGTTGAAACGTCTGCCTGATGGTAGCATTTGAAACTGATCAGATAGTGGGTGACGAGGATCATTGACAATGCTAGCAGCTATCCTTCGGACAGCTCTATGGTACAGATCATCTACTGGGTACTGTCCTAGGCCAATGATCTTCTCAGCTGTTCTGACGATACGTGACAGTCTGCCCCTGTTTTTCATACTGAGATTGCCATACCAAGCAGTGATGTTAAAAGTCAGTATGCTTTCGATCAGGCTTCTATAAACGGATTCTAAAACCCTGGAACTGACATCAAAACTTCTCAGTTTCCTAAGAAGGTACAAACGCTGGTTTGCTTTTTTCACAATCAGATCGGTGTTTCCAGTGAAGGACAGCCCACTATCCACGACTGTGCCAAGGTACTTAAATTCAGTGATCACCTCTACAGGTTGATTATTAATTGAGACAGGTACAAAAATGACATTTCTCAAACATTTCACCGTTTCACGAAATGCGAAACCGACGGTACATTTCGAGAAATAGAACCTGTCTCTACTGTATTCGCGAAACATTTCGCCGAAACATTTCTACCCGTTGCCCAATCAGCGTCGTCCGCTCGGTCACATGCTAAATCTGACGTCATTCAAGCCAAAACACTGAGATGGCAAGAGAAGCGATGGCCGTGGATTCAGGTCTATTATGGCTAAAAACGCGTGATGTGACGCACGATTCTGTAAGATTTAAGGCGGCGGGGGGGGGGGGGGGGGGGGGGGGGGGGTCATTTTCGAAATGGAATCTATAACGTAGTATCACTAAAGGACCACCAAAATATGATTTTAGGTCAGTTTTCTGAACCCCACTTTCATCGGCTGCTCTGTGAAGCCTACAAAATGGCGGCTTATGCTTCGAGACGGCGGCATCCTCGAGTTACTTGAACCATCCCTGTTTACGCATTCAAAAGCTCTTAAGTTTATTCGATATGGTCGGGAATTCACTTTAATTGTGTACGCAAAGGTGCACATGTCTTATATGTTTAGTTTTTTAAGCGCCAATAGTCAGAAATATGACCCGATATCACGGCCGATACAAAGGCAGAGCATGTGTCAGTGAAGAGTTACCTCCCCTGTACCAATCGAAATGAATTTTCCGCGGCACGGCGTTTCTGCGTGTGCGGGGAGGCCGATTTCGACGCGGATGCAATGACAATGTTTCCTTTCTTGTGTATTTCGTTTCTCCGTGTAGGGAAGCCTTTACGATTGTCAGTTCTCAAACGACGTTTAGCCGGTTGCAGGCGATGACCACTGACTCAGGACCAGCTACTGGGCCTGTTTGTTAGCTTAGATTTTCACCAATGCGGGCGTCTGGCTACTCTGCCACTACGATCAAACTCATAAAGCTTATCACGGTCGACTCGTTTCAATAACTAAGGTACTTAATGAGTATGCTACTATCTTCATTGTATGGCGTCTCCTAAGCGCATATCCAATTTTTTTCACGATGCTCAGAGTCAAGGCGCCGCAGGGGCTGGAAGCTAAAGCTTCGAAATTCCAAACCTTGAGAGTTGTCCTCTGAAGACCGTGCTATGGTATAAGACAGTTCATCGTGCATGTCGACCATGCCGGCTGTAGGCGCCAAGCTATTCTGGCACCACCCTTGAACTAGCAAGGTCAAACCAAGCCTTCTCGTGTGTCGGGGCTGAAAGAGTTAAATTTACGGTGCAATTCACAAGAAGCTACCCTACCTGCACGTTTCCCCGTCTATAGGATGTCTGTGGGCGCACTGTAGGTAGGCGTCACAAATTCCTTCATCGTCCATTTGGAAAGGAATCTTTTCTGCCATTGCATACAAACACATGAACCGATAAATGACAACTAACTGGCTGATTGATTGATTGCTTAGTTCGTCGGGTCAACAGATCGATCAGATGATCGATCGATTGGCCAATCGATCAAATAATCAATGAAACAATCGATCCACCTACCCACCGACCCACCAACCAACCAATGAACCCAACACCCCTCCCCCAACAAAAAAATAATAATAATAAATAAAAAATAAATAATAATAATAAATAAATAAATAAATAAAATGAAATAAATAAATAAAATAAAAATAATAATTAAATAAATAAGAAGAAAAAAAAATAATAAAAAAAATAAATTTTATAAAAATATCCACCCTCCTAATCCCTCACCCCACCATGTTCACAGTCTATACTATAGGCCATCTTGTTGGAGAGGGACCAAACGTGATAGCTTAAGCGTAGTGCACGGCTGAGGTTTTTTTTTTTTCCTCACCGATGATTCAGACAGCAGAAGGATTGACGGGGTTATTCGGAGTTGAATTTATCATGATGCCAGAGATATAATTTGTACTTACTAAATGTCACATAAAATATGCCTACCTGTCGTAGTGCTGACTGGCCAAAGGGTGGCAGTTGTTGTAGTTGTTGTACTTTCGCGAACTGTAAGAAAAAACGGAAGAGAACTGGAGGGAAAAAAAAATCACCAAGGAACGGAAGTATGAAAACTACTTCATTCGCCCCTGAGATGTGTACTTCAGACAGAATATAAAATGCGTCTGACAATATGTTACTACTAGTATTGACTAAGCGGTTGTACGTTGCATTCCCATACACTGTGTGGGGTTGTATTCCCCGTGTGGGACCCACTCGGGGAGTACTCTACAAGTACTTCTATTCAAATGAGATGCTAAGCATTTCATTTGAATAGAAGTGTTTTTGTGGCGTACTCCCCGAGTAAGAATATCATTCGAATAGATGTGTACTTGTGGCGCACTTCACGAGTGGATCTGTCTTGGGAGAACTCCCGAAAATGGTACGAGTTGTCAGTGCACTTGCTTACCACAGGGCTGGAAACCATTTTCCGCCTCAAGTTTTCTGCCGAAAACGTTGACCATGTTTTGAAGCGCAGGCGTGTCCTTGGACATGCCGCAGTGGGTGCTGAGACAGTTTGTCATAGAGTTCAACAACCTGGAATGATAACAGATGTGGAATGCACGAACGTGGACTGAAATACACATTCCAAGGGGAATTACTCAGCGCTGGCCAGACAAACAAACAGTTAGATCCACTGCCCCTGCCTATCAGGCACCCAATCGCCGGCCCACAGAAAACTGAATACGCAGGTATAGAACAAGACGATTACATACATCCATTAAAGGGATGTATATGATCGTTTTGTTCTATACCTGCGATTGGCGATGGGTGCCTGATAGGCAGGGGACAGGGGATCTAACTGTTTGTCTATCCAGCGCTGAGTAATTCCCCTTTGTATGTGTACAGTTCTACCAGCGCTAGCCTTTGGTTTGTGAGTGGCCGACTGAAATAGTCGAAGTCATAATTAGTCTTAGCTTGCTGTGATGACTGAAACGGTCAACCCGCTAGAAGTCTTAGCCTCCTGTTATAAAACTAGCTAAGACTTCTGGTTTCAGTCTTCGTCAGTTCATGCATACCATCATAATAAATAATAAATACGGTATTTATAATGCGCTTATCTTATAATAATTTAACTCTAAGCGCGCACTCACAACTCGCGCACGCATGCGCACGCTTTAGACAACGACTCACGTACGACAAATAGTGAAATACATTGCGACAGTCTGCTTGGGTTGGGGAGTGTTGTGATATACTGAGAAGGAGCGGGGGCGCCGAAAGTGCTGAGTTTGGTGCGGGGGGACTGAATGTGGCGGCCCGGAGAGGGTCGGAGGCGGAGCGGAGGGAGCGGGGAGGAGTGTAGGGGTGAAGTAAGTTTGAGAGATAGGCGGGAGCGCAGTTGTTCAGGGATTTGTATCAGAGAGACAGAATCATCATCAGTCGTCATCATCATCATCTTTACTTTCCACTAAAAGGCGAAAGTGTGCACATCGCATTAAAATGAATCCCTTCTTTGCCGGTCAGTGACCATTTCTTCAATATGGCCATATGGCCATGCTGCTGGAAATCATTGCTGTTAAATGCCTGAACATCCCAACATTCATCATATCCGTGTGAATCACGTACAGGCAAGTAGTTTGGTTGCCGCTTATAGTTGTAGTGTTACTGCTGTTTCTGGCTTGCTCTAGACCCGAGCTGAGGAATCTCTGTATGCAGTCTACAGAGCCTGGGCACCGGGTTTCCAACCACGACACAGCAGCTGTCAGAGAGTATTCAGAGTATTAACCCGGAATTTCAGCCCCGACGCATTACAGCAGGAGATGGATCGAGCATGATAAATCAAGGGTAGTGCCAGATTAGCTTGGCGCCTTCAGGCGTCGAAGTTAATCTGGCTCTACCCTTGAATTATCATGCTCGATCAATCTCCTGCAACTGGTACACAGTCATTCAGTAACACGTGTAATGCGTCCTTGGGGTTAAATGGGTTAAGAAATGGATGGAGAATGAAGGCGCTAAGCAAACCTGGCACTACCCTTGAATTATCATGGCCAATCCATCTCCTGCTGAAGGGCGCCGTTGGTGTTACATGGGTTAAACTTAGCGGCGCGACGTTCCGCATTCATAACCCTGAGGATATTATACCGATGGCGGGTCTGAGAGTCTGGGGGGAGGGGGGGGGGGGTGCGGAGGGGAGGAGGGTAGTTCGAAGGTTTCCTTCAACCCCCCCCCCCCCCCCACCACCACCACTACCAATTTCGTCAACCAAAAAATAAAAACAATGATAAAATGATAATAATAAGAATTAAAAAAATGTTTTAAAAAAAGATGGAGACAGAGAGGAGGAGGACGAAGAAGCGCAATTTAACTCCCACCATCCCTTCTCGTCTTTTGAAATTTCGAGAGTGCAGAAACACCGCCACCACCACCATTACACTCCCTCCCTACCACACCCTCGCGGTTTGATCTAAGTACTGCAAAGTGCCAACTCCCATCTAGCCGCTCAATGTCTAGGTAAAATGTTACAAACGATAATGTCGGAAACGTCCACCACCACCCCCCCCCCCACCCCCCCTCACTGACCCCCCCCCCCCCCCTCGAGAGGTTACTGCTCAAACCCGCTAAGCAATGCGACACTGAAAGAGCTTGTAATATTTAGCGACCCTTCTTCGGTACACTTCCAATTTGACCCCCGCCTGAAGGAATGAATATCATATGACTTTACATGAAGCAATAAGCGACAAAATAAAGAACTTACGTGTGGTTGATTCCACGAACGGTACGTCTGAAAATAGAAAGGTGAACGTGTTTTGAGATCTGCTTTTCTCCCTGAATTTTGTGATTGTTTCTTACTTACCACTGCGGCAACACAGAGGGCTTGTTTTTAACCCCATCACTGCCGACAGAAATTGAACAGCACCAAACTGCAAGAGACATAGATCTTCATGAGTCCCGCAGCGCAGTTGCGCCGTGGGGCTCATGAGGATCTATGTCTCTTGCTGAGACCTGAGACTGTCACAGAGAATATAACCAAGTTCTTTTGAAGGCAGGAGCTTTCTGACGTTGGATTTACACGATTTCAAAAACATAATCTGCGTCCACTGGCAGGAAAAAAAATTCTTTAACCCACTACATCCTGAAGGTGATTTTTTGAAAAGGTGCTTATTATCCTATGGAGGCTACATAGCATAATAGGAGATAGATGAACCGTTTTAGTTGAAGGGTGGTGCCAGAACAGCTTGGCGCCTGGGGCGCCAAGCTATTCTGGCACTACCCGTCAACTATCAGTCAACATTTATTTAACTCATTCTACCCCAACACCGAAATCCTCACATTTTGCCGTAGTCCTCTGAAGACTGCATTGGAGTGCAGGACACAGATCGACCATGATAGTTCAAGGGGGATGCCAGAATAGCTTGGCGTCCATAGGCGCCAAGCTATTCTGGCACCACCCTTGAACTATCATGGTCGATCCATATATTGCTGTGGTGTGTCTGGGGTAGAATGAGTTAAAGCAATTGGTGTATCAGGATGAAAAGGGTTAATTGCGGGCGAATAAAGCCTCTGTTAGAAGCTAAGGCTTCTTGTCTTGAACCCTCTGAACCCTTGTCACGGCTTCTCGGAATGAACCCTCGCGCACCTGGTACAAGCTCACTGTACTAGTGTACCGGCCGTGCCAACTGGGGGAAGGGTGGGGCGGGGGTTCCGGAACCTCTCCCCCCCCCCCCCCTCTCTACCTTCCTCGTTGCTGAATTATTGGAAGCAAGTAACAACTCAGGCATGCTGGGCCTCAAAAGTATGTGGCGGGCGCCTTTGGTTAAAACCCATACTTTTTAGTGGCATAGGAACCAGATGAGCCTGCGAAGTGTTCAATGGTTGAACGCTATCTTCTTTACACTCCATGGTAGTACGCAAGTGTGTTAGTGGGACCCTACCCCAGACTGAGTCACCCACACTGTTGTATTTGGTCGGGCCCGACTGCAGGTGTTTGTTGTTTTGAAGAGACTTGAACATTGACCCATTAAGCCACGGCATATTGCAACAGGATACTGATCGACTACCGGCTTGGTACGGTCAAACGGGAATGTCAAAGCATCCTGTTGAAACACAGCCAAGGCGATGGAGCGACGGCCGTCTTTCAACAGAGTAAACTGGCGCGTCAGTACAGGCACAAAGAGGTCTCCTGAAATGTAATGATCCTCACTTACAAAATACACTGCGACGTCAGGGAATCAGTTTAGACTTCAGGAGCCAGTTGCATGAGCGAGCTTAGTCCTGCACCAGCCACTAAGCAAGGTGCACCGCTATTACAACTGACCCCAGGGCTCAGAATATAAAATCTTTGAAACTTGGACCGACTGAGGAGACATTGAATCCGAAATACATGTCGCTCAGGTGGTTAAGCGTCGGAGAGAAAGTGAGCAAAGGGAATCCGGCGCCGGGTCGTGGGTTCGACGGAATCCCCGTCCCGGCCCCGGTAGCTGGACTCGCAATCCAGAGAAAAAAAGACGGGCTTCCTAATAGCATGTCCGTTGAAAGGGTAAAATCAAAGTGGCACTATTGCAGTGCGCCTGAATTGATCAATGTTCAGGTCGTACTCCATAGGCAATATTTCCCTTTCCCTAATAAATTGACTGACCCGCCCTTCAGGGCCGTCTACTATCACTTCTGTGCCGTGGACATTAAACCCCGAACTAACCAACCAACCAAGTGACTGAGGAGTGAATGAGTGAAGCTATGTGCACAAACTCACCGCAGCTGTAGCCAGTTGCATTGAATACTCTCCTAGGGTAGTCTAAGCGCTGTCCGGTACCTTTGCCACGTTACACAGTCGCTTTATGCAGCTGATGAAAGCTCGAGTAGCTCTAAAACAAACAGCCAAAACAAACAGATGTAAGTTGAGTACGAGAGCAAACTAGAGGGAGAGTGGGGCGTGCAATGGGGGGAAAATGGCGGGGGTGGGGGTGGGTGGGCGCGGTGTGCATGGGTGTGTTCAGACTTTCAGCCAGTTCTAGCGCACAGAAATAGTAGAAGAGCTGAACAAAACTAAAAAGTAGACGGCCCCTTTTTTCCGAACTGACCAGCTAATCAAACAATCAAAATTGACCCCCCTTAACTGCCCATCTGCAAGAGGCACAACCCTCGTGAGCCCCCGCAGGTGCAGCTGTAGCTCAGTCATGAGGATTTATATCTCCGGTTCGTTCTATGTTCCATATGTGATATTTTTTGTGTGTTCTTCACGCGATTGTCAGTCAGTATGCAGAGATTTCAGACGCGCAATTTGTGGTCACTGGCAGCGCATGGGGTTTACCCATATAACCCCGCGGCCACATTTCCCAAATATCTAACCACTGTGTACCAGGTGTAGGAGATGGCGGATCGATCATGATAATTCAAGGGTAGTTCCAGATGAGCTTGGCGCCTTTAGGCGCCAAGCTCATCTGGCACTGCCCTTGAATTATCATGATCGATCCATCTCCTGCTGCAGGGCGTTGGGGCTAAATGGGTTACTGGATTTTCTTTCAGTAGGCCATTGATGATGTGACACACCAAAACGACCATACACTGGGGGTGACATTTGGCAGATCGACCAAGTGCCACTTTTCCGTAATGGCTTAGGAACCTCGGGGGCGGCGTAAGGGGTAGGTGGGAGGAGGTGGGGGGGGGAGGGGGCGGGGTCACTGTTCGTCTCACACCGATTGTCTTCATCGATTCGATACAGAGCCTACAGAGTTAGCGAGTCGAGGGAGACATGCAAAGATCCTCGGGCCCACGACGGCCGCAGCGGCCGGCCAGCGCACGACTGTTCGCGGGGCCCATTGCGGCCGTTATAATAATAATAATAAAGGAGAATTGTTAAGCTCTTATTTCGGTTTAAAAGTAGCTCTAAGCGCTGATACAATGAAAAGTCTAACAGCTAACACGTGCACACACACACACACACACACACACACACACACACACACACACAACATACACACACACAACATACGCGCGCGCGCGCACACACACACACACACACACGGCACGTGACCGCAGTGGTGACTGATGCATTGTACATGGCTGAGGAAATGAACTCAGTAGTAAAAGGCAGCGTTGTAGAGGTGGGTTTTGAGAAGTTATTTGAATGAGGAGAGCGTATGACAGTTACGGACAGGGGCGGGGAGGTGTGGCGGGGCCAAGATGGGAGAAGGTACGATCGCCACGTGTTTTACATTTGAATTTGGAAAGGCGGCGAAATTTACAGTTCTAACTCAGACTCCGAAAAGCCTAATCATTTTGATTCGATGGAATGTGCGCCCGCGCTCTTCTCGGTTTCGGTCCCCTTTTTCCAGCAGAGCGGTTTGTTTATAATTGCTGTCATCGCGTCTAATACACTATGGAAGGCAGTCACTGAATCAGCTCGCGCAGGTTCTTCTATGTAAGGACCAGCATAATGATAGAGGCAGGCAAGAGGCAGGATTCTCATTTGCTTTCGCATCTGCGGGCGCCATGAGGATCTATGTTTATTCCAGACAGGAGGTGTTTATCATTGAGTGTATCTCGCACAGTGTGATAGTGATCCTTTCTACAGATGAGAAAAGGCATAGATCCTCAAGCGACCGCCACGCAAGTTATAGGACTGTGACCCATGAGAATCTGTGCCTAAGTTTTGCTTATTCAGTTCACACAATTTTAATTTTCAGGCTGAGTGGGGGAAAGGGAGCGAGATGGGCTATTGTAGTTTGCAGTGAGTTTTAACCGTTTCTTTTGTTTTTCAGTAACCGTACATCAATGACCATATTAAATGAACACACTTCCCCCCCCCCCCCCCTTTTTTTGTTCTGGTAAAGACAGAGTCGGGTTCACTACGGAATACACTTGAATCTGCTGAGGCACATATAATTCTGAAAACTCAGAAATTTAAAAGTCAGGTTGCAAATTTAAAACATATACTGACACAGTTCTAACTCAGACTCCAAAAAGCCTAATCATTTTCAGTCGATGGAATGTGAGCTCGAGCTATTGTGTTTCTGTCCCCTTTTTTCAGCAGAGCGGTTTGTTTATAATTGCTGTAAACGCGTCTATTACACTATGGAAGGCAGTCAGTGAATCAGCTCGCGTAGCTTCTTGTATGTAAGGACCAGCATAATGATAGAGCCAGGCAAGAGGCATGATTCTCATTAGCTTTCGCATCTGCGGGCGCCATGAGGATCTATGTTTATTCGAGACTGACAGAAGGTGCGTATCAGTGAGTGTATCTAATTCAGTGTGATAGTGGTCCTTCCTACTGATGAGAAAAGGCGTAGATCCTCAGGAGTCCGTCATGCAAGTTACAGGACCATGACTCATGAGAATCTGTGCCTAAGTTTTGCTTTTTTAGTTCAAACAATTTTAATTTCCAGGCCGAGTGGGGGAAGGGGAGGGAGATGCGCTTATTGTGGTTTGCAGTGAGGTTTCAGCAGTTTCTTTTCTTTTTCAGTAACCAGCGTACATCAATGACCATATTATACCCAGCGTCGATCTTATTTTAGCGTGTAACACCGGTCAGTTGCTCTCGTCATCGCCGTGAACCCGGGGCCAGTTGAATGAGCGAGGGTAGTCCTGCACCAGCCACTAAGCAAGGTGCGCCGCTATAGCGGCGCACCTTGCTTAGTGGCTGGTGCAGGACTAAGCTCGCTCATGTAACTGGCCCCTGGGCCCGAAACACCCACACCGCCATCGTCTTCACCACATCCAAGAGATCGCCGTCAACGTTATCATCATGCATCATGAGGTATGAAAGAACGTGGGCTGAAACGGTCGGCTTGGTCAAAACTAGAAGTCTCAGCCTACTGTAGGACAGTAGGCTGAGACTTATGGTTTTGCCCAGGAGAGTGACTCAGTCCACGTGCATGCATACAGCTGAGTGACGTCGAGTAATCAACACAGCTTACGTGCACATTTCTTCGTCTGATGTTGCTGCGCGAGCTTGGTCGGAGAAAGCAGAAAAACATGGCGTAAAACACTGCTGCTGTTGTCCTTCCACTTCCACGACCACCCACAAAACTACAATCAATGAACGAATCAATGAATCAGTCAATCAAACAATGCGTGAATCATTCAATAAATCAATGGATAAATCAATGAATCAATGAATTCTTTAATCCATCATGTACAGATCTGTCTGTGCATCAACTGAAACATCAATACAACCGTCCGTATAGCAATCAATCAATCAGTCATGCAGTCAATGATTGTAAGAACGATAAGCGTATCTTATTGGGGCCTGACATAAAACAGTACACGAAGAATCTCAAACACAACCTACAGTAGGCGTTCTGTGGACACAGGCATAAGATGATCGTTGTAATCGATCTTAATACGGATAGTACATAAAGTACCATTACGCGTAAATTTGAAGACACATTTCAGCACCATTTGTGTTTATTATGCCTTGTCGTCACACCTAAGAAACTTTAAGAGCAGTTGGGACACGCAGCAAAACCGGCACACGCGTAATCGCACTTATTTTTTTCTGCGCAGAAGTTAGCATGGCAATCTATTAGCGGTTTGTCGTACTGAATGAGTTGTATTTATAGAACGGAGTGGAGTCATTGTCAGGCTATTTGATATAAAGACGACGTGTGCTGAACCCTGTGTATAAATGAACCATAACTAGACATGTGTGTAGAGTTTTGTAACCATCTGTTACAGAAGTGTGTCTTTGAACAGTTACGGCGGTAGTGGGCCTTCAATAGCACCAGCTTTGATTGGTGCGATTCCCTGCAACTCGTGTTAAGATGCCGAGATCAATTACGCGGTAACGATCGTCCCAAGCTTGTCACGGTCTCTGTGTAGGCCCCTAGTTGCAGTGCAGTGAGGTACAGTAAATCAGTTTTGAATCCTCAACTGCCGGGGCACAATGAATACTCCCCAACTGCAAGAGACATAAACCCTCATGAGCTCACCCGCGAGAGCGGGGGCTCATAAGGATTTAGTGTCTCTTGTTAGTCGTGTGTTCTTTTTCGCTTATTTGGGTCAAACTTATGCGAACATCGGTCAGTGTGTAGAGGTTTCAGACGCGATATTAGTAATCACTGGCAGCGATAGGGTTAAATTAGTCTTGTTGCAGACTGCAGCTTCAGCAATGGCGTCTCCAACGCCGTCAAAATACAGATTCACAGTCAAACGAATCGTCATGGTGGTGGTATACTTACGCGCTAGCCCGAGACAGAACAGTCTGATGTTCATTCCTGGCGGCCGCATATTCTACACAAAACACAGGAAGGAAAAATAAAATTCAGACTCAATACACATGCACAGTGCACCACAGTCTGACGGCGTAAACGGCACTGACTCACCACTGAGTTTCAGTCAGTCCGACGTGGTAGAAACCCAATGCGCAAAAGGCCATCGGGTCGACGTCAGCCGCTGTTGGCCCGCGCCGGGACGGCCGTGCGCAGGCCAACGGCGACCGATTTCGGCCCGATGGCCTTTTGCGCATTGCCGGGTACTGGATCTGCTCGTCTCTGTCCTTTGAAACGTACCAATATTCTTTTTCGTTTTAAATCTGGAACCCGCAACACCCAGTAAAATGCGAGTCTTTCAATCTGTCATAAAATCGACGGTTTTCCTCAGCCCGGCGGAGCGTGTTTACACAGACCGGCAGGTGTCCGGACTTACATCACGTGTATTGGTGCTTGTGTCCCAGTCACTATGAACCAGTTTCGCAATGCCGGCTGAATGCACCGCGTGCGTTTGTCATGCACACAGAAGAAAAGAATCGAGCTGTTTACACATAAATAGCGCCGGGTGTCGACGTCTACGTCAGTCACAGTGTATGTAGTGGACTGAGACGGTCTGAGTCATTATTATTTGAATGTGATGCGGGCGGCATTTCCGTCCAGGGCCTGGTCGGCTCCGCCACACGAAGCACTGAACTGGATATCCTCTCGCTCGGCCTGACGACTGATCTCACTGAAACACTTGTAAAAATAGCACAATTAAAGATATGTTCCAAATATCGAATTACTGTGACTGAGACTTAGACTCAGCGTTAGTTCAGCGTTAATCGATTCAAGCACAGACCAAGGAAACCTAAAAGAGTTTAATTCCCTTGGCCACGGCTTTGAGGGATGGGTAGCCGCACTCAAGGGACATTACTCATTTATATCAGTCCATTGAGTTTACTCGGCCTGTGACCCAAGCCTGTTGTGCGTTAATTAACTCATTCTACCCCAACACCGAAATCCTTAAATTTTGCCGTTGTCCTGTGAAGACTGCATTGCAGCGCAGGACACAGATCGACCATGATAGTTCAAGGGTGATGCCAGAATAGCTTGGCGCCCATAGGCGCCAAGCTATTCTGGCATCACCCTTGAACTATCATGGTCGATCCTTATCTTGCTGTGGTGTGTCTAGGGTAGAATGAGTTATATTGAAGAAAAGTGGGGGCGGGGGGTGGGGTGGTAGGCGTAATAGGGCATCGTTACTGCCGTTTTAGAGCAAGTAACGTTTTAAAAATCATTAAGTCAGACATCCTCAGCTGCAAAAGGAACGTGGATACACTGAAAGTGATGTCAGCGAGAGGCATAGATCCTCATGAGCCGGCCTCCGGCGCAACTGCCGGGCGGGGGGTTCATGAGGATCTGTACCTCTTGCAGTTGGCTGACTGATTTATTTTTCTCGACAGTGAAGGGGTTATGTGTAAATATGAGAATTCAGTGCAATGAATCGCGGGGCCGAATCTTGTACATTTGCGTCACTTGTCCGTTTGCACCGGCTTCATTTCCCGTATTGTATGACTAATGTAATCTTCATTCAGGATATACGGACATGTTTGTCTCCATCATCATCATCATCATCATCATCATCATCATCATCATCATCATCATCATCATCATCATCATCATCATCGTCGTCGTCGTCGTCGTCGTCGTCATCATCATATCAACTTCGACCAGAGCAGCAAGCGTTTGTTTGGGTTCCCTTTTGAACCCTTTCATTGCTGAGAAAAAAAGTAATCCAGACCAAAAAGGTGACTGCCAAGCGTGTAATATGCAAAGAAGTACCCAACGGAGAAAGAAACACGCTTAGAAAAGACGGGTACAACACAATTTATTAATATTTCGGGTAAATACCCTTTGTCAAAATAGACAAACAAACAAACAGAGAGATTAGCCGCTACTTATCTTCTTTGGCAGAAGGAATGTGGCAACTGAAGGAGGTGACGTAAAATAAAAGAAAAGGAAGAACAAAAGTGCGGAAAGAGTAAAAATGACGTCAACAAAAAATCATAAGAGAGAGACTCGGAGAGAACCTGAACACTAGAGACAAGGGTGTGTGCAAGCACGTGCAGGAGCGAGCAAACGTAAATGCGTGTAGGTGAAGCAAGAGAAAGAGAGATAGAGAGAGAGGTGGGGTGGGGTGGGGCTGGTGGCTCTGGCTGGTTGTCTTCCGCCCCCCCCCCCCCCCTTTTTTTTTCCCCCTCTCTTTCTCTCTCTCTCTCTCTCTCTTTCTCTTCCCCCCCCCCCACCCCCCTCAATACTTCTCTCTAGCCCTCTTTTTCTCTTTACGCTTTTTTCTTTTCCCTTCTTCCCTTTCCTCCTTCCTCCCCCCCCCCCCACCCCCCGCCTCTCTCTCTCTTCCCCCCCCCCCCCTTTATTTTTTTAGTTACCCTTGAAGACGGTTTCACAACTACCTACTCTCCACTAACCCGTATATAAGCTTCAATTTTGTACACTGCTATATGCAAGCAACATTAGCACTTACAGATAAGGATATAGTCCAATGGCTTTAGTTCAGGGGTGGTGCCAGAATGGCTTGGCGCCTAATGGCGCGAAACTATTCTGGAACTACCCTTGGAATATTTTAGTCAAACTTATTCCGAGTGATAATGGTTATACCAATATTCTCTTACTGTTTTGATTATTTGCTTTGTTCCAATACCTTATTACTTGTTGTGTACCGTGCTAAATGCTGGGTTTTTTTTCCCGGGGTCCTCGCGTTTTTCCCCGAGGTAGTCCTCAACTTGAAGGTGATATAAAGTTTGCCTTCGGGTTGGTGTTTAGCAGGCTTTGTGTATTAAACACTCAGCCTACTTCGTGCCCAAGGGTACTCCCCGTTCGTTCTCTCTCTCTTTCTCTCTCTCCGTCTCTCTCTCTCTCTTTCTCTTGCCTCACCTACACGCCGCCATTTGCTTTTGCTCGCTCCTGCACGTGCTTGCACACACCCTTGTCTCTCGTGTTCAGGTTCTCTCCGAGTCTCTCTCTTATGATTTTTTGTTGACGTCATTTTTCCTTTTTCCGCACTTTTGTTCTTCCTTTTCTTTTATTTTACGTCACCTCCTTCAGTTGCCACATTCCTTCTGCCAATGAAGATAAGTAGCGGCTAATCTCTCTGTTTGTTTGTTTGTCTATTTTGACAAAAGGTATTTACCCGAAATATTAATAAATTGTGTTGTACCCGTCTTTTCTAAGCGTGTTTCTTTCTCCTTTGGGTACTTCTCTGAGGAAAAAAAGTGAATACGACCCAACTACAAAAAGCATAGATCCTCATGAACTGAGCCCCCGCGACAAAAAGCGCTACCGACAGCCAAAGGGGTCTGTTGAGGGGCCGTCATCATGATGGTAGTTGCCGTTGTCGTGGTGGTCGTGGTTTTAGGTACAGGTGTTAAGCACGTTAGTCCCCGATCACCTCGGTGCCAGTGGGACAATAAATGAGAAGAAGAAGAAGAAGAATGATAAGCACGGTGTGTTTAGTTTGTATGACGGCGGTGGTGAGACTGAGGGGTGGGCAAGTCCGGCCTGTTCCGGTTGAGGGTTACATCTACCATATTAACAGGTTACAAAGTAAAGTAGATAATAGCACTGTCAGGGGAGAGAAATGTGCATGATCGACCAGTGATCATAGATCTACTGTGGCCAAAGCACAACAAAAAACAAAAAAAAAGAGATAGGAAAGAGAGGGGGCGCTAAAAAAGTGACTGAAAGCAATGCATATGGAAGCCCCCCCCCCCCCCCCCCCCGAAGGGGGGCGTATCACATATCCCACTGTTCCAGCCACTCAGTGCATGGAAATTTAAATCTAGGTCCCCCCGAGGGGGGTCCAGATATTTAGCCGGTGTGGACAGCTGTTTCGGTCTTGGCGACCTCTTCAGCACACCATCGGCGATACTGGATACTATATTAACACTTTGCGTGTCGGCAGCGGTTTTAGTCGCGATGATTCCTACAGGAATCATCGCGACTAAAACCGCTGCCGACACGCAAAGGGTTAACATCAGCGTAGGCACCGGGCGAGTAAAGTCACTTGTACACACAGGCCGGCATGGGATGATTGTTGCGAAAGCGACCACCTCTGTTACGCGGATAGTTGGAAAACACAAAGGTAGGCCGGTCACGTCAGGACTGACATTCCATCCAGCCTTGCGGGACGGGTCAGACAGTTTGGCTGACATTCTGCACACGACCTTCAGGTGCGTGACACCCTGACGACAATGGATGTTATCGTTTTCAACGGGTAAGGAAGCTCGGAAAATGATCCTTTTTCTCTTGGCCTAAAGAGTAAGTTGTGTTTCAAACTTTAAAAAAAAAAAAAAACAGTTTACAACAGCACAGGGGCGGATCAGTTACCTCGAGGGGTTCGGCCCCGCCGTGAGATGGCCTTAGTCGCATGCTCGGCGTTAAACCCATATAACTAACTAAATCGAGGGGGCGGGGGGCGGGGGGGGGGGGGGGGGCGGTTCCAACTTTTTGTTTGGGACCTTCAAACAGATACCAAAAGGCCTCCCCGACGTTTGACCTTGCTTCCAGCGGCCGAAAAGCAGAGGGGGCAGGGGTGGGGTGGGGGGGGGGGGGGGGCGGGGGAAGGGGAGGGTAGAGAACGGTACCTGCATCTTAGGACATCGTAGAGAGACGGTGCGTACGTTTTACGACTCTCACCATTCGCCAAAATATCAAATCACAGGGAGGGGCCCCAAAAAGGGACTTTGTTATAGCATTTTAAGGAATTTGGGGTCTGGGGTGGTTCAGGAACCCCTGCCCCCCCCCCCCCCCCCCGCCCCCCCTACCGATCCGCCCCTGCAGGAGCATTCATTGTCGTGAACGTGTCACGCCGGCACACAAAGGTCTCGTAGAGAATTTCCACAAAACAGCCTGGATGGACGTGGCCTACCTTTGTGCTATTTCCTACTACCCGTGTTACAGACAGTCGCTTTCGCAACGACTGAATATCCCATACATGTACACGCACGCACGCATGCCAGCATGCCGGATTTGCATTTAGTCAAAGCACCGCTCGTCAGGCCCCTATGTGTCCTGCGCCACGTACTGCACTGATTGATTGATTGATTGATTGATTGATTGATTGATTGATTCATTCATTCATTGATTCATTCATTCATTGATTCATTCATTCATTGATTCATTCATTTTCATGTTTGCTTATCTGTATTCACATTAATTTAATTTATTTGATATTGATGTCTCTCTAGAGTTCGTTGTCCATTGACGAAAGTTCGAGCTTTAAGACAACGCTTTGTCAAAGAGAGTTTCTCAATGCACAAAAGGCCATTGGGCCAATCTTCTTCTCATCATCATAGGTGTGTCTTGAGAACTATCGTCACAAGTTATGCGGGAATACAGTTTTTGAGAATCATCATTTTTTTCCTATCACGTCAATTAAATAATTGTGTGCCCAAGCTAAAGGTCCTCTAGCCGACGTCAGCCTTAGTATGCTGATGAGAATCGAAAACTCACGTCCTGGGAATCCCGGCGCTTAGAAGTAGGATTTCAGTGTGTTTCAGTTGTGTAGTTTTATGTTCTAGGAGAATCTAAATAAAGCAACTCGACTGCACGCTGGATTCTCATAATTATGTGACATATCTTGGTGCTGTTTAATTACTACTGCCGGTGTTAGCCCATTGCATCCTGATGCTGATTTTAAAAAGAAGAAGCGCTTTTCAAGTTGTCCTATGAACGCTTCATTACAGATAGTACGAAATCGAAGCATCATTCAGTATAGTTAAATTAATTGCAAGCAGTAGTGTATCGGGACGAAAAGGGTTAAGAGGTGACTAGTTATCAACGATCATCCGATGCTTGTGGCCAGTGGGTCAGTGGTGGGTGCATGCGCACATTTCGTTCTTGTCACACTGAATTTGAGTTCCCGTGTTCCATAAACGGTGTCCGGCTTTTCCACCGCCTTTCATTTTAGTGTCTTGATTGTAGCAGCTAACAAATGCAGCACCAGAAATTCTTAACCCTTTGACTGCCGAGAAAAAGTCAGTGCCGCAACACCACCCTACTGCAAGAAACTGACCAGATCCTCATGCACCTTCGCAGATGCGGGAGTTCAGTCTATGCTCATGCTGACACCACTTAGTCATAGTAGGGGCCTGACGGACGCGTAGTGCTTTGCGGACTAAATGAAAATCCGCTGCGCCACCGCGGCCTCAAGCTTGATGCAGAATCAGTACAAGGGAGGAAACAAAAGGCACACAAAGCGGCGAAGCACTGTGATTTCAGAGCAGTTTTCAACCCTCAAAGCAACCATCCGCCTAACTTGGTTGAAAACTTCGAACTGAACAAACTCGGTAGATATTTTGCCACAAATCTATACCAACCTCAGTTGACCTCGGATCAAAACTGATAGTTTAGTAGCATCATTCATTCATAGCAGACGTTGAGTTTTAGGGGTTTTAGATGTGGCCGGAAATACGCCCCTTCAGTGCTCATTATTTTTCATTGATTTATGTAAATTAGCATATCCAATTAAATTAAAACAAAACTGACTTGTGACCTGCACGCAGCAGTCGCGGCTTTAGGTACGTATTTCTCCCAGCCCGAAAAGGTCTACTTTAATGGAGTCTGGTTTAAACACTGCTCAGTTGTCAATATCTTTTCGCTTCGACTTTAGAGTAAACACGGCAGAAAACAATGATGCACTGCAGTGCATTGTGGCCTCTTTCACACGGCACTCTACTATATGGTTTAACGTTCAACTCTAGGTGTTGAGAAAGAGGTCCGGGATCATACTTCCGGCCACAGCTATAATTTCGCGGGTGTGCTTCGGTTTCCTGCCTTGTATTCTGACTTGAGCTATTCAAGTTACGCGGTGGCCGTGCGGCGCACGTGGTGGCGCAGCGGATTGCATTACTCGTCAAGCCCCTATGCGCTTAGTCCACGTTCGTGCCGGGCCGGCTGCTTGGGCTCTTCCCAGTGCGCAAAGGCCATCGGGCCGATGTCGGCCGCAGTTGGCCCGCGCACCGCCGTGTGCGACCAACAGCGGCCGACGTCGACCCGATGACCTTATGCGCATTGGGTTTGGCGTTGATTTTACTGATGAATACTGCATAAACTTTTAACTGGCTTTGTCAGTTGTTTGTTTTTGGAAATTTATGTGACAAGGAAGTGGGTGTAAGGCGTTGGAAATGGATGGGGTAGGTTAAAGTAGTGTATAATTGTGGGTGTCAGTGTCTGAAAGAGAGTGTGCTGTTATGCATGCGCATGAGCCCAGTGTTTTCCTGGTGAACAACGCTTTACGAGATCTATGATGATTATTATTATTGTTGTTATTATTATTATTATTATTATTATTTTGCACGACGCGTCTGTTTATGTTTTGCAGGACATCTTAGTGCCTTTGTAACTTGAAGTGTTTTATGTGCTTGCTTTTGTTACTTTGTATTATTTGATTCGAAAATATTATCACATTACAGAATTTACCAGAAAACATTTTTTTTTAAACTGCATATTGATTGTCCTGTCTATCAGTGACTGATACGGGATCGTGCAGATGAATACCACGCAAACCCCTCTGGAGAACAAACCCCGCAATGTTTGAACAATGAAACTCTTGAAATTTATTTTTTTTTCTTTTTTTTCTGGAGGTATAAAGGCTTATCAGTCCGTATGGCTTAGCCTTATTCATAAAATGGGGAATAACGCAAGCAAATTCAACATATTACATGATTGCAGTTTCTTCCCCTGAGTCATCCTAACGCTTATCGTGTCCCTTCATAGAAAGCCTCCATTTGTGATTTCGCCGGGCAAGCTACAGTTAGGACTGAAGAGATTTTTTTTTTTTTTGTTACAGTCACTTACTAGTTGAATGGCGGGTTGGCCTTGTTAATGCAGTAGTAGTGCCAGATTAAACTTGTGTCGCATGGTGTAAACTTTTGACTAGGCTTTTTTTTACCCCAAAACTTGTTACTCATTTTGCCCGGGCAGTGAGCGTCCCGGTTCACACTGAGTACGCAAAACCGGCCCACATTATGGACTGAGTCAGTAAGTTGTCCTCTTCTACAATTCAGGAGACAGATCGACCATGATAGTTCAAGGGTGGTTCCAGAATAGCTTGGCGCCAATAGGCGCCAAACTATTCTGGCACCGTGACCCATGTGACGATCTCATTTCTGTGGCCGTGTGTCCGCGGCTGAATGAGTTGGGCAAGGCAGACCCGGGGCCGGCCAAGGCCCCGCCAGCACACTCCAGTGATGCAATGCATGATCAACTGACTTCGTTGACTAGATCATTGTCCATGTATGTTTACTAAATATAAATTACTAGACGTGCGCAAAAATCGCTTCACTCCCTCGTCGTTTGTGAAATAAAGCCTAACCACTGATGCAAAGTATGTACATGATCGACCTCGGCTTTTCGCCGCGGCGCAGTCAGTCAGTGAAGGCCCTCAGTTCAGTTTTGCCTTCATTATGTGGTGAGTCGTTTGACGGGCGGAGCGAGCCGCGTACTTGATATTGAAACTCAGTGTTTCGCCTTGACCTGTTAAAGGCCACACCACTTCAGTTTCGCCGTATTTACTAGTACACATTCTGACCCTTTTCACTCTCAGTGCCGCCAATTGTTTGTGATTGCAAAATAACATGAATAAAGATTGAGTCAGTGACTGACTTGCATTTCAAGTGATAGAATTGTCGACTGCAGCAATCCGCAGTATATAGTAACTTGCGTGCAAATCACAGGCACGGTCACGGCAGAAGATAAAGCGACCAACTATATTGAACTCTCAAGGGTAGCGCCGGTCTGATTAGCTTGGCGCCTAGAGGGGCCAAGCCAAACACTACCCTTGATCTGCCCGTTATTGATCAGTCGATCTCTCGAAGCTGGACTGAGCTGGCAGTGTGAAAGAGTTACGTTTAACCCATATCATTCTGAGGCTAAAAGCTTCAAATTTGTACTCTGCCATATGCAAGCTACATTATAGTACTTGCAGATAAGGATATAGACCAATGGCTTTAGTTCAAGGGTGGTGCCAAAATAGCTTGGCGCCTAGAAGCGCCAAGCTATTCTGGCACTGCCCTTAAACTATTTTAATCAAACTTATCTCACACACTGGTGTATTCCGAATGATAAGGGTTAACTTGAACATGCTGCGGCCTGTCATGCCTTTGGGTTTGCTTCCTGGATTTAAAGGTGAACAAGATGAAAGACCATTGTCTAAAGGGTGGGCAGTATTTGAAATGTACAGTGACGGCTGTGACGGCAGGTGTCTGTAGTAACTATTTGTGATGTAGTTTGGGATATGATGTTATTCAACCACGTCAGTGACATTTTAGGACTGATGATATAAGACTTTAAAAACCTTGCAATACGAGAAATGACGATCAGAAAAAAAGTTGTTATTTTCACAAAATTGTTAAGGTTTACATTTACTAAAATCAGTTGTCATGGTAATGCTTTAGGCTGCCTTCTTCAGTGACATAAAATGAAAAAAAAATCATTGTGTTCAAGGATGGGGTGAATGTCTTTTCAAATGGACACGAAAAGACTGAGATGTGAGCTGACTGATCAATCTTGCACTTTTCGCCTCAAAATAAAATAAAATAAAATAAAATAACAAATAATAATAAAATAAACAATTTATTGGAAAAAAAAAAAGAAAGAAAATACAAACGAACAAAAAAGATATGGAAACTAAAGAGCTAGAAAAAAACATAATTGTGTGGTCTGCGATCTTGGGCTTTACGCTTTCAGCCGTAAGGTTCGAAATCACAGACCAGCACACACGTCTTAATTACTTGTTTCGTTTTTCAGTATCCCGCCATTCCAAGCAGGCACAAACTGAGAAGGTTTATCAAGAGGAATTCAGACTACATGACTTCGGGGCACAGTCTTAGCAGCGCCGGGTACTAAAAATGCTGCTAGCTGACGTGCGTTCTAAACTGGATGAGGAATGGCCCCAGAAAACGCATTCCATCTCAGTTTACCTTGTTTTTGAAGGCAGGTCCATCAAATGTACCTCAGTCACACACGTGAACGGCAATCTTTCACCTAGCCGTGAACTGTACTTGAATGGATTCAGGCTTCTTATCCGGCACGGAAAAAAGACTGTGACACGTGACTTCAGTTGAAATGCCGGAACTGAGAAAGACTCAGAACATTGTCTTTAGCCTAGCGGCTGACGCACTACAGCAGGACTGAGATGGGTCGACCATGATAATTCAAGGGTAGTGCCAAATTAGCTTGGCAAACCCTTGAACTTGGCATCTCCTGCAACAGGTGCATAGCCGTTAGATGACGCCTCCAAAAATTGGCCGGGGAGATACTTGTGTCGGGCTGAATGAGTAAATGATTGTTTGATGAATTTCTTTTTTAAATCCATTAGTTGCGTCAATTTTGCGTATTCAATTTATTGTATTGTATTGTATTGCTACCTCATCGTATTCATTTGTTTGTTTGTTTTGTTTGTGTTTGTTATTTATATATTTATTTACCTATTTATGATTTACAAAACAAAACAAAACAAATCCTGTTTCGCTAGCCCAGAAGCGGGGGCTTCTGTGGGTCTACACGTCTAGCGGCGACTGGTATCTTGGGGCACGCACTGACAGGCTTGTGTTGAGAAACACGTTCGCACGATGCGTAACGTACAGTATCGATCCCTTCTGTACACTGTCAGAGAACATTTGAATGGAGTTTTCACGGTGTAGATATAGCTATACACACAGATATGTACACTGAGAATCGATCTAGTCTGTACATTGTCAGAGAACACTGTTCTCTGACAAAGTACAGAAGAGATCGATACTGTACTGCACATTGATATCATATCAATTCAGTGAATTGTTCTCGACGCAAGTCTGTGCTATCAAGCGTGTTCTGTAGGCAATCTGTATATTATCATATATATATATATCATTCCGGGAATTGTAACCCCATTTGTGCGTGCAGCCACCAGGGGCAAGTTGCATGCGCGAGCTTAGTCCTGCACCAGCTACTAGGCAAGGTGCGCCGCTATAGCTCGCTCATGCAACTGGCCCCAGTACTGCAAGCAGTATCGGTGGCTGCACGCGAGAGCTCTAGAGTCCGAAAGGAGAGCGAAGGGAATCGCCGGGTCGTGGGTTCGAATCCCCGTCCCGGCCCCGGTAGCTGGACTCGCAATCCATGGGGGAAAAGACGGCTTTGTTCAAGAGCATGTCCGTTGAAAGGTCCTGGTAAATCAAAGTAGCACAGTTGGAGTGCGCCTGAGTTGATCGATAACCCGCCCGTCAGGGCCGTCCATTATCACTTCTGTGCCGTGGACGTTAAACCCCGAACTAACCAACCAACGCGAGAGCAGTTTTTATCCTTTACAGCCAAAACAATTTGAACACCACCCAGCTGCAAGAGGCATAGATCCTCATTAGCCCCCGCAGTTGCGGGGGCTCATGAGGATCAATGTCTCTTGCTGGAACTACTTTGACGGCTGGGGATCTTTGAGTTGAACCTACGATGATTTCAAAACCACAATCTACGTCCATTAGCAGTGGAAGGGTTAGCCCATTCAGCCCTGACGCACTACAGCAGGAGATGGGTCGACCATGATAATTCAAGGGTAGTGCCAGATTAGCTTGGCGTCTGTCGGCGCCAAGCCAATCTGGCACTACCCTTGAATTATCATGGTCGATCCATCTCCTACAACAGGTGCATAGTCGTTAGATGACGCCTCCAAAATTTGGGAAATACGTGCGTCGGGCTGGATGAGTTAAGCCATGAATAGCGAAGGAAGCGAAAACAATGGGAACCTGCAGACTATAACGCCCACATGAAAACTGGAAATAAATCATGTGGAACAACATCTCAAAGCCACCGTTGGCCCGATGACCTCATTGCATTGGGATTGTATTGTCACACAATCAACTAGGCAAGGAACACTAATTGCCCTGTTGTAGGTAGACATCGGGGTGTAGAGTGTTCATGGAGAAGTAGTACCTTTGACTTTTCAGCCAGCAGCGCCTCTTGGGGCAGGCGGGAGCACTGGTCTTCACATGGCACTCAACTCTCACAGCTGGCTCCAGGTCCTTTACCTAGCCACACCCCGGTAACCGCTTCTGCTGGCGGGCGAAACGTTGTGAGGGGCTGACGCGTCTCTCAGTCAGTTGAAATACTTGGAGAGGAGACGGGCGCCGCCAAGTTCGCCTAAGCCCATTGAAAGGACTGATGGACAAGCAACAGAATAAGAATAACATGCCGGATCGGTCGGGGCCCGGATCACCAACGACCGCGCACCCCATTGGAGGTCTCCAGGGTGGGGGCGACAAGTGTGTTACTGGAACCAAACCCACCATCAAGCTGCCCACGCAAGGAATAACTATCGGAACTTGGAACGTTCGCACACTCTACCAGTGCGGCAAAGTGAAGGAACTCACCCACGAGTTGAAGCGCTATCGCTGGGACATTGTAGGACTTGCAGAAGTTCGATGGACAGGCTTCGGAGAAACAACAACAGATGAAGGCCATAAAATCTGGTTCAGCGGAAAAGAAACCAAGCACGAACATGGCGTAGCCTTTATCGTAAGGAAAGAGGTGGCTGGAACTGTCAGCAGCTGCACCCCCGTGTCAAGCAGACTAATCTCCATCCGCATCTCCGCCCGACCGCACAACATCACTATCATTCAAGTATACGCTCCAACAGCAGATCATGATGATGAAGAATTTTACGAACAACTGGACAACATCATCAAGAAAACACCTAAGAAAGACATTCTGACTGTCCTCGGTGACTGGAATGCAAAGATCGGCCCTGACGCCTACCAACAATGGGCAGGAACAGCTGGCAAGTTTGGCCTTGGAGAAACAAACGACAGAGGCCTGCGACTTTTAGAGTTCGCACAGAGTCACCGTCTCACCGTTGCTAATACCCTCCATCCACACAAGAAGTCAAGAACAGTGACATGGCAATCGCCAGGAGGCCTGGTCCATAACCAGATTGACTTCATCTTGCTGCCTCGACGATTCAAATCCAGCATTAACAAAGCACAAACGAGGTCCTTTCCTGGCGCTGATATTGGCAGCGACCACAACCTCGTCCTTACTAGCCTCAAGTTGAAGCTGGCATTGAAACGAGATAGCAAGAGCCCTCGCATCAGATTCGACCTCCAGAAGCTAAAAGACCCGGAAGTAGAAGAGCTCTTCCAAGCCCAGGTGGGAGGCAGATTTGCAGCCTTGGCTACTTTGGACTGTGACGTAGACACCCTTGCTGGAAATATAAAAGAGGTGTTACTTTCTACAGCAGAAGAAGTGCTGGGGAAGCAGAGGAAGCGCAAACAGCCCTGGGTCACCGATGACATCCTCGATCTCTGTGATGAGAGGAGAGCCTGGAAGAAAAAGAGAGGCCAAGACCTCACATCAGCAAACAAGTACAGACTTGTCAACAAGAAGATCAGGAAGAGGATGAAAGAAGCCAAAGAAGATTGGATTGAAGACCAGTGTTGTAGCGTGGAAGAGGGCATGGCAAACGGCAACAGCAAGAAGGCTTATAAAACGCTAAGGACCCTCACCAAGACTCAACAGCGAACAGCCACAGTCATCGAAGACAGCAGCGGCCAACTCCTTACGGAAAACACTGCTGTACTAAACAGATGGACTGAGTACTGCCGAGACTTGTATAACTACAAGGCTGAGCCAGACACCAGCATCCTCCAAAACAACCAGGCTGGGGCCAGGAAGGCTGAAGACCTGCCAGTGTTAGCTGAAGAGGTGGAAGCAGCCGTACGCGGCCTGAAGGGAGGAAAGTCTCCAGGTGTAGACAACGTACCTGCTGAACTGTTGAAACATGGAGGAGAAGTAACAACGAAGGTCCTCACTACACTCTGTCAAAAGATCTGGGAGCAAAAGAAATGGCCAGTAGAATGGACACAGTCTCTATTGATCCCGCTCCCCAAGAAAGGAAACCTGAAACAGTGCCAGAACTACAGAACTATCAGTCTGATAAGTCACCCTAGCAAAGTAATGCTTAGAATCATTCTCAACCGCCTCAAAACTTTCGCCGAGGAACTGCTGGCAGAAGAACAGGCTGGCTTCAGAGTTGGAAGAAGCACTGTAGAGCAGATTTTCAACTGCCGCGTCCTGATCGAGAAACATCTGCAGCATCAGCGCGAACTCTACCACAACTTCATTGATTTCAGGAAAGCATTTGATCGCGTCTGGCACGACGGACTCTGGCAAGTCATGAGATCGTTCAACATAGAGGAGGGACTGATCCAAATGATAGAAGCGCTTTACAAGAACGCCTGCAGCGCGGTTCTACTTAACAATCAGTCAGGCGAGTTCTTCAGGACGACGATCGGTGTCCGTCAAGGATGCCTGCTCTCTCCTGTCCTTTTCAACATATTCCTGGAGAAGATCATGCAGGAAACCCTCCACGACCACCATACTTCAATCTCTATTGGTGGCAGATCCCTGTGCAATCTTCGATTCGCAGACGACATTGACCTCATGGCAGGCAGCAATAGTGAGCTCCAAAACCTGACAGACAAACTTTCAAGTAGCGCAGGGTCTTATGGCATGGAGATCAGTACGGATAAAAGCAAAGTGATGATCAACACCACAAGCGACAGCAGCAGCAACATTCACATGAACGGCCAGAAGCTAGAAGAGGTCAATAGCTTCAAGTACTTGGGAGCCACCCTGTCCAAAGACGGTAGTTGCATAGCAGAGATCCGTATCAGGATAGGTACAGCAACATCCGCAATGGCCAGGCTGGACAGGATATGGCGAAGTAACTCCATCAGCTTCACCATCAAGTACAGGCTTTACAAGTCCCTCGTAGTGTCTATTCTACTCTACGGCTGTGAGACTTGGACACTGCTTGCAGACTCAGAAAAGAAAATCCAGGCCTTTGAGAACAAGTGCCTGAGGAAGTTGCTCCGCATCTCGTACCGCGAGCACAAGACCAACGAATATGTACGGAGCATCGTCACTTCCCTGGTGGGCCCACATGAACCCCTTCTGGCAACCGTGAAACGGCGCAAGCTTGCTTGGTTTGGCCACGTGACCCGACACAACACCTTGTCCAAGACTATCCTCCAAGGCACTCTCGAAGGAAGTCGTCGGCGAGGTCGTCAGAGAAAGAGTTGGGTCGCAAACATAAAAGAATGGACCGAACTCGAGATGCCAGACTTGCTTGCCACCGCCCAAAATAGAACTCAGTGGAGAGCACTGTCTGTTGCTGCTGCCTTTCAGTCCCCCCAACGCCCAGTTCGGGCAAGGGACTGATGATGATGATGATGAGGTAGACATCTTCCTGTTTCAGCAGCAGTCATTGACGTCATCACGACCTCAAATAAAATACTTTCGTCTTTTCGCTGAAACTGACGTGACGTCAGGATGCCCGAGATTACTTTCAGATTTTCACTCAGCATAATGACGTCACTTCGGCCCAGAATGCCCACGCAGCCTTACTTGCTTTTTACACCCACTGAGAAGCATGACGTCAAAACGTTCTCAGTTTCCGGCAAATAGTCTTTGCCCTAGAAAGGCAGAGGACAATAAGTCCATATTTGTGAAAAGCTAGATTGCCGTCCTAATACAATAAAAATTTCGATTTTAACAGAAAATGGACTTGCTGTCTTTCGCCTTCCATCCCTGACTATTTACAACAAAATAACTATTGTGCTGAGCGGGAGACAAATTAGTTCTTATTCAGACGCTAACTGTATACTATTTCAAATGATCTTTTACGATAGATAATTAGGTCTATTAATACCATACATGCGTTGTCAATACTTGGATGCTCTATCAGAAAAACAAATGAAGCAAGTCAAAGTACAATACAATACAATACAATACAATACAATACAACACAATAATACAATACAATACAATACAACACAATACAATACAAAATCAACGCAATCAAGACAATTTATTCTGCCACGTGTTCTTCTTGTTTTTTTGTTTGTTTGTTTGTTTGTTTTTATTTTGTCGTCACATTAATTACATTACATTAGACATCCAAGCAGTTATTTCAGAAGTCTGTCAGGTGGTATGAAAGAACAAATTAACTCATTCGCGGCCATTTATCACATTCATCATCTACAAATTCCCATGACAGACGTGAACAGCCTTGCTATAATCAGGGATTCCCGCTTATCAGTGCATGCACGGAGACTATCTATCTATCTATCTATTTCCCGTAGTCTTGCCGAGCGTTGGCCGGCACTACTGATGACTTGGCAACCAGCTCCCTCCATTCCTCTCTGTTCTCTGCCATTCTTAGCGTATCGCCCAGCCTCAGTCCTGTCCACTCTGAGATATTGTCCTCCCATCTTTTCCTATGTCTTCCTCTCCTTCCTTGCACAGGTGCCTTGCAGGATTATTTTGGCAAGCCCTGCTGAACGCGTGACATGCCCATACCACTTCAGTTTGCGTTTTTTCATAATGGCTAATAGGTCTTCATAGGGCCCGATGGCTTGCCTGATTCTGTTTCCCGCTTCCTCGTTCGTGTTGTGATCTCTGTATGAAATGCCAAGCAGCCTTCGAAAACATCTCATTTCAGTGGCTTGTATCCTCCTTTCAAGGTCTGCTGTGAGGGTCCGTGACTCACAGGCATACAAGAACACTGAGATGACTAAAGAGCGCATCAGTCTGATCTTGGAGCAGAGCGTGATGTTTCTGTCCTTCCATATGGTCTTCAATCTTGTCAGTGCTGTTGTTGTCTGCGCAATCCTGGACAGTATTTCTGGTTTTTATCCCTCATCTGTCACAATGGCTCCTAAGTATTTGAATTTATTAACTGTTTCCAGTTTTTGACTTCCAATCATGACGTCAGTGCTAATGCCACTGGTGTTATTTGTATCAGTTTGGTCTACTCTGCACTGATTTCCATCCCATACGCAATGGCTGTACTGTCCAGCTTTTCCACCAGCTGAGCTAGCTCCTTCTCTATTCCTGCAAGGCCATCAATGTCGTCCGCAAAGCGCAAGTTCGTGATTGTTCTGCCTCCAATACTGACAGTTCCTTTATGATCTTTCAGAGCGTCTGTCATGATTCTTTCCAGGAAGATGTTGAAAAGAGTAGGTGAGAGCAAGCAGCCTTGTCTGACTCCGACTGTAGTCCTAAATCAGTTTCCTATTTTGCCGTTGAAGCAGACTGCGCTAGTGGCCTTGTTGTAAAGTTTGCTATGACTTTGATCAGGTTGGCATTGATGTTGTATACGGAGACAGTTATGTGTAAAAGTGTACTATATCCCAGTGCGCAAAAAAAAAGCGATCTGGCCGACGTCGGCCTGACTGACTTTTTGCGCATTAGGACAACATAAGGTCAGATATTGTCAACAAGTCAGGTAAACGAGGACGCTGGTCACGGCCAGCTTTGAGGTCGGCTTTATAAATTCTTACAATTCTGCCGAACCAGGATAGAAAAGAACTCATTGCATCTGCAAGAGGCATAGATCCTCATGAGCCCCCCAGCAGGATGGGGATATATGCCGGCCTCTTGCAAGCTTCTATGTGCTTTCTCCCGGCATGATTCCTTATGTCTGTGTTTGTGAAAGAGAGGGGAACCTCAGTGGTTCGGATGAACATGTTAATGGACTGCTCTAAAGTGTCATAGAGGCTAGAGTAGCCTCTATACTCTTTGACAGCTCCCGTACAGCTACCAGTTCAGTCACTTCGGAGGAAGTGTACAGAAAGATGTTTTATCACATAAGGTAGGGCCTAACCCCGTGTACGAAAAATCAAGGAGGGGAAGGAAGAAAGGGATAAGGATAGGGGAAAGCCAAGGCCGTACAAGGGTTAATTTGGGGTTAATTTAGTACACTGAAAAACAAAGATTCACTCATAATCGGCTTTTCTCAGTCTTTCAAGAAACTGTACGTCATATGCGTAGTGGGGCTCAACCCTTTTCGTCCTGATACACTATTGCTTAAAATAAAATTGACTTTGATAGTTCAAGGGTGGTGCCAAAATAGCTTGGCGCCTGAGGCGCCAAGCTATTCTGGCACCACCCTTGAATTAAAATGGTTGATCTATCCCCTAATCTATAACTTTACAACTTACTTTAAACTTGTAATTTTTAGTCGTTTAGTCTTAGTCTATTGTTTATTATGTGTGTAAGTGAGTTTAGGTGTTTTTAGGCGTGTGTATGCATGTGGATGATGATGATGAAACGTTTTTATTCAGGATAAAAAGTTTTAGGCATAGCAATGCCTATCTTCCAAACTGTCCTGCTACTCTACACATATAAAAATACATCAGACGATACATCAAAAGATATATAAGTAAAAAGACCTTCCCCCCCCCCCCCCCACCACTCAGAGGGAAAAAATAGAAATAAAAAATAATATATATATATATATATATATATAAATATATATATATATATATATATATATATATATATATATATATATATATATATATATATATATATATATATATATATTTTATTTTTATTTTTTTATTTTTTATTTCTATTTTTTTTCCTCTATATATATACACAGGTATGAACCTAACATGTTAATGCAGACAGTCGAACTATTACATTATCTGCAGCAACAGTAGAAGAGTATTAGGTAACAGGAAACTTGTCATTAACTATACGAATAGTAGCATAAGGGAGCCGAACATACTATTACTTCTAAAGTAAATATTTATGGAGGCGATCTTTGAAGACGCTAATCTTACAAATTGATTTCAGGTGTGGAGGTAACATATTCCACGCTTTAGTGCCTGAAAAAGACAGGCTGGTTTTAGATGTCTAATCTAATTTTGGGAAGGTGGATCGAGCTATTTCTCGTGTTTTTCCTATTATTGTCGGAAAATATAGTTTTTAGATAGGGTGGGGCTTTTCCGTGCATGATCTTGTGCAGTAGAACACAGCGATTAAATTCAACCAGTTTTTTTCAATGTTAGCAGTAGAACACAGCGATTAAATTCAACCAGTTTTTTTCAATGTTAGTAACTTGAGAGATTTTAATTTTTCATCAGTCGAAGTAGGACCGGGAAGTATTAATTTAATGCCCCGATGATACAAGGAATTAACTTTTTTTCATGTGAACTTCGCTGCATCCATCCCAGACGGTAGAAATGTAGTCACAATGCGTTTTGATATGCGCATGGAAAAAGAGTTTACGGATATCAGTATTAACTATATGGCGTAGTTTTGAAAACAGGAACAGATTTTTGGAGATTGTTTTGCATATAGAGTCAGTATGCGGCTCCCAGCTTAATTGGTTGTCCACTATAACGCCTAATAAGCGATGCCTAGTTACTTGTTCTACAAGCTGGCTATCTAATGAGTGTTAAAGGTGGTAAGCCATGCTGGTGTTTATGACGTGTAGTAACTAACATGCTATTTGTCTTTGGAATACTAATAATCGTGTGATTATCACTGCACCAGCCTGCTACTTCATCAAGACTTTGTTGGAGTACCTTATTAATGGTTTCGATATCTTTATCAGATGTGTGTATGGTCGTGTCATCTGCGAACAAATCACAGTTTGCGTCTAAATGAGATATGCACAGTGGCAGATCATTAATAAATAGATGAAATAATAAGGGCCCTAGAATAAACCCCTGTGGAACAACGCAAGTTACTAAAACCATCAGAGGAATATTTGCCATTTAGCAGTACTTTCTGCGTTCTGTCCCTGAGATAGGAAGATATAAAGGAGACAGTATTTGAGTCAGTGTGATAGAATGGTAATTCTTTTAGTAGAATAGAGTGGTTGACAAGATCAAAAGCTTTTTACAAGTCAAAAAAGATTGTACCTGATACTTTACTGTCATTTATGGCAGAGAGCCACTTATCAATTAAATGATTAAGGGCACTTTGGCACGAATGTAGAGGTCGAAATCCTGATTGTGCTGCAGTTATCAGATGGTTTTGTTCCAGAAAGTTTAGAAGATGAGCATGGATATGTTTCTCGAGCGGTTTTGAAATACATGATAATATGGAAATGGATCTATACTCATTTAGGTTGCATAAATCTTTGCTTTTGGGAAGAGGGATTACCTCCGCTTTTTTTAGCTCTTCGGGAAAAGCGCTATGTCTGATCGATAAATTATATATAAAGGTCAGGGATTCGACGACGTAGGGCAGAGATAGTTTTAAAATCTGACTATTAATATCATCTGGACCGCAAGACGATTTGTTCTTTAAACTGGAAATAGATTTGCCTACATCTAGGACATTCATAAGCGGTACTAAAAACGGGCCGCAGGCTCTCTGTTGACTATGGTGACGTAGTTGATGAGAGCAAGTGTAATTTACAGGGTAAGGTGCATTTGACTTCGCCAGAGTTTGAGCAACAGTTATGAAGTGAGCGTTGAACGCATCAGCAGTAAGATCGGGCGGAATATTAGGCGATCGTTTACTGTTACCTTTGGTGAAATTGTTTATTACTTGCCAGACTGAACGGATGTCTTTACCGTCGGCAATAACTTGTTCTGCATTTTGCCTCTGTGCTTTACGAACTAGAGATTTGACATGTGTGAACTTGTGTGAACCCGGTGTTGGTGGGTGAATAGGTTGGGGAACATACGAAGTCGAAGCAGAGGTCGCGTTGACGTACTTTTATTTGTTGTTTATCAAATAGCAGAAAACAAACAGCACCTAGGACAAATACAACAAAACATATCAGAAATGGTACCAGAAAGTTGCATCATACAAATACTGTATTCACTAAATGAACCAACTTATTAATTTGAGTCATAACTTAAGGCTGAAACGTCATGTTGGCACTAAATTATAATTAAAGCCAAAAGATCAATATAAGGCGTCACATAATCATCAAAGATACACATGACCAACCATACCACACATCATGATATCAAATGGCAACGAAGCATGAAATCAGCATGCAAATCAGGGCATTTAAGGCATCATGACCATAAAGTAAGCAAATCATACAAACACTACCAGTAACCGAACATGTAGTGAAATGGGAAATGACTACAACACAACCTATAGCAGGTGCAACCATTTATCTCTATAAATAGATAGTCTTTCCTAAGTATATAAAGTAACATAAACACAACAGTCCTTTTGGTCGCTTTTATAACAGTCACACCGCAAACACAATCATACGCATCCAGCGACACATAACAAACTAGGTAGTAGGTACTCGCATCACTTTCAATCTAACCCACTTTGTACTTCTGGCTCCGCAGTCGTACACAGACTCTCACTCATCCATAAAATGGGTACACTAGGGACAGGGACACTTGTGCACGCACAGTCATCCTACTTGCTAGCATTCACACCACGTTCATACATAACATCCCTACTCAGACCTAGCTATATACACAACACGTCACATACATTCCTTGGGCACAATCAAGTGGGAAGAGATGTCACATACTTAAATCAATAGTCGCTCTCATTCAGTGTGTGTAGCACAGAACAAAGGAGGAGATAGGCAGAAAAACTTAAGTGTAGGTTGTGGCTTACTTGCATGTGCAAAAGTAGTTACCTAAGTCTATGCAAAAAGCAACAATAATAGACCTAATGCAAACAGGCATCAACATGCAAAGCAAAGCAACCTCAATAAACAAATCAAAAGAATACGTCAAACAATATATTATAAACAAACAGAAAGTTCAAGGCAGGGAGAGTGAAAGGAAAGAAAAGAATAATGTGTCGTACACAACTAGTGGCCACAGGAAATACTGTGTGTTGTTCCTGTGATTCCGGACCCAATGGCACCAGGCCATAGAATGCAGTATAACAGACCAACTTAGATGTTGCACAACCTAGCATGCTATAAGCTCAGCTCATGTGTCGGTCTGCAATTCCGGACCCAACGACACCAGGCCGCAGGATGCAAAATCACAGACAGACACTACACTGGAGTTACTAAGTGACGCATAATGGCCAAACACTGTGTCAATCTGCAATCCCGGACCAAACGACACTAGGCCATATAATGCAGAATCCCAGACCGACACAACATGTGAAATGAGAGAGAGAGAGAGAGAGAGAGAGAGAGAGAGAGAGAGAGAGAGGGAGAGAGAGAGAGAGAGAGAGAGAGAGAGAGAGAGAGAGAGAGAGAGAGAGAGAGAGAAACCTGCATCTTAAAACATGAACAATTAATGTGACATCAAGAGTGTGGATCGAGACCTTAAGAACTTTTACTAAAACAGGCTGCCGGTGCCTTTAATCCCTAGTCACATAAGAGATAGTAACTATGGGCGGAAATGGACAATTTATATCTATCCAGAATTTCCAGGATTTTTCGACCGCTTACTCCCATGCCCTAACGCCGCCCGTTTTTCTATGTTTCTCCTTATTTTTTTCAGTAAAATAAAGGTTTCCAAATTCAATGTCATTAAAATTAATATTTTTTATTATAAAATGAATCAAGACGAATTACTTCTTCTAAACGATATTAATGCTGTAGAAAACAAAGACTTAGACTCGAAAAAACAGCGCCTTCTTTCTGTAGTTGTGTCAGGCAAGTCAAAGACTTATCTCGGTAAACAATACATGACAGAGGATATTGAATCTCTTACCTCAGATGAACTAATCAAGCTTCATGCTAAATATGAAAACCACATTGCCTCACTAATGACACGTGATTTAAGTCGATCTCTTGTATGCCTATACACAAAAGCAGTGAGTCACTTTCTACCTGTGGATAGTGACAGTCTTTCACACGACCTTGAAAGCAATGCTATTGTTTCAAGTTCAATTGGTAAATTAGCATGTGTAATGTTTTACAAGTTTGGAAATTACCTTGCTCCTGTCGTAACATTACTAGTTACTGGGAGCCATATTGATTTCTCAAAAATAAATTTTACTGCAGAAGAAAATGGACGAAACCCAGACGACTCCACAACCGAACCCCAGTCCAGTTTTGACGCAGGTTCAAACTGTGACTAAGGCTAAAAGTCCAGGCAGGGTTGAGGCAGGAAAAAAATTAGCCGAATGGAACAGGCAAAAAAAATTACAGCTTCAAGCACAAATAGAAAAGGCTCATGTGACTGACCCACCGTCAGGACTGTCACTACCATCAGGACCAACACCGACAGGACACCCTCATCAAAGTGAGAGACAAACAACTAAGTCTGACCCCCGCCCTGACCCCGAACCACAAACAACAAAATATATAGTTGCCGGATTTGTTGTCGGATTTGTTTACGTAGGGTATCAATTATACAAAAAATACAAACCACAGACTCGTACAGTGACCAAAAAATCAGACACTCCAAAAACAAAACCAGAAGTCGCCACATTACCAGTAACACCCAAAGCCGTTGACCCATTTTATATGCAGTAAATAAAAAATATTATTTTAATTTTTCTTGCCTAAGAAATGAACGACTCAAAAAATTTAATGAACCTTGTGTATCACTCTGCCGTTATCAGTGGATTAGCAGTAGCTTATTCTATGCTGGGAAAAAGTCTACTCAAAATGAAATCAGCAGACCTGAGTAGATTAGACTTTGAAGACAGTGCTAAGCTAATTGTAGTTGTTTCAGCGTCGATTGCGACAAAAGATTTTCTTGTCAAGCAGGGAATTATTCCAGAAAATGTTTCTATGTAAATAAAAATAATATGGCGATGATAGCTATTATGATTGGTGGGGCAGTTGTTAACGCATTGGCTTTCAGTGGCTCTAATTATCTCTTTTCTAAAATGGGTAGAGAGGAATCTGCAGAAGAAATGAAACGTCACAATGAAGCGTCTGAGAAATTAGCACAGGCAGAACAGGCGTATGAAAAACAAAGAATTGAGAAACTTGATTTCATCAATGAAAGATTGAGGCTTGAAGGCCACGCACAACATACATTTTCAAATACAGACGAAGCAATCAGGGAATATTTTCTTGTCACGGGTGAAGACATGTCTATCCCAAAACCGAAACTAAGTGACTATTACAAACCAAGCACACAACAAAGAAATGGAGAGATAATCTTTGTTCTAGTGGGAATGACATTTGTTTATTTTACAGGAGTTTTCATTGCTAGAAAAAATGGCAGCCGAAAATAAACTATCGAAAATATATTACTCTCCATCAGGCTATTGGAAAGGGCAAACAGCTATTCAGAAATTACATGCCGCTGTGGGCGGAGATATATCACTCAATCAAGTCAAGCAATGGTTACAGAGACAGGCAATTTGGCAGATATATCTCCCTACTCCAAGAAAGATAACAAGACCCCATTTTGAAAACACATCACCAAATGACACGCACCAAATGGACCTCCTGTTTCTTCCACACGATACAATAAGAAAGAAACGATACAAGTATGCACTGACTGTTGTAGACATTGCTTCAAGGTATAAAGACGCTGAACCCATATCTGACAAAACAGCCAGTACAGTTGCTACAGCATTATCAAAAATATATAGTCGAGGCCCTTTAAGATACCCCAGACTAGTGCAGGTTGATGATGGATCTGAATTTAAGGGCGCAGTTAATCAGTTATTTGCTAAGCATGGCGTACTGGTCAGACGTGGTATTCCAGGCGTGCACAGATCGCAGGCAATTGTTGAAAACTTTAACAAACAGTTATCAGAAAGACTTTTCAGTTACCAGTATTCTAAGGAACTCATGCATGACACACGTAACACTGAATGGGTACAAAGGTTACCACATGTGATAAAAGCAATGAACAATGAAGGACACCCAAAACCTGCTGATGCTATTAAATTGAAATCAATTACAGACCCAAAAACAGGACCAACCCTGGCACCAGACACAAGTTTATTTACTAAACAGGTGAGATATTTATATCAGCCAGGGGAGGCTGAGAACGACGACAGACGCAGGGCAACAGACCCCATCTGGTCAACGTCTGTACACAATATAAAAAAAATAATTCCCGGCGCAGACGCAACAATATATTACCTGTATGACCCTGCACCCCAGAGGGCATTTGTCAGAGAAGAATTACAGATTATTCCCCCAGACACTGTTACTCATTTCAGTAACTAAGTCGTCAATTAATTCATCAACCAGTTCATCACAAATGTCTTCAGATAACTTGAGCCTGTAATGACCTGGTGCATAAGCTTTTTCCTTACTGTGAAAAACACGTTTCGTGTCCCCAACTGCAAGTGATTTCTTATGTGTTTGAATTATTTCAAGATTATGTTTGTTTGATCTCAGTGACTTGTTTGGATAATCAGGCATCAATGCACCATCTAACACTTCTTTGTAATGTTCATGACGTATGTCTTTATTTTTTATTGCTGTTTTCTTGATACCTTTGGCTTTCGACTGACTACCCTTCTGGTGCAGTATAGAATACATTTTTGATCTCAGTCCAACATACTCAACTATAGGCACACCATTTAGTTCATCCTTAAACTTACCAGGCACTTTCTTGTTTTGTGTGCTAAACAGCGGGTGATCTTTAGGGTAGTCAGACGTGTCATACATGTGTAACTCTGTTTTCATGTCTTCGTAAAAGTCTTCAGTAGGCACATCAATGATCATAGAGTCAGTGTCAGTGTATAACAATCGACACTCAGGATATTTTGGTTTGAAGTAATCATAATAAAATTCAAGCATCAACAGTTTTGACAACTCCAGAATTGTCATACCAATGAATACTGGCTTGTCCAGTTTAACAATCTTTTTTTTGAGTGACACTGCATACAATGATGAATGAAATTCTTTATACCCTGTGTACTGTGGCTTACCTGTAAGTTTAATTGCACCCAATTCAGTTGTGACTAGTCTCACATCTTTTCTGTGATGAGGATTTTCCATTGTCTTGCCAAAACAGGCATTGTTCATAAGCTTAAAGAAGTCTTTGTCAAATGCAGTGTTGCCGTCTCTGGCACGAAGGGTTGTGTTCTTCATTATGTAATCTTTCATGAAAGCACTCTGGTCAAATTGAATTCCTCTGTGAACTTTCTTTAGTACTAACCCATGTCTGATGTAAAACTGTAACAAGCGATAGTGGCAAACGTAATTGAATTTATCATTTAGATTTGGCACAAGCTTAGTGTCTTCTTTTTTCCCTGTCATACTCATTTTCTCAACTGCTAATGGATAATCATTATGATAATCATGTAGATGATGTGGGTACTCCAGGTCTACTTCAAAAATCCAACCCTTCGCGTCGTTTCGGTCAAGATTCATAATATTGTTAGTTAACCCTGACTCTGTTACATCATACTGTGACAAATCATACAGACAAAAGTTTTTCAAGGGCAATAACTCACACATTGCCCAGCCATACAAATTGTTAGCGTCCAAGTACGTAATGAATGACCTTGACCCAGGGTTTGAGGGGTCAAACCCCCGGCCAAGGTCACCATGGGCGTCCAGATATTTATTATTTGCTCTGGCATAGTTATTTGCTGCAATACTAATGCCTCCCCTCAATCCGCGTTCTACCATTTCGCCCATCGTACGATCAGACAACAGGTCTATAGATATCTTACTGGATTTCAAAAATGCATCCCATGTCATGCCAGGACTAGTTATGTAACAAGCAGGGTCAAGCTTGTAGTGTAACAAACCCTTTTCACGGTAACTTTCAAATACGTCTGCTAGCAAACAAACGTCTGCTTTCAAGTACTGGTCGTGATAGTCACCAATTGTCTGACATCCTAACTTCCCCCATGCATCAAGTGCGTGTTGGTATTCAGAGTCAGAAATGCCTTTTCCAGTTAGTGTAGAATAAAATTTCTCTTTTGGTGGCAGTCTTGTTTCCTCAAACACAACCCACTCACTGATGTACTCATACGGATACACACCTTTCTTAATCAAGTCTGGTTCAAAATATTTACTCGTTATTGGATACTCAGTCAGTCCTTCTGCCAGACTAGCCAATCCTAAAGACAAATGTTGCATGGAGTCATAAAATGCTAATTTATCTAACCTAAAAGTCAAGTATTTCTCAGTTGTCTGGGCAATACAACTTATGTTTTTGTATGACTCATCTACAGCCTGCATGATGATGTGTGAATCATAACCTTTGAGATTGTGGAAAAAGATTGGTAACTTATATGTCTTAGGATCTATTTTTAATAACAAGTTACAATTGTTATGTGCAGCACCTCTGTAACGCCCAGTTATGTGATCATGGTCACGAACTTTATCACCACCTAAAGGTTGTTCACAAATCCAACACATCTCAGCTGTATCAAATTTCAGTTTGTCTTCTTCTGTCATCACCAAAGGCATCTGACATGTTGTGAGATATTGTACTACCTGACTGTACAGTTGTCTCATTTCTGTTAAAAACAAACATGCTGCATTTTCACCCCTGTAGATAACAGGCTCTGAATGCAAACCGTCTGACCTAACAATAATGTATCCAAAAGAACACACCACGTGGTCACTCAACTTTATAGTCTTTGGTAATGACTCTGGAACAGGACCCCCATATGGTACAACCAATGATTCAAAATCTGCATACACTACAAACGGCAACTTTTGCTGATTCCCATAGTTCTTAAAATAAACCTTGCTGCCAGGATCTGGATACTTAAGTACAGTTTGTATGTCATCAGCTGACCTACAATGTAGAATGTGTTTATGTGCTACTGAAATAGAGGAGAATCTTTGTAAACATTTTTTACAAACTTCCTGTTTGCCATTGTGTTTTGTTGTATGTCCGTGAATTAGACGTGACATATTTCTGATAATTGTGTAGTGAAAGTTATCACCAGAGCTTATTAATAACATATCAACATGTCTATCTTCTGACTGCCCATAGGTTGGGGCAATTGGGGACACTCTAATTGGCTGTAACTTATCAACTGACTCATTATCCCACACAAACACATTTACAGATATACCAGGATTTAGTTTTTCAAACAAGTCTATGTCCTCTATTTTAACAGGGAACTCAATGCCACTGAAGTTGAGTTCATTTACAAATTTGGTGTAGTTAGATACACGTTCAGGTTTTGACTTTACAAAGTGTAGTTTAGCAAGCACACACCACATGAAACAATAGTTGTCATTGTTCTGTATATTAACAACAGCCTTTTTGTTTGCAACCTCTGTTGGCAGTGGTATCCATGCTTTACCTAGTATAGGATGATACCTAGACTGCTTTAGTTTTAGTTCATGTACATGTCCTTCGTGCCAACCAGATCCTTTCATTTTTGCACTGTCAATTGCCTGTAGAAAGTCTGGTAACAGTCTGTCTCTAAACACGTTCTCCAATTCTCTTCTTGTGTTAACAGTGTGTTGTCTTGTTGATATGTACGATACAATCACTTCGCCGTCTACTCTAGTAAATTCTATTTTAGCAACAATCTGAATCTTCACACTGCCTGTAAGAAGATTATCTTGTATGACAGAAAAAGAGTTTTCTATTGATTCATAGACATTGTTAGTATTGGTTATAGGTAAGTCTGTTGTGTGAAACACGTTTCTTAAGCTTGATGAGCCAGGGTTTGATGGGCCAGGGCTTTGTGAATTGTCCGTCATTTTTATTTGTCCGACAAAATAATAAAATAAAAAATATTAACGTTAACTCTGCTGGCTCACCTTGTGTAATACCACTTTATTAACTGTAACACTGTCAATATAAACATTTAGTTTGCACAGTTGTTTAAATATGCTATAACAAACTTCCCCTAACCAACCATAGTTGGTATCATCAACTTTAAAAGTAGGTGTCTTTAAATCAACTGTCATGCACTCCACATCTGGATGCTCATCGACATAATCCAAAGTCACACTATATGTAGCATATATTTCTGATGGTGCTGAAAGGCTTATGTAAGTCTGTTTGGGTGATATTAAGTCAGTAAAGTGCATAACATCTTTGAAAAGGTGTGTAAGATCAAGCACTTGTCCGTCTGTCATTTTTATTGGACAAACAAATGTATAAATTAATTTACATCAATTTACTAACCCATACCCTGTGGGCTGATCTGTCTTTAAAATGAGCTTTAGATGCTTAGTTGATTTCAGTTTATTTTTTACATCATCACGTTCATGCTTATTTGGGATGACATCATTTTCTCTGAGACAGTCTTCAAAGCTGTCACGATCCTTACAGTAAAACAAACAGATAAACTTTAACTGTTCTCGAAAATCTTTCAGTACAGCATTATATTTCTGAGTGAGAATCCATACACTGACGTTTGCGTGTCTGCCACTGAAAGCAAGTTCTGCTAATGTGTTTCTCTTCTTGACAATGTCTTTCTCTGCAGAACAATCATCGACAATAAATAAAGTTGGCTGTCCTTCAAATTTCTTGTAAAAATATTGTAGGTATTCATTCAGTTTTTTATCAGGGTCAACTAAGTAAATGTTGCTGTCAGTCCAAATGAATAAACGGTTGTGATAAGCTTTGTTGTGTTTGATTGTTGGACAAAATATTACAATGTTTTCAAAATGGTGGATGTATCTTGTTTGTAATAGGTTAAGTACAAATTCAGTTTTACCACACCCTGTCGCACCACAAAATAAGCCACAGTGTGGGTCAAGGGTCATTAGGTTCATTTTAATACACAATATAATTTTAATATATGTGTCCACTCAGTCTGCTTTCTGCAATATTGAGTTGTGCGTCATAAATTAGATACAAATATATGTTTATGGCTGCAGCAGTTTCAACCTTCTTTTGTATCTGAATTGTTATTCCATCACTACCATTCTCAACAGTTCGTCCTGACCCATGAAGATAGTCATCATCTGTACTACGCAGGTCTAACCACAGTGCATACTTGTTTGTCAGGTATTGACCAATCCTAACGTCATACAGATGTAGATCTTTGCACGCAATGTTTGCAGGTTTATCTCTAATCCTTCCACCCGCAAAATACTTTGTGGTTTCGTCATAGTGTTGATAAGGTAACATTCCTGAAGCGTACACTTGATTAGGGCGGCCTTCAATTGTGCAGGACAAATGTGTAATCTTTGGATTGTAGAATTTTTCTGAATCCCGTTTGTATGGACTCACAGGTTCAACAAACAACATAAGAATACCTTTCAATGACCTGGCAGGTGTGTTCAAGTTTATGTTCCACATTGGGTCGCTCTTGTCTTTTTGCATTAAACTGTGTCTAATCACCCTGTCATAATAAATTGGAAGTCTTGACTGGTACTGATTTTGAATGAGTCTGGCTAGTTCAGTATGTGTAACAATTTCATATTCCAAGGAAATGTTAGAGATCTTATATGTTGCATCTGTGGCAGATGATTTTATAACTTTGGAGTAGTCATTGAAAGTTAGTTCAAAGCTCAGACGGTCATTCAGTGCCCCTTGATAATAAGGCAAATGAGCTGTTAGAATTTCAAACTCAAGTGGAATGTAAAATCTGGTTCCATATGTTTCTGCTATAATAACGTCATTGGCTGCTGACGTTGATTTATCTCCAGCATTGATTCGAAGTTTACCAACATTATCAGACTGTATGCCTTGGTAAATACGGTCTTCTCGTTCTTCTCTTGTAAGCCACAGATCTTTGTAACAGTAGAATACATCGGAGTCGTCAAGACTAAATACTTCCTGTCCTTCAAGTTTTACTTTAATAGTTCTAACAATTGCTCTGCCAAGATTGTCAACCAGTGTTCTGTTTACATCTGCGTCTGATGATAGTTCAATATTAAATGCTAGGCGTGCAGTGCCAGGAACAATAACGTCACTGGGTCCTAGGTTTGGAAACTTGACTGTAAGTGTTTGGTTCTGGTCTATGGTACTAGGATTGTTTGTGATGACGATTGATTGTCTTATGCCCTTAACACCCAGGGGCTCACGTAGTTTTCTGTATGGGTCTAACTTTGATCCGTAAGACTGTGTCATTTTTATTATGCACAATAAAAAATAATAAATTAATAAAACAATGGCAGCAGGAGGATTTAATCATGAAGATTTTGAAATGGATGACATGAATGTCTCAGATACCAGTATCACAGATATGACTGGAATGGTAACTACTTCTAGTATGCATCATGAACTGTTAAAAGACAAAGTAAACTCATTTTATGACAGTGTTGGTGTCCACCCAGATGTAATAGATCCTAATCAATTTGAATATGATAAAGGGCACTTATTTGTAAATACAGACAGAGGGAAAATATATCTAACACATAAAAATAATCCTTCTAAGTTTAGAGCTTTAAGTACAATTAAAGGTGAAGTCGGTGGTAACTCTGGGTTGGCAAGGTATCTTGGAATTGGAGGGTCTCCTGTCACGCCAAGACTGGCTAGTGTTCTTCACGACACACAAACAAAGTTGCCAACAGGGCAACAAATTGAAATGGCACCTGTAACAAGCCTACCAGAAATAGCAAACACAGTGATACAAGAAACCTCATTTACTGAAGGACAAATAAATGACGCTTTGAAAACAATAGATGATCCACCTTTGTCAATGAGGGAGATTATGGGATTGGATAAATCACTGCAGACAATAAGAGGTGAGATGGTAAACAATGTTGCCAAACTGGGAGAGCTTGATAAACACATAGAACGTGAAAAAGAAAAACTGGCTACCGCAGACAATGGAAATCTTGACACAGAAATGAAAGAAAGAATTCAACACAGATTAAATGATTTGCAGATAGAAAGATCAGGACGGTTAGAAGTGATTAGTATTGGAAGACAAAAACTGAAAACCCAAGTTAACAGAATTAGAGAAACTATTCAGAAAATACTTCACGAAGACACTACTCTGGCTGAGAGACTTAAAACACTTTTCAGAGAACAGGGTATTACAATTGCTAGTTTAATTACTGCTCTTGGGTTTATTATCAGTACTGTTGTGTTAGCTGTCTCCGGCAGTGGTGGGGGTGCACCACCAACCCCGGGCCCCCCGGCTCCCACAGATCCAAAAGATTTACAGTCATGGGTAAAGAAACAGTTGTCTCACATATCAGACTTGCTTAAAAAATTGGCTGTGAAAGCAGTGGATGCTTTGCCTGGCATAATTGGCACTGTTGTCAGTTGGCTGATTACTACTACAGCAAAGGTAGTTGGGTTTATGGCAGAGCATGTGTGGGTCTTTTTGGTTACAGTAGGAGGGTTGATGGTGGGTTATTTAATGAAACAGATAAAGAAGTAAAACTCCTAACCCTGTTAGACCTATTACCAATGCAGTTCTTTCTGACTCATGTGTGTCAGGGGTTGACTGTACTGATTGTATGAGTGCCGGTGTTGGGGCCAGGGCTGGGGCCGGGGTTGGGGCCGGGGCCGGGGGTGTTACCGTCTGTAATGATTTTAATGACTGTACATGTGTGGTTGTTGCTCCTAAGTTTACAGATTGATTGAGACCGAGTTTTTGACCAACACCTGCAACAACTATTTCATTATTATAATTTGTTATTGTTCCCATTTGGAGTTGAAGATCAGATGGTAACATGTATAACCCGATGCCAACTACAAAGTCAACTTTTGATCTAGCATATCTGAGAACGTCTTGGTAACGTTGTATGCTTGATGGTAGATCGACTGTTGAGTTGATTGAATCTTCTAGATTAGCAAGAAACTGTTTTTGTGCTTCAAATTTACCACTCCCGTTTAAAATATTCGATTTTGTTAGTGATTGTGCTCCTAGTAAACACCAGACATATGTTCTGATAGACTCATTGACGCGCTCGACTCCTGCTTGAGTAAACCCGTCAGATTTATCTAAAATAAATGTGGTCCAGGCGTTAGACTGTTTCTGCTCTATTGATCCTAACCAGACTTCAGATTTAGATGAGAATGAAGTGTAACCAGGGTAATAATCTTGAGGGTATTGTCTGTGACTCATAGCATAATACAATGTTCCCATGCCTTTGTGATCATCAAGTTTTTGTGTAAAGTCATACTTTGTACTGATGTTAAATTCATTACAGATGCGTTCAAAAGCTTTCATATCCATAGGGTTGTTAAACCTGTTGAAACTGGATTCAGTGGGCAGTGGTGTATGAAGTTCTGACAGTATACGTCTAAGCTGGTAATAAACATGGAAATGATACACAGACCTAATCAGTTTGTTTGAGTGATTCAAATGATCTGTGAATGAAACACCACAGCCTGTAGTTGAACATAGTATTGCAAAGTTGAGTTGGTTTTGAAACATCTGTAGTGGGCTTGAAGACCACTTTCTTGCAGTAGAGTCATCTGTTATTGGAGGGTTTAGGTAATGATCAAAAGGGTTGGGTACTTTGACTTGAAATAAATCTTGTTCGCTTACAGCTATGTCAAGCTGATTTAGTTGAATTATTTTCTGTTCATAAGTAGGTGCGACATTGTATTTGGCATCTACATTAAATTGAAATGCGTTTGTAGTGGTGATGGTTGGTGATTTAAATTCCATCCTTTTTTATATGAGATAATAAAAATGTTTATTACCTTAACAAATCTTGACACAAGCAAACCAGTGTGGTTAACTAATGGGATTGATAATCGGGATGGTAGCAAGGCTGCAGCTATCCATGAATTGTTCTACACAGTAAAATGGTTTAATGTAGAAGATGATATATATAATAAAGTAATTTTTGATGGTAAGACTGAAGCTTTACCACCCGGGTATTATGACTTTTGTACTATAGCTGAATGGTTTCAAAGTAATTTTAAAATTAAAGCAACTTTAAATCCAGCTAACCTACTTGTTACATTAGAATTTCTAACACAAAATTGGTTAAGGATTTCAGATAAATTTGCATATTTACTTGGATTTTATATTGACGAAGATTGGTATAGATCAGATAATTTAGGTGAAGCTATGTCTGGTATTATAACAATGAAGATTAAAAAACTTAAAATAACTGGAAAACGCCCTGTCAATTTGTCAGTACACACAGTACTAAATGTTTATTTGAAAGAACTAAACACATCTGAGAATGTTCACAATGGAAAGCCTTCAACTTTGTTGAGATGCTTACCTACTGGAACTGCTCCGTATTGTGAAAGTGTAGTTGTTAGATTTCCTAATTTGCAGTTTAAGAAATTAGGTTCTAGTTTCTTTGAGTCACTGAGTATATCTGTAACTAATCAGGATGACAAACCAGTTCTTATGCATGATTTTAGTGTAGTGTTAGAAGTTAAATAATTTTATTTTTGTTTATAAAAATGAGTGGTCTTGGTCCAAAGCGAACAATCATACCAGTTGCGTGTCCGGTTACAGAGTTGAAAGATTTGGCTGACGTCCAGGATTTTGAGAAGGAAGGGGATGTTGGAGAAATATATGGTTTTGAACTTGATTCAAATGGCATGTACAAGAGGAAAGTAATTGTTGACATGAAAGACGGAGAAAAACAGATTCCTAAACTTGGTCAGCTACGTGATGTTACTGTACCTACTCCACCTGTAAATAATTCACCCTACAACTTAATACATGTGGGAAATAAGTGGGTGGTTTCACCTGTGCCTGTTCCACCACCCACAATTGACTGGGACATAAAGTTGGAATTTATTAGTCCTTATGTATACACTGATGATGAAGGCGCCTTAGTGTTTAGGAAGGTTGTTAATTCTGGGCCGCTTATTGTAAGCCTTGTTCCAAGTTTTGCCCCAGACAACAATAGCAGAGAAAAACTGAAAGTTGAAAATTATGAGAAACGGAGATATCTTCTTACAACTAGAAAGGGTAGATCAGATACTTCTGTTGTGTTTATGCCAGCAAGCTTAGTCGTGGCTAGAGAAGCGACAATAGTATTTGAAATTATCATGAAATCAGTAACTACTGCTAAAGAGGCTCAAATTGCACAGGGAATTAAACTTACATGGGACGAAACAGTAACAGAATCATCAAAGGTCTTTATTGCTATTACAAAAAATGTTGATGTTATTAATGTTTCGAGCAGTGTTCCAGCTGTCAAGGTGGTGGTTGACAAAACAACTTTTGTTCGTCTAACTTACATAAACCTTGAACACATTGATCTTGTTGCATTTTATTATGCCAGCAAATTGTATACTTTTGAAGAGTTGCAAAATGTAATTGCTGATTAAATAAAAAAAAAATATTTGTGAATAAAAAAAATGGTAAACTTCTATCCGCAACTACCAACGCTTGATCCGACTGAAACAAATGTGATGACTAAAACAACGCTTGCGCCTGATCCACAGGTGACAGCTGTGCCAATTGCTTCAGATAAAACATTACAGGCAGATGCATTCAGATTAAATAATATTACAGAAGCTTTGAAATATTTGGAGAGTGAGGAGGCTAAGTACTCACGGTGCAAAAGGAGGTATAAGTCAGTATTTAATTCTGTTCAAAACACTTCTATGGCTATTGGCGCAGTTTCAGCTTCATGTTCTGTAGGGGGTATTGTTCTGTTCACCACAGGAATTGGGAGTTTGGCTGGAATAGCAGTTGAGGCTGTTAGCGTTGCTACATGCCTGGCTTGTTTTGGTTTGGAGGCCTTGAACAAGAGGTTTCACACAAAATTACAGAAACATGAAGCATTGAGTACGCTTGCTGGTGCAAAGCTGAGCAGTATGAAACTTATTATCAGTAAGGCATTAAACGATAATTTTATTGATGACGAAGAATTTAAGCGGGTCCAGGATGATTTAAATAATTACAAGAAACAAAAATCTGAAATACAGAATAAGATGCGTAGTCAATCTCCCGTAAATGTTGAAGAACTTAAGGCCAGTTTTTTAGAGATGGGAAAACAGATCGGTGTTCAGGAAACCACAGAAAAACTACACAATCTTTTAAACAAATAAAAATCAGATTTGGTAATCGTTTATTAATGACATACACTTCACAGAAAAATGACATGCCACCTAACTATTTAACCCCATCAGCACCACCACCACCACCTGACTATTACTAAAAAAAAAGTTTTTTCATTGTCCTTGTATCTTGGGAAATCTGTCCGAGTATCTTGCTGACTTGCATCAAGAACTTACAAGATCTTATGTTAAGACACTTATAAGAACTTGTTTTAAGTCACTTATAATTACTTACGCCAACTAACTTCAAAGTACTTACAAAGTTACTTGCTGGTTTATAAATTACCTTATTAAGTACTTGTAATTAGACAGTAACTTGATAATTTTACCCATGAATTGAACACCAGAAAATAATATAGACTCAGTAACAACATGGGAGAGAATTTGCTCTGTTCAGTATCAGCATAAGAAATAATAACAGATTATTTCCCTTTGTTCAGTAAAAGGGAAGGAATCACCACCTGTTCAGTAACAAAATTTTAGATTACTTCCCTTTGTTGAATATAAATTTATACAAGGGAAGTAATTTTGAGAAAATTTTGGTAAGACAAAAAGTTACTTCCCTTGCTTTATTAAATTATGTTTTAATTTTTGACTAAAATATATATTTTTTCATAAAAAATAAAAGGCAAGATGTGTCAATAATTGTGATAGATAATAGTATAAAGATGTTATTATTTGATTTTTGTTTTAAAATGTGTGATTATTGTTGTCTTTTAATACAAATATAATTTTTTTGGTATTACTTTTTTACTTTTGCTTCACCAGCTTAATTTTTTTTTAGGAGAATGTAGGGTTATATAAATGAAAATGTTTCTATTCATTGTGGGTCCGTTGTCCTGGTCCAGTGGCCTGGCAAACAAACAAAGAGAGTGAGTTGTGCACATTAACCTAAGGTTGTAACTCTCTTTGTCTGTTCCAAGCACCTCTGGGACATCTCCACACTTTCGTTTCGGGCAGCCGAGTTGAGGAGTCGGTAGATTCCCGTCTGGGGTGGGCGGAACAAACCAAAAGCTAGGCCACACCAAAAGCTCTCACAGGGAAGGCGAATTGTGCACTTGAACCTGGGTTATAGCTGACTCTGTGAGAGCAACTGGAAAAAGACCAGGAGCGGACTTTTACCATTTTTTGGTTCCAGTGTCATTGACCTCGTGACCTTTGACCTTGACACATGACCTTTGACCGTGGTGACCTTGACCCGTGACCTTGACCCATGACCTTGACACATGACCTTGGTGACTTGACCCATGACCTTGATCCATGACCTTGACCCATGACCTTGACCTGGTGACCTTGGCCCATGACCTTGGTGACCTTGACCCTTGATCCGGTGACCTTGATGCCCTTGACCCATGACCTTGACCCGGTGACCTTGAACCATGACCTTGGTGACCTTGACCCATGACCTTGGTGACCTTGACCCATGACCTTGGCCCATGACCTTGGTGACCTTGACCTTGTGATCGATGACCTTGGCCTGATGACCTTGACCCGATGACCTTGACCCGGTGACCTTGACCTTGCGACCTGGTGACCTTGACCTTGTGACTGGTGACCTTGACCTTGGTGACATTGACCTTGGTGATCATGACCTTGACCTTGGTCTTAACCCTTGACCTGTGACCTTTTGTCTTGCCTGACACAACTACAGAAAGAAGGCGCTGTTTTTTCGAGTCTAAGTCTTTGTTTTCTACAGCATTAATATCGTTTAGAAGAAGTAATTCGTCTTGATTCATTTTATAATAAAAAATATTAATTTTAATGACATTGAATTTGGAAACCTTTATTTTACTGAAAAAAATAAGGAGAAACATAGAAAAACGGGCGGCGTTAGGGCATGGGAGTAAGCGGTCGAAAAATCCTGGAAATTCGGGATAGATATAAATTGTCCATTTCCGCCCATAGTTACTATCTCTCACATAATATACGTATAAGGGGCGCCATGTACGCATACGTCGAACTCACTAATAATTACTATGCACTAACCCGTAGAGAAAAGGATCGTTTTATAAGAGTGTGCAACCGACTACCCAGAAAATCAGCGAGGGTTGCCACTTGTTGTAACAGATCAAAATAAAAGCCTTGACCAGTTAGTTGAATGTATTTAACGTTATAGTCAAACACTGCCGATCATACACTAAATTTGGAAAGGTATAATAATAATAATAATAATGAGTATTTATATAGCGCTTAATCTTACTCAAAAGCTCTAAGCGCTTTACAATCTGTACACAAAAATAAAAATACAATGACATATGCACATAACAAACAAAGCACAATGCCCGAACACACCACTTTTACAATAAACTAAACAACAATACATACATAATAATTTATATTCTAATTAACATTCAGTCTAAACAAGGAGGATTGCAGAACTACAACTAAGGCATCAAACACTGGCAGTTATTCAAAGTAAAGCTTGAAGAGGTGAGTTTTCAACGACCTCTTGAAGTCAGAGACAGACTCACTGTTTCTGACCTCAAGAGGAAGTGTATTCCATAACACTGGGGCTTGATAAACAAAAGTGCGCTGACCAAATGTTTTAGTTTGGACAGAAGGTACACACAACTTCCGTTTATCAGAAGAGGAGCGGAGCTCACGAGAGGGTGTATACACATGCAGCAAAGAGGACAAGTATTCTGGGCTGGTGCCTGAAAGGCAGTTAAAACAGATTGACATAACTTTATATTGAATACGTGAGGACACAGGTAGCCAGTGAAGGGACTTCAAGATGGGTGTGACATGCTCAGTCTTACGGACTCTCACAACAAGCCGGGCTGCATTGTTCTGAATTTTTTGGAGGCGATCAATGAGATACTGAGGGCAGCCACAAAGCAAAGAGTTACAATAATCTAGCTTGGACAGCACAAATGCACAAACTAGTGTTTTAGTGGCTTCCACGGTCAGCAGGTGACGAACTGAACTAATACGACGAAGTTCCAGATAAGCGGATCTACACACTGCACTGACATGCTGTGACATAGATAACTCGCTGTCAAGTGTAACACCCAGGTTTCTCACACTCGCAGAGAAGCCAATGAGTGTTCCATCCACAGACAATGATGACGGTAAAGGCAGGGACGAAGATAATCTTGGATTAGCTACCAACATTGCTTCAGTTTTGCCATCATTTAACATCAGTTTGTTGGTGGTCATCCATGATTTGACATGGTCAATGCACTGGCTTATACTTTGGACGGCATTCACAGCTCGCTCGACAGTATCACTTTTGTACATCTGCGTATCATCTGCAAATGCATGATGGGAAATGGAGCGACTACAGATCAGGTCGGACAGGGGCTGAACATACAGTAAGAACAATACAGGTCCTAGGACCGAGCCCTGGGGTACACCAAACCGAAGAGGTGATGGCTCAGAACGACAGCCGTCGACAGAAACAATCTGGGATCGTTCAGTCAGGTATGAACTAAACCATGCCAAGACTGTGCCTTCAATGCCAAATACAGATTGAAGACGGCACAGCAAAATTTCATGGTCAATAGTGTCGAACGCACTGGACAGGTCCAGCAAAGCAAGGACTGTGATCTTACGCTCGTCCAAAGCACAAAGCAGGTCATTGAATATCTTCAGCAAAGCTGTTTCAGTGCTACGATGGGGACGATATGCAGACTGGAATACACTGAACAGACTATTAGAGTTGACATGCTTTAAAGTTTGAACAAGGACAATTTTCTCAAGAATCTTTGATAGAAATGTAAGATTGGAAACTGGGCGATAGTTTTTCAGTACATTTGGGTCTAAAGATGGTTTCTTCAATAGGGGTTTCACAAGTGCAGTCTTGAAGCTTTCAGGAAAAATACTTGGGACAGGTGTGGTCGTTCAAGAAGTTGTGATGGTGATGATGACGGAGAGGTTTGAGGGGGTGGTGATGTAGGCCACTTGGCTGAAAAAGAGTGAGGCGACTGAAGCACTGAAAACATGTGCTGAGGTACAGATGAAAACACCGAGTACCCCTGGGGTGGACAGCAGGGCACCAAGTACCCCTGGGGTGGACAGCAGGGCACCGACAACAGGCGCTGGGTTGAAGATGACAATCCCGAGTACCCCTGAGGTGAAGGGTGGGGCACTGAAGACAGGTGATGAAGTGGAGGTGGCATCACTATGTGCCCCTGGGGTGGAGGGTGGAACACTTTAGACAGGTACTTGGGTGGAGATGACATCACCGATTGTTCCTGGGGTGGCGGGTGGGACATCGAAGACATGTGCTGGGGTGGCGCGGACATTACTGAGTGCTCCTGGGGTGAAGGGTGGAGCGCGGAAGACAGGCATGAGTGTAGAGATGACAATACTGAGTGCCCCTGGGGTGGAGGGTGGGGCACTGAAGACAGGTGCTCGGGTGGAAATAACGTCACTGGGTGCCCGTGCGGTGGAGAGTGTGGCACTGAAGACAGACGCAGCAGTGAAGCAAAAGGAGGTGACCGAGTCACAGAAGGCAGCAGTGAAGACACCATACCGTGCCCCTTGGGAGGAGACAGGAATTCTGAAGACTGGCTGTTGGAAAGTGCTAAAAGTCCAGAGCGTTGGTGGCACAATTTGCCACCTCTGCAGCCACGTTTACGTCCAGGCTTGGCAAGAATCCCAAGTTCTGATAATACGTCATAAACACACCTTTGGAGTCTAAAGTTCTTTGCTTGGGAAATAAAAGTCCGTATCAGGGTGCTGTAGGTATCCATCTATACAGTATCTGTGCAGTGTACACTTGAATGCCAAAACTAGGCCAGGTCACAAACACTATTGTTATGCAGGGCAGTCTAACAGGCCACACTATTGTGTTGTCTGCACTGTTGACACTGACTACTGAGTACAGTTCATGAACTGCTGAAATGTCACTGAGACAGATTTCAACTGAAAAATGTCTTTTCTTTTCCAATGAAATACTCCAAATGTTTTCACAAAATGAAGAAAGAAATTACACCATTATGATCAGCTGCTGATAACAAACATGTTGATACCAAAATGATGCTTGCAATCCTCCGAGAACCAACAAAAATACACAAAATGTGCAGAGAGCAGTGCTTGATGCAGCCACTAGGCGCAGAACACAACTCACAAGGTAGAAATCTGTCGCATTACTCTGCTCGACCCAATGTAAACAAGCAGACGACAAATAGCGGGTCAAGGTCAGACCAAGATGGCTGTCTATTTTAGCACTCGTGACGTCACACGTATTGCCTGAGTGGCTCATTCACACGGAACTAAGCACGACAAGGTGAGAAAGGATAGCAGCGGCAAGAAAGCCCAATTAAACATGAAATAAAATGCATCAAGCACACAATACAAATAACGTATCGAAATCATATGTAATCTCAAAACAAACATTCGATGGCAAATCAAACCAAACAAATGAATCAAGCAAAACAACAAGCCCTGAAAGCATCTTTGATCAGTACAACAATCAAGCGAGCATAAAAATAGCTGTCATGTTGTTTTGCCCTGGTTAGAGTCTGAGCTACTGATCTAAATACTTCCTTCAGATAGGCAGAGTGTTACAAACAAAATTGGCACAGTGCCAACGAAGCGAAATGAAAGCGTGCGTCATACTGCCACGAACTGATCACTCAGTCCTGCCTCTCTCTTCCTTCAACTTTCGGTCGAACAGCCACAAGAGTCATAAATTCAGTGGATAACCTGGCACTGAAAATGTTACTCTACAGCAAAGGAGGCTAGCGCTTAGACATCAGGCGAAATGGGAACAAGGTTTTCCAAAACAGTCGCGAAGCAACTTGTTGCAATCGTATCTAAAGAAAGGCCGCTAATGGCCGACTGTCAGACACAGGGCAAAACCGACAATCTAGCTCGTAAACTCTTCATCAGTTCCAATAAACAGCTGGTGGATAAAATACCATCATTCATCAATGCACAATGTAACAAGAACATAACTTACGGATATCCCAGTGGAGATATGGTTGAAGAAAAGCTCAGTGATGGCTCAGAGTGATGGTCGCTATACGGTCAGTGGGGCAACTCTTAGGACAAAGACTTCCCGCTCTGGCACTGACCGTTAAATACTCTGCGAGCGAACCGCAAAGAGAGCAATACGGCGCGGACCAAAAAATGGTCCCAGACAGACCGAAAACTGGGTAAATATGTGCTTCTTAGCTACTACAAAAAGAGCCATAACTCAATAATTACTTATCACAAAGGCTTCGGGTTTGAAGCAAAAGACAGGAAATGTGAATAGCTACTAGCTACCATAAACTATATTTTAGAGGGAAGTCCTAGGAATTTATTATTAAATTTTAAAATGGGCTAAGAGAGCTCATTGGAATTTGTAAAAGTAAGAAAATCGCTATGAACTATGGTGGTCATAAAATCACTAAACACAGAGCATATGAGTAGAAGGGGAGTTGCACGAGGAAACTGATGTGAGTTACGGATTCTCGATCGGTAAAGCCGTTAAAAAGTTATAGAGGCTAGCACACGGACTCACTAACACAATTTTTAGAGTACTACAAATGACTAGCTGACTGACTTCGTTGCTGGGTTGCGGCCCCTGGCTAAGCGTGGGTAGCACAAAGGCTTAGAGACTTTGGTGGCCAGAGGGTAAAGGTATAAAAAAAAAAAACCACATCATAGCGTCTCAGCTGGAGGGACCGCATCAGCCGGTTACACATGGTTTCGCTGCTTCTTGTATTCAGTAAATTTCTTGTCTCGTTTTAATTCATCTCTTACTTCCATTGCTTGTTTTATCTCACCAGAGAGCCATTTTGGCATAACAGGATATTTGACGTGTTTGATGCGCTTAGGCGTGTGTCTATCGAGAACGGCGAGAAACAGCTCGTACCAGCGTGACAGGGCATCGTTAGGGTTTTTGCAGTTTTGTATATCATAAAATGGTACTAAAGATAGGTCATATAAAAAAGCAATTTGGTCGAATTTTTTAAAACATCTATACATTATGGTAGTGTGTCCTTTGATTGACTGTTTAGGTAACCTAACAGACAACGTAAAACAAACAGGAAAGTGATCACTAATGGAAATATTAGGTACGCTAACATTTTTTACAACGCTGACATTTGTGGTATATACATGCTCTATCAGCTTTGAAGATGATAAAGTAACTCTAGTATGTGACTGGACAAGTTGTTTCAACCCTAAAAAAATCAACATGGACTCCACGAAGTGTGTCCTTGCTTTTGCAAGTCTAGCTATGTTGAAGTCTCCCAAGATATGTACATCACCTTTGGACTCCTGAACCACAACTATCATTAATACAAACTCGTCCTGCCAGGAGGCTGGGTGGGGGGGGGGGGGGAGGGGGCTAGGGTGTTGCGGATGACATGAACATGTGACTTTTTTTCTTGTCTCTTTATGTATGTTATACCGCTGCGCCAAAATTTACCCTCAGGGACAATGAGGTATTAATTGGGACAATAATCACATTTTAAAATAATAATAATAATTAAATTGGGGCCACACATTTATTGTGTGATTTCTTTAAAAAAAAATAATAATAATACATGGTATTTATATGGCGCATTTCTCATATTTATAATATAACTCAATGCGCAGGCGAAAACGACGCACACACGCACGCACACACACACACACACACACACACACACACACACACACACACACACACACACACACACACACACACACACACACACACACACACACACACACACACACACACACACACACACACACACAGAGTCTGCAGGGTGGGGGGAGAGAGAGAAAAAACCGTAGAAATCACACGAAAGTCTGCGAGAAAAGGTGAGTTCAGTTTTAACTTTGCTTTGAACTGCGTAAGGGGGGAGGCATTTCTCAGCTCAGTCGGTAAGGAATTCCAAATTAAAGGAGCAGTACATCTGAAAGAGCGTTCACCGGCAGATTTGAGATGGTACTTTGGAACTTTGAGAAGTTTCTCTCCCGATGAACGCAGTGAGTGAGGGGGCTGGTAAGTGATCAGACTGGAGGAAAGGTATGACGGAAGGCTGCCATCATCAAAGTCGCGGTATGTAAGGGTCGCAATCTTAAACTGTATGCGGGATTGGATTGGAAGCCAGTGAAGGTCTTTTAGTATAGGGGTTACGTGGTCTCGTTTTCGACTGCGCTTCACAAGCCTTGCGGCATTATTTTGAACTCGCTGAAGGCGGCTAATCTGCTCAGATGGAAGACCAAAAAGCAGAGAATTACAGTAGTCAAGACGGCTCGTGACTAAAGCATTCACTAACTTTGCAGTGGCAGATTCAGAAAGACTGTGTCGGACAGATGCGATGCGTCTCAGAGCCGTGAGTATGAAGCACCACGACAGATTTCACCGACGTGATCCTGCATACTCAAAGCCTTATCGAGCTTAACACCAAGATATTTGACCGAAGACTGAAATGGAATGTCAGTGTCATCTATGCGTAAAAAATCATCCTCAAGATGTAATTGGTTAAAAGGGGATAGGACCTACCATTTTAAGAGGAGGTGAGGTTAGGTCCGGCCCCATATATTTCGTTAAAACATTGTGACAGAGTACCAATGTGCCGCACAGCTTTTATTACAAAGCGATTACAGCGCTTAGAGCCTGCACTGCGCTTTATAAATATAATAATAATTATTATTATTATCTTCATTCGTTTTCCTCCTCCTTCTTTTTATCTAATGATTAATTCATTCAGCCCGGCGCACGTAATTCCCAAATTTTTGAGGCGTCATATAATGACTATGCACCTGTTGTAGGAGATGGATCGACCATCTCCTGCTGTTGTGCGTCAGGGATGAATGGGTTAATAACGTGTTTGTTGGTATTGTAACCGGGTGTTCAAAGCTAACTGCATGTATAAAATGTACACACTTTGAAATTTTGTAGAAGATGTTATTCACTGTAGTGGACTAAAAAGAGGTCACGCCGCGGTCAGAAGCTTTTGATCTTGTCAACCATGATCTTTTACTTATAAAACTTGCTGCCAAACAGCTAAGTGGTGGCACCCTTGCCTTCATTACATCATATCTAAACGGGCGCACACAGTACGTCTGTGTGAATGGTACAAACTCACGTGAAGGGGTGATAGAGCACGGAGTACTACAAGGATATGTCGTCGGTCCATTATTATTTTCAGTTTTTATAAACGATCTTCCCTTACATATATCCGGCCCCCGTGTAATCTGTAGTCTCTTCAGTTGCTGATGATGGAACTCTTGACGTGTCATCGTCAGATGCATCCTGTATACCCCATTCCCTACAAAGCGGCCTGAATGATGTTTCCACATGGTGTCAAAACAATTATATGTTTCCGAATCCTACTAAGACCAAATGTATGTAATTACTACTAGACAAAAGCATCAGCTGAACCCGCCTCCCCTACAGCTCTATTTGAATGGGCAGTCTGTTAAGCAAGTCAAGGAACAGGGTGTGCTTGGAATCATCATTGATGACAAACTGTGTTGGCATATCCATATTTCCAAAGTGTGTAAAACAATATCAAAAAACTTATTCAGCCACATTTGGGATCGGAGCAGTGATGCTAATCTCAAAAGGATGAATTCGTTTCACAGGCGGGCAATCAAATTAATCGTTGACAGACCCATGCAATTCATTAGTATTGATTACAAGTTCAAGCTGCTGGATATCCTGCCACTTGACAAGCAGTTCATTTTTAATAAGTTGGTACTCATGTGCAAAATCACCCTCTTAAACTCACCAGCCTACCACTATAATTTGTTCGCATTTGCCCACAGATCTAGTCGAACATCAGGGAACAATCTGGTAGTACCAAGGGCCCGGTTAGATATTAACAAGACGTCCCTCTCCTACATTGGTGCAAAATTATGGAACACAGTTCCTGCAGACATTAAAGCAGCACCTTCTTTACGAACTTTCAAGAACCAACTGCATACATTTATGAAGAACATGTGAAAACATATTGATCATATTTTTCTTTCACTTACCGCCATTGACTGCAGAAACATTTCCTTATTCATATTCATGTATCATAATACTTTAGACTTGCTGGGGTGTTCTTTGGCATTTCTTTTGTTTTGAAAATTCAGCGGAAAAGAAGACATATCTTCTTTATGTCTTTAATATGTTCTAGCAAATTTTTAAGTGCAGCATAACATCACTATTATAACTTTTAATGTTTATTGTTCGATGTTTTACTTGGTGGCAGTGTGTGTGTGTGTGTGTGTGTGTGTGTGTGTGTGTGTGTGTGTGTGTGTGTGTGTGTGTGTGTGTGGACTGGTAGAAATCAGTACTTGTGTGTATGTGTGTGTGAGTGTGTGTGTGTGTGAGGACTGGTATATATTAGTGTGTGTGTGTGTGTGTGTGTGTGTGTGTGTGTGTGTGTGTGTGTGTGTGTGTGTGTGTGTGTGTGTGTGTGTGTGTGTGTGTGTTTGTGTGTGTGTGTGTGTGTGTGTGTGTGTGTGTGTGTGTGTGTGTGTGTGTGTGTGTGTGTGTGGTGTAATGTGAGCATTGATTATTTGAAATGGAATTATTGTTGCCTGTATTCTCACTATTATGTATACTTTTATATATATATATATATATATATATATATATATATATATATATATATATATATATATATATATATATATATATATATATATATATATACATTTATCCTTGAAAAAATAAAGTTTCATTGTATTTCATTCAGTCAAGGAAGGACTGTCGTGGCTGGATCAAACGTGTGGGTGCCGAAGCAAAACATCCCGGTCCTGCCTGAACAAACCATTTCCTACGCCAGTCAACTTTCTGTCTGTTAGCAGAGATGCTCACACACACACACACACACACACACATACACACACACACACACACACACACACACTCGCCAGATCTGAAGAGAGAAACAACATCCCAAATTATACAAGTACCCCTTTCACTTTCAGAACAAAATTTAAACCGGCAGCGCCGGCAACATCAGTATCACAGTCATCTGGTGAGCACTTCTTGTTCTGGACACAGCTCGATGGATGATGGCTCATCCGAGTAATCAATCGATCAATCAATCAATCAAATTCTTCGTTAGCTGTCTTAGTCGCCTGTATTTAGGCGACTAAGACGGCTCACGAAGAGACTGATTGATTATTTTAAAGACTTATCAAGCACTACTCTACAGCTACCGACAACGGTCGAGGGACGTCACTATGCCCATCAGTTCGCTCTGTAAGTGAAAACGTATTATGACTGGCAGTTCCAGCCTATTTCAATGACCGGGCATGACTTTCGGTGGAGACACTCCATCTCCGAGTCCTGTGTACTCTTATATTATATAAGAGTCAGTCCCGTTCGGCAGTCAAGAAAAGTATCATAACAGAGGACCTATTTTCATGTCAAACTATTACATCGCCTAGTACTCTGCGTCGGCTAGTAGGATAGGATCTGAGGATCTTCGTCCAGAGTAAAATCGTTGAATATAAAAAAGCCTCCAATGACGCCCAAGTGTGTGTGTGTGTGTGTGTGTGTGTGTGTGTGTGTGTGTGTGTGTGTGTGTGTGCGCACAAAAGCCCTAAAATGGGTGACTGTCTTTACCATCCTTCTAAAAAAAAAAATGGGTGTGTGTAAAATTCTGGGTGCCCAAATCAGACACCCATTTTTTCTGAGGGTTGTTTCTGCATTGTCTTGCGGTCTAATGTTATATAAAAAAAATATTTTTAAAAAATCAGTTTTTCCAGTTTGGGGCGTTTTACACACACATGTGAGCTTAAAATTTGAGGTTTGTTATTGGGGGCTGTGTTGTTTTGTGAAAATTGTTGAATTGTGTTGTGGTTCCGGGGTGATGTCTAGTGGCAAAAGTCAAGATTCTTGGGCAATGTCAGTATTTGTGCGCCAGCAACTTGCTATGGAGTGAAGTGATCGAATGAGTGCGCAGTGTGAGATAGGACGTGCACTTCGGAGAAATCTGCTGTTGTCTTGTGTCCTGCCTGACCTTTTGGTTCAACCAGTTGTTTTGTTTGTAGGTTCGTTGGTGTTATGAATGCTTTTGTTTTGGCTGCATGTCCTCTTGCATTGTATGCACAAATTGATTGAATGCAAATGACGTCACACAGTCAGCGTCGTTATGTGCGTCGTCTGCTGCAGTCGGTCGTTTTGTGCAGTAAAAAGAGTGCAGGCTTGGATGGACCATTTTTGGATGTAATGCTAGGTCAGAGAAAGAAACCTGATGTTGCCAAAAGGTGTAAAAGTAAAGTATTATTTGTGTGAATGCTGTCCGTTTGAGGGAAGGACTGGAAAGTCGAGTGTTGAGCGAAGAGAGAAGGCGACAATGGGAAAAATATCCAGCACTATACGTTGGAACAGATGCATAACAGTTACGACACGCCGGCTTGTAAATTAAAACACTTTTAACATTAACAAAAGTTGAGTTAAAAGAGGTCTTAAAACAGTTTTAATAAAAACTTTTGCTCGACAAGCTTCTAAAAACAACAGTTTCTTAGTTTTAAACCTTGTACCGCGCCATAAATGCCGCGATTGCTTCTCAGTCTTAGCTGTTCTATAGAGTGGAATGTGGGACTTGGCCAACTGGATCCATCTGGTGCACTCCAAATGTGAATTTGTGAGTGGTTCGACGTGCAACTCGGTGCGCGCCTCTGAAATGACCTACTGATTCCACTGATAATGAAAATCTTTCATTCATAAGAGAGCATTCAGCAGCTCTATAAACCAAAAGTGATGACCCCCACCCAAACAATCATAATAAAAACAACCAGAGGTATGTTTAGTGAAGTATTTTGTTCACTGTGTGTTGTGTCATAGTTCTTGACAATTTTAATGCAGGAAACAAAAAGGAATACACATTGATTAAGTTGAAAAAAGAATGACGACAATCAAATAAATGTGGAAAAGAAACATCAAATATTCCATGAACTTTACCTTATTACAGACATTTAATTTTATTAAAATAGTCTATGTTAAACTGAATGATTTGAAGAGGACACCCATTTTCACTGTAATGCCAGTTTTTTTGTGTGAGAGGTAGAAACCCATTTTTCTCCATCCAGTGGCTTTGTTTCTAGAAAACGTCTATTTTATTTTAAGTTGTAGAGCTTAGTTATAAGGTGAGTTCTAAACATTCGCATCAACTCCAGAGCCCTAGAATAAATAGAAATATGGGAACCCATTTTCACATAAAATGGTAGGTAACCAACTCTGAGGCCTTTGTCTCCATGTGTGTGTGTGTGTGTGTGTGTGTGTGTGTGTGTGTGTGTGTGTGTGTGTGTGTGTGTGTGTGTGCATGCGTGCGTGCGTGCGTGCTTACGCGCGCGCGCTCGTGTATTATTTAGCAGCAAATCGTGCGCTTTTCTGTCAGTGTCCCCCCCCCCCCCCCCTTAAATTTCTAGTTATCAAATTCTTACTTTTTAATTATTTTATATAATATTTTTATTTCATTTATTATTATTATTTTCTGTAATTTCATTTAAATAATTGTCTTTAATTACTTTTTTTAAAACCGTTTTTACTGCTGTGCATTGTGTGGTGATATGAGCTGATATGTGCACGTATGTTGTGCTGTTTTTAAATACATTAGATTTTAATTGAATTGATTGTTCGTATCATTATTGTGTGCATATTTTAATGTAAGTTTTATGTATATCTAAGTCACTCAGCCTGTCGGGCCACTTCAATTGCCCCTAGCGGGATAAATAAAGTTTTTTTAATTGAATTGAATCGAATTGAGTTCATTCAGATGATCAGTCCTAGCCTAGCTGTCAGTACGATCCGCTTTTATTAACTTCACAAATCTTTTCAGATGCTTTTTGAGATCTCCCAACCAATTTTTTGTGACTCCGTACTGCCGCGCAACGATTTTCTCTCCTTTCTTTTTTTTTTTTTTTTTTTCCTTCAATCTCGCGTGTGCCATTTATAACCCTCGTGAACTCTCGGTAGGCAGGCAAACAACTGCGGTTCAATTTACTACTCTGATGATTGCTCGGTATAGCGCGGTGGTGAATGACTACTGATCACGCATCGCGCTCATCCGGGCAAGGTCGTTACAAACTAGGTCATGTTAGTACTGACGTCCGCGCCAGTAACCGCTGTATGACCCGGCGAAAAGCATTGGGAAGTAACTGGAAAAAAAAAAAAAAAAAAAATCCATTTGCCGGAGGCATAAAATGTCAGTCGCCCCAGCAGCCGCCCAAGGGCCGGCGTCGGCCGCGCGGGACCCCTGCGGCCGAAATCGGCCCGAGGTCTTTTTGCTCACTGGGGCAGGGGCTTATGAGAATTGTATGCATCTTGCTTGCAGGTAAAGACTCATTTTCTGTCATCTTTTCTCCGTCGACAGAGGAAGAGAAAAGGGTTATAGTAGGTGACTTAGCGAGCTGGAACGACAGGAGCCTGTACTGTAAGAATCGATGCCATTGCCCTTCCTGCAAATGGAGGTGCCTGTCGGCAATTGGTTTCAGTGGCTGCACATCTGCGTACATGAGGGCCGCGGGCAGATACACGCCTGAAACAAACGTAAACAAGCAACAGCAACAATAAACAACAAAAACCGGACTTAACCTACTTTAACCCTTAACTCATTCGAGACGTGCGAACCGCCGCGTATCCGTAGGCGGCACGTTTCAAATGAGTTAAGTCACGGTTCCATAAGCACGAAATAAATCAGTTCCGATCGAATACGATCCTAACCCGGTACGGTGAGACAATTTTCCTTCAGACATTGAGTC
>BTPG01000008.1:89453442-89560942 GCA_036245525.1 Semisulcospira habei | reverse complement strand
TTAGACCAGTACAATGAAACAACGTGCAAGTGTCACGGACCGTCAGGCATGACTGGTTCGACTTTGAACGAGTATAGATATACTCCCACAGCATCTGCTTACAAATCATGAGTGACATCGGAGGCCCTGAACGTCGTCGCTGTTGTGTTCACAAAGAGAAGCACAAGAGCCGTGTCAAGGAAGATGCTGAGGACAGGGCCAAGATAAGAGAGGTGTTCCCATCTGCATCGATGTAGTTGTGGCCAGCAACCCAACTACAACGTGGTTGGTCAACACTCTGCTCCGGTTGTGTCATGGTTGATACTGATGTCAATACTCACGACAGGCTAACAGTCTGAGAAACAGTGGACTGCTGATTTTCATAGCAAGATCAACCAAAAAGTGAAGAACACGTCATCTGTGCAGATAATAGCTTCAAAGCCTAGCAATGGGGATGCTCAAAGCATGGACCCTGCGTCTATTTATACACAGGTGCGAGAGATCGTTGCATTATCACTGAAGCTGTTTCTTTGGAGTCTCTTTCTCCACATGATCTGGCACTCGCCACAGTTAATGCGGGCAACCGTCACATCTGTGCTGAAGAACACGTTGCAAGGTCTGTTTGAGCCACGAAGCAATGATTCCCCAGAAATTGTCATCCTCGATGCCTGTGAAAATCTCTGGACGGTCCCCAGGCCGCCACACCAGCCAGAGCGTCGTAGTTTGTCAATGCTGTTATCTCAACGATCATTACGAGGTATATCGAAACAGTGCATATTCTGCACGTGGATTTTGGCCGGTATTTCCCAAATAACATTAAACTGTGTTGCCCGTCAATTCGTCAGCAAGGCATAAGCCGCATCTAGAGCCTGCTGGAAGAACCCCACTGCCCAAGCAAGCATACAATCTTATCTGTTGCTAAGGAACAGAGATCATTACCGATTAAACACAATGAAAGATGTAAAAATCACGCAAAGGTCATGCCCAATATACTCGCTGCACACTCTGTGACGACTGAGTTGTAACACAGCATCGTCAGCCGACAGCCTCCAGCAAGTTTCAGTCCTTTGATGGCCGCGTTCTGAAACTGGAGAGACACAACTGCCACGAGGCAAGAAATACTAATGCTACGACCAGGAGCCCAGCACACACTTGGCTGAGAATGAGGGAAAATATCTCCATATGGGAAGACAGCAGGATGCAGAGCCCAGATTTGAAGCCCACTACTACGTGCTTACCATCATGTGTGTTTTGGAACGCGGCAAGCTCTCCATCTCCATGTAAGACATCAGTCCAAGTTTGAATGTGGATGTACAATGCAAAATCAGTATGTTGTAGCCGATTCAGTTTTGAACCGCATGCACTGCAGCTGCAAGACCAGTTCCAGCTCTGTAGTCACCATAAAAAGGTATACAGTGGGTTTTAAATGACCTGCGAAGTAAATGTGAATTGATACACAGCAAAAGTCACCATTCACAACAGAAGACTGTAAGCATTCACGATAAAAACATCCAAATAAAGCCACTTTTAAACTTGCAGGGGCGGATACGTTTCCTCATGAAGAGGAAGGGGGTGAGGAATGGGTTGGCAACGCTTTTGTGTAGGACTTTATATAGAAAGCGCCCAGTGAGGAGAACTCAGATTTTCTGAGCACTCCGAATCTCAAACAAAAAACCCGGACCGAAAAAAAACAAAACAAAAAAAAAAAACGTGTGGTGTGTGTGTGTGCGTTTGGAGGGGTGGGGGGGGGTGGGGAGGGGGGTGGTGGTGGAGTGGCAGTATCTCAAAGGGGAGATGTCCACATTAGCAAGACAAGAGGCAAACTGTCTTACCTCGGCGTTTTTCTTTCTAAGCCAAACGGGTGGGAGGTCCTGATTTCTGAACCTCTGCCCCCCCCCCCCCCCCTCTTGATTCGATGTTGAAAACTATATATTTACTAAATTTCTTTGGATATAATCTAACAAAATGAGCCATTTTAAAAGATGTGTTTGTGTCTGAATTGTAATTACATGTGACGGAATGAAAATTAGTATTTTCCTGGCGGCCATCTTGGGTTTTCCTTTATACAGAAAATAATGCTTAATATTTACAGTGTGGCATACAACGGATTCGAACTCAGCACCCCAAAATCATTCAGGATCCATTAAAACATTTTATACTTCCGACAATGCAAGGTAGACCCTACCTACGACTGGACTATTTCGTTCGAAGTTGGATGCGAATGGTTGACTTAGCTGAAATTGTCTTCTCCTGCTGCCGTGCGGTGTCGCTGCTCTCATAAGGGGAGAAGTCACTATTCTCGGTGTCTTAGGTGATAGCTGTTCGTGTGCATAGGCTTCAGTGCTCGCGCTACACTACAGGCCGCAGGTATATCGCTCCTAAACTCGGTGGCCGATTGGATGACATAAAAAACAATTGGATCCGGACACGCTAAGCGCAGTAAACCACAATAACTAATCCTAATGTGCGATATACCAGATGAAAACGAAAGCCTCTGGAAAGTCCACGATATACCCCGTGGCATGTAGTATATCGCGAGGACCCAAGATAATGTGCACGGACAGGGATCAACTAAAACACTGAGGATGCCGAGTTTAGCCTCTACTGTGTTTACGCCACCTTGCGGCAGCAGCAGTGAGCTAGGTCGCTCATTCTTTGCAGCATCGGGCATATGGAAACAGACAAACATGAAAAGGACTTGCACTAACTTTTCTGTAAATTCCGGACCCGCTACGGGTTCGGAACAAATTCGTATCGGATTCGTGTTTATGAAAGGGTAGCTGTAGGTTGTGAGTAGCTCTTTTTGTCGAGGTTATTTTCAGTTGCGGACTTCATGCTTGCAGGTTAGACCAAGTACTGTAAGTTGCTTCTACTGTGGTGTGCAGGGCCGACGGCCTTTATCTTGATCTTTTCACCGTCTAATTTGTCAGAGGGACAACTATATAGGAGTAACAAGATATATAAAGCCTCATCAGCCCCATAGACTGGGGTGGGGTGGGGTTTGGGGGGAGGGGCTCATAGGGGTTTACGTTTCTTGCATCTGGGTAGCGCTCGCGGCTTTGCCCATGCAGTAAAGATTGTGTAAAGCTTGCAGGACCAAAAAGATGGACGTGTATCAGTATTGTGCTGATCTGTGATTTGGAACTTATAGCCCAAACCCATAAGGTCCCAAATCACAGACCAGCACACACTTTGTCAAAACTGCTCTGGGTGACGCGGGCAAATGCAAGAAAAAATCTCGCTTTTCACAGGTCAGAAACCATCAGTAGGTCCCTCCGGTAAGAACACTGGAATGACAGAAAGGGTGGGGGAGGAGAGGGTCCAGAAGGGGAGGAAAAAAGGAAGGGGGCGGGGAGGGGTGGGGTGGAGTGGGGTGAGTTGGAGGGGGACGGGGTCGTCTGCCGGCCGACTCACTCACTCACCCACTCCCAACTCACCCATCAACCCTGAACTGAATACCGGATTCCCATTGCGCCGGCAAAAGGCCATCGGGCCGACGTCGGCCCGATGGCCTTTTGCGCACTGGGGTATGGATCGGTCAGTATGGTTGAAAGGGGCTGTGTGTCAGAGATGCTTGGCCGCGCATCTAACTGGTTAGTTAGTCACAGTCAATAAAGTTAGTGCGTTATTCAGGTTATGAGCATACATGTGTTCGCCTTTGTAAATTATAGTGACTAAGTTATCTCTGCCTTTATTCGCGCAGTCTTTCAAAACTGACAGCTGTCCTGTGAAAGACAGTAGCCTATGTCCACAAAGGTTGTGTGTGTGTGTGTGTGTGTGTGTGTGTGTGTGTGTGTGTGTGTGTGTGTGTGTGTGTGTGTGTGTGTGTGAAAGCAAGACCTTTTTACAACAAACGTGTTTTGGGTTTTTTTATAGTTTTTTTTTTTAACTGTCGTTTGCTTTCACCGCGTACGGTGGAACCTCTGTCTTGGCATATTGTCTTGATGTATTCGAGATTAAAAACACTTAATACTGAACCCAACTCTCTCTCTCTCTCTCTCTCTCTCTCTCTCTCTCTCTCTCTCTCTCTCTCTCTCTCTCCAGGCTCTCTCTCTCTCTCTCTCTCTCTCTCTCTCTCTCCTCTCTCTCTCTCTCTCTCTCTCTCCATCTCTCTCTCTCATCTCTCTCTCTCTCTCTCTCTTGTAGAGTAGCAACGGCAAGTATGAAAAATGGCACACGTGCTAATTACTTCATCCGTTGAGAAATAAAGTTTCATTTCATCTCTCTCTCTCTCTCCTCTCCTCTCTCTCTCTCTCTCTCTCCTCTCTCTCCTCTCTCTCTCTCTCTCTCTCTCCTCTCTCTCTCTCTCTCTCTCTCTCTCTCTCTCTCTCTCTCTCTCCTAAACGAGACACGTCATGAGAGAGTCTTGTTGCTGGCCGGACGTTAAGCAGCGTGCAATGAACCAGCTCTCTTTTAACAAGACAGTTATCTACAGGCATCTGATTACATTAAATTTAAGATAAAAAGAGGCACATACTTTTAAGTCTTTCAGAGTTAACCATATCCCATTCGACCCTAGGGGAGCTGGGTGGCTCGGTCGTAGAGCGTTCGACTCTCGACTGAAAGGTCCCGGGTTCGAATCCAGCTTGGGTCAAAATTTGTTCAGACCCTATTTCGGTGCCCCGTCTTTGAAATCACCTTCGTGGTGGACAAAAGACGTTAAACCCTAAACGTTTTTCATTCGACCCTGTCGGCAGCAACTGCAGCAGACAGTTCGACTGGAGACACCATAAATCGACCATGATAATCCAAGGATAGTGCTAGATGAACTTGGCGCCTGTCTTGACCGACATATCCGTTTGGGCTGCGCAGTTTAATATAAAAGATTATACTCATAGTTTGCTCAAAGGACTGAATGTTGCTAGAGCCGGGCTGATACCCCTCCCATACGTAAGTTATTTTTCGAAAAATAACAAAATGTTCATGGAAAATTAAAGGGAACTAATTAGTCCCGGCCATTTTGCGGATCATTCAATTTCCGAATGGAATAATGATTAGCTGTGTGAACATCTTCTTTTGAAAAGATCACCGCCATTGACTAATTTCCCTTTGCAACCCTGGATAGTGATTAGCGTACAGATACTGTTTTAGATTGAGCACCCAGATACCCTCTGAGACTGAGGAAGTCGCAAGTATAAAATGATCAGAATGCGGCTTAGAGTTAGATCCTCACTGATCCAGGTCGTTACCGGGTTCCATTAGGAGATATTTTTCTTGCAGATAATTTGTGTTCGTGGAAGATGTGTAATTGAAAACAAGTAATTTTCATTTTACTTTAAACGAAGAGAACTTTTGTTAAATGCTTCAAGGGAATAGCCTCACAAAATCTTGTTAATTTGTTTACATCTACCGCGCTGATTTACTTTCACAATTGCCGACACCTGTACAATGCCTGAACCCACAATTACTTTGTTGATTTGAATTTCCCAAATATAAAGCACAATTTGTTTAATTTCTGTTGTCAATCAGTGACTTCAGTCTGCGTAGGTCGCCAGATGGGGGTGTGACGTGGGAATGTTACCGCCGCAGTAAGCAAACACTCGTCGGTCTGCGGACGGCGGCCGAAGTGGGCCCGCGCACGACCGTGCGCGGGCCCACTGCGGCCGTCGTCAGGCCGATGAATGTTCTGGGATAGACTCAAGGAGGGACTGACTGACTGACGTGAGCATTCACCGACTTCCGCTCCGGTAAGTGTCACCGTTAATTCGGGCGGACCGTCGGGGGTTCTTTCTCCGGGTACTCCGGTTCTTCCACCCCCCACCCCCCACCCCCCGCCACCCCCCACACTTTGGTACCGGTCTCAGGCCACTGTACAAATTTCAAATACAAGCGATCAAAAATCTCGGTAACTTCAGTAGCTGAACTGGCCCAAGGTCTGTCTTGTACTGTGTTTGTCTTGTACTGTGTTTGTACTGTGTTTGTCTTAAATGGCGTAAATCCGTGTCTGTTTCGTGAGTGTGTGTGTTGGGTTTCAGGCGCGGCGCTTTGAGTCGATTTCCATTGAGAAAAAGCGCCTATATAATAACGGTATTATTATTATTATTATTTTCAGATTATTACCCAAAAAAAAATCAGATTGATTCCGATTAGAGTTTTCAAAGGATTCATAATAAGCTGAATACGCTTGGGACGCACAAACAGCTCTCGTCACCTCAATTTTCTGCTTGAGGTGGTGCTTTTCACAAGCAGAAATTAAATCAATGGAGATTCCAAAAACAGGGAAATTGGCAGCAATTTTCCTTTCCTTACCTTTTTGCGCAGGTGATGACGGTCCATTGTACCCGTGCTGAAAAAAAACAAACAAAAAACAACAACAAAAAAAAAACATTATTAAATTTGATGTGGCCATCAAAATACCACTCAATGCATGTCACACTCGCATTTCTAGTGACAGACAGGTTTGACGTACGAATGCATTCTGCTTATGCCTCGATGGCTAACTCATTAAAAATATGCAGAGAAAGTAAGTAAATGGACCTGCTGACTGGTGGTATAGATTCTCGTGAGCCCCTGCAGCTGCTGAAGCTCATGAGAATCTATGTCGCAGTCTTGCAGACATATTAGCCTTGCTGATCGAAGTAGTATAAATGAGAGACTTTCATACTGCTTTAGTATTGGCCTGTCTCAGTTGGTATTATTTAACCCCGTCACTGCCAGGAAATACTGACCACCCAGATGAGTGCAAGAGGTATAGATCCTCATGAGCCCCCGCACTTGCGGGGGCTCATGAGGATCCATGCCCCTTGCTCAGTGAAACCACTTTGTATCCATGTTTTTTGACGTTGAATTTATAATGATTTCAAAAACACAACTGATCTGCGTCCAGTGGCAGGAAGGTTGGCTGGTTAGTTCGGGTTTAACGTCCACAGCACCGAGGTGAGCATGGACGGCCCTGACGGGCGGGTTATGGGGGACAGGGAAATCTATTGCCTGTGGAGTACGACCTGAACACTGATCAACTCAGGCGCACTCCAACTGTGCCACTTTGATTTACCAGGACCTTTCAACGGACATGCTATTGAACAAATCCGTTTTTTCCCCCTGGATTGGCAGTGAAGAGATTAAATGAGAGGGTTTTATACATAGGGGTCTGACGATTGTGCTTTGACTAAATGCAAATCCGCTGCGCCACCGCGTGTGCGCTACCGCATGGCGCGCACGCGGTGGCGCAGCGGATTTGCATTCAGTCAAAACACCATAGTCAGACCCCTATGGTTTGACGCAGCTTATTGCCTCTCTGTATTGTAGCCCCAGCAGCAGGTACGCTTGATGGCCTGTATCTCCGCCATATAAAGGTGCTTGTGAAGTCAAGAGAACAATTTGACCCTTTCCATGTCGGTAACCGCCGGCAGAGTGGTGGACTGTCTAGTATTCCGCTTCCGGTCCAAGTGATCTGCTGGAAATGTATCCGGCCACCGTGGCAGATCAAGAGTAGTGGAGAGACTTTTGACTCCATGCTGGTTACAATTTAATTACCTTGCATAGCTTGTTTTGTTGTTGTGATTGTTTGTACTCCGTAAGGGTAATGTTTCATTGACTTGTTTTAATTGTTGTAATTGTTTTTACTCAAGGATAGTGTTTAATTAGCTTGACGCCTGCACAGACGCCAAGTTAATCAAGCACTGCCTTTCGCCCTTATACTTATCTGACGCTGTCGATATACTGATTTTGACAAGACGCATAATCAGGCCCTACTCTCGTTGTTGTTTCCGTTGTTGTTCTTGTTGTTGTAGCTGTTGCTGTTGTGGGTTTTTTTTTATAATAAGTGGGTTGTAGATGATTTATTTCTAAATAATGTACGCTCTTCTTTGCTCAAGACGTGAAAGAGTTACCTGTGGACATGGCATTCTTGACGACAGCAGGAAGACAGAGATTTATTTCCTGCGGTTCCAGAGAATTATGAGAGAAGCTTAAGCGGATAAGGATATCATCTCGACTTGCTGTCATCCGTCTTTAAGTAGCATTGTCAAGAAAACGTCATACTCGCACACACACACACACACACACACACACACACACACACACACACACACACACACACACACACACACACACACACACAGAGGAGCACAAAAGCCTCACAGTGGGTTACCTACCATTTCATGTGAAAATGGGTTCTGTAACGCACGCAGACTTGCCCACAGTCGTACGCACAGACTCTCACGCAACAGACGCATACACCGCCACTGACTCAGACGGGCGCATTCATGCGGTAAAACACAACACACGGGCTCCCTTTCTAAAGTAACCTTTATACACTATAAATGAAAAAGAACGACTTAAATGACTATCAACTATATACACTGTTCTATTATCACACCACACACGTATCACAATATCTTTGCCAGGTTAGGTCTTAGTCTCACATTGCCTCCAACCTGTTTGATGTTGTTGCCTGGTTACGTTGGTCCTTCTCACGTCTAGGCGTGAAAGTCCTTCGTCGTACGCTTGTTGCCGTCCTGTCTCTCTTTGGGCACGGACGTCCTTGTTCTCGTACGGTACTCAGTTCTCACTTGGACTTGGGTGTCTTGGTCCCCAGTCAGACTCACTCTCAGAAGAGCTGGAGGGATGACCTCACGTAGGTCCCACCTGCGACTCGGCGTCCGTCTTTCCACTCTCGTTACAAGAACTCTGAATAGACAAAAGTCCCAACGTAACACTTGCTAAACACACAACATATTGGATCAATGAGAAACGTCACGTAACCTGGCTGATACAAATAACCCACACGTTCATTCACACACACACACGTGCTTCATAAACTATTTTCGTATCACCCCCATATCTCTGTCACTATCTTGAAACAGACTATAGCCTAACTGACACTCTTGCTATACATTACTCTATACCCTGGAAAAGACTATGCTCAACCAACCACGTACTATCTTCATAGCGGCTTAGACATACACACTTCATATTCCTTTAGTCATCTAACTCGGTAAACAACTGTCACAGTATACAAAAACACCGGTTACTTCACCGAATTCTAAACATACTAACTAAACCAAACCGGAACACCGCTATACAACCACCTTACTCTTACCAACGCACACTGTCTTTAACTAAACAACTATCAATACTACGTTTATAGAAACATACCTGAAATCTAGGCTTCAGAGTCTTGGAATGCGGGCTAGGTAACTCAACAACCGTTCCATACGACACAGCCCGCACTCCCGATCTAGACCTCTGACAGTCACAGCTTCCGCCTAGAACTCACTAAACAGAACTCACTAAAAAATCCCGTGCTAACCATGTCTTACATTTCCACGTGGGCAGCAGGCCCCACGAACTTTCGGCACAAACAAACCGTTAACAAAAACCGTACCGTACTAATCCTACTAAATGAGCACTATGCCCGAGCATAGAGCTTCATCACAGTTCCCATATTTCTATTTATTCTAGGGCTGTGGAATTGATGCGAATGTTTAGAACTCACCTTATAACTAAGCTCTATAACTTAAAATAAAATAGACATTTTCTAGAAACAGAGCCACTAGATGCAGAAAAATGGGTTTCTACCAATAAAGTGGGTGGGTGTCTCTCTCACACAAAAACTGGCATTACAGTCAAAATGGGTGTTTCACAACATTAGGCGTCTGTAATAAGGTCAAGTGCATGGAATACTTTTTTTTTTTCACATCCATTTTGTTGTTGTTTTTTTTTTCAACTTAATGTGTATGTATGCATTAACATTCTTAACATTGTATGGTGCAAAATTGAATGAACACTGGCCTGTAACCTTTCGATTATGATTTTTACAGAGGAAATCTTTTAAACATTGCTACGTTTTGTCATTCTGAAGCAAAACAGTTTATGCATGGCATTTATGTGAGAATTCTGGAAATTAAACGACTTTTTAAAAAAATTAAAAAAAAAATGTACTCTGCAGTTCGAGACAAACAGCAACAGAGCATTTTGAATATTAACCCTTATTATTCGGAATACACCAGTGTGTGCAACAAGTGTGACTAAAATAGTCCAAAGGGTAGTGGCAGAATAGCTTGGCGCCTCTAGGCGCCAAGCTATTGTGGCACCACCCTTGAACTAATAATGCCATTGGTCTATGTCCTCATCTGTAAGTTCTGTAATGTAGCTTGCATATATGGCAGTGTACAAATTTGAAGCTTTTAGCCTCAGTATGGTGCAGGTTAAAAAGTGTGGAAAAATATGAAAGACAGAAAAAGACCCAGACGAAGAAACTAACACTTAACTTATTAAACCCCAGACACACCAGAGCAAAATAAAGATCGACCATGATAGTTCAAGGCTGATGCCAGAATAGAGTGGCGCCTATGGCCGCCAAGCTATTCTGGCATCACCCTTGAACTATCGTGGTCGATCTGTGTCCTGCCCTGCAACGCAGTTTTCAGAAGACGACTTCAACATTTGGGGATTCCGGCCTTGAGGTAGAATGAGTTAAAATGACAAAACAGAACACTGACATTAATTAATGAACTGACAACATAGGAAATCAATCACTTGAAACTTCAGCCTTTATTAATCACATCAAAGGTGCATGCATATAAAAACACAATAATTGTTTGTAAACACTTCAAATCAAACAATCAAGAGCAGTCAAACCCTTTTCTGCCAACTTTGTGATGAGGAAAACTAGTTCTTGCCCAAGTTCGGCATGTAAAGGGTTACCGCGACTTATGTGCCTCTATTCATAAAATGGAGAGAGAAATATAATACCGAGTTCTAGCAAGTGCGACAATAAAGCTTAGCCGAGTTGGTATACCTCGTCCAGTGCCTACGTTAAATGCACCAGTGGTGCCAATGTTGCTATATTGGCACCAGACCGGTCGTTCGGACTGGTCTGGTGCATCAGATCGGTTTAGAGCGTGTGCTTTCTGCACCTGTAATGGGCAACCTCGGAGAAAGAATCACGTGAGCTTCGTTTGACTGCTGCAAAATAACATGAATAAAGAATAAACCCTTTCCCATATATGCAATCCAGCAATTATGCATCCATCCTTATGCTAGCACCATGAAACATTACGCGATTTGGCAGATTTTAAAAATAGCTTTTTTAAATTCTCAATGGAGGTGATTTTTGCGACATCTGCGTCGTTTGTGGCAGAAAGCACCGTCAAAGTTGAAGTTCGAGAAATGAGCGCACTACATGTACAATAGACTTGATTCAGTGGTGTTGGGCATGACTCAAGCCTCCGCCATCTCTACACAAAACTGGCGTGTTCGGGGTGAGATAAAAGGCTACAAGTTAAAACCGCAAACGAACCTTTTTTTTCCCGACTGCGATCACAATCTTCTGCGTGAACGAACGAGACCACACTACAAGTGCACAAGCCAACCTGCGCGCACAGTTCTGGTGCACATGACCGGTCCGGTGCGAAAATAGCAACAGTGGCACCTCTGGTGCGTTTAACCTAGGTAGAGGGCGAGGTATACCAACTCAGCTAAGGTTTATGCTTCCTGTGACTTTAGAAACAATGCACAGTATGCAAAGTGTACTTTATAGTAACCCCCAAAAAAAGTTACAGACATTTCCAAAATGATCCAGGCGTACATCAGAAAAAAACAAGCTATACACACTGAAAAAATAACACTCTTGTAATAAATGTTTATCATGTTGACAATGGTTTTCTTATCTTATTATTGTCTTTCGTTCCGATTGGTTGTACATTGCTGAACGTCCGGACGTGCCAGCACTGATAATGAAGGGGGAAAAAATAAAATAAAATAATGAACAGAATATTGAATGCATGTCGCCAGCCAGTCTAATACGCTAAGTAAACCTAAGATCATTTAGCAACACACATCCAAAATCAAGAGAGATACACCACCACCACCCTCCCTCCCCCCCCCCCCCCCAAAAAAAAAAAAAAAAAAAAAAAAAACCCAAACAAACAAAACAACAACAACAAACAAACAAACAAAAAAATTATTCAGACCCAAAAGGTGACTGCCAATTATGTAAAATGCAAAAAAGTGCCCAACGGAGAAAGAAACACGCTTAGAAAAGACGGTTACAACACAATTTAGTAAGATTTCGGGTAAATCCGCCTTGTCAAAACAGACAAACAAACAGAGAGATCAGTCGCTACTTATCTTTGTTCACAGAAGGAATGTGCCCCATTCCTTCTGCGAATGAAGATAAGTAGCGACTGATCTCTCTGTTTGTTTGTCCGTTTTGACAAAGCGGATTTACCCGAAATCTTAGTAAAATTGTGTTGTAACCGTCTTTTTTAAGAGTGTTTCTTTCTCCGTTGGGTACTTCTTTTCAAGAGATACAGGCAGCGCAGACAGCAGGGAGAGCTTAAAAAAGGAAAATACAAGTTAATTGACCAAGGGTAGACAGAAACACATGCCCCAAAATTGAGAGGAAAACCCACTCTTTGGGGCTGACTAGGGTGACCCTCGGAACTAAAAAGTAGTTGACCCCACCCAAGTCCCCCAGGGCAGACCTGGGTGGGGGCCACTGTTTAGTTGCAAAGTAAGGTTAATGAATGTTACACAATCCAGACCAAAAAGGTGACTGCCAAGCGTGTAATAAGCAAAGAAGTACCCAACGGAGAAAGAAACACGCTTAGAAAAGACAGGTACAACACAATGTATTAATATTTTGGGTAAATACCCTTTGTCAAAATAGACAAACAAACAGAGAGATTAGCCGCTACTTATCTTCATTGGCAGAAGGAATGCGCTGCACATTCCTTCTGCCAATGAAGATAAGTAGCGGCTAATCTCTCTGTTTGTTTGTCTATTTTGACAACGGGTATTTACCCGAAATATTAATAAATTGTGTTGTACCCGTCTTTTCTAAGCGTGCTTCTTTCTCCGTTGGGTACTTCTTTAATGTTACACAGCATACAAAATGATCTAGGTGTACATCAGATAAAAACAGAGCTATACACGCTGGAAACAACCGAATAATAACGTTCTTGTAATAAGTCTTTATGTTGACAATGTTTGTTTCTTTTTGTCTTATTAATGTCTTTCGTCCCCAACCGCCGTTTCATCAGCAGTTCCATTTTCAAAGTTTTACATGTTATATACAGTATACAAAAATGATGCAGGCGCACCAACCCCATAGTAGCACCCTTGTAATAAATCTTTATGTCGACAATGGTTTTCTTACTCCTTATTATTGTCTCTCGTCCCCAACCCCCGTTCCATCAGCAGTTCCATTTTCAAAGTTTTACATGTTATATACAGTATACAAAAGAATGCAGGCGCACCAACCCCATAGTAGAGCACTCTTGTAATAAATCTTTATGATGACAATGGTTTTCTTACTCCTTATTATTGTCTCTCGTCCCCCCCCTCCCCCCCCCCCCCCCCCCCCCCGTTCCATCAGCAGTTCCATTTTCAAAGTTTTCCATGCCCCCTATTATTGTCTCTCGTCCCCAAGCGTCGTTCCATTTGCAGTTCCATTGACAAAAACAAGCTAGACATGCTGAAACCAACCCAATAATAATGAACACTCTTGTAATAAATCTGTATGAAAAGGAAAATGACGCGAGTGTCGGAGAATCTCAATTCATTTCTTTTGTAACTTTTTCAGTCTGTTGCGGATGTAATCCTTAATGTTTGTCCAGTGCCTATGTCTAAGTGCGGGGTCTTCTGCAATGGCCTGCTGTATCTCGGCCTTTCCAGGAAGTTTGTTCACGACGAGGTGTGTCTTGAAACGAGTTTCAACAGCTTTCTCTTCAGCTTTCCCCCATGGTTTCCTTGTAAATCTAGCTTTCTTTCGAGCAGGAGCCGACGCAGGACTGTCATCATCAAAACTATCTAGTTTGTCATCAGGCTCTGGACGTCTTTTCTCCGTCATGCTCAATGATTCCTGTGTTGTTGACTTGCTATTTGCTTCATTCACAGGTGCTGTTTCCCCAGCGACCTCTCTGCGAGTTTCTGATGTGTTTTCATTGTCAAAGTCAATCTCTTCATCATCGCCCAGTTCAGCTCTAATGCAACTCTCAAAATCTGTCATCCCATTGTTAACTGACAGAAGAATCTTTGCCACTTTTGCCTTCTGAAGGACGTCTTGAGGTTGGCGGTAGATATGGCGATGTATCCGAATATCATGACCAAGGAAGTCTGCCAGCTGATCCTGGTCTAACTCCGAGATGGCCATGGCCTGAGCCAAAGTTGCAACCTGCTTCCGTAACTGAGTAAATGTGAACATGGCTGGGTTTGACACTTGCGCTTGCAGTGCATGTTCCTTCAGAACATCATGGCCTCTGTAAGGCCTCTGACCAGAAGGTGTGGCAAAGATGTACTGGGAATCGGCGAGAGCTGGCACTGATTGCCTCATTTGAAGGATTCTGTCCACAGTTGTCATCATCTTCTTCGTCAGCAAAATGGGAACACTCCTATTAAACTTGCCCCTGATTTCCACTCGCTGAAAATGATTCACCATTTTCTTCTCAACCTCTGTGAGACCTTTCAAGATATCTTGATTGGTGATCGATCCAATCTTAGCATTCTGGAAGTCTGATACCTTCATTCTCTGAACTTCTCCCCCTCGTTTTCGGTTGAAAAGTGATACAGCGCAAAGAGTTGCTTTAACCACTGTCGGATAATCTTCCGAAACCACCCATGTCTCAAGAAACTGTTGGACCTTCCTCACATCTTCACATGATGGGATCAGCTTGGGTTTGTTCATGGTCATTTTCCCGACCGACTGGGCTGCTGTAGCTGACACACAATCGTACCAGTCCCCGGTGAAGACAGAGTCAAAGCGCTGCGCCTCAGAGTGCTCCTGTCGCCACCTGTCATCTGAACCATTCCCAAGCTGTTTGGATGCCAGCGACTGTTTGATCTGTGAACATTTTTTCAAAGCATGGCCTATGCGCATTGCAAGATTGCCTTTTTTGAACTGATGTGTGTCCTCATCAAATTCTGCTAGCTCTTTTACAGCCAGTACAACATGATCAAAGCTAGCTGCATTGACCACAGCATTTAAACTTGCGATTTTCATTTCTGACCTCACTCTAATTAATAGTCTCCCTAACTCCCGCATCCTGGAGCTGATTTGCCCAGCCGTGTGTTCTTCAATGTCCCTGCGGTCAAATAATCTCTTTCCATACTCCAAAAGCAAGGGGTCAGTTCTGATGAGACGGCTTATCTCATCCTGTCTCTGTCTGGCTAAAACCTTATGATAGAAGGAAAAGTCAACGTCTAAAGGTATTGGAAGCATTAGCCGCCCACGTTGAGCAGCCTCACCTCTCTTAGTGAAGTGAAACCCTCCTTGTTTCTGACAGCAACGTTTTGAGTGTACAGAGATCAGCTTTTTTTGATAGAGCCCTTTGCAATGGCTACAGGCGAGAAGGTCGTCTACCTTACTAGTTTTGGTGCGATACTTAGGAATCAAACATTCTGATTTCTTTTTAAGAACTGCAACATTATGCATGTAATCCCCCTCATCTTGTATTCTGATCCATGCTTGACGTCTCTGCTTAGTCCCTTTTTTATCATCAAAATTTTAGCAACGTCTGCCTCATCTGCATGGACATCGTGTAAGTGCGTGCTCATTTTCAAAACAAGCTTGCCACAAAATTTGCATGCATGTTTCTTGTCCCATTTGTACTTTCCTTTCCCTCTCTGCGACACGTGCACACCCGTTTCTTTGGTAAGCGCTCTTTCCCCACCCCCAACATCATGTTCCTTCTGCCTATCCACATTGTCATTGCCACCCCCTAATTCATCCCCTAACGCACACTGCACCTTGCTGGTACTTGCTTCACTGACACCTGCCCACCCTGAAACAGCCACTTTGAAATCTAACATATTCAATACAAAACTGTCTGTGTCAGAGACCCCAGAGATTGATGGCGACGCACCGTCTGAATCCTGTGAGCTCGAGCCAGGAACAAACTCCTCGTCATCACTGTCCTTGTATTGCGATGCGCTTGCACTCTCGGCAGTCTCAGGCCCATCCCAGGCTCCACTTGCCAACTGGAAAAGGAAAGAAAAAAAGAAAGCTGCATTAGTACAAAAGCAGCCCAATTTTGGTTTAAGGGGCCTTGCACAAGAAAGCAAAATCCATGTTTTCTGAAAATGTAAGCAGTTTTCACACATCTGTCAACCCCGCGTGACCCTTTGAGAGAGGTCACTCAAATTGGTATGTTTACAAAGATCTTGCCACAAAGTATCCTTGGGCCAAGCTTGAAGAATGTGGCTTGAAAAGTCTCCGAGAAAATGCCGCTGTTAACGTTTACCATGGACGTGGACGGCCCAGAACATAAACTCACTTTTGCTTCGCACGCGAGCCAATAAAATAAAGATGATCATAGAATCACTTACCAGTTTGTAATTGGGGCATTCCGCAGCCGTCTATGCACCCTCCTACCAGACGCACCCTCTGCGACAGACGACGCTGGGCCATCATGCTGCTGCTGACTAATTTTGCCATGGGCCTTGGTCATGTGCCAGGAAGGGGCGTGCTTGTCCACTTCCATAGATCCCGATGGGTTTGGACATCCTGCTGCCATCCGGCGCTGGGTGTGTGCAGAAAGTGCTGAGTGTGACCAAAACGGTGTTGCTGCAATCATGTCAAATACAACCATGTAAACCATTGACATTTTGAATCAGATATATACATAATTACAGCAGTACCCCCTGCCCCCTACGAACAATAACTGGTAATACAGTAAAATGCGACACTTCAGTTGCAAAATCCGAAAAAAAAAACTATTCGTGGAAGTCTGTTCTTCGAATCGCGAGGTAGATTTGCGTACGAGGATTCAAATCTGGGGCCATCTTGTTTCAACAGTGCATGCATACAAACTGACATGCCAAGTTACATTTCGTTCACAATCACACATGTCAGAAGAAAAAAAAAGCAACCCAATCGCGTGACAGATTGACCTTGTAATGTGTTATTGAACAAATTCCTTTCGTTGAAGAAGAAAGCTTTTGTTAAATTCGTGGGGTTCTATTATCTGTTACTACAAGACTGACGGGCTGAGCAGCAGGCTGAGACGCGGGTCGTAGCAGACTCAGTTTTCTCGGCCAAACGGGTCCATCTAGGCTACTGTGCAATTGTATCTGATTGGGAGCATCTCAGTTAAATTACTGCGCTGAAGAAGTACACTTGGGCGTGCTTTTAACTAAGAAATATTGCATAAAAACAATCTTACCTGATGGAACGGCGACGGTTGGCGGGACGAGAGACAATAGAAGGGGAAACCACTCAGTTCACTCTGCACAGCCGAACGATGCTTGCTTCCGTGGTGACACACTGGCCCAGTGCGTTTAAAACACACAAGATTAGGTAAACCTGCAAAAATGGGACATCCAATTTTTTTTTCTGACTTTTGAATTAAAAATAATGCAGAAACAACCCTCAGAAAAAAATGGGTGTCTGACTTGGCAGCCCAGAATTTTACACACACCCATTTTCCAGAAGGATGGTAAAGAAAGTCACCCATATTAGTGGTTTCGTACACCCACCCACACACACACACACACACACACACACACACACACACACACACACACACACACACACACACACACACACACACACACACACACACACACACACACACATTTCTATTTCTCCATGCGCCACCCCAAAGCTATCACGGTATCTTGACTAATGGTTCTCTGAAGCACTATCGCCAGCAGTAAATCCCTAATGCGCAACTGTCTTTGCGCAATTGGTCCCACTTCTTCCACACCTTCCCTCACCCAACCCCCATCCTCTCACACGTCAGTGAATATCCTGTAACCATTAATTCAGGATATCACCACCACAACCACCACCACCAGCATCATCACTTAATTAGCACTACCACCACCACAACAACCCCGCCGACCAACATCAACAATGACGACAACAACAAACATTACTGCGAGACGCAGAGATTCTCACGAGGCCAGATAGGTGCGAGAGTTCATAAACTTCTAGGCCTCTTTCTGTTTTGCTGTTATTTTATATTTATTTATTTATTTATTTATTTATATTTATTTATTTATTTATTTTTCGTGTGGGGGGAGGGGGGGGTGTGTTTTTCTCAGTGGCAGTAAATTCTATTTAAAGGTCCCCAACCATCACAGGAACATGGATACAAAGTGGTTTTAACAAGAGGCGTAGATCTCACGAAGATCTATACCTCTTGCAGATGGGTTGCTTTCAGATTTTATCGTCAGTTAACGGGTTAATTTTTTTTTACAAAAATTAAGCGGCTACTAACACCACCATCACTACCCCCCTTTCTTTGCATCAATACTCCTTACCGCCCCGTCCAAGGCCCCCTCTAACCCCCTTCCGCCCGCCCCCCCCCCCCCCCCGCCCCCTCCAGCCCCACACACACCATACGCCCTCCTCCCCCCCCCCCCCCCCCCCGCCCCCACCCCCCTCATCCCGCTTGGAAGTACTAGCACGTTGGTACTGACTAGAAATCCCACCACGCAAGCATTATTAAACGGCAGCGGACCTCCCGGGGTATGGGTGCTTATCCAAGATTTTACTAGATCCCATGTGGTCAGTTGCATGAGTGAGCTTAAATCATGTGCCAGCTGCTAAGCAAGTTGATCCACTACGGAGAACCTTGCTTAACTCTTTCTGCCCGCGACACATCACAGCAAGACATGGCTCGACCATGATAGTTCAAGGGTGGTGGCAGAATAGCTTGGCACCATTAGGCCCCAAGCTATTCTGCCACCACCCTTGAACTGTCATGGCCGATCTGTCTCCTGAATTGTAATGCAGTCCGTAGAGGATAACTCCAAAATGTGGGTTTTCGTACCTCGGGTACAATGAGTTAATGGCTGGCGCAGGATTTAAGTCTCACTTGGGTCATGCAACGGCGGTCTGGGCAGTATGAAGGACAAGCGGAAAAGTTGGCCACTAACAGACGCAGTTCATCCAACGTAATATATTTTAGAAAATAAACAGTCGGAAAGAATCGAGGACAACAAACCAGTTTTACTCAGTTTTCGTGCAGACGTCAAACAAAACAACGAAGTTTACTTATCCTTTGTCTCTAGTAGCATCAAGTCCACTTTTTGGGTCAGTCTAGACTTCATTTAGACATAAGGAGTAAATTTGTCTGAGCCATTTTGAGAAAAATGCGTATCTCAGATTAGGCTAAACATACCGTATCCAACAACAAGAACGTTTCTGAAAACTGGATAATTCGTCTAGCTAGATGATTTCAACTCAAAGTGGGGGTCTACGTATGATATACTAACGAGCCAAAGTAATGCAACATTTTCGGAACCATGGGAAACACTAAAGAGTTTCCGATGGTTCCGAAAATGTCGCATTACTTTGGCTCGTCTGTATATGACACGGCACACGGGCTAGGGCCAAGAAAACGAGTTTTTACGATGTTCATCAACGCACAGTATTGACCTCTTCAGTTCAGTCACGGCTTGGAAAGTAAGCAGACTAAGCGTCAGTGTTTCTTTCTCCGTTGGGTACTTATCTGCATTTTACACGCTTGGCACTCACCAGTTTTTGGTCTGGATTGAGTAAACAGATGAGATGAATGCTGTACATTGAAGCACCAGACGTGAGACGCAAACAGTAAACAGAATTAACTCCTTAACCGGCGTCGGGGCAAGGCGAATGCTACCCAGCTGCAAGAGACATAAATCCTCATGAGCCCCCGCGAATGCGGGGGCTCATGAGGATTTATGTCTCTTGCTAGTCTTATTTAGTCCGATGTATGTCTTCTGTTACTCCTTGTTAGTCCCATTGAAGTCTCCTATTAGTCCTAAATTCCTTTCCCCTATTTATGTCTCCTATTTGTCCTATATTCCGTTCCCCTATTTATGTCTCCTATTAGTCTTATATTCCTTTCCCCTATTTAGGCCTATGTCTCCTATTAGTCCTGTATTCCTTTCCCCTATTTATGTCTCCTATTAGTCCTATATTCCTTTCCCCTATTTATGTCTCCTATTAGTCCTATATTCCTTTCCCCTATTTATGTCTCATATTAGTCCTATATTCCTTTCCCCTATTTATGTCTCCTATTAGTCCTATATTCCTTTCCCCTATTTATGTCTCCTATTAGTCCTATATTCCTTTCCCCTATTTATGTCTCCTATTTGTCCTATATTCCGTTCCCCTATTTATGTCTCCTATTAGTCTTATATTCCTTTCCCCTATTTAGGCCTATGTCTCCTATTAGTCCTGTATTCCTTTCCCCTATTTATGTCTCCTATTAGTCCTATATTCCTTTCCCCTATTTATGTCTCCTATTAGTCCTATATTCCTTTCCCCTATTTATGTCTCATATTAGTCCTATATTCCTTTCCCCTATTTTTGTCCCATTTACATCTGTGCTCTTCACGCGAATGTCGGTCAGTGTGCAGTCGCTTCAGACGCAACATTTCTGATCACTGGCAGCGAAGGGGTTAACAGAAAAAAATACTGTATACTGTCTATAAACATCAATAAATAAATTTTTTTTTTTTTTTTTTAAAACTTAAACGCGTGTCTCGACTCAAGCCGTATGTGCATATTACACCTATAGGCCGAGCTTTGTGTTGAAATCATTCAGCTAGATCGTTACTGCCGTTTTATTTCGAAAGCAAGCATGTGCGGGTTTTTTTTTAGAAAACGAGATTTTCATTGTAATAACAATATCACTTTCCTTTTTTTTTTTAAACCCTTTTCATCCTAATACAATACTGCATGACATTAATTTGACTATGATTGTTCAATACGGCGCCAAGGTATTCTGGCACCATCCTTGAACTAAAATAGTTGATATGTCTCTTAACTTGATCTGTAATATAGCCTTCATAGGACAATAGGCAATTTTTTAAAATGCAGCCTCAGGATGTAATTGGTTAAAAATGGATATGCTGGCTTTTTCCAACTCAACGGCAGATTATTTGTGAGAACGTCTGCTAATGCTAAACGGTTAACTGTAATATGGCGGTTATTTCTCGTGCCATCTCGTTCCCTGGAACTCCATTTTGGTATCCCCTGAAAGCGTATATTATTGACTCTATACCCATGACGAACGAGCGGCGAAAGCGAGGCGTCCTTCCCGCGTCATTGTTTGGGTCGCAGCGACCTACAAGTACAATATTCTTTCGACGTCATTCTTTGCAATTTTTGTGTGTAACTTGATGCCGGAAGGTGTTCCAAAATGCGACATCTCTCTTGGATTCGTTGCCTGAAGTGACGTCAAAATCAAAATAACGTCACAGTATGAAAGTCCCAACTTGAATCGAAGGCAGGGCCTCTTCCCAGGCTGAGACCCTCACCACATGAATATTTCAGGGAATAGCAAATTATGGTATGATAACCGGGTTTTCAGGGCGCCATGTATGAGCGCTCAAATGATTCACTGTAGGCAAGCTGCAGTCGAAGTTCATTTTGTTTCCACAGAGTATTGTACTTTTTAGTCCCGATGATTGTGAGACTAATGGTCTTCAACACATCATGAATGCACCGGCGGTCGCGACACGGACTTTAGAGGACAACCTGAAACAAAATCAACTGCTTATTTTCTTTCCGGCAGTAAATGTTGCAATATGGACATCTATGCGACCAATGGCTGCAAACCCGCTTTGCCAGTCACGATGTGCTGTCTTATAGACAGGAAATTAGCCCTCTACAGTCTATAACTCAACGGACTGAGAAAAAAAAGGTCCCTGAATTCCGGCAAGTATGAGTGCGAGTCAGTTATCATCAAGCTGTCGTGAGAGATATCTGGCACATATCAAACCAGCCGCGACCGTATTTCCTCCCCTCCTTTTTTGCTCCTGCGACTCCCTGACCAAAAGCTTTTCGAGTTTTTCAGTTCACGGATAGTACGACTGTGTCTTCACTTGGCCGTGTATACACTATTTAGTTATAACCATTTTTACACTTTATTATCACTAGGCTGTTGTTTTTTCTCTCTCTTAATAAAGTTTCATTTCATCTCTCTTTCTCTTTCTGAGAATGTTGTAGTTTAGCAAGGACAAACACGAAAAGAGGCCTGTGCGCCTATTGTTTCCAAAAAATGCGGTAACCCGTACACGCACTAAAAAATTCTAAAGTTCATTTTTTTTTAATGAAGTTGATGCGAATTTTCAATGATTTCACACAAGTTCACCTTATTTTGCGCACGCCGTCAAGGAGACAAAAGATGAAAAAAAAGGAAGGGACTAACGGGGACGCGGGCTGCGTCTGCCGTCCGCTGTAATATAAACAATTCCGCGATAACGCGGATGCTAAGGAGCTCGTGGGGCCATGTGTTTTTGGAGCTGTAGCGACTACCTCAGTTCAGAGTAATCTCCGAGCGGTTCAGGATATAACTGTCTACACTTCATAACAAACAAAACAAAAACCATCACCGGCCGCCATCCGGCGCCGGAAGTGATGTCTCTACATTTAGAGCCATTGCACCGCAGGCGGATGTGACCGAGGCCAGCAAGAGAAGCAGATCCTCATGAGCCCCCGCAGTCCGCAACTGCGGGGGCTTATGAGGATATCTCTCGCATGTAGGTGTTGTTTGTTGATCGTTGTTTTCAATCAGGCTACATAGAGATTAAGTCGTAAACTGTGTGGCCATTTTTTCAAGGTCTGTAATTGTTGTTTTGGACAACGGTTCACAATTCACGACTCAGACACAAATATCACATTAACCCATGAGATGGAGATGGCCTACAGCAGGAGATAGATCGACCATGATATTCAAAAGTAGAGCCAGATTAGCTTGGCGCCTATCGGCGCCAAGCTATTCTAGCAATGCCCTTAAATTGGGGCGGTCCGTGGCGCAGTGGTTAAGGCGCCTGCCACCAATGCTAAAGGTGCGAGGTTCGATTCCGGGTTCCGGCGTCGGATTTTTCTCCTCTAGTAAGTGTCACCGTTAATTCGGGCGGACCGTCGGGGGATTCTTTCTCCGGGTACTCCGGCTCTTCCTCCCCTCCACTTTGGTATCAGTTTCAGCCAACTTAATAAAATTTCAAATACAAAACGATTTCCAAATACCGTCAGTAGCTCGCTTGAGCTTGCCCTTAGCACCACGTGAGTCTTCTGTGTTTACGTACAGTGTGTGAGTGAATGCGTGTGATTCGCGTGAGCGTGCTTGTTGGGTTCAGTTCGCGGCTACATTCTGCGCATTGAGTTATATTATAAATATGAGAAATGCGCCATATAAATGCTATGTATTATTAATAAATTATCATGGTCGATCCATCTCCTGCAACTGGTGCATAGTCATTAGATGACGCCTCCAAAATTTGGGAAATACGGCCGTCGGGCTGAATGAGTTAATATAAACGTGTGTTACGATTGTGGTTGTGTTGTCTTGTGAGAGCATACATGTGTTAATCGTAGGAAACGATCCGGTATTTATTTGAGCTATCATGGTTATGATTCACGTACCTTTTTAGTAACATTTTCTTTCGGTCGCGCAGAGCACAGTTCACTTCGTTATGATACGCAAAATTTGGTCCAGAACGTTCTAGAAAGGTCGCACTGTCTAGTGACCTAGTATGTGTGACGTTGGTAAATTGGCGACATTTAGCAACAAGTTGTTTACTGTGCGCGTGAAGCCGTCAGCGGTTTTTTTTTTTTTTTTTTTTTTTTTTGGTTGTTGTTGTTGTATGTTATGAAGGATTGTGGTAATTCTCGAAGTTTCCGACTAGTTTGTGAACTGTCTGCCATACTTTTGTGATATGTAATTTTACCAAGGATTTGGAGCTGAAGTGAGCAGCCAAATTTGGGTAGCCTATTGTAGTTTTCTAGAAAGTTCGTTTTTTAATTAATATTTTTGAGTTCCGGTTACGTAGATTATTTTGATTGGTTGCGTTGTATGATTTTCCTGGATTATTCTAGAAATTGGTGCACTATAAAAGATTAGTGTTGGGAAACACATTCATACATTGTCTTGCATTTGTCAGTTGTAGAGACACACAGTTATCGTAGGTACGTGTCCCGTATAGGGTGTACATTGTGAGAGATACAGCGTAACAGTGTGGTGTACGTTGTGTGTGGAACTTTGTGTCGACAGTGGATATTTGCAGAAGAGACTTTGTATCAGTGTTGGTGCAGTTGGAACTGCATTGTGTGGAGATCGCATCGCTGAATTAAAATATTGTTGGAACTGTTACTCCAGTATTGTCTACATCCTTAAGCCACACGGTGTGACGGATTGCAGCTGAATGAAGTTTATTTAAAAGAACCTTACGTGCGTGCGTCTGGTGTGTTTATCATACTACGACTACAACTCCACCACGTAACAACGTGTTCACATTGACCTATCACGTGCGTCTCTTACGTGCATCTGTTTTGTATGCATACCTAAAATATTTATAAACGATACGATTATTTCCTATTTATGTCCCCCCCCCCCCTCTCCCCTCCCTCCCTCCTTGCACATGTAGTGGTCGGGGACAACAAATATTTATAAACTAATTGAAACATAAATTTAGCGTAACGGTAGTCTGTTGATGTGTTTTGCGACTAAGTTGTTTTTGTGGTTGTTGCTGTTGCTATTGCCGTTGCTGTTGTTGTTTGCGTCGTTGTCGTCGCCGCCGTCGTGGTTGTTGTTGTTTCTTCTGCTTTTGTTGTCGGTGTGGTCGTTATTATTATATTCAAGATTCAATATTCAAAACACTTTATTATAGCTCACAAGACCCAATTTTCGTTGGTTGGGATCATGCTAAAAATAGTAACAAGATGAGCTGAACCATAACCCACAAAGACCGTTCCATATGAGAGCTGTCTTTGCTGTCAAGGGGCTCTACCTTTTGTCTTTGACCTGATTCTGATGTTGAATTATCTCCTATTGAAAAAGTCTCGCAGATCTGCCAATGCGTCAGTGAGATCTATAAGGGGCGCAGGACATACGTATCATTGATTTGTCAAACGTTATTTGTCATGACGTAAGTTTTAGTTTTTACGTAATTTTATTTTTTTCGTGGATGAACCATAACCCACAAAGTCCCTTCTATATGAGAGCTCTCTTTGCTGTCAAGGGGCTCTACCTTTTGTCTTTGACTTGATTCTGATGTTGAAATATCTCTTTTTGAAAAAACCTCGCGGATGTGCCAATGCGTCATAATAAACTCTATGAGGGGCGAGCGCAGTGCATACGCGTCATTGGTTTGTCAAACATCATTTGATATGACGTTATTTTTTTGTTGTTCTTGTTTTTACGTAATTTTATTGATATGAGTTTCGCTTTCGCTTCAAGACTTGAGAAAATGGTGACAAAACTAGCATTTCACGGTACAATTTTAGTCTTGCTATAATGTGTGTGAAATCAGGTTGACTTTACCTAGCTACATGCTATACTAAGTACACCTGCATGCTCTTCTGAAAGCGCGTGTATGCGTGTGCGTGCGTGCATGCGCGCGCTCTAAACATCCTCTAGAGGCATAGATGTTCATGCTCCTTCTGGGCACATGAGGATCTATGGCTCAGTCTTGGAGATGCACGCATGTGTGTGTGTGTGTGTGGGAGAGAGAGAGAGAGAGAGAGAGAGAGAGAGAGAGAGAGAGAGAGAGAGAGAGAGAGAGAGAGAGAGAGAGAGAGAGAGAGAGAGAGAGAGAGAGAGAGAGAGAGAGAGAGATTCAATGATTCAATGATTCAATGAAGCTTTATTTATCAACGGTTGAGGCATTGACATCGTCATAGACATAGCCATTTTTCAAACCTGCCGTTGCTACAAAAATACGAGACAAAATACAAAAAAACTAAGTATATATTTAAATGTAAATGAAACAAAAACAATGCTAGTTTAGGGAAAGAAAGTCCCATGACAATCTCACACACCTAAACTGACACACACACACACACCATCACACACGCACACACAGAGTTTGTAATTGGGAGCATACATAATCAGGGTTACAGGGCAGTATATATTTCACAACGTAATAATTACGACTGCTTCGAGAAGTACTTGAAGAGACTGATTTTGAAACGGGCTAGAGAGGAAGCGGATTTTACATAATCAGGAAGCGTGTTCCAAGTCTGCGTTCCCGTGAATGACAAACTAGATTTGTATATATCAATTCTTGTTTTGGGGACTAAGAAAAGTTGCCTAATATTACCAAGCCTAGATTCCGACTTAGAGAAAAGAGTTGTGATATATTCTGGTATTTTCTGTTTCCACACTTTGAACATAAAAATAGCCTTATTGTATTTGAAGTGGTCTTGCAGCGGCAGAAATCCTATTTTGGCGAGTTTTTCTTCTGTTGTGAGTCGTGGGTCAGGAAGGATTAACTTTGCTGCCCTTCTGTGTAACGAGTTGAGTCTCTTCAAGTGGACTTCACTGCATCCATCCCACACCGTTGACGCATAATCAATATGAGAACGTATGTGAGCATTATAGAATAGTTTGCGCGTGTCCGAGTCGGTGTAATATTTCAGTTTGGACAACATGAAAAGATTTTTGGCTACCGTTCTGCATAAAGTGTCCGTATGAGCCTTCCACTTAAGCTGACTGTCAATTGTAATCCCTAGTAGGCGGTGTTCATTAACGTGTTCTATTTGCCTACCCTTTAATAAAAGGTTAAGTAACAGGGGTGCTAACTGGTGTTTTTGACGAGTGGCGATTATCATAGATTTGGTTTTAATTGGATGAACAATCATAGAATTCCTGTGACACCATTCAGACACTTCATCAAGACTATGCTGCAAGTTGGAAGAAATTACTTGTATATCTTTGTTAGTCATATGAGTGGAAGTGTCATCAGCAAAAAGATCACATTGTACGTTCTTGCAAGTTATATGAAGTGGCAGGTCATTGATGAATAGACAAAATAATAAGGGACCAAGCACAGATCCTTGGGGAACTCCATACTTTATATCTTTTAGAGAAGAGTAAGTTCCATTCACTAGAACTTTTTGTTTACGATCAGTTAGGTATGATCTAAAAAATGCAACTACTTCTGTGCTATTCAAGTATTTCTGAATCTTTGTCATTAGAGTGGTGTGATCGATTAGGTCAAAGGCCTTTTAAAAGTCTAAGTAAACGACACCTGTTATCTGGGATTTGTTCATACCGTGGAGCCATGCGTCAACGAGGCGCGTGAGTGCTGTGTGGCACGAGTGTTGTGGGCGAAATCCGGATTGAAAGGGGTGCAGGAGCTTGCGGTTTTCTAAGTAGGCAAGCAGGTGTTTGTGAACATGCCTTTCAAGCGGCTTTGATAGAACTGATAATAATGAAATCGGTCGATAGTTGTTAGGGTCAGAACGATCTTTAGTTTTTGGAAGTGGAATGACTTTAGCGTATTTTAGTTTGTTAGGGAAAGTATGTTGCTTAATACAAAGGTTGTAAATGTACGTAATAGACTCTACTATGTACGGTAGGGATAACTTAAGTATTTGCGGGCTGATGTCATCAGGCCCCGAAGACTTTTTATTTGGTAATTTAATAATGAGCAAACCCACCTCATGAACTGCTAGCAAGGGAATGCTGAAGGGGTCTGTGTCCTCTGTTCTGTGTTTACAGAATTCAGAAAGCAAATTAGAACATTCATACTTACTGCTATTAATTGAGGCATTTAGAGTTTCAGCGACTGAAAGAAAATGATTATTAAAAGTTTCTGCAGTAAGACTGCTGGGAATGGTTGTTGAAGTGCCAGGGGAGCCTTTAGTTAAAGTGTTTAATAGGCGCCAGATAGTGGAAGTATCCTTACTGTCTTTCACTGTGTCACGGACTAACATTTTCATTGCCTCTCTGATCATGTACTTAACACGGTTACGTTGTTGCTTAAATTCAGGAAATAGTTTTCGACTACGCAGATCATCTCTGAGCGCCATCGCTTGCATTATTTCTGGGGTTAACCATGGAAAAAGAGTGTTTGATTTAACCCTTCTCTCTCGAAGGGGTGCGTGTTTGTGTAATACAGTTAGAAAAAGAGTGTACCAAATAGAAAGGGCAGTGTCCGGGTCATTGGAGAGAAGTACATCGTTGAACGGAGTATTATTTAAATCAAATAGGAATTTATTATGGTTAAAGTTCTTGAATGATAGATATGTTATGGTTGTATGGCCGTTCTTTTTTGCTTTCGGAATCTTTTTTGACCATGAACAAACAACTGGATAGTGATCACTAACACTTAGATTTGAAACCTCAACATTACAGACGGCTTTGGGCTTATTAGTGTATATGTGGTCTATAAGTGAGGACGTATTCTGAGTAATTCTGGTGGGCGATTTTACTAACTGGACTAGACCAAACAATGAAGATATTGTATCCCACGCAGTGTAGTCTATATTAAAATCTCCCATGAGAAGAAGGTCAGCCTGAGTTTTGCACGCTCTGTCAAGGATCTGACTAAAATGGTCATACCATTCAAAAGTGGCGGCAGGGTTTCTGTAAAGGAATCCAACTAGTAGCGGTGTCGATTTAGGGCATTTCACTTCCAGCCAAAAACACTCTACGTCTGCTGTTTCCAAGTCCAAGCGTCTATGGACTAAATGCTGAATGAAGTTGTGAATGTAGACAGCGATGCCAGTTTGACCTGGGGACGAGGGGTCTCTCCTAGTCAAGGAAAATGTAGGAATACTAATGGCTTCATCGCTCACACACGAGCTTAGGCGCGTCTCACTAAGCCCAAATAAATGAAACGGTGTGGGATTGCTAATGTAGACAGATATATCGGTTAGTTTATTGTACAAATGAAAAACATTGAGATGCCCTATTCGCATAACTTTCAAATTTATGTCTATTACGGAGTAAGGCAAATTTGTACAGAACAAACAACAACACTAACAAAATAAAATGTCAAAAGAAGGAAGTATACGTTGAGATTATTAAATGAAACAGCACAAATGCCTATGCATATATAAAGCTGGTAAATAGATAAGACACAATGAAATGATTTAGCAGACTCGACGGCAGGGAACTATTAATCCAACTGCTCGAACATCAAAGTGCCGATAGCAAGTTCAGTTAGGCGTATCAGCCGCACACGAGCACAATACTGGCCGGGGTTTGGTAATCCGCTTTCAACTCGATGCTGCTCAGCGAAGTAAAGCGGAGACACAGTTATCACTGGTAAATTGAAGCTTGATTGAATCGTCTTGATTCAATCGAGTTTCCTTCACGCTGATAGTCTGCTGGTATTCGAACAAGCACTGACTGACCTCGTATAAAAAACACAGAGTACTCCGACACAGTAGTAAACTAAAGGATCAATGATATTCTAGTCTCGGAGAGACTTTATCCACGACGAACGAACGAACGACAGAAAATGATGATCGTAACTGTTCTTGGTCATCGCAAAATACATAACACTACAGTGGCACATTGATCACCAAAAGTTTTGCTTACTGTGCACTGTTCACAAGCTAACAAGAGTTATTGAACAGTCTGAGAAATACAAATACATAAAATAAAAGTCCACAGGCACAGTCCCGAACGAATGCCTACAAGTAAAGAAATAGCGGTGTCAAATACACACGTTTATCAAGGACTGAATAGAATCAGAAATGAACTGTCAATCGCTAGAATTAATGGAACGACGAAACACCATCGATCGTTCTTGTTTTTTGTTTTGCTTTTGTTGTAAACATGTTGTTTTTTAACCACAATGAACTAAAAGCCTGTTTGTTGACTGATATATCCCTGGATAAATGGTTGAAGCAGCTGCGCCAGAACGAGCATTACCTGAGAGTCGTTGCCTCCGGGGATAGCTGCAGTGGTCTCCCACCCCCTGGGCGGGGTACTTGCGGTTTTAGGCGCGGCCATAGCCTGGAGAGCGCTGTTGATTCTCGAGTTGTCCTGAGGCGGGGGCGGCATGCGGGGAAACTCTTCCTCCGTCACTGTCACAGAGAGAGAGAGAGAGAGAGAGAGAGAGAGAGAGAGAGAGAGAGAGAGAGAGAGAGAGAGAGAGAGAGAGAGAGAGAGAGAGAGAGAGAGAGAGAGAGAGAGAGAATTACGTCATATTTAGAGTTTGTCTGCGTGGTGACGGAGTTGCTTCTTTTTCGTCACCGCCACTGTCTGACTTTCTCAAGATGACAAGGTTTTTTACTGTTTTAATGTTTTTCGGAAAAGAATTAATTTTTTTTACTGAACAAGTTGAGAGGGTACAAAGCTGGTTAACGAACTCATCCAACGTTTTTCTCCAAACTAGCTATATCGGGTCACCTGAATGCTCTTCTGAAAGCGCGTGTGTGTGTGTGCGTGTTAGTGCGTGCATGCGCGCGCACTCCAAACATCTCCAAGAGACATAGATCCGCATGCGCTCTCCAGGCGCTTGAGGATCTATGCCTCTTGGAGATGCGCATATGTCTCCGTGAGAGAGAGAGAGAGAGAGAGAGAGAGAGAGAGAGAGAGAGAGAGAGAGAGAGAGAGAGAGAGAGAGATATTTGCGCGCACTAGAGAAATTTACGTCATATTTAGAATATTATATCAGTGTCTGCGTGGTGACGGAGTTGCCTCTTTTACGTCATCGCCACGTCTGACTTTTCTCTAGAAGTCAAGGTTTTTTACTGTTTTAATTATTTTCTGAAATGAATTAACTTTTACTAAAGAAGTTGAAAGGATACAAAGCTGGCTAACGAACTCATTTAATAACTTTATTCAATCTAGCTACATCCAAAATTTCAAGTAAATATGACAAAAATTACGGACTCTAATCTGGGTCAACCGACTTCCTATAAACAGTTGTTTATATCTTAAATGAGACATTCAATTACAATATTCACGGAGGCTCTCTTAGCCACCCCTTTCGCCAAGTTTCAAGCTTGTGTGTACAGAAATGTCGGAGATTCTCTTGTTTACATGCACACACACACACACACACACACACACACACACACACACACACACACACACACACACACACACACACACACACACACACATACATACGCACATACGGCGCTTCGAGCCAAATGTACGTTCAGCAGCGAGGTTAGCGTAACTAGACATGACGTAATTTTTATCTTGTTACTTCAATTGTGTGAGGTTCAGGCCTGCCCGCCTTTGACATCATGTACATGCTATTAAATTCGCCCCACCGCGACCTGTCCTAAAAAAAGTATCTTCTATAAATAGAAGGGTAGTAATAATCATTATATTCATAAGGCCAGTACACACATTACAGCTGCAATTAACCCATTCAGCTCTGACGCACTACAGCAGGAGATGGGTCGACCATGATAATTCAAGGGTAGTGCCAGATTAGCTTGGCGCCTGTCGGCGCCAAGCTAATCTGGCACTGCCCTTGAATTATCATGGTCGATTCATCTCCTGCAACTTTTGCATAGTCATTAGATGACGCCTCCAAAATTTGGGAAATACGGCCGTCGGGCTAAATGAGCTACGGACGGAGCGCTATAAGATCGCAGAGAACTAGAAAAGTTAAAAATTGAACATCCACATTATACTTATATTATATTAATAAGCAACCTCTGTCGCGGATTACAATATTTTATGCTCTCTGTCGATTACAACATCATGTTTTAGGCCCCGAAGGAGCAGTTAGTCAAGTTAGTTAGTTAGGCCTATCTGTGTGTAACACCAAACAGGCGACTAAGGGCATCTCAAGGCGGTCCGGCCAAAGGAGCAAAATCACAGACCGCAACACCAATGCATGTTGTGACACATTAATCTGCATAATACTATGTTGACCGTACATGTCAACTAATATTTTACTAACTGACTAAGTCTAGCAGAATTTTCATGGTATTAGGCCTACAACGAAAATCTCGCTTTCATAAACTTGTCTAACTCTCTTTTGCCTGGCATGGCAGATACTTGTCTGCAAAGCATTATCACCAAAGACCGGCCAAGATGGATCACGTGACTGCTTCCCAATGCGCAAACGGCCATCGGGCCGACGTTAGCCGCCGTTGGTCCGCGCAGCGGCTGCACGGCGTCAATACCGCACAAGCCTCAAAAGTTGTCCATAGTGACCATAACAATCCGGCCGCCTGCATCGTTTTATGTCGTGATGATTCCTGCAGGAATCATCACGACAAAAAGCGCTGCCGACAGCCAAAGGGTTAACAGATCAAGCCGGTAGTGCCTGGTCTTCTTGGAGCCTATTTAGCTAAGCACGCGCTGCCCTTTGAGTTATCACATAAGACCCATCTCCCGTAGATGGCGGCGAGAATGGAAAGAGTTGCGCCAAGGCAATCAAATCACTCGATCACTACTACCCTTGAGCTATGCGTTTTTCATTTATGACATGAAGAAATAAACTGAAGAAGAAGAAGAGATGAAAAGAAAAAAATGCAAAAGCACTGCAAATAATGCGCACAGATCATATCAATAACAGCGAATAATAATAATAAAATAAAATGTTAAAAAAAATGTAGTCCGTTCAGGTAGTAAGTTACTGTAAAAAAAAAAGATGTTATACAAACGAGTTCTGAAGGTACTAGAGTCAGAAATGGATTTAATTTGGGGTGATAGATTGTTCCAGGCTTTGACACCTGCGAACAAAAGGCTGGTTTTATATATCGAGTCTGGCCCATGGTAGCTGTAACAAACTGTTCCTCGTGTTTTGTCTTTGACTATCTAAAAATAACATGCGAAGGTAAGGTGGGGTATGGTTAAGAATTTTATGCATAAGTTTGCAGCGATTAAATGTGAGCTGCTTGTTTAGGTTTAGCAGTCGGATAATTCTAAATTTTTCGTCGGTGGGAGAGGGACCAGATACAGTTAATGTGGACAGCGGGTTATGTGTCGCTTTAACTCATTCTACCCCAGACACACCACAGCAAGATAAGGATCGACCATGATAGTTCAAGGGTGATGCCAGAATAGCTTGGCGCCTATGGGCGCCAAGCTGTTCTGGCATCACCCTTGAACTATCATGGTCGATCTGTGTCCTGCACTGCAATGCAGTCTTCAGAGGACATGGTCAAAATTTGCGGATTTCGGAGTTGGGGTAGAATGAGTTAACTCATTCAGCCCGACGCGCGTTTTTCACAAATTTTGGAGGCGTCATCTAACGACTATGCACCTGATGCAGGAGACCATGATCGACCATGATAATTCAAGGACAGTGCCAGATTAGCTTGGCGCCGACAGGCGCCAAGCTAATCTGGCAAAACCCTTGAATTATCATGGTCGACCCATCTCCTGCTGTAGTGCGTCAGGGCTGAATGGTTTAAGTACCCTTTCTGCTCTCCATCTCACATCCAATAGTGAGCGTTTGAGTTTTCACCGCTCGTTGTTTCGACCTTTGCTGAATCATATACCTTATTCAGTCCTAATCAGATTGCGTCCATGGAAAGTGGAAGCATCCAGGCAGAAACATATGGATTGTTTTGCTTCTTGATACTATACGATACCTTCTCCTTACACCTGATACAAATAACAGGCGTCTTTGGCAACTGGGGCCGGTTGCACAAGTGAGTTTAGTCCTGCGCCAGCCACTACTAAGCAAGGTGCTCTGCTATACCGGAGTTTCTTGCTTAGTGGTTTGTGCAGGACTAAGCTCACTCATCAACTGATGCCAGAAAGCGGAGCACCGTGCTTAGTGGCTGGCGCAGAACTAAGCTCACTCAGCTGTCCCCTGGTGACGTAAATGAGGCCAGTAGCATGAGCCCCGAGGGTTGCTGGGGTCAGTTTCATGACTGAGCTTCGTCCTGCGCAAGCCACTGAGCAAACTGCGCCATATCAGCAGAGCACGTTGCTTCAGTGTGGTAACTGACGAAGGACTAAGCTCACGACTGCAACTGACAGTGGAGCAGCTTGCTTAGTGGCTGGCGAAGGACTAACGGCTCATTCATGCAACTATAACTTTGGATCACCTTGCTTAGTGGCTGGCGTAGGACTAAGCTCACGCATGCAGCTGGCCCTACCTACAAAGGTAGGCCAAGGCTCTCTCCGTGATCTCCTTGCAATAGTCTGACCTACTTCTAACGGCTTGGGGATGGAGTAATGTCTATGTTGAATAATATGGAAATACAGCAGTACACACTGTTCACCCGTAACTTTCGTTAACAATTGACGCAATTCCTCAGCCGGACAACTTCCATCTGCAAGAGGCAAAGATTCTCGCGATCCGCTGCATGGCAGGAACTTATGAGAATCCTACGCTTCTTGTAAACCGGCTTTATCTCTAGCTGTAATTCAGTCAGAAAGGATTATTGTGTTTTGAGGTTGAGTTGACCACGTCTTTGCGGTCCAGTAAAGATGACCGTATCATTGCTGGGTCAGTGGGTCGAGCAGTGGTCAAGCAAAGTGCAAATAGCCCTACGGTCAACTGGTCACACGCTAATTACTGGTCAGTCCACAGTTTAAACCTCGATGGCTTCCTCCAGGTTGACGGGACGGGGGGAGGGGGGGGGGTAGGGAGGGGAAGAGAAGGGTGTTAATCAGGTCGAGGAGCCACATGTTTACCACGATTCCTGCCAGTTAACCCCCTTCACTGCCGAGAAAACAGTGAGCACGATCCAACTGCAAGAGACATAGATCTTCATGAGCCCCCGCAGTCGCGGGGGCTCATGAAGATCTATGTCTCTTGCTGACGTCATTTTTTGTTCATGTTTCTTGGACTGTTTTGACTTGGTCGTTGAATGAACGATGATTTCAGAAATGAGAATGTACGTACAGCGGTGGAGGCTCGAATGGGTTTGACAAAGCGGCAACAGAGACGACGAGGACGACGACAGTAAAAACAATAACAACAGCATGACATCATGGGAACAACAACATACAAAATAACAACACAAGACTGAATAGCTACAACAACAGCAACAACAACGACCACACTGAACAACAACAATAGCCGCCATAATAAACAACAAGAAGAACATTACGATAAATGAATCGACACAAAGTATCCATGAACAAAACAACTCATGGACTTCAAATTATTGCATACTGATATTCTTCACGTATAAGCCTAAGAAAAGCCTTCTCTCTCTCTCTCTCTCTCTCTCTCTCTCTCTCTCTCTCTCTCTCTCTCTCTCTCTCTCTCTCTCTCTCTCGTCTCTCGTCTCTCTCTCTCTCTATCTCTCTCTCTCTCTTTTTTTTCTGTCTCTCTCTCTAGTCTCTCTCTCTCTCTTTCTCTCTCTCTCTCTCTCTCTCTCTCTCTCTCGTCTCTCTCTCTCTCTCTCTCTCTCTCTCTCTCTCTCTCTCTCTCTCTCTCTCTCTCTCTCTCTCTCTCTCTCTCTCTCTCTCTCTCTCTCTCTCTCTCTCTCTCTCTCTCTCTCTCTCTCTCTCTCTCTTAATCGCAGCTGGGCCGACCGACATTGTTCAAATTATCCCTGTGGACAACAGGTCAATATTCTCTTTATTCTTAATAATGCAAACCGTACGGTCAAAGGGTCACAGTCATGCTTTGCGGTATATTGATCGGCCCATTCTAACTGGCTGAGGTCACAATACTGGTCGCGTGTGCTAGTCTGTGATTTTGGGCCTTACGGCTTTCAGACCAGCGCAGACCAGCGTACAACGATAGATTATTTTACGATCGTGATTACGCACATTAGTTGTGGCCAACAGGTGCTGATGGACGGCAATTTAGTAAGGAAGGATACAACAATAAACTTGGACAAAGACTGCCCAAGGTCAGGGGCGTCAATGTTTGTTTGGTTGGATTTTGTTGTTGTTGTTGTTGTTGTTTTTAAAACATCCATTTCGGTTTATGAAACCACAGCCACGCTCATTTTTTTTTTTTAAAGTTAATGAACGCCATAACCATTTCATTTCAAAATCGAGCGCCGTTTTTCCGCAAGTCAGATATTTGCGACAAACTATTTTCGATGTAATGTACGTGTATGATATTACCTCCACAAAGAAACACCTTCCTGTTCCACTGTGAGACCTCTTGCAAATCTAGTACGACAACATGGGCCGCATTAATATTTTTATTTTTAGCTCATAGTGTCGCAAAGAAACAATTTATTTTTACCGCACTGGGAACAAATATTAACCCCTTAACTACTGTGGCAAAGCTGCGACAGACATAAACTCTCATGCACCACAGCGGCACTGAGGTTCGGGGGCTCATGAGGATTTACGTCTCTTGTTAGTCCTGTGTTCTGTATGCCTATATCATATTTTCGGTGCCATATTTTTCACGCGAATGTCGGCAAGTGTGCCGCAGACGTTTCAGACGAGCAGTTCATGATCACTGCCAACGAAGGGGTTAACTCATTTAACTCCGACACGCCACGGAAAGACATGGCCGATCAAGCGTGATAGTTCAAGACTTGTGCTAGAATAGCTTGGCGTCCATATGCGCCAAGCTATTCTGGCACAACCCTTGAACTATGACGCTCGACCTGTTTCCAGAAATGTAATACAGTCTTCGGCAGGGCACGGCTGTGCACTTACCAGCCCGATTTAGTCTATAGTTTGGCCAGCCAACTGCTGCTGGGGTATGTGGCAGCCACTCCCCGCTGCGAGCAGGCTATCTAGGTCACTGTCTGGCATCAACTATTCCTTCTCTAATCTCTGTGACGGACTAATGATGTGTGGTGTATTCTCCTCTTCAAATGTTTTCTACATAGAACCGTTTGACACACTTGTGTACTGTAGTCTGCTGGTTCCTATGTTGGTGATATTATTTTGGTTACGTTTTTTTTTAAAGGGTGCAATCCGAAGTTAAAGACAGGTACCGTGTTTGTGTGTGACTGAACCACAGTACTGAATAGGTCTGAACATTCATTCTCTATTCTGGAATACTGTTGTGTATTGTGTAATCCCTGTGCTTTATGCTCTGCTCATAGCCTCCAGTATTCTCTGTGATACTGTTTAATAGTATCAGGTACTAACTGCGGTTGTCTGCTCATTCATATTATCATGGGACGGTTCCTTTGTTCCAAATGGTGTAGTCTAAGGGAAAGACTGACAGTACAGTTATGGCGGGAATAAAACATACACAAGAAGCATTTGCACACACAGAAGCTTTTCACTTTAAAAGGTTAAATTCTCTATGAAGAGTATGTGGAGGAAGGTCAAAACGAACACTAGATGAAAAACCAATCAGACTGTGTGAAATGTATGTAGCAGAACTTTAGGAAATATATGGAACCACTGTAAATGAAACTAGTGGACTGTTTTACTCAAATTCGTTTTGTGTGAATTGTTACAAAAGACTAATGAAACTGAAAAAAAAAATGTCATCAGCTTGCACTCTCGAGTCTGCAAACAATGCCGAATTGAACAAGCTAACCAGATATGGACAACTTGTGATCCATCACTCAACAGCTCCGACTGCACTGTGTGTAGTAAATTCGAACAGCTAGGGTCGAGCATGTTTTGTGTTGATCTTCTTGATGGGCCTAACGGATTAGCAGCTTACCAGCTTCTCAGCAGTGGAGTACTTTCTGACGCTATTGTTGCTCTAGCAGGAAAGGAACCGGAAGTAAGTGAATTATAACAGTAGAGGTTAGAATGCTACGTAGATACATCAACATTTCATCCCACAGAAAACTGACATGCACAACAGATTGAGCTCGAAAGTTGACGCTTTTTTTTTTTTTTTTTTTTTTTTGTTTTGTCAGTGCATGTTCATTGTATTGCAAATATGAAATGTAACTGCTGTTAAAGTTGTGCTGGTAGTAAGCCAGCATGGGCATGTTTAGTATGAAAAGGAAGCAAATTTTATCAGCTACCAATTTACACTCATGTTATAATGATATTTTTGAGGGAAAAAAAGCATTTTGTGAATGTTCAGTTACTAACACTTTTCAGCGATTCCGCTGCAGTGCGCCGGCACCGATAGCACTGCGGCTGTCCGCAGGTACACACAGTAGTAGGGTAATGGCAAAACACTCCCTTCTAGCACCATGAACAGCTCTTCAAGTCTGCTTAACCAGACAGCCACAGATGGCTATCTTGCACTCAGTGGTACCCGTCCGCTCCTAACTAAAAGTGTGGTTCAGCACAGCGGTGAGGGGGCAACTTCAAAATTTGCGAATTTCGGTCCTGGAGCAGAATGTGTTAAGCAGCGTTTGTAAATAAGGGCCGACCCCTTGATTTCCAAGGAAAACTGAATTTCACCCATCTGCAAGAGGCATAGATCCTCATGAGCCCCCGCAGTCGCGGGGGCTCATGAAGTTCTATGCCTCTTGCCGAGGCCAATTTGTAAGAATGTTCCTTTGACTGTTGTGGCTTTTGGTCGTTAGAATGAAGAAAGATTTAATAAATAACATACGCGTCCAGTGGCAGAGAAGGGGTTAAGAGTGTGTACGCTTAGCTATTCTTAGCTCCTGTACTCGAGAGAAAGTAGGCTTCTTGCTTGCAAGGCAGTCGCCCATGTACTGCCATCCTCAAATTGAGGCAGTATACTTAGGGCTAAGTCTAAGCCTACGTGTACATAACTCAATAACAATCTCAACAAAGAAATAAAACCGCTTAACCCCATCGTTGCTAGTGGACGCACATTATCCTCCTGAAATCGTTGATTAATTTAACGCCAAACAGCCCAAGCCCTCCACTGAGTGAACAGGACCGGTACAAAGTGGTGTCAACCAAGAAGCATCGATCCTCATGAGCCCCCGCGAGTGCAGGGCTCATGAGGAGCTGTGTCTCTTGCAGTTGGATCAAATTTACCTTTCCTCGGCAGTGAAGAGGTTAAAAAGGACAACTACAACATAATGTATTACATTTTCAGGGTTAAAACACCTTTTTTTTTTTTCCAAAATGGACGCACATCGACAAGGAAATGAATGCGATACTTGTCTTTGATTTGCCAGAAAAGCGACAACTGCCAGTCACATTCTTGCTGGTCTGGATTCCATGTGTACATGTAGGTGTTAAACCATTTTGCAAAACAATCCGTATCACAATGACAGCAGAACCTGTTTTGAACAATCACCTTTATGCAAAAAAAAAAAAATGGTCTTAAAACACAAGTGCTCTCTCAAGAGATGTCTTGATGGGCAAGAAGTGTTACCTGTCATTAAAGACCATCATTTAACCCATTTAACCCCGAGTCCCTACATCAAGAGACGGATTGACCATGATAATTCAAGGGTATTGCCAGATTAGCTTGGCGCCTCATGATAATTCAAGGGTAGTGCCAGATTAGCTTGGCGCCTTCAGGCGCCAAGCTAATCTGGCACTACCCTTGAATTATCATGGTCAATCCATCCACTGCAACTGGTACAGTCACTAGGCAACAGATCGAAAATTTGAGAAATGGGATCTTGGGGCTAAGGATTAATGTGGCTGCAGTTAAAATAAATGATGGTTTTTCATGACAATTAGGCCTAATATCTCTGAAAGATGCGGGCGCTTAAAACAAGTTCTGAAGTATCATAGGATCATACTTAACTCATCTTTAAGGCGCCCCGCATCGATAGCTGCGAAAGTGTCGTATAGCGTTGCCGGCGGCAACGCTATACTACATTTTCGCAGCAATTGATGCGGAGCGCCTTCAGTGAGTTGGGCAAGTTATGAGGTTATTGCTCCCATTCCCTCCCCCCCCCCCTCACCCCCTCCCCGCCCTCCCCCGCCCTCCTCCCTCCCCCCCCCCCCCCCTGATCGTTAGGTATGGAATCCTATTATTGACAGTGTTCCGCCAGTTTGTAGGTTTCCCTCATAATTAGGTTTGCTGGTCTGTGATTATTGACCTTGTGAGCGTAGGCCCGGCCGGAGGTCCAAAACGCACAGACCAGCACCGTCTCCACGTGCCAAAGAGCTGAAATCCACAGAGCAGTAGCACACACATCTCGGAAGATATTCATCTATTGGCTTAGAAATGATAAATGCGGCGTGGCGTACATTGATGCATGGCTTCATGCCAGTGCATAAATTGGCATCTACCCAACACTGTGAAACAGTACTCATAAATCACACAAAAAGTACCAGTAATTATGACCACAGTGGGAGAAAACCGAAGTTACCGCAAGAGTTGTGCCCCCTGACAGGGGAGCGTCAATTAAAAAAAGGTAGTATATGTATTAACCCATTACATCCTGAGGCTTTTTTTTTTTTATTTTACTTATTGTCCCATGAAGGCTACATTACAGATTATGATGTAGACCAATCATTTTAGTTCAAGGGTGGTGCCAGAGTACATTGGTGCCTGAGGCGCCAAGCTATTCTGGCACCACCCTTGAACTACCATAGTCAAATTAATTTGAAACAGCAGTGTATCAGGATGAAAAGGGTTAACGCTCCGAGTCAGGGGCACAACGCTTGCCCTAATTGCCATAAAACTTTGTTTTGCTCCTGCGTGAGACAGCCTTAGTCGCCTGCTCGGCGTTAAACCCAATAACTAACTAACTAACTAATTCGGTTTTCTTCCCTCCTGTGATATCACCTGCGATGCAGTAACGTCTTATAAAATGAGAACCATTACCCACGTTTCTGAAAATGGCAAGAGGCCTCATGATCCCCAAAGAGTATTTTGCCGCTAGATTGTTTCATTATTTTATTTATTTATATATTTATTTATTTATTCGTTATTATTTATTTATTTATTTAAAGCTGTTACTATGTGTTATTAATTAATTAATTTATTTATTTACTTATTTATTTATTGTAACTATGTTCCTCACTGACACATAAATGACGCTATTTAGCGTTAAATTTGCCAGCCTATTTTTTTAACCCACATAACCGCAAAAGCCGCATTTTCCAAATTTTGGAGGCGTCACCAAACGGCCGTATGCCAGTTGCAAGAGATGGATTGACCATGATAATTCAAGGGTAGTGCCAGATTAGCTTGGCGCCTGAAGGCGCCAAGTTAATCTGGCACTACCCTTGAATTATCATGGTCAATCGATCTCCTGTTGTAGAGCGTGGGGGCTAACTGGGTTAAACCTTTTGGCCGCTGCTACTGACTATACCGTCAAGCAGAAAAGCGTCTTTTCCGCCAAACGGCATGGTCAGTAGCATTTAAGTGGTTAAAAGAAAAAAACATATATCTACTGGCATTTGAGGGGTTAACTTTAGGTTATGGTCAGCAAAGAGTCTTCTGTTGTAATCCGTTTGAAGAACAGTATGTCAGTTAACACATTCGTGACGCACAGCAATCGGATACGCGGCTTTATCATGCCGCGTATTCGGATACGATTCTGCGCGTCTCGAACGAGCTTAACTGCATACACGTGACGCAGGACTGTTTGTGTCCCTTGTATTATAAATAGATCTGATTGTGGTAGGTTACAGAGCTAGTCATCAATAAACACTCTTCTGGCATAAAACGTCCAGCATGACAGTTCCAACGCTCATCAGCGGCAGAGTCAAACCCAGAGGAATTCCTCAATATGTAGATGTCAATCTAGGGCTGATCTCTGTCAATAAAACCAGCATAGATTCTCAGGAATCCTTATATAACGACAGGCTCATGAGAATCTATGTCATTTTGCAGACGGAAATTGCGCTGCGAGAGACTGATACCTAAAAAAAAAAAATCAGAAAAACAGGTCGATAAGGCCTACGTGTAAAAGATCAAATCAGCTTTAACCGGCCTTGCCAGTGACGCACGTCGCGTTTTTGAGGTCATAGTAAATTCAGCGAGAACCGCCCTGAACTGTCAAAGGAACATGGATACAAAGTGGCTTTAGCAAGAGGCCTAGATCCTCGTGAGCCCACGCAACTGCGGCGGGGGCTCACGAGGATCTATACCTCTTTTGCAAATGTGTAGTGTTTGTGATTTTCTCGGCAGTTAACAGGCTAACCCTTCGTTGCAGAGAGCAAAATTCAGCATAATCGAAATATAAGAGGTATGAGCGTCACCGCAGTCGCGGAGATCTGCTGTATCACGGCGAATAAACGAGGTTCATGTGATGGCTTCTGCATTAACCCCTTAAATGCTGGGGCAAGGCGAACGCTATCCAGCTGCAAGAGACATAAACCCTCATGAGCCCCCGCAGTCGCGGGGGCTCATGAGGATTTATGTCTCTTGTTTGTCCCGTGTTCTTTGTGCCAATTTTTTGGTCACATTTACTATCTGTGTTTTTCACGCGAATGTCGTCAGTGTGTAGGTTTCAGACGAGAAATTCGTGATCACTGGCAGCGAACGGTTTAACACTTTCGAGGCGTGTCTCATCCGTTTCGCGGCTTTACGCCGCAAATCCGGATGCGGCACGTCTCGAAAGAGTTAACACAACAAACAAAAACATACTGCTCATTTTTGACACTACCCAAAAAAAAAAAAAAAAAAAAAAACCCCAAAAAATAAAACCCAAAAACAAACAAACAAACAACAAACAAACAAACAAGCAAATAAACAAACAAACAAACAAACAAAAATGTTTTTGACACTTCGTACAGCTGCCGTATACTTCAATACAATATTGTTTAACCCATTCAGCCCTGACGCACTACAGAGGGACTGAGATGGGTCGACCATGTTATTCAAGGGTAGTGCCAGATTAGCTTGGCGCCTGTCGGCATCTCCTGCAATAGGTGCATAGTTGTTAGATGACACCTCCAAAATTTGAGAAATACGTGCGCCGGGCTGAATGAGATAAGCTAAAAGTTTGCGAAAACGTCTTATTTTTAAGTGAACTGCAATGAACGTCCATAACTGTAGGCACAGGGACCGACCTGAAGTGTCTAGCAACTTAGGCAATCATTAGATGATGCAGGCCACAAATCGGTGAAAATAACGGAATTGCGTAACGATGCAACATACATTTATTGACTTTCTCCTCTGGGCAGAGACTGTCTGTATTCAGCGGGGTTTTCATGGTCATGCGTCACGGGGGTTTGGTATGGCTGCGACCTTTTGTCCACTGTGACGGAAAGTTACGCGAGTTGTTGGCTAATCCGGTTTGCTTGGGTGATGGGGTCAGTCAGCCGATATCCGGTAGGCGAAAGGCCCTGGGGCCGACGTAGACCGCATGCTGCGGCTGACGTCGGCCCGACGACCTTTTGCGTGCCGGCGTCATCGTCATGAACGCCTGTGAGGTGAGCAGGTCGAATGTTGAGTAACGTATCGACGCGTGTAGTTCAGTGTTAAGCTTGTAGAAAATTTCCCGTCGAGTTACCGGTGGTAGTACTCGGCGCGACCGCGACCGCGGCCGTGGTCGTCAAGCAGCAGACGTGCAAACAGTCATGGTGGGTGTACAGTAGGCATTAACTCATCAAACCCTGAGGCTGAAATTGTTCAGATTTCTGTATTGTCCTATATGAAGTCTACCTTACAGATTAGGAGACAGATCAATCATTAAGTTCAAGAGCAGTGCCAGAATAGCTTGGCACCTCTTGGTACCAAGCTATTCTATCACTGCCCTTGAGTCAAATTTATTTCATGCTATAGTGTATTAGGATGGAAGGGTTAATGTGACCCTTTCACTGGTAGCACAGTAAGGTAAACCCGTTTGTAAATGTGTACAAGTGTGTATGAAAATGAAAACCTCGGGCCAGATAAAACGACATACATTATAACCTGCAGGTGCTTATGATTTTCCATTCTATACACCTTTTTCCACTCGGTCAGAGTTCGCTTTTCCCTGGCACTGAAGGGCTTAACCATACAGATCTTTCTCCTATTAAAGTCTATACAGTGTTGCCACATCAAATATTAAATAAAATGTTTCTCAACAAAATTATTTATAACAATTTGATTGACTTACAGAAATTTAAGGTTTCGACCTCGGGAAGTGGACATCTTTGTTGTATGGTGGAACCGCGTCTGACCGCTGTTGCCCTGTGTGTATCGACCAGTCAGTAACCAACTCTTCACGCCCCTCCGTCAGCTGGAAGGTGAATGACTGCAGGTTACGTCCTAATCCATGGGGCGCGCCTGGTATTCACTACATAATATTACGTCTCTGCCTTAGCTGGTATACGAGATCTGGGTGAAACCTCCACGTCTTTACCGAAGAGGAAAATAGACGTAAACGCTTAAATTTGTTTTTCTATATTGAATTCACAGTCTTTAATTCTTTCGCTCGGGGACTACGACTGTACATTAAGCCAGGATGAGGCATGGATCTTTATTAGATCCCGCAGACATGCGGGGGCTCTTGAAGATCTGCGGGTCTTGCGGATGTATTTGCGGGTGTTTTTAGTAGTAAATATATTCGCTGCTCAGAAAAAATCCAACAAAAGAGGTATAGATCCTCATGAGCTCCCGCAATTGCGGGGGCTCATGAGGATCTATACCGCTTGCTAAAACTACTTTGTGTCCATGTTCTTCCATGTCCATGTTGGGTTCTTCTCTGCATTTTGCACGCTTGTCAGTCACCTTTTTGGGTCTGAATCAGGTTCTTTCGACGGCTGTTTTTGTTGTTGTTGTTTTTTGTTTTGTTTTTTTACTTTAAATTTACAACGATTTCAAAAACACAATCTGCGTCCACATTCAGTAAAGGTCTTAAAGAAAATGATATCTATTCTTTTTGTCAGTAAGAAACATGGATGATCATGCGTCCCTGCAGTGCAGGGACTTATGAACATCTTTGCCTCTGGCAGATGGTACACTCGCAGTGTGACCAGCAGTGTCAGTTGATTCTGAACTAATGCTGACGGCGCAAAGGGAGAGAAATTAGTCAGCTGAAATAACAGAAACACCAAGGTGTTTCGATAATTGCGGCGAAAATTGATAATGTTACGGTAGAAAGACAAACATAGTGCAAGGATGAAAGAATATATGTCATATAACAGTACGACTTGAAGACAAAAATAATGTCGTGATGAAACGACATGTAAGAAACAAGTAAGAAACTAAAATCAAGAACAAACAAGAAACACATACTCTTGTGTTTCCTTCTTCCAGCAATTCTTTTCTAGAGCTATGATTCGGAACGGGGAGGGGGGGGGGGGGAAATCTTGCTCCTTGTAATATACGGATGAGCAACAAAAATGCGACATTTTCGAAAATGTCGCATTTCTATTGCTCGTCGGTATATAATTAGGTGCTATGTCATAGCTGATGTAAAATTATAGAGTACAACATCGGTGTTAAGGGGATAATGAGAATCTCACTCGGTGGTTTTAAAACCTTATCCTACGAACGAAAGTGAGTAGAATAAAGTTTTCAGACAATGAGAGTGAGATTCTCAGTATAACATAAACATCGATGTAAGAATCTATTGCTTACTCACCTATTTATTTTACGGTAATCCGATGTGATCTGGTTTTCGGCACACGCCTAGGCACAACAAAGCCGCCATTGCTGTCTTGGCAAAGATATTGACGTAATTTACTTTGTAATGTGGCGTAAAATACTTTTGGATGCCGGACAAATGTTCCCGCTGAACGTGGTGACGTAATTGCGCAATATATAACGCCAGAGTCCCAGTCGTCACATCAGTAAAAATGACGTCATTGCACGTGAGGTTAAAGTAGGTCAAGTTCCAATAGCCTGGGTGTGTGCCCGTACCTTTTTGTAGACCAGACCAAGACCAGACTGACTGACTTTGAACAGGACAATTTTGTGCACACGTGGCCGTTCACGCACCGGGGCTGTGTGGGATATGCTCAAGCTGTACCGCCACACAGACTTTCCCGCTGAAAGGCAGCAAAGGAGGTGTGCCGTAAGAAAATGGTTTCTCCCGTGTTTACTACCAAAAGAAGCTTTATTTGATCAGTAAATGAAAGGAAAATGCCCATGTTGTGTTTATTCGTGTGCTTCCGTTTATACATGATTGTGTGTGTGTCAGTGTGTGTGTGTGTGTGTTTGTGTGTGTGTTTCCATCTGTGTGTGTGTGTGTGTGTGTGTGTGTGTGTGTTTCCATCTGTCTGTGTGCGTGTATATGTGCATATGTGTATGTGCATGTGTTTGTGTACGTGTTTGTGTGTATGTTTGTTTGTGTGTGTGTGTGTGTGTGTGTGTGTGTGCGTGCGTGCGCGCGCGCGTGCATGCGTGTGCGTCAGTGCCTGTCTGTGTGCCTGTCTGTCTGCCTATTTGTCTTTAATGTTTGCATCAATATGCCTCTGTGTCGGTGTGGACTTCTCTTTAGACTGATTACTATGCTTTTAAATGTACAAGCGGGCGTTACCGTGCATATATATATATTATAAGTTATTGGTCGGAGGGGTATACTACACGGACCCTTGTAGGACTGAGGGAGGTCAAAGGAACCATTGTACCCCGAAGGCCGAAGGCCTACAAGGGGACGTGCAGCGAACCCTTCCGACCAATAACGTATTTGTTTTCATTCCTCCACTATTTTCGTAAAAGAAATCAAGAAGACATCTTGCGACCTAGATCACGCCAAACATGACTGACGTCAAAGGAATATACCATTATACTTAATAGGCTTATGACGTACTTTAAAATATGTCATGATGTTGCCGTCTCCAGGGGCCGGATGCTTAACAGCGTTCTAAATTAAAAGCATTTTAAAGTTAAAATCGTTTTAGTTAACAGAGGTTTTAAAACACTATAAAACTGATGCACGACACGTTTCTAAAAAAAGTTAACAACGTTTTAGCTAAAAATTGTCTACCGCACTACGTCACCGATGTATAAATAGACTGATAGGGTGTTCCTTGAATAGTTCATTCGCAATAACGATTTATGATCACTAGTATGGAGAGAAAATCCCAATGTAAAAGGAAACACGATTAGCAAAGACAATTAATCGACAATTGAGTAATATTTAGGCCTGTTCAGAATATATGCAGAAACAATTATACAATTTGCAACTTATTTTTTCTGATAATGAGGATGCAACTGAAGGTATGACGTGAAACAATAGCTGACGAACTGAAAGTTCGTAAGAAAAAGAACTAATACCTATAAGATTGACGTCAATTAACTTTATTGCGTCACTCGTAAGTTCCATTTCGGCCAAGATGGCAGCTCCAAGTCCGGCGGAGACTATTTCCACACACCAAAATTTAAAAAAAAAACACAAAAAAAAAACAATTTTTTTCTCGGCAGAGGAAGTAGTCCTGCTGAAGGAATATAGAAATACTTACAGACGTGCAGCACCATAACAACAAACACACAAGAAAAAAACAAAACGGGAAAGCTGTGGTTCGAACCACGCCAGTCGTGGTTTCAAAAGTGACATTTTGACCGCGAGTCCTACCGACTGCGCTATTGAGGCATTGATGGTAATCGAGTTTATTATAAATATATACAAAGTCAGGTCGTGTTACGCCGGCTGACCTCCGCCGGCGGATCTCTCCGACAATATTTCACATCCGAATGCTTTTCAGCCCTTCTCAGTAAATCTCAAACGCTGAAACCGATGTTGTTCGTCGTTATATTTCGACCGAAAGGATGCAGCGATCTCTCTTTTCGTTGCTGATGTTGTCGAATTCAATGAAGCGGCTGATTCAAAATGGCGCCCATTCAGCGTCCATTCCATTTTAAAAGCGTTTTAGCGCTTTTAGAATAGCTCAGGGGCCGGATGCTTGACAGCCTTCTAAATTAAAAGCATTTTAAAGTTAAAATTGTTTTAATTAACAGAGGTTTTAAAACACTTTTAAAACTGATGCAGGACACGTTTCTAAAAAAAGATTAACAACGTTTTAGCTAAAAATTGTCTACCGCACTACGTCACCGATATATAAATAGACTGATAGGGGGTTCCTTGAATAGTTCATTCGCAGTAAAGATTTATGAGCACTAGTATGGAGAAAAAATCCCAATGAAAAAAGAAACACGATTAGCAAAGACAAATAAACCACAATTTAGTAATAATTAGGCCTGTTCAGAATATATACACAAATAATTACACAATTTGCAACTTATTTTTTTCTGATAATGAGGCTGCAACTGAAGGTCTGACGTGAAACAATAGGTGACGAACTGAAAGTTCGTAAGAAAAAGAACTAACACCTATAAGATTGACGTCAATTAACTTTATTGCGTCACTCGTCAGCCCGTTCCACTCTGGCTAAGACGTCTGCTCCAAGTCCGGCGGAGACTCACATTTCCACAAACCAAAATAAAAAAAAAAACAACCAACAATTTTTTCTCGGTAGAGGAAGCGGTCCTGCTGAAGGAATATGGAAATAATTAAAGAAGTGCAGCACATTAACAACAAACACACACACACACACACACACACACACACACACACACACACACACACACACACACACACACACACACACACACACACAAAATGAAAAGCTGTGGCTCGAACCACGCCAGTCGTGGTTTCAAAAGTGACATTTTTGACTGCGTGTCTTACCGACTGCGCTATTGAGGCATTGATGGTAATCGAGCTTATTATAATTATATACAAAGTCAGGTCGTGTTACGCCGGCTGGCCTCCGCCGATCTCTTCGACAATATTTCACTTCCCAATGCTTTTCAGCCCTTCTCAATAAATCTCAAACGCTGAAACCGATGATGTTCGTCGTTATATTTCGTCTGAAAGGATGCAGCGATCTCTCTTTTCTTCGCTGATGTTGTCGAATTCATTGAAGCGGCTGATTCAAAATGGCGCCCATTCAGCGTCCATTCCATTTAAAAAGCGTTTTAGCGCATTTAGAATAGCTCTGAGCACTTCTAAAGTTACAAGCAAAACTATCGTCGCTAAAACAGTGTTAAGCGTTCCGTGCATCGCATCTAAGCGCGCTAAGCAGATTTTTTTAAAACGATTTTTAATTTTCACTTTTAAAACTGTTTTACAATTTAGACGTCTGTCGTGCATCGCATCTAAGTGCGCTAAACACGATTTTTACAAAACGTTTGTAAATTTTCACTTTTAACAGTGTTTTAAGAGTTAGAAGGCTGTCAAGCATCCGGCCCCTGAGCACTTCTAAAGTTACAAGCGAAAATCGTCGCTAAAACAGCGTTAAACGTTCCGTGCATCGCATCTAAGCGCGCTAAGCACGATTTTTAAAAACGATTTTTAATTTTCACTTTTAAAAATGTTTTACAATTTAGACGTCTGTCGTGCACCGCATCTAAGTGCGCTAATAACGATTTTTACAAAACGTTTGTAAATGTTCACTTTTAACAGTGTTTTATGAGTTAGAAGGCTGTCAAGTATCCGGCCCCTGTACTGAGTGTGCTTGTTGTTTCGAACAACACTAAGTAACTTTGTACTTTAGAACGTTTGGCGATCTTTTATAGAACAAAACTGGCATCCAAGATGCGTCATCCAGAGGGCAACAAAACGTCTGCCATTTTTCGCTACAGGGTTCAGTTTTTATATTACGGTCACATGGTACGGTTTGTGCTAAAGCGACTGGTCGTGTGACGTAGGGAGGAAAACCAATATATATATATATATATATATATATATATATATATATATATATATATATATATATATATATATATATATATATATATATATATATATATATATATATATATATATATATATATATATATATATCACTTTAATAATTCATCCATCAATTTCTACTAACTCATTATTGCTGAATGTAGCACATCAATTATTGTCCATCTCACGAGCATATAGCACCGGACCAACTCAAAGAAAAACATACGTGTGAATTGATTGTCGTCAAATTATTCCGATTTTGTTCATTTCCCACCGTATTATGCTTCTTCACGTACGACACACGTATAACCCTGTATGCATTCACAGTAAATCGCTGAAACTTCTGAGTCTTTTAAGAAACAATCTGTTAACCCATTGACCGCTACTGACGATACCGCTCCGCGGAAAAGACGCGTAGTTACGTCACTACCTAACTACGTCACTACTTAACTACGTCACTACTTAACTACGTAACTACGCGTCTTTTCCGCCCAGCGGTATCGTCAGTAGCAACCAAGGGGTTAAAATTTAGATATCAGGACAGTAATGGATCCACGAGAATTAGTTTAATGCAGATATGTAGAGAAATATATATTCTACGATAATTATGTGTGTGACGCACTCTACGTGACTGCTGAATATGATAGCTCAAAGACAGTGCCTCACCATGGGGCCTAATAGGCCTCAAACTAAGCAGGCACTACACTCGAGTTATATCTCGCCCTACCCTCTCATTCAAGTGCTCCATGTGTCTGATAACTATACGATTGTTTAAGGTCAGTCCATGATTAGCTTGGCGCCTGAAAGGCGCCAGGCTAATCTGGCACTAGCCTTAACCTATTGCTGCCTTTTTTTCCCAGAGTTTGGCGCCGGCTCTGAAGGATTTGGAGCTTGGCGCTAGATTTGAAAGAGACTTAATGTTAATAACTGTGCGATTCTGAACAATATCAGCCGCGTGGACTGAATGCGGCACCATAAATAACGGAGCGCTTTGGTGCCTGTGCGCCAGTTGGCTTTATGGTTCAGTGACAGATTGAAATTTGTGTCTGACTGACAAAAAGTTAAAAAATTCATGTAGTCATGGACTGAATGCCCGACTTAAGTGACCAGTACACGTTTACTTCTCTGATTTTCACTCCTGATCGCAAAGAAACTCAGTATAGACCATAATGGGAGTCAATGTCAATCAATCACTGAGTTGCGACTTCACCAGTTTTACATATGCATGCACGCTTGTACACACGCACGTACGCTCTCTCTCTCTCTCTCTCTCTCTCTCTCTCTCTCTCTCTCTCTCTCTCTCTCTCTCTCACACACACACACACACACACACACACACAAACACACACTCACTCACTCACTTATCATCAGTAGTTCATAGCGCTTGTACCCACGCACGTACGCGCTTGTAACCACGCACATCAGTGGTTCATAGCGCTTGTACACACGCCGCGCGCGCGCACACACACACACACACACACACACACACACACACACACACACACACACACCGACAAACACACACACACACACCGACACACACACACACACACACACACACACACACACACATGCTCACTCACTCACACTTACTCATTCACTCACATGGTTCTTACTTCAGTTTTAGAAAAGTGGGAGAAATACTTTGCACGTCGCGAGTCATGGCTTATATTAAAGTAAGCAAAGAAATGACTTGTGTTCATAAAATGACAAAATCGTGCAAGACATATTAATATACTACGATAATGATAATCGTTATAAGATTCTGGGATCAGTTGCATGAGTGAGCTTAGTCTTGCACCAGCCACTAAGCAAGGGGCTCCGCTGAAGGGCCTCCCCGCTATAGCGGAGCCCCTTGCTTAGTGGCTGGTGCAGGACTAAGCTTACTCATGCAACTGGCCCATAGTTTTCAAAGGCAGAGCCATCTTTAACCCCTTGACTGTTACTGACGATACTACTCGGCGGAAAAGAAGCGTAACTACGTCACTATCTAACTACGTAACTATCTAACTACGTAACTACGTCATTATCTAACTACGTAACTACGTCATTATCTAACTACGTAACTACGCGTCTTTTTTGCCGAACGGTATCGTCAGTAAGCAGTCATGGCGGCTGATCTCGAATTTACGACGAAAATTTTAAGACTGGCAGTCATCTCTGCAGGCTCACACTGGATTAAATATTGTTTCATTTTTTACGAGACGTTGCCCGGTCTCTTTACAGCCAAGGACGTAAAACCCTCTTCCTTTGTTTCAGCCCCCACCCTGGTCTGCCCTGGGGGGACTTGGGTGGGGTTAACTACTTTTTAGTTCCCAGGATCACCCTGGTCAGCCCCACAGCGGGGTGGGTTAGTCTATTCTGGGGCATGTGTTTCTGTCTACCCTTGGTCCATTCACCTGTATTTCCTTTTTTAAACTATCCCTACTGTCTGCGCTTCCTGTAGCTCTTGATATGATGGGATGTGTGTTGCTAAATGGTCTTAGGTTTATTTAGCGTATTAGACCGGCTGGCGACATACATTCAATATTCTGTTTTTTTTTTTTTTTTGTTTTTTTTTTTTTTTTCATTTTTCACAAGAAGTGCAGGCACGTCCTGAGAAAGTCTTGTTGCTGTCGGGACGTTAAGCAATGTACAACCAACCAACCTCTTTGTTTCAGTGCAGCGTTAAATATAATGCTTTGAGTTTACTTTTGCCAAGGACGCCTACACGGGCACTTAGCAGTGGCATGCGACCTTGACTGATTTTCATAAAACAATGTGCCAGTGAGGTGTGTCCCTAAACCGGACAGATGTGGAACAGTTAAAAGGACATAAACAGACAGGACAGTTTTTTTTGTTTTGTTTTTTAAGTTTTCATTAGAGGTTTGCTTGGTATGTCTTACAATACTGCAGAAAAGGGCTTACTTAACCCATTCAGCCCTGACGCACTACAGCAGGAGATGGGTCGACCATGATAATTCAAGGGTAGTGCCAGGTTAGCTTGGCGCCCGTCGGCGCCAAGCTAATCTGGCACTGCCCTTGAATTATCATGGTTGATCCATCTCCTGCAACTGATGCACAGACATTAGGTGACACCTGCAAAATGTGGGAAATACGGCCGTCGGGCTGAATGAGTTAATCTTTTTGATTCCGTATAAAGTTTGAAAGTGAACAATGTCGTAGAGCGAAAGACGTTTCTGTTGTTCTTATCCTTGGCTGCGCGGGGCAGCTCCCGTGAACGGCGCGTAAAGTCGTTAACCCCCTCGCTGCCAGTTATCACGAATATCGCGTCTGAAACCACCTCACACTGACCGACATTCTCGTGAAGAACACCGAGTAAATATGACCTAAACCTAAAGGACTAAGAGAACGAAGGACTAACAAGAAACATAACCCCTCATGAGCCCCCGCGACTGCGGAGGCTCATGAGGTTTTATGTCTCTTTGCAGCTGGGTAGCGCTTGCCTTGCCTCGGCAGTTTTCTGCTTGTCGTTCGCAGTGGGCTATACGGTCAGTTCAGCACTGGCGGTAAATGACGTCGTTTTCTCCAGGTCTTCTCGACTGCCGTAGAGTTTGGTCTGCAGTGGAGTTGGCGACGGCCACACTTCTTTTCTCTGAATATGTTCCGCTGTTTGGTCTTCCTGATCACAGGCACGGGTTGGTGATGGCGCCAGCTTGAGCTTTCTGTTCATGTGAGCGTTCAGTCTGTTGTGGCCGGTACGCAGTCTTATCAGGACGACTTGCTGCTCTCTGGTCATTATGTGGTAGTCGTCTCTGTTTGACCTCGGCCTCATCAATGCCTTGATGATTGTCTTTTGCTCACCGTAGCTGACGCTGTTTTCTTGTTGATCTTTTGTGGCTCAGTCCTTCTTTCGCAGGCTCGTCTGGCCTTTCATTTCCTGGTACCCCATGATTGCGGGGTTGCGTGGATCCGTGGTTTATCAGAATGCGCCGTGCGGCCCGGGTCCTCCGTCTTCAGCATTCGAGGTTTCTGTCGGGGTTACCTCACCCTTAGTTCCTGGTATGCGACCTTCCCTTGGAACACAGGGTGGCTAGAGCTTTATGCGGCTCTTGATCGCATGATAAACCCGTCATTAGACACATGGGGAATTTCAGTGGAAGTAGCAGTGCCACCTGCTACTCCGCCCCGTCCTGGTAAGCTCATCGCCATTTGGTCCGCGACTGCTTGCGCAGCTAACCTCCATATCATATCTGAAGGCCGTTCCCCTATCCGCCACCCAGGGACGCGCTAGGTTGGGGATGGTCGCCCCACTGAAAATCCCACACTGGGTTAAGGAAGTTCAGCATGTCCTAGACCTTGGCAGTAAAAGGGTTAAAAAAAACCCATGCCAAGTTGCGTTTGACTTATCACAAGACTTGTTTCCAACAAGAAGTGCAGCAAAGTCTTAGTTACGGCAAGCCGACAATGAGTACCCGTTTTATTGGTCAATCGTCCCAATGCGCAAATTTCGAGACTATGTGTGTGAAAGTACACCTTTATTCAAATACAAATGTAAAATTCTTAAATGATACTAAAAGGGAAGCTAAGGCCAACATATCACATCACATATATACCAGTCTTAAAGATCACAAACACGATCACAAACTGAATAAATAAAATCGCAGGCCAATCTACACAACTTGACACGAAACATCTCACATTGCACTATAATGCACCTTTATTATTATTTTTTTTAAAACAGCCTTGACAGCGTAAACAAAACGTAGTCGTGAAAATGATGAACAGTGTACGTTTTCACTCTATTTCCCTGTGTGCGCTCCAACGTCTTTACTCACGGTTACGACCGACATAAACAGAACTGTATGTACGCCCTCGTAGGTTACACGCATAGTCGGTTTCTCCACTTGAGCCGGACGTAAATGACGTATGGGCAAGAGGCACAGATCTTCATGGGCCCCGCAATTGCGGGGTCATGAACATCTATGCCTGTTGCAGATGGTAAAATTGTGGCTGGAGGCGGCTCAGTTGATGACAAGATGATGGCAACTTTATCTTGTCAGAAGTGTCTGGTGTAACAAATGACCCTGTGACCCCTACCCAATGCGCAAAAGGCCATCGGGCCTACGTCGGCCGCCGTTGGCCCGCGCACAGGCGTGCGCGGGGGAACGGCGACGGACGTCGGCCCGACAGCCTTTGCGCACTGGGTAGGTGTCCCATCCGTGCTGGTAGCGGGCTCAACAACATGGTCTGCGTGGTTCAAAGCACTGAATGCTGATCGAATAGACCCGGAGACACAGACATACACGCGCACGCACGCGCGCGAGCACACACACACACACACACACACACACACACACACACACACACACACACACACAGACGCACAGACACACATACAGACACACACACACACATATACACATACTCACACACACACGCATACACCATCACACACACATATACACACACATACATACATACAAACTTTATTCTCGCGATAGATGCACAAAGATGCTGCAGATCATTTTACTGAGAGTGTGGTCACCTCTTGCGCTCACAGAAAATCATCCCCGTTGCTCTACTACTATCAAACAATCGATACTACAATTTGCATTTTCGAAGAACTGGTAGTGCTGAGACAACTATACAGTCTAGCGACAAAGTACTGCAGCTGGATGAGTGGGGAAATGCATCCCCTCCTCCCCTACACGCGTCTCCGCAACACGTTGACAGCTAACATAACTGACACCAGCCGCAAGCCCGTCGAGTTTAATCAGTAAACTAAGGCCTGCTAGTGCCGAACAGCCACCACCTTCCTCATTTAAACAGCATAGATTCTCATAAGCAGATAATTAATTTATAGATGAGGCGTTTGTTACATTTGTGCCAGGATTTACAGCTGTGCTCACTATAGTGAGAGAATCATTGCTGTTGAATCTGCGTCTGCAGCAAAGCTTTCTGATATGAACGAGGCACATGAGTAATTCTCATGAGGGTTCAGTTCAGTTCACAGTTATTGCATCATGAAATATGCAGCTGTGTTCCTCAGTTCAGTACTGCTGAAGACAGCATTAGAGTTGAAGAGAGACCAACCAACCCGGCGATCGGTCCTCTCGAGCCAAAAAACGAAACCCTCGCCGTGCACACAGTTTGTTCTCCGATGTATAAAACTGATCAGAGTACTTGATCATGCTTTCCAATGACGTTAATGAAAGTACACACGCACACACTCACACAAGTAAGCGTGCTTACTTTAAAATATCGTGCATGAGCACCAGCGGTCTACATTATGTTAAAGAAAACATTTTGCAATACTTTTCAATGCGACATGTCGTGAAATTATAGCAAACATCAACACTATTATATCTGGTATCAATTCCTTGAAAAGCGGGCACGACTATGACCAAATTAGTAGAGGTCATCTATAACTTGCGCTTTCATTAGCGTCGTTTGGGCGGTAACCCCTTCATCACAAAGTTCAAACCTAGCGACTCTATCGCATAAGCGGGAGCACAATACAATACAATGTTGATGTACATCGTTGTTATGTGCCGATAATATGACATAATGCCCGACACAAACGCTGTGGATCCGACGCACTATAGTAGCGCAATAAAACCGCCGAGAAAGAAGTAAGAAAACCAATACATAAACTAACGCATTAATACGTAACTAACACTTTAACTCAACTATGAACAACACCGAGTTTCAAAATGTCTTGAGTTCTTCGGTCCAAGGTTATGATGAAAGGTGACCACCATTATGCCGTGAACCGCCATATCTCGGTGTATGAGTGCAACGTTTGTTACTAATTCAGTATCTTCAGTGTTATATTCACAAAAGTCCATAGTTCAGTGTTGCGTCTGAAGAACTCCCTGTCTCCTGACAGCTCCATCTGTTCTGCGTGTTACTGTTTCTGCAATTATAAAAGTTCAAACATAAGAACAAAGGCAGTCGTTAGCTCGAACAAAATTTTCTTGTATGATCATGAACAAGCTACAATAACTGTCACGGCTCAATCGACGCTAGAATAAACCTTTTGGAACCGTAACGATTGAAGGCACACTATCATTTATAATGTTCCAACTTTAACAATTTGCCATTACGATTACAACCCGTTTAATATGTCCTTTTCAACAAAATATACCCATATTTCTGTGTTTGCTAGTCTAGTGTAATGTATACGTTAATGTGTTTCTGGCTGATGTGACACTTTCTCTTGTTATCATTGTTTCTTCGTATACACGTATAATAAGTATTTTATTCGCAACTCTTGGTACAAAATTAAGCAGCGATAGAGTACCTTTGGAGTAGATGTCACTGGCTTTATCTTTCGACGCTCGCCTTTTTGTGGGGTGTCTTGCATGCGGCGTTTCGATCCTTGTCTGCTGGCCCGAAGAATCAAGCCCTGAAGGACAGCTTCTGGAATTTGAAGAAGGTCCTGCTTGTCTTCAACTCTCGTTTCGGAGTCAAAGTTGTACTCTACTTGGCCATCAGCTCATTTGACAAGGCATCCAGAAGACAGGAAATCGGGCAAACTAGAGGCGTGGTCGCCGGCAGTGAACAGATATGCGATCTGTAGGTCGATGAGATCTGCGATGAGATGTAACACTGGCACTGGTGGCATCCTTTTTCAGACTGACCTCGAGTCCAAAGAGCTGGGCAGCGTCTGCGAAGCAGGACGTGATGCGCTGCAGGGCTCTCTCTGTGTGTGCAATGAGGGCAGACAGAGGTCCTCCATCAGCCGGCACCCAAGACAGTGTATCGCCCTCCTCACATCACCATCGGCGAGTCTGAACTAAAGTCAGTGCACCAGTTTACTTACATTGGCTGCATTATCACGTCGGACGCCAAGCTGGACAAGGAGCTTGACAGCAGGCTGGCAAAAGCGAACGGTGCTTTCGGGCGACTTTTTAAGCGGGTGTGGCACAATCAACAGCTGAAAACAGGCACCAAGATCAGCGTGTACAGAGCTGTGGTCCTCACCACCCTGCTGTATGGTTCCGAGTCCTGGGCCCTCTACCGCAGCCAACTACGACTCCTCGAACGCTTCCACCAGCGCTGCCTGCGTACCATCCTGGGCATTCACTGGAGTGACTATGTCACCAATGTCGAGGTCCTTGAACAGGCTGAAACCGTGAGCATCGAGGCTTTGCTGCTGCGGACACAGCTCCGCTGGGCGGGGCATGTCTCCAGGATGGAGGATCATCGCCTACCAAAGATCACCCTGTTCGGCGAGCTTGCTACTGGACACCGTGACAGAGGGGCACCAAAGAAGAGATACAAAGACTGTCTCAAGTAGTCACTTAGTGCCTGCCAAATCGACCACCACCAGTGGTCTTCGCTTGCTGTGGACCGTGACACCTGGCGCTCCACTATTTACAAGGCAGCTGTCTCCTTTGAGGACTCTCGCAGAGCTAGCCTTAAGGACAAGCGGCTCAGGAGAAAAAACAGAGATGCCGCAACTCAGAACTCTGGCCATACCTTCCCCTGCAGCCACTGCGGTCGAACCTGCCTGTCCCGGATTGGCCTCCGCAGCCACGAACAAGCCTGCAGACGTCGTGGGCAACTCCTATAAAATCTTCGTTCGCGAAGTCCAGCCAAGAGAGAGGGGGGGGGGTGGCATCCACAACTGTTCGTTATTGAAGGTAGACTTTTTGGGGTCCTTAATACTGCACTGTCTGACCGACTCAACTGACAGTTGAGAGGGGTTGCAGCGCGGCGGACAGTATAAGGTTTTCATCAACTCCAAGTACCTTTCTTTGTCGATGGATCCACCTGTGTAATAGCCTTTATCGCCATCTGCCACAAAGGGGAAAAATGTGTGATAGTATCCCTGGGATAAGACAGTCTGTAGTAGTTTTGCATGTGAGAAATATTGAAAAATTTCGGCAGGAAATCATTACCACCCATGCACAAGGTTATGGCAACCTTCATCCCAGCGTCTTTTCCATATTTCTTCTCTAGTGTTTCAACGATACCCGTGATGTTGCAGGTGTCGTAAAGCCTCTTGGTCTTCTGTAGCACGACATGAACGGGGTGTATAAATGAACCATCAGATTTCCTTGGCCACCTGTTGCTGACGACAAAGAGATGAATTGGAACAGCGTCTATGTCTGCAGAGGTCACTAAAAAAATTATGCTCTCTCCTGGTCTGAGGTCTGGCAGAACATCAACCAGCCAGTCCAGCTGCGCCATCTCAGCCTCGCCCTTTCTTTGCTGGACAGACTGCAAAAGAGTGGATGACTGGTAGCCGTTTGCACTGAAAATGGATCGAAGAGGCACAGCAAACTTTGTTCTGCAGGCGTCGGCGGTATGATATTCGCTGTCAATGTCGATGATGACATCCTTTCTGATATCCACCTGGCCGATGTTTGCAGCCAGATACGTACTTATGGCTTGTTTACTACTAGACGTCGACGTGACTGCTGTTCTGTCAAACGTGCTGCTGTCAATCATCTCTGACGGATCCTTCAGGTGAGCAATGGTACTCTTCATCTCTCTGTGTCGCCGTTATCTTATTGCAGCTTTCAAATCATCAGGCGTGAACGAGTACTTCTCTTCGGTCAGGATGACACGTCGCAAGGTTTTATAGATCCTAAAAATCTTGGAAAATATATTTTGCTCAACGTGTTTTTTAAGTATGCAACTCCGGATCCAGCGAAAGTTTTGAACTTGACGCCAGATAAATCGACGATGGCGATACTGGTTCGATTGGCCATTTCTGATGGCAGCATCTTGGCGTTCAAGGAAACAAGGTTGTGGCCCCCTTCCTCGGCAACTACAGAAAGTAGGGCGTTCTTGATGCCCACAGCCGATTGCGATCGGAAGACGTCATATATCCGATCCGATCCCAATCGGCTGGGAATCGGGTGTTAAGAACCTACTCTATTTTTCCGATCAGAATCGGCCCCGATTGTAAGCTTCAACCAATCAGAGCGCGTCTCGCAAAGCACGTAGTCGTTTAGTTTGAAAATGGCGGAAGATCAGTACCACCTTCGTTGCCGATGTTTCGCCCGCCTCTTCCCGAATATGATGCAAAACTGCTGATAATGCAAGCACATCATCATCACTGTCAAAACTAGCAGCCATTTTGCAGAACAGGTACGACTTTGATCTTCGGTTCAAACCGGTCGGCTAAAAAAAAGTCGGGAAATGTGGTGGTTAGTTCGGGTTTAACGTCCACAGCACCGAGGTGATCATGGACGGCCCTGACGGGCGGGTTATGGGGGACAGGGAAATCTATTGCCTATGGAGTACGACCTGCACACTGATCAACTCAGGCGCACTCTAACTGTGCCATTTTGATTTACCAGGACCTTTCAACGGACATCTATCTACCTATCTATATCCCGTAGTCTTGCCGACCGTTGGGGCACCACTGATGACCTGGCAACCAGCTCCCTCCAATCCTCTCTGTTCTCTGCCATTCTCAGCGTATCACCCAGCTTCAGTCCTGTCCACTCTGAGATATTGTCCTCCCATCTTTTCCCGTCTGTCTTCCTCTCCTTCGTCCTCCTTGCACAGTGCCTTGCAGGATTGTTTTGGTAAGCCCTGCTGAACGCGTGACATGCCCATACCACTTCAGTTTTCTTAACTGTTTCCAGTTTTTGGCCTCCAACCATGATTTCAGTGCCAATGCCACTGGCGTTATTGGTCATCAGTTTGGTCTTCTCTGCACTGATTTCCATCCCATATGCAATGGCTGTACTATCCAGCTTTTCCACCAGCTGACATGCTATTGAACAAATCCGTTTTCCCCCCTGGATTGTGAGTCCAGCTACCGGGGCCGGGACGGGGTTCGAACCCACGACCCGGCGATTCCCTTCGCTCTCCTGCTCCGACGTTTAACCGCCTGAGCTATTTCGGACTCGGGAAATGTGTGGCAGTGCACACGTTTTTATAGTCCGGCCCGATCACACTCCGACCCGAAACTGCTCGAGAATCGGCCTCAAAATCGGGCATGTGACGCGGCGTGTGGCGGGGCCTTAAGAAACTGTAAAAACTCCTCAAACGAAAGCCAAACACCATCTCCATCTTCGTAGACGATAAGGTGTGAAATAGTTGGTAAGCTCTTTAAAGACATCGATGCACGTTATGATGCCCTGAAATAAAAAGAGAAGAAGATACTTTTGGTATGACAAATATAACAATTTTATAAAATCATTAAATACATACCTGCATTAGAACAAGAAATACTGAACGTGACGTGTGCAGTGTGCAAATGAGTACACAATCCCTTTTGCAGATAAGACAATAGTTGAAAGTGTAGTGAGTACATTATTAGAAATTGTGTGTAAAATTTTACTTCATACAAACAGTATCATTTAGAAACCTTCATATAACAACAAACGCTGAAGCATCAAATAAATTAAAAAGAAAAACCCAACAATAACAAAACAACATAAGAACATTATTGTAGAGCATCACAGATTCCCATGATTTACCACAGTATGCAATGTTATGGCAGGAAATTGCAAGAAAATCGTGGAATAAGCATGCAATCAAAACAACAATATTCAATGCATCAAGACCACTACATAAGCGAGACCTTTTAAATGCTAAAAAATTCAAACTTACGGTTTTCCCAGCGAAGTTTGGATTGATGACACAGCCGGTACGAAGTGATAAATAATTACGAGGTCCGTGAGGCAGGTAAGTGGACGAAGACTGTGCGGGCTGTCGCTCCCAGCGGTTAAATAATCACCACGCGATCACTCTCCGGCACGGATCACGAAATAGTCAGCAATAGACCGTTTAAAGTGAAAACTTGAGTTTGTTGCACACCAGAAAAAAAAAGGGGGAAAAAAAAAACCCAGTAACTAACGAATGACAAAACATAGCAACATTCGATTTAATCCATACGACAGCAAAATTTAAATGCTAACTATGATACAGTCTTTGATTTACAGGGAGACCTTGGAATTCATTGTAAAGTACGACGTTAGTTTCAGACTAAAAGGTTGTGCAGTTGTGAAACATAACGGTACATGGGTCTTGAGATTTAACAGACAAGTGTATTTGAAACCGCCGTCGGCATATTTCAGCTTCAGGAATACAGATGTAAATAGCAGTACATTTACTTCTAAATATTTCCTTAAGCCCTTGAATCCTGCTTATACGTTTCGTTATTTACGTCGATAACCAGGAAGGGGGACGCTCTTCTATAGACTGTGATTACGAACTGTCAGTACCACTCACATCACACATCAATGGCGAACTCTGCTTCTCTGTTACATTAACATGCATAGATAACGCCACGAGTGCATGACCCTTCCTGCGTTTGCTGTATGCCCTTTGGCCAAATGGGAGGGGCTGTTCTCAGTCTGCCTACTCCGACAGTGTCAGGGTATATGGCATGGTTAGGTTTTAGCTGCGTGCCTCACTGGGTGAGATTTAACAGCTGTGCCTCCAACTTGCCATGAGTGAGTCGCTGGCTAGGACTTCGTCGCTGAACTGTATACTAATGAACACACACACACACACACACACACACACACACACACACACACACACACACACACACACACACAAACTAAATTCACAACAAGCACAAATAGACACATCACTCCTACAGTAACACATTTCATAAGATCTCTTTATGGTGAGCATATATTCATGCAACGTTTTTCTTCTCAGCATTTTGGGGATGGCGAACCCAGTGAGTTGCACCCCTACCCAATTCCAGCAGCCGAGTTACCTGTCTACAAATCCAGACTGCTAACAACAGAGGGCAGTACAGATTCTGTAAAATCTTCGCAGGAAGATCAAGTCTTGCAACATACACCTGACACTGTAGCTGGCAAGTGTGGGGCAGCAGAACTATCAAGCAAGTAAACTATAATATTATTTTTGTGTATTATATGCTGACAATAAAAGCAGAGGTGCATGCCTAACATTTCACTTACATTCTGTGATGATATTTCACTTTCCAAGTAAGGCTTTCAATGTTCTTTGTGGAACGCCGACAGAGTGTGAAACAGTGATGCCATAAATGGAATGTTTGGTGTGATTTGCGATACATTTACATCCCTTTGGGTGAAAACAATAAACTGTGATATTTAGCTGGCATTGCACCTGTGTGTAGTAGGAATGTGATTTCTTCAGTCCCACGCTGGTGTTGTCAGCTAATTTCACCAAAAAATCCTGGTAACTGACATGCCTCGAGTATGGTGGAATTTTTGGATGCGGGTGGGCATTTGACTTTAATTATGCCTGTCTGGCCACTGTCCCACACTTTGAGTTGCTCCTAGATATAGAAACTGTGGATTAACCACAATGCTGCGCTTGTGCGGGTGTCTGTCAGGAAATACTTCTAAACATTTACTCTTGGCATTGTCCTCATGTCGTTTATATAAAATGTGTCTGCAGCTGAGAAAAAAAAGTGTGTTAAAAGATTCTGTCAAGACATTTGTCAGAAACGTTTGCTTTTCTATTTAAATCTAGGTGGAAGTTTCATGTTGCAAGTTTCTGGGTTTTTGTTGTGTCCCCCCCCCCCCCCCCCCCTGCCCAGTGATTAGAACTGGTCAGTTCTCTGTTCTTTCCTCACGTTTGTCAGGATTTGAACACTAACTGGTCAAGCAAAGGCGATCGAGTTCTTATGGGAGATCAACTGGGGACCTCGTTGTAACTCACGTCAGCGACCCTGTTGATTCCCTGACACGGGCTCGCTTTTTAGTCTCCTGGTCTGTTGACAAATATTGAGTGCAGCTTTAGAAATACGTTTGGCATTTTAAGTTAATCATACACAAATATTGTTTATAATTTTTTGGTAATTTCTCTTTTAGGGATTTCACCATTATATTACCTGGCCATGGCTGCAGAGTGCAAATTCTGAAAATAGCAAGCTAGAAGATAAAGATAGACCTGCTGGAGGAGGGGATGAGATCAAGAATTTGACAAATCTGAATGACCCCCATCTCAAGGCTGCAAAAACCTAAAAGTGTGCAGACGCAACCAGCAGAAGAAGTATTTGGAGTGGACTGTGAGAAAAAGGAGAGGCAACTAAAAAACCTGTTCCAGTCCTACACTGCGTTAACATATGTTTGGTTTTTGGCTTTTTTGTCATTTTTGTTGCCAAATGGTCAATCTTTTAAGCACAAGTATAGTAAAAAAAAAAGGGCAGACTTTCAGCACCTACAGCCACACGATAGACTGTTTCTCACTCTTTGCTGATTGAGAAATTTTGAAGACTTCATAATAAAGTGAAAATGAGTTCTGAATCTAGTATTCCTGTGCTATCAAATTATGTCACTGTGAATCAACTATTTATGACCTGAACCATTTTTACTCCTTGTACTGTGTTTTGGCATGTAAACCACTCACATTCCAGAATAAAATATAATTTACAAGTTAATAATAGTTTTGATTTTATTTTAGGTAATGCTTACTTCCTGCTTGTGTTGATGTGGCATGTTATGGGCCTTTTCGTCAGCTTCTCCGATGGCCTGGCTAGTACACCATGGTTTTAATATCGGGACAAATGCGATCTTGGTGCCTTTTGATATTGCTGCTCCCCAGGCTTGTGGCATGCCGCTGCAGCTCAGTCGATTAGACACATGGGTCAAACAGTTTAGCTGCCTTGAAATACTGAAGAGTTTTCTGAAGCCCAGTGACATGAGAACAGTGACCATTCAACCTGAAATACAAATCATACATTCATGGTTATTTATTAATAATATCACTCTCGCTCCATCTTTCCTTCTCTTTCTTTCGCACACACACACACAGACACACACACACACACACACACACACACACACACACACACACACACACACACACACACACACACAGAGAGTGGCCTCCCCTTGGACAAGCTAGCAGTACCCGTTTGTTAGGTCTCGGAATTTTTCGAGAAATATCCTGAAAATGCCAGTCGTCGGGCTTCCCAACGCTGTTGAGGGATTGCTAAACATCCTGCTAGCTGACCATTCCATTAAATCGTGGAAAATTGCCGGGGAAGGTGAGGACATGACTTTTGTGCTCAGGCTGTGTACGGCAGCAGAGCAGACCGGGACCGCCATCACTACACGCAATGGACAGTGGCGACGTAAACCCCCAAGCCAGGTGCGGCGTGACAAGAGGAGGGCCGAGCAACATCGGGCGAGACTGGACAGCAACAACACCCAAGCCCAAGGTACACAAGAATCACAGAATGATGACAACAACAACACAGAAACAAAGGCAAGTGACAATGACAAACACTTCAGTTTATTTGTGTCAACACCAGATACTGACCTACATTCCAACACAGTCACAGAGGCAACAGAGGACACATCACGCACCCCACGTGCTGTTCACGGTATTGACAATGACCTGACACAGTGGAATGTTGTGCAGGGGGCGTGTGCTACAGATGTATCAAACGTTGAAAACCTGGACAGGACTGTGGACTATTTCAGTTTTTCCGCTCCAGCATCTCAACATGATGATGTGTTTGACATCGAAAAAGAAGGAGAAGCAGCTGGTTACGACGTACACACTACTAAACTGTATGTGGCCGGAATTACAGAGAGGCTGACACAAAAACTGCTACGAAAACCAACCAGAAACATAAAGTTCAAGAATATTGTGTTTGACAGTGGACCCTCACAAGCTCAGCAGTTACTGCTGGGAGAGAGTGATGACATTATCATTGTGTATGACTGTCACAAGCATAGCGTGTTGAACTGGTTCATCAAGCACGCAAAAACAACACAGACAGAACGTTACTATTTGGACAGGTTACGTCAAGGTGGGCATGTGGACAGACAGACACACCGTGATGACTTCGACATCATGGAGACAGACCTACATCTCCTGGCGACTTTGGTGCGACATCTCCTTGGATAACGCTACACAGTGCCGCTGCGTGACTGTCGGACTACACGCTGAAGCCCGTACACGAGTGACTACTAAATTGACTGAATCAGTCATGATATACTGAACTGTCGTGAATGACGTCGGTTTCCGCGTCGGTTCATTCGATCGTTTTTTGTTTTTTTGTTCTGTGCAAATTGTATTCAGTGTTCATATGGGCCTGATGGCCTGCAAAAACTGAAATAAATTTATTATTATTATTATTATTATTATTATTACACACACACACACAAGTTTTTTTTTTTTAAAGCAACATCAACAACAACAACAACAACAACAAATCACCTACCCGGCTCTGCAGGCACAGATAAATTCTGTGACGCTGTGCTTGCTGATGCTCATTTTCCACGTCAGTTTGTGTGGATCGGGGCGTTCTTGTAGATCTGCAACCGGTGATATGGCTCGGGAAGTTCCCCGCGTTGCCTAGCAGCGTCGGCGCGTCAGCCGCCATCTTAAGAGGATACCATAGTCATCAGATTGTAGCGTGTTTCAACACGTTTTTCTTTAATTTTTCTTCCTCTTTGGAAACAAACAAAAAACAGATTCTGGTGCGCGGTTTCCGACAGTGATGACAAGACTTGCTGTTATTGCTTATAGTACGTCAGGACTTTCTTGACATTACAAAAACAGCGATTTGCCTATGAGCGCTTAATCCCGTATCCTCACAAGATGGCCGCCACGACTGGCGTGATGACGTCAGCATCCCGAGCCCTATACACGGATGCAACTTGAACAAAATCGAGCCATTTTCAGTTGTGTGATAAATACGAACACGGGCATCAATAAAACTTGACGCAAACTTGCTTTGCCTCAACCTAGGGCCGTTTTTGACATAGCTTTGTATCCTGGCATAAATGTAGGCTTGTAGAATTTGCAACGCATTCAGTCGAATCACGCGCGCTACCGTCCGCCATACTATTGTCCAGGGACAGGAAAGCTTGTGGGACCCAGGAATAATTACTAGGGGGCGTGGCTTATTATGCGCGCGCTCGGTGAGGTCCATCTACTGTTCCGCTTTTGTCAAAGATGCTCGGACATCCAACTTAGAGAACTTGCCTGCCGGCCAGCGTCCCCACAAACGTAATTAATTCGTCAAGTGTTATGTAAAAGCCTTTCTAAAGTACATGTACTTCCTGTGACCAGTCAGTCGTAACCACGGTGCCGAGTACTAATAGGGCTCGGAAAGCTGACGTCATCACGCCAGTCGTGGCGGCCATCTTGTGAGGATACGGGGCTAAGCGCTCATAGGGAAATCGCTGTTTTTGTAATGTCAAGAAAGTCCTGACGTACTATAAGCAATAACAGCAAGTCTTGCCATCACTGTAGGAAACCGCTCACCAGAATCTGTTTTTGTTTGTTTCCAAAGAGGAAGAAAAACGTGTTGAAACACTATTTCACTAGGGCTCATGACTATGGTATCCTCTTAAGATGGCTCGATCACCTTTTGCGTGCTAGGCAACTTATCTCAATAGGGCTCGGGAAGTTCTCCGCGTTGCCTAGCAGCGTCGGCGCATCAGCCGCCATCTTATGAGGACTATACCATAGACATGAGATAGTAGCGAAATAGTGTTTCAACACGTTTTTCTTCATTTTTCTTCCTCTTTGGAAACAAACAAAAACAGATTCTGGTGTCTGGTGAGCGGTTTCCTACAGTGATGGCAAGACTTACTGTTATTGCTTATAGCACAACAGGACTTTCCTGACATTACAAAAACAGCGATTCCCCTATGAGCGCTTAGTCTCGTATCCTCACAAGATGGCCGCCACGACTGATGATGTCAGCTTTCCAAGCCCTAAACATCAGGAGGCTGAAATAATATTTGAGGTCTAAACAGTTCTGGGAACAGATCGACCATGATAGTCTAAAAGCTGTTCTTAATTGGACGAACTTTTGATCGGCAAACCTAGATCGGAGAAGATCGGCGATCTTTTGGTTTGTTTCTTAATTGAGGTTGAACGAACCTAAGCGAACTTCAGCAAACCAAGTTTGCCCTGGTTCTCTTTCTTAACTGAAGTACTTGATTCAGCGTACTTACTGTCTGCGAAGGTGTTCAAAATGGCTGCCGCTATGCCGCTTCGCAAATTGAACGATTTTTGTTTTTGTACTCCTTGCAGTAGCGATCCCACTAAAGCGTTGCGCCTCCCACAAATCAATAATAATATATAAAAAAAGGTCTTGTTCTTCGCTCGATGAGTGAAATATCTCTGTCCGCTATAATTGTTTGTATCGATGACTATTTTATTATCTCCAACGCAGAAGAGGGTAAAAGTTTTGACCAATCAGAAAAAAGGTTCACCTTGGATCGCTCGACATGCATCGAGCGATCTTTTTCCGACAGCGAACTATGGTTTGCCGAGGTCCGTGAACTACTTTGAACTAGGTTCGTTGTATCTTTAGATCGTCCAATTAAGAACCAATCTGGTTTACCCGAGATTTTGAACTCTAGATCGTCAGAGTTCGCGAACTAAGGTTCGTTTAATTAAGAACGGCCTTAAGGGTTGTGTCAGAATAGCTTGGCGCCTATCCACATCCTGTCGTAGCAGGTCAGGGCTTTAAGGATTATTACCGCAAGAATCGACGGTGTTATTCCTTACAACCGAAATCTGATAACCCACTGATCGCCGTCATGTGACAAACAAGAGCCAATCGTTGCACCCAGCAAGAGGCTTAAATTCGCATGAGCCCCTACAAGGTACAGTTGCGCATGAGGGTCTATGCCCTGCCTAGGTGGAAGGAGTTTCACCTCATGCGGCATTGGGAGTGGTCGAGAAGTACATGACAGGTGTTAAGAAGTGGCGATTGTATAACCAAGGGCCATAAACCGTCCCTGCCAGCAGAGGACACAATGACTCAGGTTCTGCGGGCAGACGTTGCCGTTGCCGTGACTGACACACACACTGAAAAGGCCGACAAGGATCCAAATGTGACAGTTGATGGGTAGTGCCGGAATAACTTGGCGCGTTCCGGCTTTAGTGCCAATATCTCGTGGTAGTGGTCTAACGACGGTTTCCAACAAAACTGATAAATGGAAACTTCTTTATCCAGTCAGAGTTGGTCTACTTATCCGTCGTACCGCCACACTATCTAGACTGTCTTAAAACTTCATTATGCAGTAGTTTATGTATCTTATTATTATTAGTTTTAACCCGTTTAAACACCAAGGCCGCATTTCCCAAATTTTGGAGATCAGTGTCACCTAACGAGTATGCAACGCTTGCAGAAGATGGATCGACCATGATAAATGGTAAACAGAAAGGGCCTGTATTTCCCACTAACATGCCTGCAGCTGAACTGGCTGACAGATTCTGTGTGTACTTTGATGATAAAATCAGCAGAAATTCGGGATGACCTTGACGTCCGGGCTGGCAACGCAACTTTTCATCAATTTGACGGTGTTTGTCTGTCAGAATTCTGTCCTGTAACAGAGCAGTTTGTGTCTGAACTAATCACCAAATCCCTATGTAAATCCTGTGTGCTTGACCCACTTCCCACAGATTTACTGAGAGACTGTGTGGATCTGATTCCTGTGCCGGATTACACGCATTATCAACAATTCTTTGACGTCTGGCGCTGTACCTCCTCAGTTCAAGCAGGCTGTTGTCACATCATTGTTAAAGAAACCTGGACTAGACCAAAAATGACTTGAAAAACTTTCGTCCCGTTTCCAACCTTCCATTTATTTCTAAGCTGTTAGACAATGCTGTTTTGCATCAGCTTTTGGATCATGTGTCAATAAATGACCTGCTAGAGCTATATCAGACTAACCATTCTAAAGGGCAGGTTTGTAATATGGCTGTGTCAATGACGATGTCAGTGCCTTAACTGTTGTAAAATAAAGTTTCATTGATTCATTCATTGATTCAGTCCGCTTACCGCAAGCATCATAGCTGTGAAACAGCTCTTCTTCATGTGACCTTTCGAATTGCACCTGAGGTGGCGAAACGAATTTCTCTTTTTGAGATAATAAAGTACTCTTATAATAATTGTTTGATAGGTTCCAACGTGTCATTATACAGAATTCTACTTCCGCGCCCCTCCTTCTGAGATATGGCATGCCCCAGGGCATAGTTCTTTGACCGATCTTGTTTTCTTTGTACACCCAGCTTGTGTCTGAGGTGATCGCCAGCAAAGGATGTGAACATCACAAATATGCCGATGACACACAGCTGAAGAAAGACGCTCCTCTCAAACATTCCCGTCTCTTCTACATGACATGGAACAATGTATATAAGCTGTTAAAGACTGGATGACAGACAACAAGCTAAAGCTCGATGAGGGAAAAACAGATGCCATTGTGGTAGGCACTCGCTCCAGGGTGAGTGTCTCCCATGACGAGTCCTTGATAGTTTGTGGACAGGACATCCCTCTCCAAAAAAAAAAAAAAAAATGTGTGAAAACCCTAGGTGTTTACATTGACAATGTCCTGTCCATGAACGATCTTGTGTCTCACCTGTCCCGCTGTCTTGAGCTCAGGAGGCTTAGCTCTGTTAGACAGTAGCTTACTGACGATGCCAGTAAGAAAATCGCATGTTCACAGATTTTGTCAAGGCTCGACTACTGTAACTCTGTAATGTCAGGTATGTAGAACGATCTGCTATACAGGCTCCAGAAGATTCAAAACCACGCAGCAAGACGTACTGAAAAAAAATCAAAGCGTGACCACATCACTTCCTTGCTTAAGCAGTTACCATGCCTTCCTGTGAAGTTCAGAATTGAATACAAAACTGCTTCCCTCGTTTTTCAAGCCTTTGATTAAACACTCCCGGCGTAGTTGTCCTCCAGTCTCCCTATCTATACTCCAGACTTAGAGTATTGCGCTCCAGCGCTGACGACAGAATATTGACTACCCCCAGAGTGTTAATAAAAACCTTTGGACAGCGGTCCTTTTCTTTCTAAGCTCCCAAAGTGTGGAATGGTCTTCCCCATGATATTCACCATGCACCATCTTTGGCCATTTTCAGGGCTAGATTGAAACATTTTTTTTTTTCAATTTGGCCTTTGAAGGGATTGATAAACCCTACGTTTTCCCATCAACATGTATATATCTGATCAGGCTCTTATGTTTATGTTATGTTTATTATTTTAGTATTGTGTCAATGTGCATTTGGACCTATAAATGATTGCTTTTTTGTACATTGTCGGTACCTTAGTTAGTTAATTTCATTTAGTTAGATTATCTACATGTAAAGCACTCTGAGCCTTTCTTTGTGGGGATATTGCGCTAAAGAAGAGTTATTTTTTTATTATTATTATTATTATTATTATTATTATTATTATTATTATTATTATTATTATTATTATTATTATTATTATTCAAGCGTAGTGCCAGCCAGATTAGCTCGAAGCCTGACACAATTCAAGGGTAGTGACATATTAGCCTGGCGTCTGATGGCACCAAGCTAATCTGACACTACCCTTGAATTATCATGGTCGATTCACCTCCTGTTGTATTGCGTCGGGGCTAACTTGGTTAATTCTAATATTCATGGCCGCACCGTGTATTTGTCTGATGATTCCGTCCGTTGCCGCTTGAGGCCCTCATTAGGTTGCCGCCGGCAAAAATATTCTCGTACTCCGGATCCGTTTCCCCGATTACTCAGATCTTACTGTGGGCAGTGGGCAGATGTTGACATCTGCACGGGACATAGACGACCCCGCCCTCCACGAGTCGCCTGCTGCCTTGCAGGCCTGGCCGCTTGGCTGCGGAAAGGCTAAGGGAGGAAACCCCTGACATCAAAGCCCCCGTGTCTCCGGGGAAGGCTTTTGAGCCAGAGACTAGGACAAGGACAGTCTGATATAAAACCTACGACCCGAGGACCTCGATGCCATCGTCCCAGCTTGCTAGGCCATGGCAGATGAACCAAGGGTTTAAAGGGTGGGGCCAGTACTGCGCACACTGCACTCCACCAAAAAGCTCCACCGCGCAGGCTTTAGGAAACGTCCACGGACCATGACACTGACCATTCCAAGTCCTGTAGCGACGGGCGAGGGGCGAAACGGCAGGTGAAAGATGTCACTGGAAGCCGCAGTCTCAAACCTGCATGCAGGCGGTTCAGGATATTGGTCGCCTGATGTTGACCTGGGGATGACAACATCACTCGGCACACCCTGAACGACCAAGCAGCCTTCTCTAGGGACAGCACTGCTTGCTCCACACGGAGAGGGGCCTAGAAAAGGTGGCCTAACCAAAGCTCGTCCCCTCGCAACCCCAGTTGGCTAGCCGCGGTCAACGGGCATCTTCTCCTGCGGTCAAAAAACAAGAAAGAATAACGGATCCACTCTCATGATGACCACGACCGGACTCAACGTAGCATGCTGGAACGTCCGAACCATGCTCGACAAAGCAGACAGCGGACGCCCTGAACGTCGCTCCGCCCTCATTGCCCATGAATTGCGGAGGTTAAACATCGACATCGCCGCGCTCAGCGAAGTACGCCTTCCGGACGAAGGCAGCCTCCAAGAACTTGGTGCTGGGTACACCCTGTACTGGTCAGGCAGGCCTGCATCAGAAAGACGGCTCTCAGGCGTGGGTTTCATGGTCAAGACATCCATTGCGACTAAGCTGGAAAACCTACCAACGGGCCACTCAGACCGCATCATGTCCATGCGCCTCCCACTGAGACACCAGCAACACGTCACCCTTCTCAGTGTGTACTCCCCAACCCTCCTGGCAGAGCCTGCTGAAAAGGACAAATTTTACACTGACCTGCGCAGCCTCCTACAGAGTACCCCTGCAGACGACAAAGTCATCATCCTTGGCGACTTCAACGCCAGAGTGGGCCAGGACTCTGAAGCCTGGAAAGGAGTCCTCGGCAAGCATGGCGTGGGGAACTGCAATGACAATGGCCGCCTACTGTTGGAGTTCTGTGCGGAGCAGCAACTGGTCATCACTAACACTACTTTTCAGCAAAAGGACAGTCGAAAGACCACCTGGATGCATCCTCGCTCCAAACACTGGCACCTTATCGACTATGTCCTAGTGCGTCAGAGGGACCGCAGTGACGTCCTCCTCACCAGAGTGATGCCCAGCGCAGAGTGCCACACTGACCACCGCCTTGTCCGCTGCAAACTCAGGCTCCACTTCAGGCCAAAACCCAAAAAATGGGGGCCCCCCAAGAAAAAGCTTGATGTTGCCAGCCTTCAGCGTGACGATGTGAAAGCTGCCTTTCAGACAGATTTACAGCGCAGGCTCAAAGACACAGCGGACCCAGTAGACTCCTCCCCTGAAACACTTTGGGAACAACTGAAAACTGCTATTACAAAATCCTCTGCAGAAGTCTTGGGTTTCGCCAGAAAGAAGAACAAAGACTGGTTTGACGAAAACGATGTAGAGATCCAGGAACACCTAGCAAAAAAAAGAGCCGCCCATCAGGCCCACCTAGCCCAGCCTTCCTGCCCTGTGAAGAAGTCTGCCTTCCGCCTCGTCTGCAGCAGTCTCCAGCGCAAGCTCAGAGATCTCCAGAATGAGTGGTGGACCAGACTTGCACAGAGGACCCAGCTTTGTGCTGACAATGGTGACTACAGGGGCTTCTACGAAGCACTGAAAGCAGTGTATGGCCCCAGGCACCTGGTACAAAGTCCCCTGCGAAGCGCGAATGGCCAGGCACTCCTCACAGATAATACCTCCATCTTGAACCGCTGGTCGGAATACTTTCAGAGCCTCTTCAGCGCTGAGCGCACTGTTCAAGAAGCAGTCGTCCTACAAATCCCACACCTCCCAGTAAAGGTTGAATTGGACGAACCGCCCACCGCTGAAGAGACCCTCACAGCCATCCACCAGCTCAAGAGTGGCAAAGCAGCAGGCATTGATGGAATACCGCCAGAGATCTGGAAACATGGAGGCACAGCACTGCACAACAAGCTCCATGACCTCTTTCTCTGCTGCTGGGAGGAAGGAACACTACCAAAAGATCTCCGTGATGCAGTCGTTATCACCCTGTACAAGAACAAAGGCGAGAAGTCTGACTGTTCCAACTATCGGGGAATTACCCTGCTGTCCATTGCTGGGAAAATCCTTGCAAGGCTGCTCCTGAATCGGCTGGTACCTGCCATCGCTGAAGACCAACTCCCAGAGGGCCAGTGTGGCTTCAGAGCAAACAGGAGCACCACCGATATGGTCTTTGTCCTGAGACAGCTACAGGAGAAGTGCCGCGAGCAGAACAAAGGGCTGTACGTAACATTTGTCGACCTAACAAAAGCGTTCGACACTGTGAGCAGGCAAGGCATGTGGCAGATCCTGGAGCGACTTGGCTGTCCCCCAAAGTTCCTCAACATGATTGTCCAGCTACACGAGGACCAGCAAGGCCAGGTCAGACTCAACAATGACCTCTCAGAACCATTCCCTATTCTCAACGGCGTAAAGCAGGGCTGCGTGCTGGCACCGACCCTCTTCACCATCTTTTTTAGCATGATGTTGAAGCAGGCCACAGTGGACCTTGATGATGACGATGCAGTGTACATCAGGTATCGTCTCGATGGCAGCCTGTTCAACCTCAGACGACTGCAGGCCCACACGAAAACCCTAGACCAACTGATTCGTGAGCTGCTTTTTGCTGATGATGCTGCCCTCGTTGCACACACAGAGAGAGCCCTGCAGCGCATCACGTCTTGCTTCGCAGATGCTGCCCAGCTCTTTGGACTCGAGGTCAGTCTGAAAAAGACAGAGGTCCTCCATCAGCCGGCACCCAAGACAGTGTATCGCCCTCCTCACATCACCATTGGCGAGTCTGATCTAAAGTCAGTGCACCAGTTTACTTACCTTGGCTGCATTATCACGTCGGACGCCAAGCTGGACAAGGAGCTTGACAGCAGGCTGGCAAAAGCGAACAGCGCTTTCGGGCGACTTTTCAAGCGGGTGTGGCACAATCAACAGCTGAAAACAGGCACCAAGATCAGCGTGTACAGAGCTGTGGTCCTCACCACCCTGCTGTATGGTTCCGAGTCCTGGGCCCTCTACCGCAGTCAACTACGACTCCTCGAACGCTTCCACCAGCGCTGCCTGCGTACCATCCTGGGCATTCACTGGAGTGACTATGTCACCAACGTCGAGGTCCTTGAACAGGCTGAAACTGTGAGCATCGAGGCTTTGCTGCTGCGGACACAGCTCCGCTGGGCGGGGCATGTCTCCAGGATGGAGGATCATCGCCTACCAAAGATCACCCTGTTCGGCGAGCTTGCTACTGGACACCGTGACAGAGGGGCACCAAAGAAGAGATACAAAGACTGTCTCAAGAAGTCACTTAGTGCCTGCCAAATCGACCACCACCAGTGGTCTTCGCTTGCTGCGGACCGTGACACCTGGCGCTCCACCATTTACAAGGCAGCTGTCCCCTTTGAGGACTCTCACAGAGCTAGCCTTAAGGACAAGCGGCTCAGGAGAAAAAACAGAGATGCCGCAGCTCAGAACCCCGGCCATACCTTCCCCTGCAGCCACTGCGGTCGAACCTGCCTGTCTCGGATTGGCCTCCGCAGCCACGAACAAGCCTGCAGACGTCGTGGGCAACTCCTATAAAATCTTCGTTCGCGAAGTCAAGCCAAGAGACTGCAAGATCCACACAAACTGTTTCCTCAGTCTCTGATCAGTAGATTTTACGGAGGATTGGCTTCCGTCTACTAGTAAAGCAAAGCACATTTCCGCTTGACCCGAATCAAACAGAAATGGAGCCTTTCTTCGACAGCAAGAGATATACACGCTCAAGTATGAGTCCCTGCAACTGCAGAAGCTCATTTGAGCGTGCTTGTTGGGTTCAGTTCGCGGCTATGTCCTACGCATTGAGTTATATTATAAATATGAGAAATGCGCCGTATAAATACTATGTATTATTATTTTTATCTCTAGACCTTTTGTGTCAGGTTGAAGGTCCCAAACCAAAAGTTAACCCCCCCACCACCCCTTTGAGGTAACTGATCCGCCCCTGGGCCTTTTGTTTCAGGTTGAAGGTCATAAACCAAAAGTTGGAACCCACCCCCCACCCCACCCCCCACCCCCCTTCCGACGTAGCTGATCTTGCCCCTGGGCCGCAACTATTACGGTACATAGCTGAACACGTCAGCGGTCGGATCATCTCAAGATGGACCTTCCCTAACTGCTTACTTACTTACTTACGCCTGTCACCCCTACCCGGGTATAGGCCGTCGACGAGAGACCTCCAGCAACTCCTGTCCTGTGCTTCTCCTTCGATTCTACTCCAGGTGGTTCCCAGTCTCTTGATGTCTGCTTGGAGGTCTCGACGCCAGGAGTTTCTCGGCCTACCTCTTTTCCTCTTTCCCTGGGGGTTCCATGACAATGCCTGCCTAGTGATACTGGAAGCTGGCTTTCTCAGACTGTGACCGATCCATCCCCATCTTCTTCGCCCAATTTCATTCTCTGCTGTTATCTGCTCTGTTCTCTCCCAGAGTCTGACGTTGCTGATCTTCTCTGGCCAGTGGATTTTCAAAATTCTTCTAAGGCAACTGTTCATGAAGGTCTGTACTCTGTTGACTGTGGTTTTTGTCAATCTCCATGTCTCTGCTCCATATAGGAGAACTGCTTTTACATTGGAGTTGAAAATCCGGACTTTGGTGTGTTGTGACAGCTCTCTGGAACTCCACACTTTTTTCAACTGGGGCAGCGAGTAAACTGGCCCTCGAGCGATGTCGGACGCACAATTCGTGCGCGGGCCAACAGCGGCCGGCTTCAACCCAAGGACCTGCTGTCCACCGAGTCCGACATAAGGTGGAATGGTTGGTTGGTTAGTTCGGGTTTAACGTCCACAGCACCGAGGTGATCATGGACGGCCCTGATGGGCGGGTTATGGGGTACAGGGAAATCTATAGCCTATGAAGTGCAACCTGAACACTGATCAACTCAGGCGCACTCCAACTGTGCCACTTTGATTTACCAGGACCTTTCAACGGACATGCTATTGAACAAATCCGTTTTATCCCAAGGATTGTGAGTCCAGCTACGGGGGCCGGGACGGGATTCGAACCCACGACCCGGCGATTCCCTTCGCTCTCCTGCTCTGACGTTTAACTGCCTGAGCTATTTCGGACTCTATAAGGTGGAATGACCGCCGTATGTACTTTACCTGACCTCCGCAGAAATCGGCCAGTCCATCTGAAAGTAATGTAGGTTCTCACACGCCCCTGCAGGTATGCGGCATGGCCTAAGGGGTTGTAGTGTTTTATTGCTTCTGTTGCCGAGTGGCAAGAATCACTCACTGACCCTCATCAAGTTTTCATAATTATGCATCACCACTACTGCCTATGACGAGATGGAGTAAAGTACATTGATGGGTTTTAGTGAGTAGTGACTCTCGGCATTAGAAATACGTCATCCGCCCCGTTGTTTTCACATTTCGGTACGGATTAATGTTTCGCCGGACTCCGCTGACTGTGTGGCCATTTTCCTTGAAAGACACTTCCGTCTGAATGACGCAAAGAGCGACACAAAAAAATGGCCCACCAATCTTTTCTACATAAAAAAAAAAATCAAGGATGCCTGGAACATTTTTCTCCTGACAAAAAATATATCTCAAACAGAAAAAGACGCACATAACTGTTCATACTTGATATTCATGGCCTGCAAAAACTGAAATAAACTTATTGATATTATTATTGTTAATTTTATTACTTTTTATATTATTATTATTATTATTATTATTATTATTATACCTAAAATTAGTGCGGTAAACACGTCTTTATTAAAAACAACACGAAAGATTTGTACTGCCAAAGACTGAGACAAGTTCATGTGAAATCCGTTTCGTCATGGTTAAAGTACCTTACGCGTAAATCTAAAGACACATTTCGGCACCACTTGTGTTCATTATGCCTTGTCGACACAACTAATGAACTTAACTCATTCTACCCCAGACACACCACAGCAAGATAAGGATCGACCATGATAGTTCAAGGGTGATGCCAGAATAGCTTGGCGCCTAAGGGCGCCAAGCTATTCTGGCATCACTCTTGAACTATCATGGTCGATCTGTATCCTGCACTGCAAAGCAGTCTTCAGAGGACAACGGCAAACTTTGGGGATTTCGGTGTTGGGGTAGAATGAGTTAAACGGCAGTTTGGACACGCAGCAAAGGCACACGCGTAGTCGCACTTATTTATTCCGGCTGCGCAGCCGTTAGCGTGTCAATCTATTTTTAGCGGTTTCTCGTACTGATACCGTTGTATTTATAGAATGGAATGGAGTCATTGTCAGGCTACTTGATACTAAGACGACCTGTGCTGAACTGGATTGTCCTGTGTCTAAATGAACTATAACTAGACCTGTGTGTAGTGTTTCATAACCATCTGTTACAAAAGTACATACTCATGAACAGTTACGGCGGTAGTGGGCCTTCAAACACATTTATTTGTAAAAGTTGATCACAAATCCGACAATGGACATTACAGAAACCAAACATTCTTAGCAATAGTCCACGGCCGCAATGATTCTGAGGACATTCTCTCTGGAAGGCAGAAACCACACGGTGATATGTAAACCTAGATCAGTATTAATAACTTAAAATTTTGATGCGTGAAACCTTGCCAAAACAAAACAAAACAAAAATGCTGCCCATTTTGTGGTAGCTTATAAAGCGTGCTTCGGCAAGCATTTTCACATCACGCGAATACAAAAACTACGCGCTTTTGGACCAGCCGGGTGGTCATCCAGTTGAGATGCCTCTTGTATCAGTAACTAATAATAAAGAATTGTAGACGATCCCTGAAATAGCATTATTTTCACACTGCTACGGTTCAAGGAGGGGTGGGGAAGGGGGGAGGGGTGGAAGGGTGGGTAGGGAGGAGGTGATGATGCTATCAGGTTATCAGAGTACAATACAAATACTGATATGTGTGCATGCTATTTCCCTATTTTTCTATCTCGCAGCGCTTTGTCTCCAACAATCCATGTTCTACACCTTTTAATCTGCAAGAGACATAGGTTCTCATGGGCCCCTGCGGCAGCAGGGGCTCATGGGAATCTATGCCTCTTGCTGGCAGACGCCGGCCTCTCTTTTATATCCTCATATTCAGGGAGACGTGTGGATTTCCGTCTACGGCTGTGTAGCTATTACTGGTCCCACATGCATAAATCCCGAAACTTCCCAGCCTCCCTACACCACCTGAGGTCAAGCCATGGGCCGGGTGATTGGCCGGTTGACCAAGTGACCGCTGGGTGACCTCTCTAACCTTGAATGAGCAATAGGGGTGGGTGGACGTAGGGGTGCCATGAAAGATAAAGGTGAACACGTAACAAGGGAAGCCTGACTATAAAAACTAAAATAAAAAGAAAGAAAGAACAAAAACAGTAGTCCTATTTGTTTTCCCCTGCCTTTGTGTGTGAGAGCTCATGATCTATGTGTGTGCGTGTGCGTGTGTGTGTGTGTGTGTGTGTGTGTGTGTGATGGAGAGGGATGCTGGTGGTGGGGAGGGTTGGAGGAGGGGGGGGGGAATGGGAGAGGCAAGAAGTGCTGATGAGGATAGAGAGGGTATCATATGAAATTTCGCGTCAAACGAGTACATTAAATTTCGTCGTCTGCCAATGAGAGTTTCTAATGATTGCGCTTAAAACGTTTAGCCTGTTGTTTGCAACAAATTTCGCAACATTTTATCACATGTTGAAACTTTCAAATCATACTATGCATTCGGACGTTTTAGTTTGCGTGAGTACGTTTGAGCGATAATAGGCATGAGTACAACATTCTTCAGCCTTCAGTCTTTGTGTCAACAAGAATCTCCCGTTTAAATATGATTTCTTTACGTGATGCTTTATAATGAACCTCATTCTAACCTCTTCCCTGCAGGCTGTGCTTTGGAAACATTTGTTAGTTCTATGCTAAAGATCCCCAGTTGCCAAACTGGGAACATGGCTACTAAGTGTTGTTTTTTTTTTTTTGTTTGTTTGTTTTTCAAAAGACAGATCCTCATGAGGATCTATACCACTTGTAGATGGTTGCTGGTAATATTTTCTCATCAGTGTAGGGGTTAATGCTTTAGATTTTCATGACTGGTAGTACATTTTTTTTTAAAATGTCCAGTGGCTATGAAATCCCGGTTTTTCAGCTGCCATTGGACTTCATACAACACTGACACCAGCGCAGGTGTACTTCACCAAAGTTCACAGGGCAGTTGTCGACCGGAAATGGTCCGCGCACTAGCCAACTGCAGTCCGTTGACCTTTTGCTCCCTGGGCAGGGATAGGTGCGGATCTGTGTCTGGGAAGTCACAGGGGCAGTACAGCATTCTAACGGCGCCCATGCTGATCTGCGTCTGTCCGTCCTTGGACAAGGTCGACAGAACATGACGGTGCGTGCCGCCTTGGCCATTGACTTCAGTCGAATCAGCTTGGCATATCAGTTTATTCTCTTTGCAATATAGCCACCGAATCAGTCTCGGTGTGTGCCTCAGGGGCAAGCCAAGACATAAGTCACGCTGTAAACGAAGATATATGCCGTATACGAGTGACATAGAGCGCTGGTCCCGTCTTTAGTGACTAACAGCAAAGAGTATTCCTGTGCGCAAAAGGTCATCGGCACGCGGGCTAACGGCAGCCGACGTCGGCCAGATGGCCTTTTGCGCATTGGGATAGAGGCTACGCTAACGTAGACTCTATACTCTTTGCTAATAGTGAGGTTTCCTTCAAGTTCATTGCGACGGAAGCCTCCCTCCCAACAAGGAACGGCGAGCGAAATCAGGGAGGGGTGTATGTGTGTGTGTGAGGAGAGGGGGTGGGGGGGGGGAGGGGGAGCAGGGGGAGGGAGGGAGGAAAGGGGAGTAACCAGGGTGTACCATAATCATAGATACCAATCCAAACATATCGAGTGCAAGAGACACCACACCGATCGACATCCTGTCGCTGGGTGTCAGTAATTAGGACTTCATAGTTTAAACACCTGTGCACGTTGTGTGCAATAAGCAATAAAGTGTTTCCTTCTTTGAGACATGTATTGATATATTGTATAACAAACAAATTAATATTCATGATTTTGCTTGATATACTTTCCTTCCCAAAATCCCTTGCCAGGCGCGCCAAGAAGACTGACTCGATCTTGACGATATTACATTTTTCACGGAAACTGAACGCGAAACATGTTCATACTATGACATTAACCCTTATCATTCGGAATACACCAGTGTGAGAAATAAGTTTGACTAAAATACTTCAAGGGTAGTGCCAGAATAGCTTGGCGCCTCTGAGGCGCCAAGCTATTCTCGGCACTACCCTTGAACTAAAGCCATTGGTCTATATCCTTCAAGTACAATAATGTAGCTTGCATATAATATGGCAGTGTACAAATTTGAAGCTTTTAGCCTCAGTATGATATGGGTTAACAAGCTTCTTACGTGTAGTAGTAATAAAATACTTCTTAATGTGTACGAACGCTCGAAAGTATTTGCATCCTACACGAACGGATAACAGACGCCAGCAAACGTGCGTGTGAAAGTCGCGGCACTGACTCAGTAGTGAAATTGACGAGGCGTCAGCTGGCGACATAGACAACATGAGAAAAGAATTAAATAAACAAACCTGCTGGCATTTTAGTGATTGTGTGTGATCTAGTTACAACTAGAATTTACTCAGTAACATGCACGGTTACACAAAGCACTGATGGCTTCGGTCAGACGAAATCTACGCGCTGAGTCGCCAACGCGATGTGCAGTTGTCTGCCATTCGCATGTTTTGGTCTGAAACTGAACCGCAGTCAACCGCAAAATGAATGACGCGAGGCGCAGTTAATGAGTTATGGTTTGGACTGTGTACATAAGTTATACAGCTGAGCGACATTATGCATGATACAGTGCCGATAACCGACAGATGTAATTAGTTGACCACTCGGACATTTTGATTCGGGTCTCGTAACCACATCTGCCTGTAGTATCGGCAGTACATCAAGCAAAATGTTGCTCAGTATAACTTGATGTAACAAAACAGAACACAAAATAACAAACACCACAGCCAACACACAAAAAGCACAACAAATGTCTAAACGATTCGAGAAATATTCAAGATATATCGCTAAAATTCAGAAGGAAAAAAAAAATCACATTTTATTCAGTCATATCGCATATAATCGGTACCCTATCTCATGAACAATATTTCGTCAACAATCCAAACTTTAAAATTTTAACATTGTTTTCTGTTAAGCAGGCTGTTATTATACTGCATTGTTCTCGAAGGCTGCTATCGAACACTTGCTCGCAAGTACTGTTCACAAACAGTTTGGTTCTTAACCCTTTCCCTGCCACTGTACGTCAACTGTAAATACATTTTTGTTTCTGAAATCTTGGTTCATTCAACGCACAACCGTCGAGGAAATATGGACACAAATTGGTCTCAGCAAGAGGCATAGATCCTCATGAGCCCCCAGAGTCGCGGGGGCTAATGTGGATATATGTCTCTTGCAGTTGGATCGTGCTAAAAACATTTCTCGGCAGTGAAGGGGTTAATATCATTTCTCCCGTATGTCAGTTATAAGGCCTCTCTCTGCTCGGCATAACGAGGTCCAGAAATACCGCAAAGTGCACTAAACTATCAGCTGAAAGGTTTAATCAGCATTTTCTCTCTACCGCCACTACACTGATACAGAATCTTACGTCTCCCGGTCAACCGTCTGATGTTTCAGAAAAGCTAAAAACGTTTTGTGCTGAAAGATTAACACCTAACACGCCTTGCAACATTCCGCTCTTAACAGTTTATGAAGTGGGAAAATCCATTTCTTCATTGAAGAGTAAACGTACACTGGCCATGATGGAATTTGCAGCACTGTTCTTAAAATGACTCTTCCATACGTCGTTGAGTCGCTAACATACATCTACAACCTTTGCATACAACATGGACAATTCCCGTCTGGTCTGAAAACGGCAAAGTTAATATCACTACCTAAAACAAAAGATTTAAATGACCCCAACCATTTCAGACCCATTTCTCTGTTGTCAACTCTGTCAAAACCGATTGAAAGACATATCCACACACATTTACAACAATTCTTAGATAAATACAAACTCGTTCATCTACTAAGGTCTGGTTTTCGTAGGAGACATTCTTGTCACACAGCTTTGGTTCACCTGGTTGACAGATGGTTAACTGCTATGAATAATGGGTAAATGACTAGAGCAGTATTTTTGGACCTTTCAAAAGCTTTTGATCTTGTCATCCATGATCTTTTAATTTAAAAAACGTGCTGCCTATCAGCTGAGTGATGGCAACCTTTGCCTTCATTACATCATAGCTAAACGGACGCAAGCAGTACGTCTGTGTGAATGGTACAAACTGACGTGACGGGGGTGATGGAACACGGAGTACCACAAGGATCTGTCCTCAGTCCATTATTATTTTCAGTTTTTATAAACGATCTTCCCTTACATATATCCGACCCCCGTGTAATCTGTAGTCTCTTCGCTGATGATGGAACTCTTGGCGTGTCATCGTCAGATGCATCCTGTATACCCCAGTCCCTACAAAGCGGCCTGAATGATGTTTCCACATGGTGTCAAAACAATTATATGATTTCGAATCCTACTAAGACCAAATGTGTGTTAATTACTACTAGACGAAAAATCAGCTGAACCCACCTCCCGTACAGCTCTATTTGAATGGGCAGTCTGTTGAGCAAGTCAAGGAACAGCGTGTTGGCTAAGCCATATTACCAAAGTATGTAAAACAATATCAATGACTTATTCTTACTGTCAAAATTAAGATATTTTACTAACGAACCAACAAAGGAACGTTTTTACTGTGCCCATATTCAGCCACATTTGGATTATGCCTCCTCCGTCTGGGATGGGAGCAATGATGCTAATCTCAAAAGGATGAATTCGCTTCACAGGTGGTCAATCAAATTAATCGTCGACAGACCATGCAAGTTATTAGTACTGATTACAAGTTCAAGCTGCTGGATATCCTGCCACTTCACAAGCATTTCATTTATAATAAGTTGGTACTCATGCGCAAAATCACCCTCTCAGACTCACCAGCCTATCTCTATAATTTGTTCGCACTTGCCCACAGATCTATTTGAACATCAGGGAACAATATGGTGCCCCGCTTAGATATTTACAAGACGTCCCTCTCCTACTCTGGTGTAAAATTATGGAACACAGTTTCTGCAGACATTAAAGCAGCACCTTCTTTACGAACTTTCAAGAACCAACTGCATAAATTTATTAAGAACATGTAAAAACATATTGCTCAAATTTTTCTTTCACATACGGTCATTGACTGCAGAAACATTTTCTTATTCATATACATGTATCATAATACTTTAGACTTGCTGAGGTGTTCTTTGACATTTCTTTAGTTTTAAAACATCAGCGGAAAAGAAGACATGCCTTCTTTATGTCTTCTAATATGTTCTAGCATATTTGAAAGTGCAGCATAACATCATAACTTTTTAATGTTTAATGTTCGATGTTTTGCTTGGTGTCAGTGTGTGTGTGTGTGTGTGTGTGTGTGTGTGTGTGTGTGTGTGTGTGTGTGTGTGTGTGTGTGTGTGTGTGTGCGTGTGTGTGAACTGGAAGAAATCAGTACGTGTGTGTGTGTATGTGTCAGTGCGTGCGGACTGGCATATATCAGTGTGTGTGTGTGTGTGTGTGTGCGTGTGTGTGTGTGTGTGTGTGTGTGTGTGTGTGTGTGTGTGTGTGTGTGTGTGTGTGTGTGTGGTGTAATGTGAGCATCGATTATTTGAAATGGAATTATTGTTGCCTGTACTTTTCACTATTATGTATACTTTATATATATAATTATGTATATCTGTGTTTACGTGCGTGCTATAGCTTAAGCAAGGACATGATTGAAAATAGGTCATTGAAGGTACCTAATCATTTATCCTTGAAAAATAAAGTTTCATTTCATTTCATTTCAGCTACTTCGATGTATGGGAATCTGTGGATTTAACCCTTATGATTGGGAATACACCAGTGTGTGAAATAAGTTTGTATAAAATAGTTCAAGGGTAGTGCCAGAATAGCTTGGCGCCTCTAGGCGACAAGCCGCAGGCACTACCCTTGAACTAAAGCCATTGGTCTATATCCTTATCTGTAAGTATTATGATGTAGCTTGCATATGGCAGTGTACAAATTTGAAGCTTTTGGTCTCAATATGATATGGGTTAAAGTAACTGTGCGAAGTGACTGTCGTCCCTCCTACACTTTTTTTCCAGCCAGTCAGAACCGTTTCTCTGTGTTCCCGAACGCATGTTGTCAGAGCAAAACTAGCCAATAAATGCAGTGTTCTCAAAGACTTCGGTTTCCCATTTGCGCATGCACGTGTACGTCATAATGCCAAAGCGAACTTGTTTGTGACTGATCAGTCGTTCGGCTACGTTCCAAATAGCCCACTTTAGTTGCATGTGGAACTTACGTTGAACCTCCCATTGAATGACGTGAACTGTCTGTCACCTTGTGACGTAGTCACTAAATTACTTCCTGACGGTCGGAAAATGGGGCCGACTTACAAAGCTTTCAATTAACCCACTTGTGCGTGCAGTCACCTGTGCTGGCCGGAACTGCATGCACGCACAACGAGTTTTTTTTTTTGTTTTTTTTAATGCCACTAACATTCTCTGTATAATTTTACAATTGTCTGGACAGTCAGTGACGCAAAAGACTGGGCTGTTTCCTGTATGGTGATTCTTCTTGTTCCATTTTGGTCGGCTGTATAATTCTATGTACCCACTCGGCCATAAAAGTTTTCCTTCTTTGACACATTTATTGATATATTGTATAACAAGCAATTTAATATTCATGAATTTGCTTGACATATTTTCCATCCAAAATCCCTTGCGTGCCGAGAAGACTCGATCTTAATGATACTTGTACTTTTTCAAAACGGAAACGCGAAATGTTTTCATACTGCACTATTAATAAGCTCCGTATGTTTAGTAGTAATGAAATTTTTTCTTGGTGTGTACGAACGCTTGAAATTTATATCCTATACACACACACACGAACGGCGAACAGTGGCCAGCAAACTTACCAGTCGCTGCTGACTAGTGAAACTGACGGCGATATCGACAACCTGAGACAAGAACTAAATAAACAAACCTGCTGGCATTTGCCTCCACTATGCGTGATCTAGTTAAGTAATACACACGGGTATACAAAGCACTGATGTCTTCATAGTCAGACGTAATGTACGCGCTGAGTCGACAGTGACTGATATAAGCACTTTACAATAAGCGCTTAACAAATTTCCTTTATTATTATTATTATTATGATATGCTGTCGTCTGTCATTCATGTGTTTTGTCTGAACACCGCAATCAGTTGCAAAATGAATGACACGTTTTCTTTTGGACTGGGTACATAAATTATATTGAGCAACATTTTGCTTTATAGTATGCGGGTGCCGATAACCGACAGATGTGATTTCTTGACGCGAATCAAAATGTCCTCGCCTTACGACTCGGATACTGATTTTGATTCGGGTCTCGTAATCACATCTGCCTGTTTTCGGCACTATATCAAGCAAAATGTTGATCAATATAATATAATTGATGTGAAAGCTGTTGCATTCATGTAATACAAGCGGGCAAAGGCCAAACGGGCCGGCGTGGACCGCCCGGCGTTCCCCGCCAGCTGTGCGAGTGTCGACTGCGGCCAACGTCGGCCCGATGGCCTTTTGCGCACTGGGCTCTATATTCAAGCAAACTGTTGTACAGATGGCTTGCGTGAAGGCTGGGGGAAGAGGTTTGGCGTGTTAACGTTTCTCGTGATTACAATACTTTCATCCTCATGATCCGTGAAAGAAGGGTTCGTCGTAAAACGTGAAAGGCAAAATAAGATCCTCGTGATCCGCGAAAACGTTCTGGTTACTTCGAGACACATGAAAAGTGTGGCATTCATTTCTACTCAGAAATCTCCTCACCCCGCCCCACCCCCGCTACCCACCCCTAACCGCCTCCTACCCCCCCCACCCCCACCCACCCACCCACCCCCGCCCCCTCCCCAACACACACACACACACACACACACACACACACACACACACTGACACCACCCCGGCCTCTCCCTTTGTAAAAGTTATCGGCCGGCCGTGAGGAGTCTTGATCATCTCTTTCCATCCTGAAATGCGAATGCCATTTCTTGGTGTTCGCCATTCGTGAATAGCAAAACAAATCGTGGTGAATCCCCCCCCCCCCCCCCCCCCCCATGCCTCCAACAAAATATTTGCGGTTCCGACCTTCAACCGGATGAGTACGTTTCAAACTGAGGAAGACATTGTGTTATGCATTAGTCTTGTATTCCCATCTGTTCAACATTTTGTCTGCTCATTAACTCATTCGCGGCAAGACGCATCCGGATGCGCAACATAAGCCGCGCATCTGGATGCGGCTGTCCGCGAATGATTTAAGGCCGTGCGCATGCGTGATTTTCCATTAGTTTGTCTTAGAAAGACCAGATCGTGTCTCTAAACGAGTGTTAATGACTTTCCTCATGATGGCTCACAGAACGTCGAAGGCTTTGTTTTTAATCTTCAAATAGCCGTGCTGTCAAAAGGGTATTGATTATTATCTCATTCTACCCCTGACACACCACAGCAAGATATGGATCAACCATAATAGTTCAAGGGTGATGCTAGACCTGCCGCTCAGGAAAAGACGATTAGGTTTATTAGTTCGCTATGCTACGTTTGTCACAATAATTGCTTCACAACAGGACTAACTTAAACTGACGAACTCCGAATGTCGTAAAATTAACCATTTGGCTGTCGGTAGCGGTTTTTGTCACGATGATTCCTGCAGGAATCATCGCGACAAAACCCGCTACCTCTAAAGCTTACAGACTGGTCTGTTTCTCTTTAAGTTCAGTCTCCCTATGCTACGCCTCAGGAGTTCTCCCAACACTGCAAGTGACAGTAGAAAACCTCTTTTACTTGTTCCTTCTCATGTCATAATATTGAATCGTACCAAGTAGGCAGGATTCACATAGATTGTGAAAAGAAGGTTAGAAAAGTATTAGTTGAGACAAAACAACATTGAGAACCGGTCGCTTAAAATTCCAAGGCAAACTCATGTTGGTCACGGTGGTGGAGTGACCGTCATATGAAATAAACAAAAGGTCCTCGGGCCGACGCTAGACCGTTTTAAGGCCGACGTTGGTCGGACGACCTTTTGTTTACATAGTAAAGGTCAAGGATAATTATAATAGTGTGGCATGTTCAGTTCAGTTGCTACGTATACTACATGGGCCGAGTGGATTACTCCGCCCCGCCGTGAGACATCACGGATTTGCTGCTTGGTTGGCAGTAAATCCAGTAATCACTCGAAACTTCTAGAGTACTGGTTCTTTTGAGCATGTTGTTTTAATCTTTACTTATTTCAAGTGCTAACTACCACAGCATGTACATCAATCAACATCGCGACCTCACGAGTACCTGACTTATTCAGTAGCTTCAGTAGCGTGGCTCCTTTTCAGTCACTACCCTTGATGTAACATTGACAGTCGATCTCTCGCTTGAACGCATTAACCCATTCAGCCCCGACGCCCACCAGCAAGAGATGGGTCGACCATGATAATTCAATGGTAGTGCCAGATTAGCTTGGCGCCGAAGGGCGTCAAGCTAATCTGGCACTACCCTTGAATTATCATGATCGATCCATCTCCTACAACTGGTGTATAGTCATTAGATGACGCCTCAAAAATTTGGGAAATACGGCCGTGGGGCTGAATGAGTTAAACATAGACTTAAAATGTGTTGCTCAGTTGGTTCTGGAGTTGCTAAGTAACGGTGTACAAATAAACTTTTTCGTAGGACACTTACTTAAACTTTCGGCTGTCGGTAGCGATTTTTGTCGAAGTCGAAGTGATTTTTGTGGGAATCAACTCGGGAACTTTGGCTGTAGGTGGCGCTTTTTGTCGAGGTGATTCCGACAGGAATCACCTAGACAAATAGCGGTACCGACAGAAAAAGGGTTAACTTGCATTACCTGTTTAGACAGGAATACTGGCAACGTGTCTGAAGAAAGGGTCCCACCTCCAGATGACCTACAAGGTTGTGGCAATATACTGCACAAGTATGCTTATATAGTGTGGAACAATAGAAATGCAACATCATTGTACCATGGGAAACACTAAGATGATTGCGATGATTCCTGTGATGTCGCATCTGTTTTGTTTGTCAGTACACATTAGGTGATTAACTCTGAACTCTGATGCATTACGACAAGATATGGATCGGCCATGATACTTTAAGGGTGGCGCCAGGATGGTGACACTTTGATCTGCTATGATCGAAATGTCTATACTGTTAAGATCTGCTAAAGTTGGTTAGTTCGGCTTTAACGTTCACGGCACCGAAGTGATAATGGACGGCCTTGACGGGCGGGTTATGGGGAACAGGGAAATATATTACCTATGGAGTACGACCTGAACACTGATCAAATCAGGCGCACTCCAACTGTGCCACTTTGATTTACCAGGACCTTTCAACGGACATGTTATTGAACAAGCCCGTCTTTTCCCCCTGGATTGCGAGTCCAGCTACAGGGGCCGGGACGGGGATTCGAACCCACGACCCGGTTACAGTTAGTCCTCAATGAACAGAATGTTATCCTAAAAATTAGGGAGGCGGGGCGCCGGCTGTCAAAGTGATGGATGACACTTGCCCCCTCTCCGGAGCAAATGTAAACGATACTGCAAGCATGGGCCCCGACTACGTACACCGTCCAACATGATGCAAAACGCCTTCCGCCTGTAAGAGGCACAAATCCTCATCAGCGCCCAGGCTGCAGTAACTTCAAGTCTCTTGTTGGTCTTATTGACGCTGATTTTGATCCTCGGTATGAGGGTGCTGCTGCAGACTTGGTCTAGATGTCTGTACTGAGCCAGTTTTTTTTTTTTTTTTTTTTTTTTTTTTTTTTCCATGCCTCTCTCTCTCTCAAACGCAGTTCTCAGTATTCAGATGGAAGCAAAGAAATAGTTTACTGTTGTCAGAGCAGCCGACTCGTAATGTTTGCAGAGATATGTGTATTTTTACATGATGTCCAAAATGTTGTGATGTGCTATGTTGTAATCGATGTACCAGTGGTCTCTCGAACTCACACATAACATAGCCCCCCCCCCCCCCCCCCCCCAAAAAAAAAAATAAATAAATAAATAAATAAAAATAAATAAATAAATAAATAAAAAAATAAATAAATAAATAAATAAATAAAATAAATAAATTTTTAAAAAATAAAAAAATAAATAAATAAATAAATTTAAAAATAAAATAAAATAAAATAAAAAATAAATAAATACATTAAAAAAAAAGAATAAATAAATAAATAAATAAATAAATAAAATAATAATAATAATATTTAAAAAAACAAAAAAAAAACACACACACACACACAAACACAACAATGTCAACAACAACCATCCAAACAAACAAACTACTATTCAAAAGACCCAAACTGGCACTGGCTCACACGAATGTAACGTACGTATACAGGCATAAACCCGTGCAGGTCTAACACAGAACAGCAACAAGAACCAGTTTTCTGGCAGTACTGATTCAAGCTTTAGTGTCCAGGACATAAAAATGAAAGAAAAATGAGAACGGCTGTTTTGTCCCACACCAACTACAACACACGTTTGTCAAATTGTCATAGACACCCCATCCCTCCGCCCGGCTGACCTAGAAAACAACAAACAAAGCAAGAAACAGCTTGTGGTTGCCAGTATACAAGTAATTATATGATGTGGATTCGACTACAAGACGGGAACAGGCAAGATCGAGTTACTGATTGTGTAAGCGTGAAATAAGAACGAATTGTTTCAGGTGCAAAAAACGTAAAAACAACATACATCTTTGACCTGTGGGGCTCAAACCCCATTTTCCGCAAAATTTGCATGTCCGCGGTTCCAGTTACTATTAAAACCATGTCTCGAGACAAAATCTGCATAAGAGCAGGGGTGGGAGGGGGGGGTGGGGGGGGGGGGGGGACATGCGGACTTGGGCTCATGCTCATGTGCTGGGCTTGTCTAAAACTTCAGTAACATACGGGAGGATGTCCTTGAAGGACAGGTGTTCGACAGCGGCCAACTTGCATGGCTCATGCTATTATTTGTTGTTGTCTAAGTGCGCGCAGCAAAATTTGTTAAAAGCTGCATTATTGTTGAGGTGGCAATTGATTTTTAAATGTGTTCTGTAATCTACCGGCTTCCCGTAGATTACAGCCTGTTTTGAATTAAGCCCCGATTGTGAGACCTGAGCGTCAGATTGCTAAAATGAAGCTGCCGGAGCATTTTCCACCTCGTAGTGGCGAGCTTCTATTGAAAATGTTGCATGAACGCATGATAGTCATTATATATAAGTTCACACATCATATCTCGGTGTGATGCCATGTGAATATCAGGCCTGAGTGTTGCTTGTCAAGTTTACGAGGTATGATTTTTAAAAAAATTAATGAGATTTGTGCCACATGAAACCGAGACCACTGACCCAGTCTGTTGATATACATCTAGTTTTACTACTATCTTCCACAATTTTGGCCGGTCTAGTCTCAACTCAAAGGCAGCATAACATTCCACCGATGTAGGTACCGCAGTTAGATGGTCTTTATAGTAGCATCCCAATAATGACTAATTCTGATGTAGATAAGGTCGGTGTTGTGAATTTACAGTGTTCGCTGGGTCCTGGATACATGGAAACCTAAGTCCTATGGGAGCCACTTGTCCTAAACATTTTCAATAGTTGCTCTGAGAGGTCCACTTTCTGTTTCTTCTGAGCCTCTGTCGAGAAATGGAGTATCCTTTGCAGAGAATGTTCGGAGGCCAGGGTCATCGCACACTATCCTTTGGAACTAGTCAGAAATAAAGACGGGAAGTTACAGGAGGCAAGGCTTACAGGTCCCGCTTAACACTTGACAAAAATGACCTGTAATCCGAATTTACAAATTATATCCTTTGGAACTACTCAGAAATAAAGACGGGAAGTTACAAGTATTGTTCAAAATAATATCGATCTTTCCTTTGTGTAAACAAAGAGCAAGGCTTGCAGGTCCCGCTTAACACTTGACAAAATTGACCTGTAATCTGAATTTACAAATTTTCTCTTTCATTTTTGAACTGCTCAACCCACTTGTAGAAAATGCTAGATGATACAAAAGTAGTCTATCAAACAACTTTCAAAACGGTTTTGATTTTGACAGGAATATCAGAGGAAAAGCAACAGAATGAAAAGATGGCAACTATCATCACTTTAAGTGGGCAAAAAATATACCTGAAACGTATCCAGGTGGTGATGCGTTTATCACAGTCCTCACAAAGAGCAGCAAAACAAAACAGATCATTGGAACAGTACTCAAAGGCAGGCGAATTCTGGATAAAGTTCGATCCATTGTAATGAAGCTCAATTAGCCGGCGCAAAAAGGGTAGAGTTGGACGTTGTACACGATTCCCGACAGTTTGCATGATATCATCGAGCTGCATGTGTGCCCACTGCATAATATAACTGAAATTATTTTTCCTCACATTGATTTTGTTGACTTACTAAATCACGGGCTGAGTATCTGAAAGCATGCTATGCATATCCTTGTCTTGTTCCAATTTGTGACGCACTAAAGCGTTTCATAGTCACGCCCCAAATTACATGTAAGGTACAAAAAATTCTTAACGCTTTATTTTGGACATGACTAAAACGTCAGTCGACTTGTTACTTTAGTTCTTATTTCCTTTCTCTGTGCGACTTAATAAAGCGCATGAGAACAGAACACGATGAATATTTCTATCTATTTATCTATCCCGTAGTCTTGCTGACCGTTCGGGGCACCACTGATGACGTGGCAACCAGCTCTTTAACTTTTTGATATTGTTTCCCAAAGAGGACGTCCGACGGTTATTTATGCAGTCTTTTTAAAAATGTAAGTCATGGATCTTCAGTTACGTACACCTTTACTTTCTTTTACAGATATTTTCACAATTTATAATGACACTATAGGTACTCAGCGACAAATGAAATCACACATTTATTTCAGTTCTAGGCACGTTGGTATACATAGCTACGGATCATTAGTGGTTTCTTTCATTTTTATTTTTTTAATCAGAGGGAAAAGCCCAACCTTCTGTATTTCTGCTCTGATTAATCTTACGGGGGACTTAATGCCATTTATTTATAAAAGTTGCTATTATTCTTTTCAGTGTGAAGTGTACTGTAACATCAGTGATCACTGAGACTGCATAATTGGCACTGACAGTGATCGCACATCACAACATATCTTGCCAGTGCAACTGATTGAATTAAGTGTTACAGTAATAAATAATTAATCAAGTTCCGAAACTTTGTTCAGCCATAACAGTTAAAACCAAGTGGTGTGGCACTCTTTCTCTTTTACAGCATGCAGCATGTTGCACTTCCGACATAGGTTTCGAAGATAGCGTTTGTTTTTGTGGGTTGTGTTTTGTTTTGATGCTGTGGTGTCGAAATGAAACGGGCAAAGCGATGGTAAAGTGAATGGAAATAAACGTGACAAATCTTTATCAAGACGTAAAAATGCACAAAGCAACTTTACACCTTTGCTTTTTGGGGAAACAAACAAGCTTATGTACAACAAATAAAAAAGAACGCGTCGGCACACCGAAATTCACGGCAACGAGTCCGCGTGTATCTTGTATCATGTGTCGATCACGTGATTTGTGATACCTTATTGTTGAGTAACGATATTTGAGTTGGTTGTACATTGCTTAACGTCCCGACAGCAAGACTTTCTCAGGACGTGCCTGCACTATATTTGAGCTCAAGGCAAGCTTTTTCGTAATTGTTTCTTCTCTTAATATAATTAATTGTGAAATTTTACTTAACTCATTCTACCCCAGACACACCACAGCAAGATAAGGATCGACCATGATAGTTCAAGGGTGATGCCAGAATAGCTTGGCGCCTATGGGCGCCAAGCTATTCTGGCATCACCCTTGAACTATCATGGTCGATCTGTGTCTTGCACTGCAATGCAGTCTGCAGAGGACAACGGCAACATTTAAGGATTTCGGTCTTGGGGTAGAATGAGTTAAAAACTAAAATGAACTCCTTTTTAAGTGACACATAGTGCATACTATCACTGAATACAGGACCAAATGAAGCCCGTGTAAACTACTGATCCCCAGTGAACATGGCTGCGACAGTCCTGGTGTCATCTGCAGCCGTACTGGAAACAAAATGTGCTACAGAAAAATGTCCCAATCCTCTGAATACGCACTGCTTTTCATACTAGACTTTATTTTGATATACCCAAACCTTTGTTACTCTCTAGAAAATCACTACTGTCTCGTAACGGCTGAAGTAAGGATTGTCAAGTTGCAAGAGTGAGTCTATGAAATCTGCAAGAGGTAGGCCTACAGATGTTCATAAGTCCTCGCCACGAAAGGTTATTTATGAAAACTATGCCTTTAGTTGATTTTTGCGTGTTTGTAACTGGCATCGTTCCTCAGATTGAGGAAGTGGATGCGGACTAAGTAATGATTGTAGTCTGTGCAAGAAACAGTCCACATCTGCAAGGGGCATAGATACTCATTATCCCCTCTGCTTGAGGGCTCATGAGAATCTATTCCTCTTACTGGTGTCATTCATGCTGATGTATCTCAAACTGAGTCTAACTGAAAACAGGGCCGTCTTGGCTGTGAGCAGATGCCAGGCAAGCATCGCGGAAACATAAACAGTGCGAGTTAGCGAGCCGAGTTATCAAGATGTGTTGACAGGTTTCACATCTGAGCCGACTTCTAGACCACGCCCACAAACGGCACGTGCGGCGATTGAGGTAGAACTGGGTTATTCCCTTTGCTCTCCTGCTCCGACGCTTAACCGCCTGAGCTATTTCGGACTCTCAAGATATGCTAAACGGTAATGTAGTCATGTAAGAACAATTACCAAATTACACACCTATCCCTAAGGCTTTTTCGTTGTTGTTGTTGTTGTTGTTTTGGTAGTGTGTTTTTTTTACCCGAAAAAAGCCTCCGAGCTCAGTTTGTTAAATGGGTGTGCGGTTCTAAAACTAATTCTAACTTTGCAAGTTCACATTGGTGTCTTTTCTGGTTGGCTTTACAATTACCATTCCCGGCATAAAATGGCCTTCACGCCAGTCTGCACATTATTTTACCGTAAAATCTCTCCATATGTTTGATGAATTCATCAACCACGTCAGTGAATGTAAATGTATTTATATGTTACTGATAATAAAGTGACCGCTTTTACTGATACAATTGGCGTTGTTACACACCTGTTTGGTCGTGACCATGTTAACATCAATGTCCATTTCTCTGCTTCAATGCCAAAAGAGACGTCTGGGCGTAAACTCATAAAAAAAAAAAAAAAAACACGGCGGCAATAGGTAAAGTTACACATCAGTGTGCTGGGATGTAATTTCAGTTTAGATCTTACGGCGTGAAGCTGTAAGGTCTAAACTTACAACAAAGCACACGACATGTGACCTTTTCTCACAGCCTTGACCTAGGTTGATTATAGGCCTCAGTCAGTGTGGCAACCCAGCAAACTACATACTCTAAGCGTGGATCCCAATCACGCTCTACATGTTCCTACAAGTCGAAATACAGGGCAATGTTTGCGTTCAGTCCCTCTCGTCCAGACCCTTCTATCTGCAAGAGGCATGGATGCTCATGCTCGTGAGAATCTATAGGCCCCTTGCTGAGGCCAAGACTAGTTTCCGCGAGAAGGTTTCTGGGTTTTAAGGGTGGGTGGTTTAGGGGCAAGAGGGTTCGTTGAACTGTTCACCTGCTGGCGCGGTTCCAACGGGTACAGTAAGGCAAAGCAAACACCTAGCAAATGCGTGCGCACTTTAGCCCCGAAATGGATTTACTCGGTGATTCATGGGCACCAGGGGATTGGAGGCACAGAGCTTTAAAATCCTCGCTGCTGGCATAATACATGCAGCTGTTTTATGGCCAGTAGGTCCATTTTTTTAAGTTCCTTCTATTTATAGAAGGAACTTTTTAAGACGGGTCGCGGTGGGGCAAATTTAATAGCATGTCCAAGATGTCAAAGGCGGGCAGGCTAAACCTCTAAAAATTGAAGTAACAAGATAAAATTACGTCATATTAACATATAGCTAACCTCGCTGCTGAACGTACATTTGGCGCGAAGCACCGTAAGTGCGTATGTATGTGCGTATGTATGTGTGTGCGTATATGTAAACAAGAAAATCTCGGATATTTCTGTACTGACACAAGCTTGAAACTTGGCGAAATACTCGTATGAAGTGGGTGGCTAAGAGAGCCTCCGAGCATATTGTAATTAAATGTCTCATTGCCGTAGACATAAACAACCGTCTATAAGAAGTCGGTTGACTGACCCAGATTAGAGTCCGTAATTTTTGTCATATTTATTTGAACTTCTGCATATAGCTATTTTGGAGAAAGACATTGGACAAGTTTGTTAGCCAGCTTTGTTTCCTTTCAACTTTTTTTGTTTCCTTTCAACTTTTTTTCAGAAAAGAATTAAAACACTAAAAAAAAAAAAAAACTTTTACTTCAAGAGAAAGTCAAACAGTGGCGGTGTCGTAAAAGAGGCAACTCCGTCACCACGCAGACACTGACATAATATTCTAAATATAACGTCATTTTCTCGCGTGCGCGCGGCTCTCTCTCTCTCTCTCTCTCTCTCTCTCTCTCTCTCTCTCTCTCTCTCTCTCTCTCTCTCTCTCCCCCACACACAAACATGCGCTCATCTCCAGGAGGAATAGATCCTCATGCGCCTTTCAGACGCATGAGGATTCTATGCCTCGTGGAGATGTTTGGAGTGCGCGCGCACGCACGCACTAACACGTACACACACATCGACGCGCTTTCAGAAGAGCATGTAGGTGACCCGTGTAGTTAGTCATGTAGCTAAGTAAAGTCAACCTGCTTTCACACAAATTATAGCAAGACTGAAATTGTACCGTAACATTCTAGTTTTGTCACCATTTTCTCAAGCCTATGGAAGCGAAAGTGAAACTCATATCACGTAAAATATAAAATTACGTAAAAACTAAAACTTACGTCATGACAAATGACGTTTGACAAATCAATGACGCGTATGTCGTGCCCCCCTTATACTGACGCATTGGTAGATCTGCGAGATATTTTCAATAGAAGATAATTCAACATCAGAATCAGGTCAAAGACAAAAGGTACCACTGACAGCGAAGAAAGCTCTCATATAGAAGGGACTTTGTGGGTTATGGTTCATCCCATCTTGTTTAGAAAAGCGAGATTTCCAGCGATATATGTATGAACATGTAGCTTTTCTTTAACACATTTGAGACGTTCGCAACCGGACACGCGGCTTAAAGCCGCATGTCCGGTTGCGGCACGTCTCGAATGTTTTGAAAATACATGTTTTTAGTCCCATGTAACGGCAGTATGTATAAGCAACACCCTAAGCAAGAGGCATGTATCATCGTGTGCTCCAGCAGTTGCCTATGAAGATCTGTGCATCTTGCTGGCCCTCTAAAGGCATCTATGTACGTTGAACAGACTGCGTTCTTTGGCGTTGCCGGAGTTTACAACATTGTTCTCATACTGACCCACCATGTCGTCACTATCAGTGATTACAAAAGAATTTAACCCTTTGGCTGTCGGGAGCGGTTTTTGTCGGGATGATTCCTGCAGGACAGAAGCCGCTACCGACAGGCAAAGGGTTAATGATAGGATTAAGTTGTTTACCAGAAAATAAAACACTCGTGGATTAAATTTTTGTTTATTAGGAACAAGGCTAGAGCGAATTTGCTACGGGCGAAAAATAATGAGCGAGGGTTTCTAGTTTCCTGTAAATAAGTAGATCTTATCTGAGAAGATATTTATTATTTTCGATTTTGTTTCCCCAACTTTCTCCAGTCTTCTTTGTGCTTTAGCAATGTCCAAAGACATTTAACACAGTCTACCCCAGGACTGAAATCCCCAAATTTTGAAGTAATACGATTCTAGAAACAGATCGAGCATGATAGTTCAAGGGTCGTGCCAAAATAGCTTGGCGCCTACGGGCGCCAAGCTATTCTGGCACCATCCTTGAACTATCATGCTCGATCCATGGCGTTGCTGTGGTTTGTCGGGGCTGAATGATTTAACGCCGAGTGAACTCTGACATGTAATTGATGGCCGTTTTACAGTGTGAATCCTTCTCCCTGTCGGTAGCACTTTTTGTCACGCTGATTCCGTTGATTCACGCCCCCCCCCCCCCCCAAAAAAAAAAAAATAAATAAATAAATAAAAAAAAAAAATAAATAAATAAAATAAATAAAAAATAAATAAAAAATAAAATAAATAAATAAATAAATAAAATAATAATAATAAATAAATGAATAATAATAATAAATAAATAAATAAATAAACAAAAATAAATAAATAAAATAAAAATAAATTAACAAAAAATAAATAGATATTGAAAAACGCTACCAACAACCAAAGACGTTAAAATGCTGACTTCGAAAGGGTGTGCAAAAAGGTGACTGCCAAGCGTGTAAAATGCAAAAAAAAAATATCAGCAAAGAAAGACTGACACACTTAGTAAGGGCTATTACATCACAATATCGAAAAAAAATAAAGCGCACTACTTATTTTTTTGCAAGATGAATAACACAATATTTGTGTCTTGCAATTATTCTGTCTAGGCGTGTTTTTACTTTGTTCGGATTTTCTATGAAAGGACTTGAGTCATACACTAACTTAACATGACCTCTACATATATAAGCTAATATCAGCTATCAGCCTATTGTTGTCTAATTTGTATACATACTGTAAACTGAATGTTTCAGAGCAATCAACACCCAAACGATGTACACACAACTGATTTCACATTGTTTGTGAGAAATCAAATATTCTTCGGCTGTACTAATCTGACTTTGCTGTGAACTCTGCCTGTTGAAAACCACTTTATCATTGACCTATACCGGCTGTTGGTTATGGGGCATGTATACTGCGGTACCATCAGGGTCAATACTAATGCATGTGACACAGTAGAGGTGGGACTTTTGCGGGAGCCCACGGTGAGGAAAAGGAGCTGGCGAAGGGGGTGGGGTGGTGGGGTGATGGCACACTGATTGAGCGGTAGCGAATTGAGGGAGACAACCAGTGTGGAGCGAGGTGGCCGTTGTCTGATCCAACGGCGGCGACAGTAAAAGGCGGTGGACCAATTAGGTCAAGGTCTGTGTTTGGTTGGCGTCCTTTTGTCTCGACACATTACATGTTATATCAACGCACGAGCGAGAGGACGGTTCTACGCAAAACTAGTCAATCGGGAAAACAACCAAACAACTCGGAACCAACCAATAAGAGACGCTTAAATTAAATTTGAAAGATGTTAAATAGCGTAGCAACCGTCCCTTAGCAAGAGGCATAGATCCTCATAAGCTCCCGCATTCGCGGGGGTTCATGAGGATCTATGCCCCTTGGCTTTTATGAAGACTCGCATTCAGTAATGATCCAGAAGTATAATAAATGGTTCACTAAATGGTCCCCAAATTCACTGAACTCTATGGTGTGCGGTTCTAAGAAACTTAGGTGCACCTGGCCAGTGGGTGTACGGTACATGTTCACTTTTTAAATTTCCACAAGTACCGCACTCCAGAGTTTCTTAGGACGGTACACGGCCATCCATACGTCAGTTTGGAGCTCAATGGTCTAGTTACTGTTTATTACGGTTATGGGCTATCATTGAATGTCTTCATAAAAAGGTGTTCAACATGTTTTAAATTTAACACATTCTACCCCAGGACCGAAATCCCCAAATTTTGAAGTTGCCCTCTAAAGGACTGTATTATAATTCTAGAGACAGGTCGAGCATGATAGTTCAAGGGTGGTGCCAGAATAGCTTGGCGCCTGTAGGCGCCAAGCTATTCTGGCACCACCCTTGAACTACCATATTCGATCCATATCTTGCTGTGGTGTGTCGGGGTTGAATAAGTTAAAAGATTGAGTTCCCCCCCCCCCCCCCCCACCCATCCACCCACCCACCCTCTTGGCTGGTATTGTTTCTGAACAGTCCACTCGCTTTTGTCTGTATTCGACGTGACAGAGCCTCACTGATTGGGGTCCAAATTCACAGTTTTGGAGTTCTTCGCGTAGGACTGCTCGTCCATTACACTTCGGCAGCAGATCGACCATGATACCCCAGGAGCGGTGCTAAAATTGGTCTTCCAAAGTGTTTTTTTTTGTTGTTGTTGTTGTTGTTTTGTGTTTTTTTCTTTCTTTGTTGACTATTTCCTTATATTTTTAATGCTTCGCTGACATCTTTTCGTCTAACTTTCTCAAAATTAAAGTATTTAAGAAAGTAATCAAAGTTGTTTCCTTTATTTTTCTTTCTTAAATTTGTTGATCTCTCTTTATTTTTATTTTGTATTATTTACATATAAATGTGTGGGTGTAAATGCGTGTGTTTGTATTGTTTTATTTACAGTGTTTGTTTGTTTTGTTTGTTTGTTGGTTGGCATGTGGGTTAGTGCAAACAGTGGTTCAGTGTTTCAATGACTTCGGCTTGAAGGCCCACTAACGACTAACTGTTCAATGATTCACTTCTGTTACAGGTGATTACGAAACGCTACACACAGGTCTAGTTATGGTTCATTTACACACAGGAGAATCCAGTTCAGCACACGTAGTCTGTATATCAAGTAACAGGACACTGACTTCACTCCGTTCTAGAAATACAAGGGTATCAGTACGAGAAACAGTTAAAAATAAATTGACACGCTAACGGCTGCACAGAATAAATAAGTACGATTACGCGTGTGCTTTTGCTGCCTGTCCAAACTGCTGTTAATGTTTATTAGATGTGTTGACAAGGCATAACGCAAACTCCTTCACTGGCTCCCCATCCCCCAACGCATCCAACACAAGATTCTGTCTCTCTGCTACAAATCCCTGAACAACTACGCTCCTGCCTATCTCTCCAGCCTACTTCACCCCTACACTCCTTCCCGCTCCCTCCGCTCCGCCTCCGACCCTCTCCGCCTCCACATCCCCCGCACCAAACTCCAGTCTATAACTCAACGGACAGAGAAAAAAAGGTCCCTGAATTCCGGCAAGTATGAGTGCGAGTCAGTTATCATCAAGCTGTCGTGAGAGATATCTGGCACATATCAAACCAGCCGCGACCGTATTTCCTCCCCTCCTTTTTTGCTCCTGCGACTCCCTGACCAAAAGCTTTTCGAGTTTTTCAGTTCACGGATAGTACGACTGTGTCTTCACTTGGCCGTGTATACACTATTTAGTTATAACCATTTTTACACTTTATTATCACTAGGCTGTTGTTTTTTTTTTTTTCTCTCTCCCTTAATAAAGTTTCATTTCATCTCTTTCTCTCTCTGAGAATGTTGTAGTTTAGCAAGGACAAACACGAAAAGAGGCCTGTGCGCCTATTGTTTCCAAAAAAAAAAATGCGGTAACCCGTACACGCACTAAAAAATTCTAAAGTTCATTTTTTTAAAATGAAGTTGATTCGAATTTTCAATGATTTCACACAAGTTCACCTTATTTTGCGCACGCAGTCAAGGAGACAAAAGATGAGAAAGGAAGGGACTAACGGGGACGCGGGCTGCGTCTGCCGTCCGCTGTAATATAAACAATTCCGCGATAACGCGGATGCTAAGGAGCTCGTGGGGCCATGTGTTTTTGGAGCTGTAGCGACTACCTCAGTTCGGAGTAATCTCCGAGCGGTTCAGGATATAACTGACTCAGCACTTTCGGCCCCGTTCCTTCTCCGTCTACGGTCCATCCACCTGGAACACTCTCCCACTCTCTCTTTCTGTCAGAAACACTCTCTCTCTCTCTCTCTCTCTCTCTCTCTCTCTCTCTCTCTCTCTCTCTCTCTCTCTCTCTCTTTCTCTCTCTCCTCCTTCCAGTCCGCCCTCAAAACTCACCTCTTTCAACAGTTCTAGCACTATAACATAACCACACTCCCCACCCCAAGCTGACTGTCGTAATGAATTTGTGGTACGTGAGTCATTGTCTAAAACGTGCGCATGCGTGCGCGAGTTGTGAGTGCGCTCTTAGAGTTATAATTATTATAAGATAAGCGCATTATAAATACCGCAATTATATAGTATTATTATAACAAACACAAATGGTGCTAAAATGTGTCTTCAGATTTATGCATAATGGTACTTTAAAAGTTATTTCCGAACGACAAAGGCAGACAACAAAATAACCCTGTGTGACGGCAGACGAAGTAATGAATTGTCCAGTCCAAACAAACAGACGTGGCAATCCCCTAACAATCACAAGACGCATTGATTCTCATGAACCCCTGCAACTGCATGGGCTCATGAGAATCTATTTGATGGTTAATCAGCGGAGGAGGCCATCAGGTCGTTAACCGTTTAACCGACACTGGCTGACGCAGTAGTTTTCAGTCTATACGCGAACGGACAGAGAGGGAAAGGGCCCAGAATTCTGGTGAGTGCGAGTCAGTTATCATCAAGCTGTCGTGAGAGATATCTGGCACATATCAAACCCGGCTCGACCGTATTTCCGCCCCTCCTTTTTGCTCCTGCAGTTCCCTGGCTGACCAAGAGCTTTTTCGTATTTTTTAGTTCACGGATAGTACAGGTTGACTGAAAATCATATCTTCATTTATACGGTGTATGCACTATATAGTTATAACCATTTTTACACTTTCTTGTTGTCACTAGGCTGTTGTTCTCTCTCTCTCTCTCTCTCTCTCTCTCTCTCTCTCTCTAGCCTAGTGATAATAAAGTGTAAAAATGGTTATAACTAAATAGTGTATACACGGCCAAGTGAAGACACAGTCGTACTATCCGTGAACTGAAAAACTCGAAAAGCTTTTGGTCAGGGAGTCGCAGGAGCAAAAAAGGAGGGGAGGAAATACGGTCGCGGCTGGTTTGATATGTGCCAGATATCTCTCACGACAGCTTGATGATAACTGACTCGCACTCATACTTGCCGGAATTCAGGGACCTTTTTTTCTCTGTCCGTTGAGTTATAGACTGTATATACTGTTTTGTCCGAGTTCACTGTCCCTGTCTGATAGTGCATTTGCTGGCGTTTCACGTTCTCGCTATGAGTAACAATGGTCCTCGGGCCGTTGTCGATTGCTGACGGTTGGCCAGAGTCGGCTCCGAGGACTTTTAACTCACTGGGAATACGGTTCCACACAATGTGTATCATGTACAGGTTTCAAATGTAAAATCTCTTGAAACCAAAAAAAAAAACATCAAGCAAGATATCTCTACAGTAATTCTTATTTAAAATGGCCTAGTAGCGTCCTTCTTACTGGTTCGTTCCAGATAATTGTCTTTTGTTGCACAAGCAAACAAACAAACAAAGTTATTATTGTTGGAATACGCACATGACTAGAGGTCCCAGCTCAATAATAGGGACTGAAAGTAAGACAGGTCCAATGCATGTATGTTATGTGAATCTAAATCTATACCCTTGAGTATAAAAAACAGTTTCGCCATCACCATCATCATCTTTATTATCATCTTATACGGGTGACAGAAATGTACCCGTGATGATACACTATTTTCATTTCGTCCGACATGCAGTATCAAATAGCCTGTTTTGTTTAACCCTTTTAGCCCCGAATCCCTACAACAGGAGATGGCTTGACGATGATAATTCAGTAGTGCCAGATTAGCTTGGCGCCGACATATAGAACATTCCCATCCCTGTGTCATAGAAGGAAACACTTGATGGAAGTAGGTACATTATTTATTATGTGCCTTGATATGGTGGTTCATATGGTGTTAACCACTTACTTGCGGGGCAAGGCAAACGCTATCCAGCTGCGAGAGACATAAACCCGCATGACTAAGCCCCCCGCAAATACGGGGGCTAATGAGGATTTATCTCTCTTGTTAGTCCTATTTTCTTTGTGCCTATGTTTGGTCACTGTGTTCTTCACGCGAATGTCGTTTAGTGTGATTTCGTTTCAGACGCTCAATTCGTGATAACTGGCAGCAAAGGGGTTAAAACGAGAGAGCGCGCCTTTGTCGGTCTGTGTCTCTAGCTGTAACTCTTGCCAGTGAGATTTTTATTACATGGTATTTATATGGAGATCTTGCTAGCTTATCCGATTATCAATCACAACATAAGTGGCATCCATCAACTATGGAACATAATATGTCATTTGCAGTTTAGTTGTGGTTTTTAAAAAAAAAATGTTTTATTGCAATGTTTGCACGTGTACAAAGTGGCAGACCAGTATGGAAATAGACACTGTATATTCGGTCTCTTTGTCACAGAAACGTACGTAGTCATAATGATGTTTGACGTATAAAGGTGCCAAAGAGAATGCCGGGATTGCCGGCTGACAAAAGAATTTTAACTATGACAAAAATGGAATCTGAATTACGGAGGTTTTCGGATATTGTCGTACGACCTAGTGAACGTTACCTTACATGCTAACTCATTCGAGACTCTTCTAGTATGAGTTAATTGTGTAATACTCGTTTTAGAATGAAATTCAGTGACCTACACTGAATTGCTTCTTAAGCCGGTGACTTTATTAGAAACCATAAAGAGAAAAACATAAAATATTTTATTGAGACTAAACATTCTTCCGTCTCTTTTGAAGCAGTCTGCATTCATACAGACAGTCGAGTGAACGAACGCAGCAGACTAAATTCCCCCAGGTGTTCTTCGCTATTTTCGGCTGTACAACGCAAATGAACTTCGCAGCCGGGGTGTACCAACTCCGTGACGTGCCACACCTGGGGACAGTAATGTTATGTACAGCCGGGCTGGTTCGCCGAGTGCATGAGGTCACGGGTTCAGGGGCTGGTCACCAGGTCGGATCACTGGCAAGCCGGCAAGGAGAGCGGCCCAGAAATAAAAATAGCTGCCAGTCTGCAAAGGCCCTCGCCTAGCCCCTCCCGCCTGTACAAAACATAAATTCACATGTGCCCGTGCAGCATGATCTTTGCCAGCTAAGATGCTCCAGATGTGCCCCAAGTTGCGGGCGTTATTCGGCTAGAAGCGTGCGACTGTGCTCCCGGCACGACCCCAAATCAATGTACATGTATTGGGGGCTCTACGCTCGGGATACCGTAGAGTTCAGTCACTGCCGACACAGGCGAAGGATGAACTGAAAAAAAAAAAAAAGATGATTTAAATTTGGGTTCATCTTAGGTTCCGTCTGACTTTCAAATCAGTGTTGAGCCATCCTCTTCGTGTGAGTCAAAGTGAATGGAACTAATATACATCACATGTAAATATACATCACAACTTGATTTGACTGATGTTATGATACTGTTCTGTGAAAACAATACCGACAGCCAAAGGGTTAAATAATTGCGTTGTTGATTTTCTTCTTTTTCGCTTTAATGCCCCTTGTGCTATATTTCTCTCTAAATAAAACGTTTCCACAACTGACTAAAAAACCAGGTCTCCAAGTTTGGTTTTTAATTGAGGAGTGGAAACTGTTAGCCTATGTATTGTATGCCTTTGTCTTTCACCCTTTGGGAGCTTCATGAGCCTTCCATGAGCCATACCGTAGGGGCATTTTCAAATTATATGTAATTCTTTCATGTCTTTTTTTTTCCCCCTTCTTCTTGTCTCTTACTTCTCTTTCACCTCTTTTCTTTCTATCCAAAAATTCCAGAAAATTCTACTTCTCTACACATTTACGTATTTTTTTTCTAGGTCGGGTTATTTCCTCCCCCCCCCTCCCATTTTTTAAAGTTCTAAAATATTTACATTTGATTTGCAGTATGCGGATGCTTGTTTGTTTGTTTGTTTGTCTGTTTGTTCCGAATACAGTCCAGTTAGCACAAGACACACGTACTGGAAAAAAAATTTAAAATGCCTATGATTGACACAGATGAAGGACGACGAATTTTTCCTGACCAAAACAAACAACTCAGTGCGACATGCCAATGGCTCACTCGCCCCGCGAGAAACACGTGAGATGGCGAGGAATAGGAGTGCTGATGGGGAGACTCTGAGGGAGGGGGTGAAATCACATTCAGTTGAGTCTGGGCCGTAAAATTTTGAACGGAGCCGACTTCGGCCACAAAAAATATATATTACACGGGCATTATGCGCATGTTGATAACCGCGCTGGATACCTCAATCGATAGGTTACACAGGGTGTACAGTGCGCTGATGGAAAGAAAAGCTGTATGTTAGACTGAATAGTTCATTGTCCCACCACTGTAAACGTATAAGTAACTTGAACCACTGAAGTTAACTCATTCTGCCCGCGACACACCACAACAAGATGTGGCTCGACCATGATAGTTCCAGGGTGGTGGCAGAATAGCTTGGCGCCTTATAGGCGCCAAGCTATTCTGCCACCACCCTGGAACTATCATGGTCGACCTGTCTCCTGAATTGTAATGAGGTCCTCCGAGGATAACTCCAAATTGTGGGTATTTCGTAGCTCGGGCACAGTGAGTTAATTTCTCCCATGCTCGCATTTTCGTCGCCATAAAATGTATTTTCTCAAACAAGCTTTTCTCCAGAAAGATTGCGTTAACATTAAAATTAAAGGATCAGATCAAATAATAAAATAATTTTCGTTCTGATATTTTCACTGATTCTGTTTGTATTAAACGGCTGACTATGATCCGTCAAAGGCACTGTTCTGTCTTTCATAATCATGACATTAACCCTCTGTGTGTCAGTAGCTGTTTTTGTCACGATGATTCCTACAGGAATCATCGCAACGAAAACCGCTACCGACACGCAGAGGGTTAAAACACTTTCAAAACGTTGAATAAATATCAATGCCGCTTTCAAAAATGGCCAAACATGTTATTGGTATGTAGTTTGACTGATTGTGCTGTTTTAAGTTGAGGCGCGAAATTTAAGTTTTGAAGTATTTTTTTAAAATTATTTTTTAGAAATACACATACAATAGACAACTTCGAGAAATCACACGTAGGTCCAAATTGCACGCGTTTCGCCGAAAACATTAGATTAAAAGCCTGGACAAACATGCGATGTCACATGTGATTTAGCAGCGGTGCCGAAAATCGAAAACCTACTTTTAAGTTAAACCATTCCCATTTTAATCAGACGTCGAGTCGTTCTACTGTGAAAACTACATACTCTTCGTATACGTTGAAGGGATGTAACCCCAACCAGCCTAAAAGCACAAAATCATGACACATATTGTATTGTATTATGTGACCTAAATGCTGCGTCAATACATAATGACCTAAATGAAGAACTCTGCTGTTATGTATTTTTCCCCCGCAAACACTCATCATCATTCTTGCAATTCCACCACTACCTCTAATACCCACACACCTGAGTCAAACTTTGTTTAATCCTTTATCATCATGATACTGATGCTAAAAGCTTCACATCTATGCACTGCCATATTATTATGCAAGCTACATTATAGCACTTACATATAAAGATATAGACCAATGGCTTTAGTTCAAGGGCGGTGCCAGAACAGCTTGGCGCCTAGAGGCGCCAAGCTATTCTGGCACTACCCTTGAACTATTTTAGTCTACTTATTTCACACGCTGGTGTATGGCCGCCGAATGCCTGAGGATTAAACCTTTGGCTGTCGGTAGCGGGGAATCACCTCGACACTGTAAAGCCGTTACCGACAGCTGCTATCTTACAGTTTAAAATATAGTAAGCTTCGCTTATAACAAAGGTCGGATAATACAGAAGTTCGCTTCACCAACATTTTTCAAGTACAGAGGCCGTGGGCAGTTTTTTTTTTATTTTTTTTTTTTTTATAACTCATTAAGCCCTGACACACCACAGCAATACACGGCTCGAGCATGATAGTTCAAGGGTGGTGCCAGAATAGCAGACAATCTATTCTGGCACCACCCTTGAGCTGTCATGCTCGAGCTGTCTCTAGAATTGGAACACAGTCCATCAGAGGGCAACAAGTTCAAAATGTGGGGATTTGGGCCGTCCTGGTTTAGAATGTGTTTACTTCGATCGCTCATAACAATTGCAACAAGAACGAATCACATCATTTGCCGATTTGCTATTATTATCGGAAGTGAATGGTAGCCCATTTCCAGTGCGCAAAAGGCCATCGGGCCGACGTCGGGGCCGATGGCCCGCTTTTGCGCATTGGGTTGTTGAAACAAACATATATTGTTGTGTGTGGTTTGTTCAGTAAACCAAGAACTTGTAAATTATTTCATTCTTCAGCCAGCACTGACAAAACCCATACAGAACGTGCCCCTTCAGCTGACCGTACAGGATTTTGCTCTCAACTGTTCCTCAAGTTGGGTGTGTTCATTCGGGTTAACTCATTCGAGACGTGCCGCCTCCGGATACGCGGCATATGCCGCGTATCCGGAGGCGGCACGTCTCGAATGAGTTAAACACACCACTCGTTATCATGCGGAACATGTCCATCTGTCATCCATTCATGATTACTACTGTCGACAAAGGACACGGTAAACTGCGTCCTAATAACGACTATTTTCTCAGTCTCAGTTTTCCCAGGTATGGTTTGCTATCTCTCAAATTATCCCCTCCATATGTCTAAAGTATTCAGCATGTGTTGCAGTACTATTATTCGAAATTCTATTGTGTGCTCTGTGGCTGTGTTACACTATAAGTGTATACGACCAATATCACGGTCGGGTAATGTTATAATTTCCCTTGATATGAAAATAACGAGAATATAAGTAGCACCACGGGCAGAGCACGGAGAGGGTTATGACACGGCCCACTTTGGCTACCACGGGCTCACGTGGAGTTGACAAGTGGCCGGCCCTACTAAGCTGGGCCTAATGAATAAATAATGAGCCCTCGTTAGTAGTGAGGAACACAGACTCCTGCTGACAAAGAATAATTATGAGAGTCAGTAATAGGTTACTGGTCAGCTAAGATCAGAGGACGCTGGCCACCATAATAGATGTGGAATAATTA
>BTPG01000008.1:89415367-89447466 GCA_036245525.1 Semisulcospira habei | reverse complement strand
ACCATAATAGATGTGGAATAATTAGGAGAGACAGTAATGGGTCCCTGGTCAGCTAAGATCAGAGGACGCTGGCCACCATAATAGATGTGGAATAATTAGGAGAGACAGTAATGGGTCCCTGGTCAGCTAAGATCAGAGGACGCTGGCCACCATAATAGATGTGGAATAATTAGGAGAGACAGTAATGGGTCCCTGGTCAGCTAAGATCAGAGGACGCTGGCCACCATAATAGATGTGGAATAATTATGAGAGACAGTAATGGGTTCCTTTGATAGCTAGGATCAGAGGACGCTGGCCACCATAATAGATGTGGAATAATTAAGAGAGACAGTAATGAGCTCCTTTGATAGCTAGGATCAGAGGACGCTGACCAGCATAATAGATGTGGAATAATTATGAGAGACAGTAATGGGTCCCTGGTCAGCTAGGATCAGAGGGCGCTATCCACCAGAGCAGATGGGGGATAGATTATGGGCGACAGTAATAGCTCCTTTGACAGATAGGGTCAGGGGACGCTGGCCACCATGATAGATGTGGAATAATATGGGTGACAGTAATAGCCCCTTTGACTGGTTGAGACAAAGGGGCGATGCCCTCGGCCAGAACGGGTATATATATTGGGGGTAAACACCAGAACGGGAGAGCTCACAACGAAGAAAACGAGATAGAGAGAGAGCTCGCACAATGACCAGAACGAGAGAGCTCACAACGAAGGGAACGAGATAGATAGAGAGTACCCAACGAAGAGAGTGAGATAGATAGATAGAGGGAGCTGAGAAGCGAGAGACCGAGCTCCGGTATTTTCGCCATTTTAGTATGCCATGCTAGTAGGTTGGTTGTGCCCAACCTATTAGACCCACGATGACCAAGAAATAAAAGACTCTTCTGGAAACACTCTTGTCTGGCTGCGTCTTCCATCTACAACACCTTGCGTGTGGCTGCGGTAGTGTAACACTACCTTATCTTCTTATTTGGTGCCGTGACCAGGATCTCGGAACGGGAAGAAACAGAGGAACGAAGAAACAGAAAAACTAGACTATCAGCACCAAATCGACAGCCAACGACGCAAGGGTGGAAGAGCAGACCAGAAAGAGAAGAGTTCGAGCCCACTTCAAGAAAAGCAGAGTTCCAGCCCACGTCAAGGAAAAGCAGAGTTCGAGCCCACTTCAAGAAAAGCAGAGTTCGAGCCCACTTCAAGAAAAGCAGAGTTCGAGCCCACGTCAAGGAAAAAAACAGAGTTCGAGCCCACGAGACGTCTGCGACTCATTCAAGACCAACAGCCGAAAGGATCACGGGGTAAGTGACTTTTTTCGTTTAACCCTTGTTGAGTCTTATATAGGAGCCAGACCAGTTAGCTAGAGTTGTGTTGTTGTTACATTTAAAAAGAAACAAAAATGGCAGAGGAAGTGTTTAGGATTTTAGGCGAAAAAGTAGAGGAAATGAGTCAGGCGATTAACGCCCAGAGTATAGGGCAGAGGGTAGGAACGTTTGACGGAAAGCCTACCAAATTTAGGGAGTGGATAAAAGAAATTGACAAATATGCAGTGCTAATAAAAGCCCTCAACAGGCGCCCCGTCATTGCTTATCAAGCAAGCTTGGGGGTGGTGAGTGATTTTATCCACCGATTCTTACAAACGGAAGCGGCAGGGGATTGGGATGAACTGAAAAGGCAGCTAACCATAAGGTTCGGCGAAATCGCCGATGAAAATCATGCTTTTGCGTTGCTACAGCGGGTGAAACAAAACCCAAGGGAAAGTGTGCCTCTGTACGCAGAGCGACTAATGACTCTGGCCGGCGAAGCCTTCCCGAGTCAGATGGGCGCTGCTGTGGTACAACGGCAACTAACAAATTTCTTTGTTGACGGATTGGCGCACGACTTTCTTAAGATAAAAGTCCTGAGGGATAACTCAAATACATTAGATAGGGCCGTGCAGGTGGCCATGCAAGAAGAAAACCTTCGCCATAGGTTTGAGCTACGCACGACAAACAATCGGCCAGTTAGCCAGCCGAGAGCGACAGCTAGGGGTGGAGAAGAGGCTATGGAAGTAGACCATGCTCGTCACCGTAATTGTTTTAAATGCGGGAGAGTAGGGCACCAGGCAAGAAATTGCCGAGTGATAGGGGCGGTTGGTCAGCAAACAATGCGTCCACCGATTCAATGCTGGAAGTGTGGGGAACGAGGTCACATTCAGCGGGAATGTAGAAAGGCCGGAAACAGACGGCCACAAGGTCAAAGAAGGTTTCCGCCGAGGCAGGAAAACTAGAAGGTTCTGCGGCACACGAAGCCGTTACGCAGGACCGGAAAAGTAGAAAGAGTCAGTTGTTTAGCATTAATGTAGCGGGTAGTCCTAAGTGCATAGTGTTCAAAATTGGGAAGCAACCATTTCGTAGCTTGATCGATACGGGAGCAGAGGTGTCTTTGATTAGCAAGGGGGCTTACGATAAACTCAGTCATAAGCCAAAGTTAGTAAAGGGAGATGTGTCGTTACAGTCAGTTAGTGGAGAAGCTTTACAAGTATTGGGGAGTTCAGAATTAGAATTTACGATAGCGGGGCAAAAGTTTAAACATAAGTTCTACGTGTATCAGGGCTCAACAGGAACTTTATTTTGGGAAATGACTGGTTAGACAAAAACGGGGTGAGGATTTATTTTGACTTGAAGAAACTCAGAATCGGAAGTGTTTATGTGCCATATGAACAGGACATCCACATTTCGTCTTTGGTCAGAGTGACTAAGACGAAAGTGATAAAACCTCAGACGGCAGAAGTATTCCAGGTACGGATGAAGAATGCTCCGTATTTTGCAAGAGAGACACTCTTAGAGATTTCGGAAACAGACAAGGGATTTATAGCACAAGAACCGGGACTGTTAGTGACAAGCACGGTAGTCAGGCAAAATAAGCACCAGACGTACCCCATACTGATAGTAAACAACACAAACAAGACGTATAGAGTTAGAAGGGGTTGTGTTGTAGGGAAGGTAACAGCAGTTCAGAAAGTACATGAAGTACAGATAGGGTCGGGTGATCGGCAGGTATCGGCAGTCGACTTGACGGAAGTCACTGCGCCGGAGAAGATGAAATATGTAGTGTCAGAGCTCATTACGAACAATCAAGACTTGTTCGCGAATAGCGACCTTGATTTAGGGGCTACTGACACTGTCACGATGAAACTAGATACCGGCGATCATCCTCCCATTAGGATAAAACCGTATAGAATCCCGCTTCAAGACAGAGAGATTGTTGACAAGGCTCTAGAAGAGATGTTACAGGCAGGTGTGATAAGACGTTCTCAGTCCCCATGGTCTTTTAGTTTAGTGATTGTATCCAAAAAGGATGGGTCGAAACGTTTATGTGTTGACTTTAGAAAACTGAATGAGGTTACAAAGAAAACATCGTACCCACTACCGCTGATAGATGACATTTTGTCACTGCTTGGAAAGGCCAAGTATTTTACCAGTCTGGACCTTAAGTCGGGATACTGGCAGGTCAAGATGGCGGATCAGGAGAGTAGGGATAGAGTAGCATTTGCATGCCACAAAGGATTATTCGAATTCACGAAAATGCCTTTTGGTTTGGTGGGAGCACCGGGATTGTTCATGATGCTTATGAATATCGTGCTAGCCGGTTTAGAAAGTTTTGCCTGTGCCTATCTCGATGACATTTTGATCTTCTCAGAAACAATAGAAGACCATCTGTGTCACCTTCAGACAGTCTTTGATCGATTGAGACAGCATGACCTGAAGCTGAAACTCAAGAAGTGTCAGTTCTTTGCGGAAGAAACCAAATACTTAGGGTTTGTCATTAGTAGCCAGGGGATAAAACCGGATGAAGAAAAGGTAAAAGTCATTAGGGCTATGGCGGCTCCGACCTGTGTCAGAGAGTGCCGTTCGTTCATTGGTATGATTGGGTTTTACAGGAAAATGATTCCTAATTTCTCCCAGATGGCTGAACCAATCATAGCACTGACACGAAAGTATGCGAGATTCAGTTGGACAGAGGAATGCCAGAAAGCGTTTGATTTGATGAAGGAAACGTTAGCCGTAGCACCAGTGTTAGCCTATCCAGATACACGGCGTCCGTACATTCTCTACACGGATGCCAGCGACACATGCGTGGGGGCATGTCTCGCGCAAAAATGTGATGAGGATTCAGACATTTCCCCAGGCTCAAAGGTAGAAAGACCTATTTACTTTCTATCCCATAAACTTAGTACCAGTCAGAGGAAATGGTCGACAATAGAGAAAGAGGCTTTTGCGATCCATTATGCGCTTCAAAAGCTAAATCACTACTTGCATAATGCGGAGTTTGTAATCCGCACGGATCACATGCCTCTTAAGTATTTGCTCAATTCACCAATGCAGAATAAGAAGGTGCAGATGTGGGCCCTTGGCATTTCAGGATATAACTGTACTATTGAATATATCCCGGGTCCTCAAAATGTTTTGGCAGACTTACTATCCAGAATGCCGAGTGGTACTCACATGCCAGAGCATGAGGAAGAAGTAGAGGTAACCAGAGAGGTCAATGACAATGCTTTTGTCATAGGAGTCATAAACTCCAACCAATTCACCCCCAAGCAGTTTGCTAGTTGTACAGTAAGGGCAGGGTGTGACGAGAAGCTGGAAAAAGTTGATCTTCCAGGGTTTGATATTATTGAGGAACAGGAGAAGGATTCTGAAATAGTGCGCTTAAAGGACTTATTGATTAGTGAACAAGGAACTATGACAGTCAATAGGAGATACATGCTGATAGAGGATGTTCTATATTTCTTGTCTCATCCTGATGATGAACCAGTAGCCAGATTGTATGTTCCGTCTCACTTGGTAGAGTACGTAGTCAGACAGTACCATGACGAAAATGGTCACTTAGGAATAGACAAGACGCATGACACAGTCAGCAGAAAGTATTACTGGCCTAACATGTACAAACAACTGTATGAATATGTTAGTGGGTGTGTCATCTGTCAGTCTAGAGTGTTACAAAAGAAAAGGGCCCCCGTACAGGAAATGGACATTCCTCCATACCCATTCGCTAAGTTGTCATTGGACTTGGCAGGTCCGTTTGACCGCTCCCTTAGCGGGAATCGCTATGTCATAGCATTCATCTGTCATCTGACAGGTTGGGTAGAGGCGTTCCCTGTACCAGATAAAACGCCGCAGTCAGTGGTACAGCTGCTCGTATAAGAAATTCTACCCAGACATGGCTGTCCATTGCAGATAGTATCAGACAATGGATCTGAGAATGTGAATAGGGTTATGGCAGAAACGCTGGCAGAACTGAACATAGATCATGTCACGACCAGTCTTTATCATCCACAGTCCAATGCTAAGGTCGAACGTTTTCACAGAACTTTTAACGACATTCTGTCCAAAAAGATACAAGAGGATTTTTCGACCTGGGACGTGCATATTAACCAGGTACTAGCAGCTTATAGGGTTTGTGTTTCGGAAACTACGCAGGAATCTCCTTTCTTCTTACTGTACGGTCGCGATCCAGTGCTACCGTTAGATAACATCCTTAGACCCCGAAGAAAATACGCTGGTGAAGATTTTCACAAGATAGCGCTTGAGCAGCAACACAAGGCCTTCACCCAGGTGTATCGGCGAATTAAGAAAGCACAGAAGAAGGGGGCTAAGTATGCTAATAGAGGTGTACAGCCTGTCGAAATTAAGGTCGGTGATCCAGTGTACCTTCGTAATCACCGTAGACACAATAAGTTAGACAGTAAGTGGAGGTCGCACTATAGAGTGGTGGAACAATTGTCGCCTGTCACATTCAGGGTACGACATCAACTAGATGGCACTGAGGTCAGTTCACATGCTGAACACTTGCGGATAGCCAAAATTAGCGAGTGGCCTATTCCAAAAGCCAGGGGGAGAACATTACGTAAAGCCACACAGGTTGTAGCTCCAGAATCATCCGATAGCGACAGTGACGATGCAGTAGGGCAAGAGAACGCACGAGACAGACTGACTAGGGGGGTGCGAAAAGAGCGTGAGAATTCTTCATCCGAGGAGGACGTTCCGTTAATGGAGTTAAGAAAGCGCCTAAAGACAAGAGAGAAAAGATCTCTCTCAGCAGTAAACGTTAGTTGTAACAAGGGCACATCAGACAGTTCTGATGATGGGGAGATCGACGACAATCGTTCGATTCAGCCTAGTTTACAGACTAATGGGGTTAGGGAAATTCTTGAAGCGATACTGACTCTTCTGCCAAAGAAGGCTTCAAATTAGAAATGCGACTCTCAGACGGTATCTGAGAGAGGACTATTGTAATGTGTAAATCATGAAGCATGATTTGAGTTTTGTCAGAGACAGTGGTGTAAGTCTCTGGTGATATCTCGTACTGCAGACAACAACAAGATGAAGTTTTTTCTTGAGTCTGATAGTATTGGGGCTAGCGCAGGGTTTCAATATTAATCACAATGTCGTATTTCAAAAACTTGATGAAGTTACCACTAGTAACTGGAGATTCAGGTCGGCCTGCGCCAGAATCAATGACGGCTCAGTATGACTTAGAATCCACAACAATAGCAGTAGACGCGCAACGTACGCGGTTCGCGCTCCTTACGGAAGCTGAACTTGAAGCTCGTTCCAAACCCTTGATAGGATTCTGTGCGATTCGATGTGCAATATATCCTATGAACATTAATCAGTTTTGTGTTACGGCGCTGTTCTTAAACAATTCAGACGAAATTGCAACACACGGCCAAACAAAGGTCAAGTTGGGTACAGTGTTACCTATGGCACGGTATATAATGGATGGGCTATGGGTCATTAGTAATCATAGTCCACTAAAGATGAGTATTAGTTGTCACGGTAAAGGGGTCACGTACCAACAAATCAACCCACCATTATCGCTAATCCGCCTCAATGAATCATGTACGGCTATTAGTGATAGATTGATGTTAACCCCTTACTACCAACAAGAGAGCCAGTATCAGGTGGAAGACAAATTGATAGGATGGATGGAAAACTATGCATTTTCCAATGTAACGTTATGGAAACCATTTCATAGCGCTTTACCAGACTACGATCCCCTCTCTTTGCCCAAAGAGTTAGATGAAATTAAGGAAAGGCCAATGGATCATCTAATTGCTCGACTTCAGAGCATGCGATTCGTTAAGCCAAAACAAGAATGGGCGATATGGAAACAGATCATCATTGGTTCTATCGTAGGGACAGTTGTATTGATCATAATTGGGGTAGGGTGTATACGATATAAGAAGGAAACTAGCGCATGGTTTGGCTCCATACTATCACGACTCAGGAAGGGTGAACGTGAGGTCACTGTGCCTACGTTGATTTCGGCGGCTGTGCAATCAGCAGACGTGAATGACGTCGCAAGAGCGAAGGACTCTACGCCGATGATGGAGGGAGGAGTGCAGTTACTCCCCGCCTCGAACGTTGTCAAGTTTTACCCGTCGTTGGGGTAACCAAGGATTAACGCTGTTGCGATCCAGGAAGGATCGTGAAGAATAACGAACACATGTGCAAAGACATAACTGAGTCGACGATTTTGATGTGAACATTTATTGGCGTGATTACGCCGGACAATAATAATTTTTAATAAGGAGTGATCGATTTAAATAAGCGGTCATTCCGAAAAATGATGTATTTTGTGGATAACATGTTTAATTGTTTGAAATAATGTTGTGGTCTGAATATTGTGTAATGAAAAAAAAACGAATCTTGTGAATTAAGATTCCTTTTTTTTTCGGGTAGGTTTGGGAGGAATTGTTACACTATAAGTACCAATATCACGGTCGGGTAATGTTATAATTTCCCTTGATATGAAAATAACGAGAATATAAGTAGCACCACGGGCAGAGCACGGAGAGGGTTATGACACGGCCCACTTTGGCTACCACGGGCTCACGTGGAGTTGACAAGTGGCCGGCCCTACTAAGCTGGGCCTAATGAATAAATAATGAGCCCTCGTTAGTAGTGAGGAACACAGACTCCTGCTGACAAAGAATAATTATGAGAGTCAGTAATAGGTTACTGGTCAGCTAAGATCAGAGGACGCTGGCCACCATAATAGATGTGGAATAATTAGGAGAGACAGTAATGGGTCCCTGGTCAGCTAAGATCAGAGGACGCTGGCCACCATAATAGATGTGGAATAATTAGGAGAGACAGTAATGGGTCCCTGGTCAGCTAAGATCAGAGGACGCTGGCCACCATAATAGATGTGGAATAATTATGAGAGACAGTAATGGGTTCCTTTGATAGCTAGGATCAGAGGACGCTGGCCACCATAATAGATGTGGAATAATTAGGAGAGACAGTAATGAGCTCCTTTGATAGCTAGGATCAGAGGACGCTGACCAGCATAATAGATGTGGAATAATTATGAGAGACAGTAATGGGTCCCTGGTCAGCTAGGATCAGAGGGCGCTATCCACCAGAGCAGTTGGGGGATAGATTATGGGCGACAGTAATAGCTCCTTTGACAGATAGGGTCAGGGGACGCTGGCCACCATGATAGATGTGGAATAATATGGGTGACAGTAATAGCCCCTTTGACTGGTTGAGACAAAGGGGCGATGCCCTCGGCCAGAACGGGTATATATATTGGGGGTAAACACCAGAACGGGAGAGCTCACAACGAAGAAAACGAGATAGAGAGAGAGCTCGCACAATGACCAGAACGAGAGAGCTCACAACGAAGGGAACGAGATAGATAGAGAGTACCCAACGAAGAGAGTGAGATAGATAGATAGAGGGAGCTGAGAAGCGAGAGACCGAGCTCCGGTATTTTCGCCATTTTAGTATGCCATGCTAGTAGGTTGGTTGTGCCCAACCTATTAGACCCACGATGACCAAGAAATAAAAGACTCTTCTGGAAACACTCTTGTCTGGCTGCGTCTTCCATCTACAACACCTTGCGTGTGGCTGCGGTAGTGTAACAGCTGTCTCAAAATCTGTTTCTGTATGGCCTCCATTTGTCTTGCCCTGTGTTGTCATTGAATATTTAAATTAATAGGAATAAGTCAGTAACGAAAAACATTAACTCTCCTAACGCACGGAATATTGCTAAATGTATTGTATATTCTATTGGCTTTTTCATGTTACACATGCATGTCATTCTTTTAACTCTTTCTACCCCAACACCGAAATCCTTAAATTTTGCCGTTGTCCTCTGAAGACTGCATTGCAGTGCATGACATAGATTGACCATGATAGTTCAAGGGTGATGCCAGAATAGCTTGGCGCCTGTGACTATCATGGTCGAACCTTATCTTGCTGTGGTGTGTCTGGGGTAGAATGAGATAAATAAAGATCTTTTGAATTCTGAAAAACAGGGCATAATTTTTATGATGTTTCAGTTTTCAACTTAAACTAACAAAACTTTTTTTAAAAAAAAAACAAATTTGGTAAAAGCAAATTGTGATTTTAAAAAAAATCTAATTACAGTAGGTAAAGTGTCCAAATTAAATTCCAAAAATAAAATATTCACTGTTTAATCATTGACAGAAAACCTTTAGAGTATTTTCAACAAATTTGATTTGTGGCATAAACAGAAGACAGCGGCTGTACTTGTCAAATAAAGTCAGCCGGCTTTTTGTTAACTCTGATAACAACTTCCATAATTTCATGTAGTTTGTAATCTGGAGCGAGTCTTAATTTTGATAATAATTTTATTAATAATTGATAATAATGTTATTAATCTGTATTAACACTATGTTGAAATAGTTTTAACAATAACCATGCCTACTGCTACTACTTAGTACTTCTACTACTTCTACTACTACCACTGCTCAATGTTTTGTGCACATACGATCCAGCTGTGCAGATAGTTCTGTAACAGGCGGCCGCGTCAGCAAAAGCAAGGTTTGCCCGACCCATATCCCGGTCGTTGACCATTTTGTAACCTCTCTCATACAAGAACTAGTTTAGTAGCGTTTACTGAACTGTACACCCGAACACCTCCTCTGCCTAAAAATCTACCGATGTTCGCTGACGGTAAAATCGGCGGAAGCAAGAGGCGAAGATCCTCATGACTGAGCCCCCGCATATTGCGGAGGCTCATGAAGATCTGTGCCTCTTGCAGATATGCGGATTTCGATGGAGAAGTTTTTCTGAGGTTTTAGTAGGTTGAAACGTGGACATACGCAGTATATCAGTAATAATAATAATAATAATAATAATAATAATAATAATAATAATAATAATAATACATGGTATTATATGGCGCATTTCTCATATTAAAATTTATAATATAACTCAATGCGCAAGCGAAAAAGACACATACACATACACACACACACACACACACACACACACACACACACACACACACACGCGCGCGCGCGCGCGCACACACCATCACATACACACACACACACACAACAACAACAACACACAGAGTCTGCAGGGGGTGTGTACAGAAATACCGTAGAGATTACACGAAAGACTGCGAGAAAAAGTAAGTTTTTAACTTTGCCTTGAACTGCGTAAGGCGGGTGCCACGAGTGGGGCGGCATTGCTCAGCTCAGTCGGTAAGGCTGAATTCCAAATTAAAGGAGCAATATGTCTGTTTGAGAAGTTTCTCCGTCCCGATGAACGCAGTGAGCGTGAGGGCTGGTAAATAATTAGACTGGAGGAAACTTGAAGGTATGACGGCCGGAAGACTGCCATCAAAGTGGCGGCATACAAGGGTCGCTATCTTAAACTTTATGCGGGATTGGATTGGAAGCCAGTGAAGGTCTTTCAGTATAGGGTTCAGTAAAAGTTCGACACGTCAGTGAAGCTCTTTGTTCCATTCATATCAAATATTAGGGTCTTTATTCGAACAAAATGTATCTGTAGCAGAGTAGTATATTTTAGTACCGCGCAAAAAGTTTCATTTTTCTTCCGGTTCCTAGATGTTTAGTTACGGCTTGAACAATAGATTAATTTTCATTAGTTATTTATTATTATTATTTATTTTAATTTATTATTTATTTTAATTATTATTATTTTAATTTTATTTATTTATTTATTTATTTATTTATTTATTTTATAGAGAATTTTTAAATGAGTTATGCTGCTTCAAAGGAAACTATTTTTTTGTGTGTAAATGCTTTTAGTTCTAATTAATCCATTTCACCAGCTTAATACATTCATTAGGAACGTACGATTTTTTTCTCTAAAAAGACTTTCGTTAATTTGCTGTGAAAATATCAGTTTTAATTAAGAAATAGTTTCAAACGTCTCTTTTAACGAGGTGATTGACCGTTTACATTCCGTTCACAGATTGATTTTGATTCCAAAGTAAAGTGTCCGTAAGGTCACTGCGGGAATAATGCACTTTTCTGTTAATTTTCATGCACGACAGGTTGCAGTTTTAAAGAAAATATTAAACAGAAAATTGTATAAGTCCATTTTGTTTTGTTAGATATGTTCTCTTTCCAACGATTTGATTACTTTAAATAATAAATTATTTTGATTGCAATGTGTCGCCTTTTAATTACATCTTTTTGTCTTCGAGGTTATTTACAATTAGCGGGTTGAGCGTCATTTTATTAATGAAATAATTTGAAACTAGGGATATTGTTACGTTTTGTGTAAACTAAATGTCAATTGATATGGAAATAATGATAATGATGATGATGATATAATAATAATAATAATATTATTATTATTATTATTATTATTATTATTATTATTATTATTATTATTGCTGTTGTTGTTGTCGCTGTTGTTATTGTTGTTGTGTGACTAAATAAACTTCATCAATCGATACAGAAAATATTGGCGCAGTTCGGCAGCAGCTTGCACTCTTTATTTCAGACTGAATCAATGATGCGATTTAGTGTGGCCTATTTCCCCGTCAGAAAACTACGTAAATCGGTGACCTGTAAAAACACTCCCACAAACACAGTGAGCAAAAGGTCAACGGGCGGCCGCCGTTGGCCCGCGCACGACTGTGCGCGGGCCAACAGCGGCCGCCGGCCGCCCCTTGACCTTTTCCTCACTGGGCTGATACGGTGCGCTAGAATGTGTTTACGATGAAACTGAACAGCCACTCCAAAAACGGAAATAATTCTCCCGGCCCACAAAGCCCTCACATGCTACAACAGGATGTGGCTCGACCACTAAGACAGTTCCAGGGTGGTGTCAGAATAGCTTGGCGCCTATAGGCGCCAAGCTATTCTGACACCACCCTTGAACTATCATTTGTCCGTCCAGATCGACTGTGACGCAGACCTCAAAGGACGTCTACGATAATTGATATCTCATCCCCATGATGCAATAATCATAAATACGTTGTCGCTGAGAAATAAGTTGTCCGGCCGCGTGGGCCCGAAAAATAATAACCTTGTTAATATACATGTAACATAATCTGTTTTTGTTATCAGGCCTTAGGAGCACATAATTAAAATAAAGAAGGGTAAGCAGGTCATAAAATACAACGGGCAACTGTATAAAGCAAGCCATATAAACCAGAATAAATAAGAAGAAAATAAACAAAGGAAAGAAAATCACGCGAATATTGCTAAGAAGAACTAACTGAACACAGTGAAACGTCGAATATGTCGGCGGACACTTTTATATTATTCGTTTAAACTGCGTTGCTCTCGGGTGTATTCTGAGATATTGTTTCGGTTTGGTAGATTCTAATTTACCGAAGCTGATATGCGACGGAACTTAAAAAGAAACAAATTTCAGCAGATGTTTTGCCAACAGTTAGCTGACTCTACAATTTGTAGTGACGGATAGATTGCACTGAGTTAGAAATGATTAAACATAATTATTACAGAGAGAAAAACAAAGAGGGAAAAAAATAAGGGATGCACAGTTCTAAAAATAAAACCCCATCTTAATCTGTTTTAGTATAGTGTGTCAATATAGTGCAATAACTCACTTAGTGAAATAAAGTAGAGCACGCTACTCGTAAACAAATAGTTTACGTTCAGTTTAAATAAAGTAGAGCACGCTACTCGTAAACAAATAGTTTACGTTCAGTTTAAATAAAGTAGAGCACGCTACTCGTAAACAAATAGTTTACGTTCAGTTTAAATAAAGTAGAGCACGCTACTCGTAAACAAATAGTTTACGTTCAGTTTAAATAAAGTAGAGCACACTACTCGAAAACAAATAGTTCTACGTTCAGTTTAAATAAAGTAGAGCACGCTACTCGTAAACAAATAGTTTACGTTCAGTTTAAATAAAGTAGAGCACGCTACTCGTAAACAAATAGTTTACGTTCAGTTTAAATAAAGTAGAGCACGCTACTCGTAAACAAATAGTTTACGTTCAGTTTAAATAAAGTAGAGCACGCTACTCGTAAACAAATAGTTTACGTTCAGTTTAAATAAAGTAGAGCACGCTACTCGTAAACAAATAGTTCTACGTTCAGTTTAAATAAAGTAGAGCACGCTACTCGTAAACAAATAGTTCTACGTTCAGTTTAAATAAAGTAGAGCACGCTACTCGTAAACAAATAGTTTACGTTCAGTTTAAATAAAGTAGAGCACGCTACTCGTAAACAAATAGTTTACGTTCAGTTTAAATAAAGTAGAGCACGCTACTCATTCGTAAACAAATAGTTTACGTTCAGTTTAAATAAAGTAGAGCACGCTACTCGTAAACAAATAGTTTACGTCCAGTTTAAATAAAGTAGAGCACGCTACTCGTAAACAAATAGTTTACGTCCAGTTAACCCTGTGCCTGTTGGTTGCAGGTTTTTGTCGCGATGATTCCTGCAGGAATCATCGCGACAAAAACCGCTTCCGACACGCACAAGGTTGAAACAATTTTATTTTCCTTTTAGCAATCATCTCCAGCCGTGTTTGTTTTCGTTGAAAATACTTTCGAATAATGCGAAGAAATAAGAGAAAAGGACTAAGAATTTAGACTACAGCGCTGGCTGCTCCACAAACAAGCGACCACGCAATAGGTCGATACCCGTCCGGCCCCGCGCTGACGACAGAGGCAGGATAATGTCTAGTTCGATTTTCTCCTCGTTTGAAGCGTATAGGTTAAGAACTCTTACGGCAAAAAGCATAGATTCCCATGAGCCCCTGCGTCCGCAGGGGCACATGAGAATCTATGCCTTTTGCAGAAAAAAAGGAGAAAACGTCGTGTGGGTGTAAAAGCGGGACTGACTCACGAAGCGCCGCCCACCAGGGAAAAGGCGATCAAGGCAGTCGGCTTTATTTGCATGGGCTAGAAATGTAAAGCAACTGCGGTGCGCAAAACGCGTCAGAATCGTAATTTTCTGGCTCAAGGTCATTCGGCGTTTCCTCCTTTTCTTTCTTCGCGTTACTGCTCATTGGTTAGTTCACATAACACATTGTACATATTGTTGACTTTTTTATACTAGAGATATACATTCATTTTTTTACGTAAACTTACAATGAACTGTTTTTGTAACAAGAAGTTTATGAAAAGGGAACTACTAGTTATTGTTCGGCATCCTGTCTCGAAAGACAATGGAGTATGCGCTTGCTGGGTCAGTCACTGGAGTGACCTCTCCAGTGCGCAAGCCTGGGCAAAGTGTATGGAGATCCTGGGATGCCCAGTCGTCAAGATCCCCCTCTCGGCCTCGCTGATGTATCCAAAGGAATGCAAAGCAGTACGTTTGGCACCAGTTTGGCTGCAGGAGCTGCCAGAACAGTGCGTGATTACAGGCAGCTGTCTGCCTTCGGGGCTCCACTCCTGATTTGAAGGGTTTACTCCCCCACATTTGGCCGTTGGATCCAACCTGATCTCCTCCGTCCTCTAGCCGTTGGCTGTCAGAAACAGCTCATCCGCCTAGTGGTGCAATGTGAACACCACCCCCTCACGTGGTTTAGCCCACCAGCTGAGGTGGTTTGCCAGGGTGTGGCGCTTGGAGCCAGCACGTGAGAGATTAAGGAGATGGATGAGGACCAGTGATGCCCGTCCGTCCTATGTAGGACGCAGCTGCCGAACAGCAAAGGTACTACCTCTATCCAGAGCCCCCTACACCCCTACTAGTTATTATGAGAAAGTGAAGTGGGGCAGGACATGTGAAAATGTTTTGCGATATTCTAATTTTGTTATAGTCAGACTTTATTATCGGCAATCGTTACCTTAGAAGATTTACAGGTAAAGTATTCAAAATTTCTATTATTACCGTTCATCCCAGTTTGTCAGGATGAATTCAGTGCTGGTTGGAAGAACTTCAAGTTTTCTGCTGAAGTGTTTGATATAGTTATGGACTATCATTGAAACTCGGGAAGGTTAATAGGTGTTATATTTAAAATAGGCGTCGGTTCACCTTGTCGGCTAGTCAGTTTTGTTCCATACTCATTTTAAACTCGACTTTGCTTTGATATGGCATGAGTATACAACTAGTGTATGAGGCCTCTAGTCTCGATATTCTGTCCTTAACACATTACATCCTGAGGTTGATTTTGTAAACTTTGCTTATGTCCTATGAAGGCTCATTGCAGATTAGAAGGCAGATCAACTGTTTTAGCTAAGGTGATGCCAGAATCTTGGCGTCTCAGGCGCCAAGTTATTCTGACACCACTCTTGAACTATCAGTCAAATTTATTTCAAACAATGGGTTATCAGGATTAAAAGGTTAACTAGCAATCTTGAAATTAATCAACGATTCTTATAGACGGACTTGTCCATCCGCTAAGCATGAAGAGTAGCGGATTTAGGGAGGAACCATGTATCGATCAGTTATGACGACATTAGATTTCCATACTTCGCGAGCATTTCACGCTTTCTTACCGCGGCTTACGAGCACGCACTACGCAGGTAGGCGACCTACTGAACTCTTGGGCCGGTCAAGCTGTCATTGAAAGCGTGATCGGCCCAAGAGTTCAGTAGTGTCAATCTAGCGCTCGCGATCGGGAAGCGACCGCGCACGCGCAGGCTGAGCTCACTGGAAACTTGGATCGGGCTGTGGAACTGGCTGTTTAGCGTTCAACCATGCTTTTCGTCACTAAAGCCATACTAGGCCGAAATATATCGTATACAATAATTTCGTCTATAATGTGTTTTGAAATTTGGATTATTTCTTTTAAGATAGTAAAATGGTTAAAACAAAAAACGACCAAAGAGAAAAGAAAAAAGCCGAAGCCGGCGGGGAGGCCGGGGTGCGGCATGAAGTTGTGTCTTACTGAACCCATATCATACAAAGCTTCAAATTTGTACACTGCCATAATTATGCAAGCTACATTATAGTACTTACAGATAAGGCTACAGGATCAATGGCTTTAGTTCAAGCTATTCTGGCACTACCCTTGAACTATTTTAGTCAAAAATATTTCACGGCACTGGTGTATTCCGAATGATAAGGGTTAACCGACCGCAGAGGACGGAACGGTTCTGAAAACTTGAAAAATGTCCATTTGATGATAACAATAATCTTTTGCTTGTCTACATCATTTCGCAAATAACTAGCGTCATCAATACCGATGCTTTCTGATTCTCATACTCTTCTGGCGACTTTTTATTTTCAAGGCGGGACATACGGCCGGGCCGTCAGATCCTCCGGCTGCTGATTATGAGATTACGTGTAGTTAATATTGACCGGTGAACTTCCCAGTGCGCAAAGGCCATCGGGCCGTCGTCAGCCCGATGGCCTTTTGCACATTGAGTTGTAACATACGCAGCAAGGGTCATTTCCATGAGCGAGCTTAGTCCTGCGCCAGCTACTAAGCAAGGTGCGCCGCAACAACTTGACAATAATAATAATAATAATAATAATAATAATAATAATAAATTATAATTATTATTATTATTATTATTATTATTATTATTATTATTATTATTATTATATCATCATTATCGTCATGACTATTTCGATATCGATTGACGGCCAAGCGCTTATTTTTCACTTTTTCGGTACAAAATATGACCAAGCATACTCTGGTCAGTTCCGCTACCACTATTAACTTTTGCTCGGCTTCTCATCTCGCGTGTCTCGGGGAAGACTGTTGTGGGCTGAAATCGTGAATCGTGGGCCGGATATCAGTAGACCTATCTATGACAAAACGTCGCCGTGATTCTTCATTACTAATCGTGATGGCCAATACGCACTGACATCAGTGTCGGCTCTTCAGTACCGGCCTATATTTTCGTGCGCGCGCGCGCGCGCGCGCGTGTGTGTGTGTGTGTGTGTGTGTGTGTGTGTGTGTGTGTGTGTGTGTGTGTGTGTGTGTGTGTTGTGTGTGTGTGTGTGTGTGTGTGTGTGAGAGAGAGAGAGAGAGAGAGAGAGAGAGACACAGAGAGAGAGAGACAGAGAGAGAGAGAGAGAGAGAGAGAGAGAGAGGGGGCTACGTGTATCCTTTACCCCACACCAATATTGAGTCATCACTGCTGTCCAAAAACATTCATCTTGTAGCCCATAGTATTTATATAACAGATCGTAGCAATCGACAGAATCTAGAATTGATGACTTCAAAGCAATAACAATAAATTTGACGATCACTCACTCACTCACTCAATTAATCAATCAATCAATCAATCAATGATAACAAATACATCAATCAATAAATCTATAAATGAATATAAGATTAGTTTTCTGTCATAAAATATATTTTTCTAACTTTATCCTTGACTTAGATCATACACTTTAGAGTAATTAAAACAACCGATAACTCGTTTAGCCCGACCAGTTGCAGGAGATGGATCGACCATACTAATTCAAGGGCAGTGCCAGATTAGCTTGGCGCCAACAGGCCAATGGTGGACCCTTCTCCTGCAGTAGGACGTCAGGACTGAATGGGTTAATTCATTCCACTCACTTTCATAGGTAGTGGTCATCCCTGATACCAGATTCACTACAACAGTTTCGATACATCGATCATGATAGTTTAACCCATTTAGCCCCAACGCCCGACATCAGGGAATGCATTGACCATGATATTTCAAGGGTGGTGCCAGATGAGCTTGGCGCCGAAAGCGCCAAGCTCAACTGCCACTACCCTTGAATTATCATGGTCGAAACATTTAGTACATTGTCGTTAGGTAACTCCAGGATGTGGGAAATGCGACCCTGGTGCCAAATGGGTTAAAGGTGGCAGCACATGGCATCAAGCTTGTTACGATTATGGTTGTGTTGTTTTGTGAGAGCGTGCGTGCATAGATCGTAGGTAACGATCCGAGGTATTATTTGAGCTATCACGATGCCTAATCACATACCTTTTCAGTGAGTTTCACTTTCGTTTACAAATAGTGCAGTTTTGAGTATCTGTTGCCGCACGGAGTTGAGTTCAGAATAATCTAGAGGCTACTTGCATATTCTTTTGTTTACCGCGTGCGTGTGTCAGCAGTTAGTATCCGTGCACTTATAGCATGTTTACCAGACTGTACGGTCAAGGTCGCGACCTGTTTAGTATACGCATGCGTGAAGTTAGGACGAGTGGAGATTCACCTAATTTTAGAGCGAATGAATAACAGGCAGATATTTACAGATTGTTCCAGTAAGAATGTACCTTTGAGTTTTAGTTACGTAGTTTGTTCTGATTGGTTGTGCTATACGATTTTGCTCGATTGTGCTAGAAAACATACCACTATAAAAGAGTAGTGCTAGGAAGTATCCGTGTACATTGTTCAGTCGTAGGATTGCGATGTAACAGAGTCTGTACATTGTTCAGTTGTATAATTGCGATGTAACAGCGTCGGTACAGTGTTCAGTTGTATAATTGCACTGTATCGTAAAACGCTTTGATATTGTGGGGCGGTCCGTGGCGCAGTGGTTAAGGCGCCTGCCACCAATGCCAAAGGTGCGCGGTTCGATACCGGGTTCCGGCGTTGGGCTTTTCTCCTCTGGTAAGTGTCACCGTTAATTCGGGCGGACCGTCGGGGGTTCTTTCTCCGGGTACTCCGGTTCTTCCACCCCCACCCCCCCCCCCCCCCCCACTTTGGTACCGGTCTCAGGCCACTTTACAAATTTCAAATACAAGCGATCAAAAATCTCTGTAACTTCAGTAGCTGACTGGCCCTTCGTTTGTCTTGTACTGTGTTTGTCTTAAATGGCGTAAATCCGTATCTGTTTCGTGAGTGTGTGTGTTGGGTTTCAGGCGCGGCGCTTTGAGTCGATTTCCCCAAAATTGAGAAGAGGCGCCTATATAATAACGGTATTATTATTATTATTATTATTATTGAAAGAGCGTTAGGCAAGATATCGTGCTTCATTGTCAGTAACGGAGATCTGCGGTGAATGGTGATGTACATTGTATGAGAGACACTTTGTGTCAAAGCTGAGAACTTCTTTGTACTATTGTTGGTGAAATTGTGAACGCATGTCGTGGAGATCGCATCGCTGTAATAAAATATTGTTGGAACTGTTACTCCAGTATTGTCTACATCCTTAAGCCACGTGTGACGGATTGCAGCTGAACGGAGGTTTATTTAAAAGAACTCTACGTGCGTGCCGTCTGGTGTGATATCATACTACGACCACGATTCAACCACCTAACATTTTGGCGACCCCGACGAGACCTTCTTCAGTTGGTTCAGTGGAAACAGGAGAAAACAGCCAGCAGTGAAAAGCAGAGATGGCGACATCGGAAATGGAGACATTCCTGAAAATCGGAAAGGAATGTGGACTCGAAGGAGCTCAACTCCTCGAGTTTGTAAAGGAGAGAGAAAAGGAGAGACTAGAGAAAGAAGAAAAGAAACGAGAGAGAGAAGAAAAAGAAAGACTGGAGAGAGAGGAGAGAGAAGAAAAGAAACGAGAGAGAGAAGAAAAAGAAAGACTGGAGAGAGAGGAGAGAGAAGAAAAGAAACGCGAGAGAAAAGAAAAAGAGAGATGGGAGAGAGAAGAAAGAGCGAAAAAACGTGAAATCAGGAAGCTCGAAGAAATTCAAGCAGAAGAAGCAGAGAAACAGCGAAGAGAAGCCGCAGAGAAACAGCGAGAAGAAGCGGAGAGGCAGCGACAACATGAAATTCATTTAAAACAGATGGAGATTGAGGCACAGAGCCAGAGAGCTAACGAAGCAACAGCCTTAGCCAGCAGAGAGCAAACAGCCCGGGTGCGCCAAAGCTTCCACCTTTCATTGAAAACTCAGATAAAATGGACGCTTATCTGGAACGATTCGAGCGCTTCGCAGGTAGTAACAATTGGAAACAAGAAACTTGGTCTATCAAGCTGAGTGCACTTCTAACTGGCAAAGCACTCGAATTTTACACCCGCCTGCCGAGAGAAGAAGCCGAAGATTATACGCAATTGAAAGCCGCCCTGCTGAGACTGTATGACTTCGCAGAAGAGGGTTACAGGCGACGATTTCGGAACTGCAAGCCTGAAGAAGGAGAAACACCCGGCCTATTCATTGAAAGAATCAGAAGTTACCTGGAGAAATGGATAGAGCTGGCTGGCCTAAACAGAGAGTACCAAGACCTGTGTGACCTCATCATCAAAGAACAAGTTTTCAACGCATGTTCGAAGGACCTGGCCGCCCACCTCAGAGAGCAAAAAGACCAGTCCCTGAAGGCCATAGCAGACTTCGCTCAAAGATACCTTGACGCCCATAACATGAAGTTCGGGTCCAGTAAACCGCAGCGTGTGTCTGCACCAGCAGAGGAAATCTACAATGCCAGAGACACCCCGAGATACAAGCCGGTGGAGAACCTGATATGTTTTCTCTGTGGAAAGAAAGGTCACAAAGCGATACGGTGTCTTTCTAAAGATGTTCCCCGAGGCGACAACATCAGAAGATCCAACCAAGATCGCGGGATAGCAGGCAGAAGTAGTGCTACGTCTCAACACAGAGCCGCCGCTGTATTGGCAAATGATGTGACGTCATCCAATGACTGTGAAGCTAGAAACAGACAGGCGACACCGGAGCTGATTGAATCTTTCCGAAAGAATGGACGCATCCCAGTCGGCGATGGGACTACATTTTTACCAGTCTCAAACATCGCGCTGCCTGAGAATGAAGTGCCGAACATGCCGGTGGTGTCAGGATTTGTTGGCAACATACCAGTGAGAGTGCTGAGAAACACCGGTTGTAGTTGCGTCATCCTGAGAGAAGACCTAGTAGCTGAAGATCAGAAGTACAGGAGTGGACCACCCTCATTTTGGCTGACGGTACTGTAAGGATCACCCCCCTCGCCAAAGTCAGTGTTAACACCCCATACTTGACAGGAGAGGTGAAGGCGTTGTTGTTACACTATAAGTGTATACGACCAATATCACGGTCGGGTAATGTTATAATTTCATTTGATATGAAAATAACGAGAATATAAGTAGTACCACGGGCAGAGCACGGAGAGGGTTATGACACGGCCCACTTTGGCTACCACGGGCTCACGTGGAGTTGACAAGTGGCCGGCCCTACTAAGCTGGGCCTAATGAATAAATAATGAGCCCTCGTTAGTAGTGAGGAACACAGACTCCTGCTGACAAGGAATAATTATGAGAGTCAGTAATAGGTTACTGGTCAGCTAAGATCAGAGGACGCTGGCCACCATAATAGATGTGGAATAATTATGAGAGACAGTAATGGGTTCCTTTGATAGCTAGGATCAGAGGACGCTGACCACCATAATAGATGTGGGATAATTAGGAGAGACAGTAATGGGTCCCTGGTCAGCTAAGATCAGAGGACGCTGGCCACCATAATAGATGTGGAATAATTAGGAGAGACAGTAATGGGTTCCTTTGATAGCTAAGATCAGAGGACGCTGACCACCATAATAGATGTGAAATAATTATGAGAGACAGTAATGGGTTCCTTTGATAGCTAGGATCAGAGGACGCTGACCACCATAATAGATGTGGAATAATTATGAGAGACAGTAATGGGTCCCTGGTCAGCTAGGATCAGAGGGCGCTATCCACCAGAGCAGATGGGGGATAGATTATGGGCGACAGTAATAGCTCCTTTGACAGATAGGGTCAGGGGACGCTGATCACCATGATAGACGGGGAATAATATGGGTGACAGTAATAGCCCCTTTGACTGATTGAGACAAAGGGGCGATGCCCTCGGCCAGAACGGGTATATATAGTGGGAGGAAACACCAGCACGAGAGAGCTCACAACGAAGGGAACGAGATAGAGAGAGAGCTCACAACGAAGGGAACGAGATAGAGAGGGAGCTCGCACAATGAAGAGATAGATAGAGAGTACACAACGAAGAGAGAGAGAGAGAGATAGATAGAGGGAGCTAAGAAGCGAGAGACCGAGCGCCGGTATTTTCGCCATCTTAGTATGCCATGCTAGTAGGTTGGTTGTGCCCAACCTATTAGACCCACGATGACCAAGAAATAAAAGACTCTTCTGGAAACACTCTTGTCTGGCTGCGTCTTCCATCTACAACACCTTGCGTGTGGCTGCGGTAGTGTAACACTACCTTATCTTCTTATTTGGTGCCGTGACCAGGATCTCGGAACGGGAAGAAACAGAGGAACGAAGAAACAGAAAAACTAGACTATCAGCACCAAATCGACAGCCAACGACGCAAGGGTGGAAGAGCAGACCAGAAAGAGAAGAGAAGAGTGCAAGCCAACAACCCGAAGAGAAGAGAAGAGTTCGAGCCCACTTCAAGAAAAGCAGAGTTCGAGCCCACGTCAAGGAAAAGCAGAGTTCGAGCCCACTTCAAGAAAAGTAGAGTTCGAGCCCACGTCAAGGAAAAGCAGAGTTCGAGCCCACTTCAAGGACAAAACAGAGTTCGAGCCCACGAGACGTCTGCGACTCATTCAAGACCAACAGCCGAAAGGATCACGGGGTAAGTGACTTTTTTCGTTTAACCCTTGTTGAGTCTTATCAGTAGAGGAGCCAGACCAGTTAGCTAGAGTTGTGTTGTTGTTACATTTAAAAAGAAACACAAATGGCAGAGGAAGTGTTTAGGATTTTAGGCGAAAAAGTAGAGGAAATGAGTCAGGCGATTAACGCCCAGAGTATAGGGCAGATGGTAGGAACGTTTGACGGAAAGCCTACCAAATTTAGGGAGTGGATAAAAGAAATTGACAAATATGCAGTGCTAAATAAAGCCCTCAACAGGCGCCCCGTCATTGCTTATCAAGCAAGCTCGGGGGTGGTGAGTGATTTTATCCATCGATTCTTACAAACGGAAGCGGCAGGGGATTGGGATGAACTGAAAAGGCAGCTAACCGTAAGGTTCGGCGAAATCGCCGATGAAAATCATGCTTTTGCGTTGCTACAGCGGGTGAAACAAAACCCGAGGGAAAGTGTGCCTCTGTACGCAGAGCGACTAATGACTCTGGCCGGCGAAGCCTTCCCGAGTCAGATGGGCGCTGCTGTGGTACAACGGCAACTAATAAATTTCTTTGTTGACGGATTGGCGCACGACTTTCTTAAGATGAAAGTCCTGAGGGACAACTCAAATACGTTAGATAGGGCCGTGCAGGTGGCCATGCAGGAGGAAAACCTTCGCCATAGGTTTGAGCTACGCACGATAAACAATCGGCCAGTTAGTCAGCCGAGAGCGACAGCTAGGGGTGGAGAAGAGGCTATGGAAGTAGACCATGCTCGTCACCGTAATTGTTTTAAATGCGGGAGAGTAGGGCACCAGGCACGAAATTGCCGAGTGATAGGGACGGTTGGTCAGCAAACAATGTGTCCCCCGATTCAATGCTGGAAGTGTGGGGAACGAGGTCACATTCAGCGGGAATGTAGAAAGGCCAGAAACAGGCGGCCACAAGGTCAAAGAAGGTTTCCACCGAGGCAGGAAAACTAGAAGGTTCTGCGGCACACGAAGCCGTTACACAGGACCGGAAAAGTAGAAAGAGTCAGTTGTTTAGCATTAATGTAGCGGGTAGCCCTAAGTGCATAGTGTTCAAAATTGGGAAGCAACGATTTCGTAGCTTGATCGATACGGGAGCAGAGGTGTCTTTGATTAGCAAGGGGGCTTACGATAAACTCAGTCATAAGCCAAAGTTAGGAAAGGGAGATGTGTCGTTACAGTCAGTTAGTGGAGAAGCTTTACAAGTATTGGGGAGTTCAGAATTAGAATTTACGGTAGCGGGGCAAAAGTTTAAACATAAGTTCTACGTGGTATCCGGGCTCAACAGGAACTTTATTTTGGGAAATGACTGGTTAGACAAAAACGGGGTGAGGATTTATTTTGACTTGAAGAAACTCAGAGTCGGAAGTGTTTATGTGCCCTATGAACAGGACATCCACATTTCGTCTTTGGTCAGAGTGACTAAGACGAAAGTGATAAAACCTCAGACGGCAGAAGTACTCCAGGTACGGATGAAGAATGCTCCGTATTTTGCAAGAGAGACACTCTTATAGATTTCGGAAACAGACAAGGGATTTATAGCACAAGAACCGGGACTGTTAGTGACAAGCACGGTAGTCAGGCAAAATAAGCACCAGACGTACCCCATACTGATAGTAAACAACACAAACAAGACGTATAGAGTTAGAAGGGGTTGTGTGGTAGGGAAGGTAACAGCAGTTCAGGAAGTACATGAAGTACAGATAGGGTCGGTTGATCGGCAGGTATCAGCAGTCGACTTGACGGAAGTCACTGCGCCGGAGAAGATGAAAGGTGTGGTGTCAGAGCTCATTACGAACAATCAAGACTTGTTCGCGAATAGCGACCTTGATTTAGGGGCTACTGACACTGTCATGATGAAACTAGATACCGGCGATTATCCTCCCATTAGGATAAAACCGTATAGAATCCCGCTTCAAGATAGAGAGATTGTTGACAAGGCTCTAGAAGAGATGTTACAGGCAGGTGTGATAAGACGTTCTCAGTCCCCATGGTCTTTTAGTTTAGTGATTGTATCCAAGAAGGATGGGTCAAAACGTTTATGTGTTGACTTTAGAAAACTGAATGAGGTTACAAAGAAAACATCGTACCCACTACCGCTGATAGATGACATTCTGTCACTGCTTGGAAAGGCCAAGTATTTTACCAGTCTGGACCTTAAGTCGGGATACTGGCAGGTCAAGATGGCGGATCAGGAGAGTAGGGATAGAGTAGCATTTGCATGCCACAAGGGATTATTCGAATTCACAAAAATGCCTTTTGGTTTGGTGGGAGCACCGGGATTGTTCATGATGCTTATGAATATCGTGCTAGCCGGTTTAGAAAGTTTTGCCTGTGCCTATCTCGATGACATTTTGATCTTCTCAGAAACAATAGAAGACCATCTGTGTCACCTCCAGACAGTCTTTGATCGATTGAGACAGCATGACCTGAAGCTGAAACTCAAGAAGTGTCAGTTCTTTGAGGAAGAAACCAAATACTTAGGGTTTGTCATTAGTAACCAGGGCATAAAACCGGATGAGGAAAAGGTAAAAGTCATTAGGGCTATGGCGGCTCCGACCTGTGTCAGAGAGTGCCGTTCGTTCATTGGTATGATTGGGTTTTACAGGAAAATGATTCCTAATTTCTCCCAGATGGCTGAGCCAATCATAGCACTGACACGAAAGTATGCGAGATTCAGTTGGACAGAGGAATGCCAGAAAGCGTTTGATTTGATGAAGGAGACGTTAGCCGTAGCGCCAGTGTTGGCCTATCCAGATACACAGCGTCCGTACATCCTTTACACGGATGCCAGCGACACATGCGTGGGGGCATGTCTCGTGCAAAAATGTGATGAGGATTCAGACATTTCCCCAGGCTCAAAGGTAGAAAGACCTATTTACTTTCTATCCCATAAACTTAGTACCAGTCAGAGGAAATGGTCGACAATAGAGAAAGAGGCTTTTGCGATCCATTATGCGCTTCAAAAGCTAAATCACTACTTGCATAATGCGGAGTTTGTAATCCGCACGGATCACATGCCTCTTAAGTATTTGCTTAATTCACCAATGCAGAATAAGAACGTGCAGATGTGGGCCCTTGGCATTTCAGGATATAACTGTACGATTGAATATATCCCAGGTCCTCAAAATGTTTTGGCAGACTTACTATCCAGAATGCCGAGTGGTACTCACATGCCAGAGCATGAGGAAGAAGTAGAGGTAACCAGAGAGGTCAATGACAATGCTTTTGTCATAGGAGTCATAAACTCCAACCAATTCAACCCCAAGCAGTTCGCTAGTTGTACAGTAAGGGCAGGGTGTGACGAGAAGCTGGAAAAAGTTGATCTTCCAGGGTTTGATATTATTGAGGAACAGGAGAAGGATTCTGAAATAGTGCGCTTAAAGGACTTATTGATTAGTGAACAAGGAACCATGACGGTCAATAGGAGGTACATGCTGATAGAGGATGCTCTATATTTCTTGTCTCATCCTGATGATGAACCAGTAGCCAGATTGTATGTTCCGTCTCACTTGGTAGAGTACGTAGTCAGACAGTACCATGACGAAAATGGTCACTTAGGAATAGACAAGACTCATGACACAGTCAGTAGAAAGTATTACTGGCCTAACATGTACAAACAACTGTATGAATATGTTAGTGGGTGTGTCATCTGTAAGTCTAGAGTGTTACAAAAGAAAAGGGCCCCCGTACAGGAAATGGACATTCCTCCATACCCATTCGCTAAGTTGTCATTGGACTTGGCAGGCCCGTTTGACCGCTCCCTTAGCGGGAATCGCTATGTCATAGCATTCATCTGTCATCTGACAGGTTGGGTAGAGGCGTTCCCTGTACCAGATAAAACGCCGCAGTCAGTGGTACAGCTGCTCGTAGAAGAAATTCTACCCAGACATGGCTGTCCATTGCAGATAGTATCAGACAATGGATCTGAGAATGTGAATAGGGTTATGGCAGAAACGCTGGCAGAACTGAACATAGATCATGTCACGACCAGTCTTTATCATCCACAGTCCAATGCCAAGGTCCAACGTTTTCACAGAACTTTTAACGACATTCTGTCCAAAAAGATACAAGAGGATTTTTCGACATGGGACGTGCATATTAACCAGGTACTAGCAGCTTATAGGGTTTGTGTTTCGGAAACTACGCAGGAATCTCCTTTCTTCTTACTGTACGGTCGCGATCCAGTGCTACCGTTAGATAACATCCTTAGACCCCGAAGAAAATACGCTGGTGAAGATTTTCACAAGATAGCGCTTGAGCAGCAACACAAGGCCTTCACCCAGGTGTATCGGCGAATTAAGAAAGCACAGAAGAAGGGGGCTAAGTATGCTAATAGAGGTGTACAGCCTGTCGAGATTAAGGTCGGTGACCCAGTGTACCTTCGTAATCACCGTAGACACAATAAGTTAGACAGTAAGTGGAGGTCGCACTATAGAGTGGTGGAACAATTGTCGCCTGTCACATTCAGGGTACGACATCAACTAGATGGCACTGAGGTCAGTTCACATGCTGAACACTTGCGGATAGCCAAAATTAGCGAGTGGCCTATTCCAAAAGCCAGGGGGAGAACATTACGTAAAGCCACACAGGTTGTAGCTCCAGAATCATCCGATAGCGACAGTGACGATGCAGTAGGGCAAGAGAACGCACGAGACAGACTGACTAGGGGGGTGCGAAAAGAGCGTGAGAATTCTTCATCCGAGGAGGACGTTCCGTTAATGGAGTTAAGAAAGCGCCTAAAGACAAGAGAGAAAAGATCTCTCTCAGCAGTAAACGTTAGTTGTAACAAGGGCACATCAGACAGTTCTGATGATGGGGAGATCGACGACAATCGTTCGATTCAGCCTAGTTTACAGACTAATGGGGTTAGGGAAATTCTTGAAGCGATACTGACTCTTCTGCCAAAGAAGGCTTCAAATTAGAAATGTGACTCTCAGACGGTATCTGAGAGAGGACTATTGTAATGTGTAAATCATGAAGCATGATTTGAGTTTTGTCAGAGACAGTGGTGTAAGTCTCTGGTGATATCTTGTACTGCAGACAACAACAAGATGAAGTTTTTCTTGAGTCTGATAGTATTTGGGGCTAGCGCAGGGTTTAAATATTAATCACAATGTCGTATTTCAAAAACTTGATGAAGTTACCACTAGTAACTGGAGATTCAGGTCGGCCTGCGCCAGAATCAATGACGGCTCAGTATGACTTAGAATCCACAACAATAGCAGTAGACGCGCAACGTACGCGGTTCGCGCTCCTTACGGAGGCTGAACTTGAAGCTTGTTCCAAACCCTTGATAGGATTCTGTGCGATTCGAAGTGCAATATATCCTATGAACATTAATCAATTTTGTGTTACGGCGCTGTTTTTAAACAATTCAGACGTAATTGCAACACACTGCCAAACAAAGGTCAAGTTGGGTACAGTGTTACCTATGGCACGGTATATAAGGGATGGGCTATGGGTCATTAGTAATCATAGTCCACTAAAGATGAGTATTAGTTGTCACGGTAAAGGGGTCACGTACCAACAAATCAACCCACCATTATCGCTAATCCGCCTCAATGAATCATGTACGGCTATTAGTGATAGATTGATGTTAACCCCTTACTACCAACAAGAGAGCCAGTATCAGGTGGAAGACAAATTGATAGGATGGATGGAAAACTATGCATTTTCCAATATAACGTTATGGAAACCATTTCATAGCGCTTTACCAGACTACGATCCCATCTCTTTGTCCAAAGAGTTAGATGAAATTAAGGAAATGCCAATGGATCATCTAACTGCTCGACTTCAGAGCATACTATTCGTTAAGCCAAAACAAGAATGGGCGATATGGAAACAGATCATCATTGGTTCTATCGTAGGGACAGTTGTATTGATCATAATTGGGGTAGGGTGTATACGATATAAGAAGGAAACTAGCGCATGGTTTGGCTCCATACTATCACGACTCAGGAAGGGTGAACGTGAGGTCACTGTGCCTACGTTGATTTCGGCGGCTGTGCAATCAGCAGACGTGAATGACGTCGCAAGAGCGAAGGACTCTACGCCGATGATGGAGGGAGGAGTGCAGTTACTCCCCGCCTCGAACGTTGTCAAGCTTTACCCGTCGTTGGGGTAACCAAGGATTAACGCTGTTGCGATCCAGGAAGGATCGTGAAGAATAACGAACACATGTGCAAAGACATAACTGAGTCGACGATTTTGATGTGAACATTTATTGGCGTGATTACGCCGGACAATAATAATTTTTAATAAGGAGTGATCGATTTAAATAAGCGGTCATTCCGAAAAATGATGTATTTTGTGGATAACATGTTTAATTGTTTGAAATGATGTGGTGGTCTGAATATTGTGTAATGAAAAAAAAAAACGAATCTTGTGAATTAAGATTCCTTTTTTTTTCGGGTAGGTTTGGGAGGAATTGTTACACTATAAGTGTATACGACCAATATCACGGTCGGGTAATGTTATAATTTCCCTTGATATGAAAATAACGAGAATATAAGTAGTACCACGGGCAGAGCACGGAGAGGGTTATGACACGGCCCACTTTGGCTACCACGGGCTCACGTGGAGTTGACAAGTGGCCGGCCCTACTAAGCTGGGCCTAATGAATAAATAATGAGCCCTCGTTAGTAGTGAGGAACACAGACTCCTGCTGACAAGGAATAATTATGAGAGTCAGTAATAGGTTACTGGTCAGCTAAGATCAGAGGACGCTGGCCACCATAATAGATGTGGAATAATTATGAGAGACAGTAATGGGTTCCTTTGATAGCTAGGATCAGAGGACGCTGACCACCATAATAGATGTGGGATAATTAGGAGAGACAGTAATGGGTCCCTGGTCAGCTAAGATCAGAGGACGCTGGCCACCATAATAGATGTGGAATAATTAGGAGAGACAGTAATGGGTTCCTTTGATAGCTAAGATCAGAGGACGCTGACCACCATAATAGATGTGAAATAATTATGAGAGACAGTAATGGGTTCCTTTGATAGCTAGGATCAGAGGACGCTGACCACCATAATAGATGTGGAATAATTATGAGAGACAGTAATGGGTCCCTGGTCAGCTAGGATCAGAGGGCGCTATCCACCAGAGCAGATGGGGGATAGATTATGGGCGACAGTAATAGCTCCTTTGACAGATAGGGTCAGGGGACGCTGATCACCATGATAGACGGGGAATAATATGGGTGACAGTAATAGCCCCTTTGACTGATTGAGACAAAGGGGCGATGCCCTCGGCCAGAACGGGTATATATAGTGGGAGGAAACACCAGCACGAGAGAGCTCACAACGAAGGGAACGAGATAGAGAGAGAGCTCACAACGAAGGGAACGAGATAGAGAGGGAGCTCGCACAATGAAGAGATAGATAGAGAGTACACAACGAAGAGAGAGAGAGAGAGATAGATAGAGGGAGCTAAGAAGCGAGAGACCGAGCGCCGGTATTTTCGCCATCTTAGTATGCCATGCTAGTAGGTTGGTTGTGCCCAACCTATTAGACCCACGATGACCAAGAAATAAAAGACTCTTCTGGAAACACTCTTGTCTGGCTGCGTCTTCCATCTACAACACCTTGCGTGTGGCTGCGGTAGTGTAACATTGTGCGTGAAAACACCAGTCTACGACCTTATCATCGGTAACATTGATGGTGCAAGAAACGCAGACGATCCAGACCCAGAGTGGAGACCTAAAAACTATGCCGTTACTACGAGAGGTCAGGAAGAGAAGAGCCACCATACCATCACTCTAAAAGTGGCTGACAACATACAAACAGCCATGGTGAAAGAGAAATTAGAAGTAGAACAGCGAGCAGCCATTGATCGTATGCAGCAAAAACAGGCGCAAGATTTGGACAGTCTGCGGGACGATGTTGAGTGCCACCGCGAAGAACAAATGGGGTCGCTGAATCGCCGGGAGAACGAAGGATTCGAGCGAGACGGAACTCCTCTGACGAAGGAGATGTTGAAGCTGCAGGATGAGGATAATGAGAGAGATAACCAGGAGCTGGCGTATGAACATAAAAGTCAAGAGGTCGTCGAAGATTTGATCAGAATGAGAGAGACGAAGCAGAGCCTGCTGAGTGATGAGGACGATGATGGTAATGTCGATGGAGTGACGTCCCCCAAAGTGAAGTTCAGCCTTTCAGCGGACGTGAACGCGACCATCAGGAAAGACAACGAGAACCGCAAGAACAGTGAGAACGGAAAAGATGACGATAGCGCCGACAAAGAAGAAGCAGCTGATAAGAAAGGTAGTGAAGATGACGCGGGGGAGGCAAAGGTCAACAGCCATGTTGTGAAGATTAAAAGTGAGCCGATGTTGGAGATGAGAGATGATTATGGTGATAATGACGAAAATGCAGAGGAGGAGGAAAAGCTGGTCTACGACGAAGCGGAACTTATGAGACTAATCGACAGCGATAAGCCGACAGTGTTCGACCCAGGACCAGTAACCTTTGAACGGTGTGAACTGTGAACTGTATTCATGATTTGACATTGTTCCAGAGGTGAACTTTGACATTTTTTTTTTTTAAGTTTAATCTATGGTTCGTAGAACTTTGAAGCTGTTTACCTGTGCAGGACAGTGTGAAGGAGCATGTTTTCATTCGAGACATTTTGGAAAGAACTGTGAGTTAATTATTGTTGTGCAGTTGATTTGATTTTATTTTCGATGTGAAATTTGTATTGTTTTCGGTTTTGTGTAGGTTTAGACAACCACAATCGTACGAGAAGAAATTTTGTGAAATTTCGTTCTAAAAGGGGGGGGGGGGGGGGGGGGGGGTAATGTTACGATTATGGTTGTGTTGTTTTGTGAGAGCGTGCGTGCATAGATCGTAGGTAACGATCCGACGTTTTATTTGAGCTATCACGATGCCTAATCACATACCTTTTCAGTGAGTTTCACTTTCGTTTACAAATAGTGCAGTCTTGAGTATCTGTTGCCGCACGGAGTTGAGTTCAGAATAATCTAGAGGCTACTTGCATATTCTTTTGTTTACCGCGTGCGTGTGTCAGCAGTTAGTATCCGTGCACTTATAGCATGTTTACCAGACTGTACGGTCAAGGTCGTCGCGACCTGTTTAGTATACGCATGATGAAGTTAGGACGAGTGGAGATTCACCTAATTTTAGAGCAAATTAATAACAGGCAGATATTTACAGATTGTTCCAGTAAGAATGTACCTTTGAGTTTTAGTTACGTAGTTTGTTCTGATTGGTTGTGCTATACGATTTTGCTCGATTGTGCTAGAAAACATACCACTATAAAAGAGTAGTGCTAGGAAGCATCCGTGTACATTGTTCAGTCGTAGGATTGCGATGTAACAGAGTCTGTACATTGTTCAGTTGTAGAATTGCGATGTAACAGCGTCGGTACAGTGTTCAGTTGTATAATTGCACTGTATCGTAAAACGCTTT
>BTPG01000008.1:89305367-89410367 GCA_036245525.1 Semisulcospira habei | reverse complement strand
AGTAGTGAAATCTGCCATTTTTGAGCAGATTGGAGTGTTGGAGGGCATTTAGATGACTTTTGTTCTGTTCTCACATTTCATAGAATGTGAGATTAGGCTTCTTGGTGCAAAGACTGGGACTATATTTATTTGTTTTTTTCCAACTTCATGTTTACTTGAAGAAAAAAAACATAAACACAAAACACCTGTGGAGGGATACTGTATGATACCCTTCTTCCAGAATCACAGGAAAGACTGGAGTGCTTGTTTTGTTTATCATGCAAATCAATATTGTAGTGTAGTTATTACATTTTCACTTGATTTTGATAACAGGAAAACCTGCTGAGTCCTACCAGTTATTACATTTTCACTTGATCTTGATGACAGGAAAACCTGCTGAGTTCTACCAAGATGATGCGCCCAACTGGATCCCAACTTTGCACCTTGGCTACAAAACTAAATGTGCATCTACTGATGTGGACCGGTTTGAAAGGAAACAGAAGAGAGAGCAACGGAAACAAGGAAATGCCCACAGCGGTATGCACTGAGTATTTACTTTATAAAACATTTCATAGTTTATCTTCAAGAATAAAGAATATTCTGTTTTTGAAACAATTCCGCCTTTCGGAAATGCAATTTTCAACTTTTGTAAATCTGGCATTGTCATGTATGATGTCACCACCTTCGTGTTTAGATATTTGATGTGGTCCAGGAAATTATGCTTTTTGAAGGTAATGCATTTGTCAGTAAGTGCACAGGAATGCAGTTTTCCAGGGAAGCATGCTCCCCAGATCCAGTGTCAATTTGTTTTCCCACCACAACCTGTTCCCACTCCTTAATCATTATGAATCTTAATTCATCAGTATTAAACAACAGTTAAATAAACTGTCTTCGGTTTTCATTTTGGGTAATTTGAAAAAGGCCACATCTTATCTTAGTAATAGATGGGAGGAACGCCAATTGCCAAAAATAAGCATTTACTCGGTTAAAACAATAATTTTAAAAAGCGAAACATTTCAAAACCGTATGATCACCTAAAAATAGAATGTACTTGAAGTAAAGAAAATGCCATGTGCATGTTATGGTTCTTATTTGTGCAGTTCATGCTGAGGAAGGTGTGGACACCACAGACAGAGACGCATCTGTGGGTGATGTTGGAGGGGACGCTGATTTTGAACTGGGTGAAGAGGCTGATGATTTGAAACGAACTGCGGAGCAGGAAGTTCAGACTGACTTTACCATCTCCTACCTGGAAGCCATGGAGTCTGAGCTACAGATAATAAGAACAGAAAACCTCACTCTTCGCATGAAACTGAATGCCAGCACCATGTCAGATGACTTTTTTTTAAAAGAAGATGGGTCTAGAGATGACGAGAAGGTTAAATATTACACAGGCCTACCATCTTTTTTGACTCTTGCTGCTTTGGTGTCATTCCTCATGCCTCACATTACTAGTGGGCCCAGATCAATCACAAGCAAATTTCAAGAAGTGTTAATTGTCCTCACTCGTCTGAGGTTGAATCTGCCTGTACAGGTCGTTGCTGATTTGTTTCGCATTTCTGACACATCAGTGTCACGCATATTTCTCAAGGTGCTGGATGTCATGTATACCAGGTTGGGGCCACTTATCTTGTGGCCGGACAGAGAAAGTCTGAGAAGAACCATGCCACTCGATTTCAAACAGGATTTTGGCAACAAAGTTACTGTGATCATAGACTGTTTTGAGATTTTCATTGAGACTCCTTCAAATCTGCTTGCCAGGGCACAAACATGGTCCAGCTACAAGCATCACAACACCATAAAGTACCTCATTGGCATAACGCCACAAGGAGTTGTGTCATTCATTTCTGAAGGTTGGGGCGGGAGAGCCAGTGACAAATGGGTAACTGAGAATAGCACATTTTTGGACAATCTCCTGCCAGGTGACCTTGTTTTGGCTGATCGTGGGTTTAATATCCATGATAGTGTTGGACTGATGTGTGCTGAAGTTAAGATACCAGCTTTTACCAAAGGTAAAAAGCAACTATCTGCTTTTGATGTAGAATCAACACGCAAAATAGCACATGTCAGGATTCATGTTGAAAGGGTGATTGGTAACATTATTCAAAAATATGCCATTATTGATTCTACAATTCCAATCACTATGTTGACTTGTGCTGAAGGTGCAAATGTGACCACGTTGGACCAAATTGTCACAGTGTGCTGTGCTCTGGTGAATATTTGTCCATCTGTTGTTCCTTTTGATTAGAGATGGGGTGAGAGAAACTTCCATCTAGGTAGTGTTGTTCACAGTAACTTTGAAGTGATGTGAAGCTTTCAAAAGTATTGTTTTATGTGGTGTGTTATTTCTCACATGAATGTTCTTCTTGTAAAGCGATCTTCATTGGAAATTAAATTGTGGTGTTGTAACAATAAGTCTGGTGACAACATTATTGTGCATTCTGTCCATGCAAATGTTTGTGTAGAACTTTGTTACCTCTCTCTCTCTCTCTCTCAAGCAAGAATGGTGTTAAAGTGAAGAATGGGAGTAGTTTAAAGTGGCTTTTACATACGCATCAACATATAAACAAACAAAATAGATACATGAAACTAGTTTAATTGTTTAACCAAAATCAAACGGCATGATTCAGTCTTTAGATTTTCTTTCACACACAAAGAAATATCTGACTGAAATAACTCGAGTACGAAGAAGTTTCAAATTCATTCATGAACGATTTACATATTTCATACACTGATACTAGTGATACACACAAGATGTCTTTAGTTTTTAAAAAAGCAATAACTGACGAAGACCAAGTTCTACACAAGCATGTTTCTATAACACTCAAATAGTGTGCATAATTACAAAAACTGCCAGCACAGATACTTTCCATTATTATTAAAGTCACATTAAATGTATTTCGTCAACACAGCTTTCTTTCAAAAGTCAAATGCAACTTTAATAAAGGCAGTCTTGGCATTGTGCAACACATGGAGTAAACAGGCAAATATGATGAAAATGAAAAAAAAATCCTGTCACAATTTGATTATGCATTTTCCTGTGTTGACGACAAAATTCTACAAAGCTTGTGGTAAAAGAGCAAGACCGGTCCCACCCAGGTATGCATACGGTCACTCTGGTCCCGACGCCTCAAAATGTCCGAGCAGAAGAATGTGAAGCACTCGGGGGCGTTTCGATCGGTATTCGTAGTTAGTAACTACAGGCTCCGATTTACTCATCAGGGAACCGGCCTACAATTCTCAGTCCATTTCTTGGTGTCTTCCTCCCAGTGTGTCGCATTTAAATCCTTACATAAGGACATGTTATCCGTGTAGTCCATGCATGTAACTGTAATCCAGTATGGTCGCTTTCAAACCCTTGCAGTATTCCTGACGCGGTGTTATAGATGTCTAGTATGAACGCTTTCAAATCCTTGCAGTATTCCTGATGCGGTGTTATTGATGTCAAGTATGATTGCTTCAAATCCTTGCAGGGTCTCTCGTTGGCGGGAGGTAAGTCTTTTAGCAAACAGTATGACGTCTGTTTACTTAATAATGGTATCTCGACCGACCCTATTTTTGGCCCAACCCAGTTAACTTTTTCTTTCCATTTTGAAGAAAAAGGTCCAGAAATGAAAAATCAGCCGCCAAAATGTAATATTTGCACCAAATCGGGTGAGGTCAACGGAAAAAAAGAGGCCAACCTACCTACAACCTACCCTATTAATGTTTTTTTGGTGATGTTTTTGTTATTTACTGTAAACACTTCTTTTTTAGGCCTAATACTACCATCTAAAGTAGTCAACACCATAAATTTGACTAAAGAACATGATCAAACTATGACGGCTGATTTCTCACCACTTTGGGTTTAGATTTGCCTGTGCGTCTAAACTCGGGCAACTGCCTACAGTCTGGACAGTACCATTGGCCTTTTGGTGCGCTTTTGACCCCAACACAGAAGAAATGGAACCACTCAAGCTTGCAATTCTCATTGTCGCATGCAACCATTGCATCCTCTTCTTCACCTCTCTGACAGTAGCAAAAGAGTTTGACAGGGCTGCCAGAACCTGTCAGTTGTTCTGCACTCTTCTTGTTTGGCGACAGAGGCAGAGGACATGCTGACTGTGGGTTGGTGGCTGACTGTGGGTTGGTGGCTGTCGGTGGTTGTGACCTTGCACGTGAAAACACTTTCCCCACAAGTTCTGGCAAGATTGCCACCTGGTACACATGGGCAAGCTTTTCCAGGGCATCTTGTACAAACTCTGGGTTATATTCCACCCTGACTACTGCTAAATCCTTGGGAGTCCACACCACAAAGTCACAAAACTCAGTCTTGGTGACAAACATCTGAAGTTGTACTTGTGTGTAGTATTCATGTTTCTCCTTTAGCCTCAGTTCACTGTCCCTGTTCTCCAAATAGAATTTTGGATCTGCCACACATTCTGCGATGGTACAGGAGGCTTTGGACGAGGGGCATTTCACCTCAACGCATCCCCGGCTACAGCAGCTGCAGTAGCGCACACCGTCTGGTGACGCACCCAAGAAGGGAAACTGAGCATGAATAAAAAGTCCACACTTATCCAGTTGAAAATGCATATGCTGTTTTGAAGCTATTTCTTCATATTCGGACAAGGCATTGTGTTCTTTTTCAATGCCCCATTGCATAGAAGCGGTCTCTTTTCTTGAGCCCTTGGGTCGACAGATCAGGCTGATAAGACTCATTGAAGGAGCTGCTGGATTGGTGTGGAGTGCTTGGTGTGCCCGTGATGCAGTAATCCGCCCAGTCCTGAGTCTGGCCCAGATCTTCGAATTCCTTTGCTCTCTGGTTTCCCTTTCAGCGATGATACATTGCTCCTCAGTCACAGAGATATCCACATTTTCACAATGCTGCAAAACTTCACTGTAAGTCCTCTGAATCTGTTCTTCATCTTCTAGATCTCCCAGAAATTTTGGCAGTCTGACTGTTGCTCGTTGATCTTTGTAGTCCGTCGCATACTCTGGAACAAGGGACAATATAGCCGGTTTCACACCAGTCTTCGAGAAGTGAATTGCATCAAAGAATGAATGCAATTCATCCTGTGTTGGAGCAGCCACATCTGATGGTTTTCTCTTTGCTTTAACTGAAGTCAAGGTTCCATTGATAAGGCCATCCAATCGACGCTTCTTTGTTGCAGCTGATGTGAAGTCAATGTCAGCAGCCTTGCTGTAGACGACATCCTTTGTTGGGGGAACCACCCAGCCAGCAGGCACCTGCAATTCAATGTTTAGTATGTAGATACAAATTTGGTCTAAAAATTGTCATTAAATGTATGGTATCCAAAAGACCCAATGAACATTTTTATTTGGCGTTGACCCTACTCCTTTCTTTAGTTTGAAGAGAAAAAAATAAACAAGAATGAAAAATAAATAGCCAAAAATTAACATTATAACTGAATCCTGCATTGTCGTCGGAAAAAAAGAGATAAACTGTCAGGCATATTTCTTTTCCTGACGTCACCACAAACAGAATTTGTTCCTTTTTTATTTTTACTTTTGGGCTTTTTAATGATAAATGTTTAAAAAAGGGACCAGCTCAAAAGTTCTTGAACTATAAAATCTGTACAGAATTTGGTCCAAATAATTCTAGTTAAAGTTAATGGTTTTTTATTTCTGTAATGCTTCACTGTTCACCTGAATCAATGTGCAAACTCTTAAAAAAGAAAAGAAAATACTGAACACAGAACAGTATGTTCTGTAACTTGATGAAAGCAACCAACAGCATGCACGGTCAATAAATTTCTTTCTTGCAGACATTTGCTGTTATCAGGTGTACTGCAATTTCTGCTAAAAATTCCCAAATTAACACAACAGCTACAAAACTCACCTGTGTTGGTGTCTTGCTGTCGCGAATTCGAACAGATGCATCTACAGTGAACAGCACTGCCGCAATATGGCTACAAGACTCCGCAATCCCTGCCATACAGTTGCAGTGTGCAGTGAGAACAGTCCCATCTTGCTCGATGATCACCCAGGGCTTCAACGGTTTCTCACACAGGCTCTGGGAATGGAACACCTGCACAGCAAAAACAACAATGTAAATAATACAGAATATAGTATTTGCATGTCGCTAACACTGTTGCACTCACAGCGAGTCACAGTGAAAAAAAAAAAAAAAAAACCTTTAGCGTCAGAACATTTACATTACAAACTGAATCAAATGGAGATGCCAAGCCCAAACCATGTCATCCAAAGAATCAAATAGAAACAAATAAATTGCCAATGCATACCTGATGTCCTCATAAACCTACTTCTCAGACTTGGAGTACACCCTTGGTCATTTGTGCTCAAATTTGTCAAAGTCAAAAGGAGAAATGCTTGAAAATGAATGTCAAACAAGATGGTATATAAAAACAGCGAACACTCACTTTATGAACACTTTTATTTAGTTTAAATCCCTTCTAATGATAATGTAAGATTTTACAGTAAGCTATGACAAAACCTGCTAAAGTGAAGATGGCACAATCCCATCCACAATGTGTGAAGTTGGCCTACTTTGTGAGTTTGTTATGCTTACCTCAGCAGTGATGATGGTGTTGTCACAGCCTCTGGGTTTGTGGGCAAACAGTTTCTTCACCCATCCTGATGTGTGTTGATTGTGTGCTCCAAGCTGTTTGTTTGCTTTAAAGGCTTTTCTTGTGTAGTAGCTGGTGCGATGAACCAAATATTCTGAAATGTCGTCTTGAGCAACCGGAGGTAGAAGTCCGACATCGTCACTCCACTGACAGTTTTCGTAGGGATCTAACCCGCCAACTGCTCGCAATTTCATCTCATAACGGTTTCTAGATACTGAATCTAGAGTATCTATATACTTTTCAGACGGTTTAACTCCAGGTTTGGACATTGTTTTTGCTACAGCCCCCACTCTGCTGAACATTCGTATAGAGTCTCCACACCGCTTTGCCCTCCAGCGTACTACGTCATCAGAAATGGGGTCGCGGAAAAGTACACAATCGGGAAACGTCCATGGAGCAGTGGTTACATCACTGTTCGGACATGACAGACTACACCTCAACGACCGGGGTGTCAGTGTCCTACTCCGTCAGGTCAAGAGGTTCCTAATCCAGGCTCAACACTTATCACGACCAGCGTGCCATCCATCCATCGATGTGTGGCGACGACCAGCGACAGGCAGCCAGAACTGTAGATAAACCAGCAGCAGAGACGGGATCATATCCAAGAAAACTCTGCCAACAACACACATGCAGTTGCGGCCGTACTGCAGTCTGTCCCTAATCGTCGCTGGGAAACCGTCAACAATGCTGTACCCTCCAATGACGGCAGAAGTGAAAGTGGTCCCCCAGTTCCACCTTATGGTGACCACCACGAGGCTTTGTTAACATCCAGTCCAATGGGGAAAAGGGAGTCCCGCTTACCAGTGAGTTCCACGGAACTAGCACTGGCCGGCTGAGCAACGCTACTGCTTCCCTACCCCTCAGCCAGTGCCTTACCTTCGTGTGGACTCGATGTCGGACCCCTTCGCACCCCTCCCTGGTAACTACGCCCGCCCGCCAGCCATGTGTGTCTTGCCACACGTCGCTTCGCACGGATTACCTATGCCACCGTTTTCCCCCTTCCACCCCGCCTTCCCGCAGTACCCGTTAATCTATCTATCCCCAGTGGCAGCTCCCGTTACCCCCCCCCCCCCCCCCCCCAGCGGACTGCGGCCCAGGCCGTGATGTGATCGGATTACGTGTCAACGCGATCTTTTGTAGTGACTTTAATAGGACTTAGGCGTAACTGGACCCAGTGTTTTGAAATAGCTTATAATCCGTTCTTGACGTAACGGTGTTACGTGGTGGAGTTGTAGTCGAAGTATGATAAACACACCAGACGCACACACACGTAGAGTTCTTTAAAGTAAACCTCGTTCAGCTGCAATCCGTCACACGTGGCTTAAGGATGTAGACAATACTGGAGTAACAGTTCCAACAATATTTAATTCAGCGATGCGATATCCACACAATAATGCACTTTCAAATGCACAAACTACTGAATACAAAGTCTCTTCTGCTATGTCCTCACTACGACTCAAAGTTTCTCATACACAGCGTCTCTCGCAATAAACTGCGTATCTCTACGACTGACAAAGCAAGACAATGTACTCACGGGCTTCCCCAGCGCCCTCCTTATATATACTATCAAATTCCAGAATCTTCTATGGAAATCATGTAACTCAACCAATCAGAACGAAACGCGCAGCCGAAACTCATTAACATAAACTTTCCAGAAACAATATATCAGGCTACAAAAATTCGGCTGCTCACTTCAGCTCTAAATTCTAACGTATAATAAAGACACATAAAAGTATGGTATCCCTATCTATGATAGCTCAAAAAGGTACGAGAACATTCACCAAACAAATTAAAAGCTGCTCAATACACGCGCACAGGAAAACAGAAAGTAGCGAAAAATGTTGCGATGTCAACTAATCAACGTGACACTTACGAGGCCACCAGACAGTGCGACCCTTCTACAACGCACCGGACTAAACACAACAAAACGAAATCGGCTCTACTCACGAACAAAAGAAAAACTTACTAAAAAAACAACAACACGTGAAACGTAACCGTGATAGCTCAAATAAAAATCAGATCGTTACCTACGAATAACACATGTACGCTCTCACAGGATAACACAACCACAATCGTAACAAACGGTAACCCCTCCCCTCCCCTTATCCCCCTTTATTTCCAGAGATGTAGCATGCGTGAGTCTAGGTGTTATCTAGGTGACTTTCGATTAATTTGCATAGTTGCAAAGTGATTAGTGTAGCGCCGGTTCTACTGGATAGACTTATAGACTGAGATAAATTCTTTGTACCCTATATTGCAGCGATACTGACCTCTTTTGAAATTGACAGTTCCGTATTAAGTCAGTATAGACAATATGTGGGCGCAGTACTTTAAAAGGCGTGATATCTTGATATAAATTTGTGTTTTAGGACGTGCCTATAAAAAGCTGTCAGAAGCGGAGTAAATGTGACATTTTAGTGTGGTGTTGACATACAAGCGGGACCTACAGAGCCTGCCGTTTAGTCTGTAATCTGGTGTCTTGATCGTTGTGCGCATCTGCGCTTGTGCCTGTGGCCACAGATGCCCGGTTCGTTAAATCCTTTTAATGTCCCGCTGGCACCGAAGTGATCGGGGACAGATGCCCGGTTGTGATTTAACTGCGTTTATTTAGTGACCGAACTGTGGATCTTTCAATTTCTGATATCGGACAACTGTTGAATGATACGCCGTACCGTGATCGTACTGTGTTTATAAGTGACTGAAACAGTGACTGTGAAAGGTTATGATAACGGCCTTTAGCTTCTATGAAGCGCTCGATCTACATTGTTCAAACGTGTGGATCAGTTTAATCCCGTTTGTTTAGTCAACAGATTGCGCAAGAATAATTATCATTTAAAGTACCAGTCGCTGAGACTTTGTGGCCATCATGCCAGCCAAACAAGGACATAAAGTCGGCCATTTGAACATTTTTCACCTGTATTCAAAAGTTTATGATTTATCACTATTTGTAAACCAACTTTGGTCTCACCGAATCTCGTCTAGACTCCAGAATCACTGACGAATGTATCAGTATTCCAAATTTCTCACAAGTACGGCGTGACGCAACTGCGCCTGGATATACAGGAATTGCCCTTTATGTTCACCAGTTTATTCAGCATTTGGTACGGAGGCGTCTTGATCTTGAGACCAAGGAGGTTGAATGTGTCCGGTTGGAAGTCAGAATCCCTAACACTTCTCCCCTAATAGTGGGCTACGTGTACGGGAATCCAGCATCCACTGCCGAGTGGTATGACGACTTTGTACAAGCGATGGATAAAGTAAACGACACTGACAAAAACATTTTTATCTTAGGGGATTTCAACATTGACATATCAAAACCAAATTCACTGTGGCAATGTACAACAACACTTTTTGGACTGAGACAGATGATTACCACTGCCACAAGAGTAGCACATTCCTCGTCTACTTTGATAGATCACATCTATACTAACAACCCTCAAGCTATCACTGAAACTGACGTCCCTTCGCTAGCTGTCAGTGACCACTTTCCCATCACCTGTACATGGCTGTGTCATGTTCCTAAACATCAGAAACAACATTCCGATATAACGTACATATGTTTTTTTAAAAAAATAGATACAAATTATTTGTTATATGAACTCAGTAATACGCCATTTTAAGAAGTGTACAGTTACGACGATCCTGATTTAGCACTGACGTTGTGGCTTGAGATGTTCCTCGAGGTGCTAAACAAACAAGCGTCACTAAGAAGGAAGCGAGTCCGGTGCCGCGAGCTTCCCATCCTATTCCCTGTTTAACCTCTGATGAGAGGCTTGAGGCAACCGGGCTCCTTCCACTAAAGAAACACCTTTTGACCAACAAGCGCGTGCTGATGCACAAGGCCCTGAATCGGAAAACCCCCTTCTACTTGTCTAAGCTATTTAGTCAAGGCACAAAGGTTTACAGCACCTCCAGGAACAGTCTCGCCATTGAGAGACCTCGTATTGAACTATTTAAATCTAGCCTTTTGTACTCAGGTGCATATCTGTGGAACTCACTTCCTTCACATTTGCAGCTAACTAAAAGCCTGCCTTTGTTTAGGAAGAGAGTTTTCGAGTACATGTCAAGGGCCAAAAATTTCTGATACATAGTCTTTTTATAGTTTATTTACTTTAGTTTGTTTAGTTGACTCTTCGCACATCAAACTGCACTGTGATGCCCTTGGCAATATCAGCATTGTGTGGTGTGTATGTGCATATGTTTGTGTGTATGTGTCTGTGTGTGTGTTTGTGTGTGCGAGAGTGCGTACGTGCTTGCGTGTGTGTTGGTGTGGGTGGGCGTGTGTGCATGTATGTGTGTGTACTGACGTTAAACTGATTTTGCTTTGTTTACAAACCAAGCTTATTTTATCAATGTATGTATATGTCAATTGCCTGTACTGAATCGTTGTTTTGTGTTCAATCCGTAGTTTAGCAAAGACAGATATGAAAAGAGGCATGTGCGCCTATTGTCTCCGTCCTTGAAAAATAAAGTTTCATTCATTCATTCATTCATTCATTCATCTCTCTCTCTCTCTCTCTCTCTCTCTCTCTCTCTCTCTCTCTCTCTCTCTCTCTCTCTCTCTCTCTCTCTCTCTCTCTCTCTCTCTCTCTCTCGTTACTAAGTAGGGCAGGGAGACGACAGCCGGGTAAAAACAACCTGGACAAGACTGTCCCGAGCAGTTCTCCAACTCACTTTATCAGCATGACTGAGACATGGATCCTCATGAGCCACACAACTACCGGGCCCGACGAGTATAATATATCTCTTTTGTCGGTGTAGTTGTAATCTTAACCCTTTTACCCTTTTAGCGCCGTGGTCGTATTTTCCGAATTTTGGAAGTGTTACTTAACGACTATGTACCACTTGCAGGAGGTGGATTGACCATGATAATTCAAGGGTAGTGCCAGATTAGCTTGGAGCCTTCAGGCGCCAAGCTAATCTGGCACTACCTTTGAATTATCATGGTCAATCAATCTCCTGTTGTAGGGTGTTGGAGCTAAAAGGTGTATTGCCAGCTGTCGCACACTGTGTTTGTGTCAGTAACTGATCTAGAGCTATAAGCCACAGCCGTCCAAAACACATGGGTACAAAATGAAATCAGCAAGAGGCATAGATCTTCATGAGCCCCCGCGACTGCGGGGGCTCATAATGATCTATGCCTCTCGTGAGCTGAATCGTGTTCAAATTTCTCGGCAGGGAAAGGGTTAACACGATAAAACTGCCACAATTACATTCGCACAAAAACCTAAATGGAGACGAAATTTGTCCGCGTTAAACGTACATTTTCATGCGCACCTTGCAGTTGCTAGGGTCATATGATTTCTTATGCACTCCAGTAGGTCAGATATTGTTCTAGGTGGAGATCATAGTCTCGTGCTGGCCAGAATCCGCCGTACTCCCTCTTTCCGTCCGTGTTCCTCGTATGAAGGAGGGTTCAGACTAAGAGCTCAGACTGTGTGCGGCTTTGTTCACTCTAGCCTACCTGCGTCTAGCTGACCCCAGTATGAACCCTTCACCTCGCTGACCCCTTCACGAGATCTCCACTACCTGTAGCCGGCCAGTGGAAGTGCCGTTCCCTTGGTCCCGTTTTGAGCCATACATGAGACTGTGTCGTCCGTCAACCGCGACGTGAGTGAAGTGACCAATTCAGAATCGGTTATTATAAATAGACGATTTTCGGAATTCAGATGTAGGTCAAAATTTGACTTCCGAACTTTTAATCCTGCAACTACGATCTACTCTTTTCATGATTTGCGAACAATGTCTATTGGCATTTGATAGACTGCATTGGAAGTCGTGTCACATCTGAGTAGTTTTAAACCCGACTTTGCGCGTCGGGTGCGGTTTTTGTCGCGATGATTCCTGTTGGAAACCGCTACCGACGCGTAAAGGGTTAAAAAAAAATGATGTCAAACTGACGCCAATGTTCATGGCCGCCGCCGGCTAGGTCGGGTCCGACGGTAGCTTAACTATAGTATATAATTATGTCCTTGACTGAATGTCCTGGGCGGACGGCCGGGTGACACTCAACTGAGACTCGACAGTGTCACTGTACCCAGGACGTTGTCCGTAAACTGTTTTCGGTTTAGTACGCGTAGTCTGGGCGAATGTATCCCTTTAAATGTGAGGAGAATTGCACAATCACAATCTACCGTACCGACGATTTTATACTATACTGACTTTGGAAGCCGCATACTTGACACAAATGTGAACCACCTGACCACAACTTTACGAATCAGCAATCGAATTCGACTCAGTCTGAATGCGAAGTTTTGCCAATGTAACTGACCACTGTAGTACTCGCCCGGCTTTCTGGTCAGCCAATCAGTCCTGCCGCTGATAAACATACTCAAAATCAATGCCAATAAAATAGGCATGACCCACCACATGCAATGGCGGCCCGACCACCTTCTGCACACGTCTGTGGTGCAGGCCTATCATTGGCTTCACATTCCATATTAAATGACGTCGACCAAACGGTCTTTTGCTTACTTCAGTGTTGCGTACCAATGCACTCACGCATTTACTCAAATCGTGACTTCCTGACATTTGCAAGAGACATAGAGATTTTATAGGGCCGGAGCTCATGTCTGATAATCATGCAAACCCCTTGCTCAGAAAGATATGTCCGGGTCCTCTGGTTTCACTTCCGTTAGAAAATTCTAACCCTTCGGTTATCGGTAGTGGTTTTTGTCGCGATGATTCCTAAAGGAATCATCGCGACAAAAACCGCTACCGACAGTCAAAGGGGTAAGGAAGTAAGGCAGTGACTATCCAAAACTAGGGTAGAAGTGTTTTTGGTCCATGTTCCGAGTTACGTGCTGATATAATATTGGTATGAGGTAATAGAGCAAGGTTTCTAGCACACCGAGCCTTACTGAAGACGGAATTAAAAAATTTGGGAGCTGTCCTCTGAAGAATACGTAGCAGTTCAGGAGATAGACTGACCATGATGTAATAGTTCAAGGGTATTGTCAGATTAGCCCACTTTTGCGCATAAAGAGATACAAGCGCATTGCGCAAGACGGTTGAGCTAATGTATTCAGACCATTTCATTTTACATCGTTTGTCCTCAACCACCGTCAGATTATAAAAAAAAAACCAAAAAAACTATTGCGTTCTATTGGTTTAATCAACATTATATCAATCGCATCTTATCTCACCTAACCTGATCTTACCTAACCTGACCTAACCTCACCTCATCTCACCTCACCTCACCTCGCCTCGTCTCGCATCGCCTCACTTCACTTCACTTCACCACGTCCTGTGAAAGTCTTGTTGCTGTCGGGACGGTAAGCAAAGTACAACCAACCAACTTCACTTCACTTCACTTCACTTCACTTCACTCACTCACTTCACTTCGCCTCATCTCATCTCATCTCATCTCATCTCATCTCATCTCATCTCATCTCGTCTCATCTCATCTCATCTCATCTCATCTCATCTCATCTCATCTCATCTCATCTCAAATTTGCCATGGTCTTGTATTATCTCACCTCAAAGCTGCCATGATATTGCCTTACCTTGCCCTGCCTTGCCGTGTATTGTCTTGCCTTGTCTTGTATTGTCCTGCCTTGCCTTCTCTTGTCTTGCCTTGCTTTGCCTTGCCTTCTCTTGTCTTGCTTTGCTTTGCCTTGCCTGCTCTTGCCTTGCTTTGTCTTGCTTTGCCTTGCCTTGCCTTGTCTTGCCTCTCTTTGTCTTGCTTTGCCTTGCCTTCTCTTGTCTTGCCTTGCTTTGTCTTGTCTTTTCTTGTCTTGCCTTCTTTTGTCTTGACTTGGCTTGGCTTGGCTTGGCTTTTGCCGTCTTCTCTTGCCTTGCCTTCTGTAGTCTTGCCTTGCATTGTCTAGCCTTGCCTTGTCGCCTTGCATTCTCTTCTTTTCTCTGTATTGCCTGCCTTGCCTTGCCTTCTCTTTTCTCCTCTTCTCTTGCATTGCCTTGTCTTGTTTTGTTTTGTCTTGTCTTGTCTTGTAAATTCTAAAGCGAGTCTGTAGGCTGGTTTTGGGAGTCGCAGCGTCAGTTCTAGAACGATTCTCTTGTGAAAGAATTGCGGAAGAACCCAACGGAGAAAGAAACACGCTTAGAACAGACAGTTACAACACATCGTTTTACATGTTTTGTCCTCAACCACCGTGAGATTTTTATATTGACTATGAGTCGGACGTACTAGTGGTTTAATCAACATTATATCAGTCTCATTTCATCTCATTTCAGTCACATCACCTGACCTCACATTACCTCACCTCTCGTTTCTGAAGATTGCATTACAGTTCAGGAGACATAAAGACCATGATAGTTCAAAGGCGTAGCCAGATTAGCTTGGCGCCTGTTGGCGCCAAGCTATTCTGACACAGCCCTTGAACTATCATGGTCGATCGTGGTCTTGCTGTGATGCGTCAGGGTAAAATCAGTTAGCACTTTTGCGCATGCAGCCACGGGTACTGTATACCGGCAGCTGCTTGAATCAAGAAGTTAACCCTTATGAGTCATTCGGAATACACCAGTGTGTGAAATACGTTTGACTAAAATAGTTCAAGGGTGGTGCCAGAATAGCTTGGCGCCTCTAGGCGCCAAGCTATTCTGGCACCACCCTTGAACTAAAGCCAATTTTCTATATCCTTATATGTAAGTACTATAATGTACCTTGCATATGGCAGTGTACAGAATTGAAGCTTTTAGCCTCAGTATGGTATCATCTAATTCGTTACTTCCCAGTGGACATGCGTCAGACGTGCCAGAAACAAACAAACAAACAAACACGTGACTGGTCTAACGTGGGCGTAAAACCGTAGGAGATATTCAAGTTGTGTGGTCGCACACTGAAATCTTTGTGTTGTACTCAGCCATCACCCGTGACTCAGACTTCCTTTTCCAGCTGCAAGAGGAACATATTTTCAATAGCTTCAGGGGTGGGTTACATATGCTTGCTTAGCGTGCAAATTTCTTGCTTAGCGCTAAGTTCACAAGCTTAGCTGAAAATGTGCGTTGCTTGAGCGTGCTTATCTGCTGGCTTAGTGGCGTGCTTAATTCTAAGGACGGTCCCCCCCCCCCCCCCCCCCCCCGTGCGTAGCGGCGTGCTTAGCTGAGGAAGAGTTCTTAGCTGCCGTGTTAACGCGAGAACGGAAATGTGAATTCACTCTCTTAAACCTTGTGGCAGAAACAGCCTTCCATCTAGGATAGAGAAGGAAGAACACGAAAAGACCCCCACCCAGCCTCGTCTCACGGACATCTGGGAATTATCTGTGAGTCTGCATAACTGATTTCAACTGACCCTGCACACCGATGGATATAACCCAACACCAGCCGTCGTCAGATAAACATAGATCCTCATACTATGGGAGCCTACTACACGGCACTCCTTAACTAATGTACATCTACATTAGACTTGAGACATAGATCCTCATACTATGGGAGCCTACACGGTACTCCTTAACTAACATTAGACTGACAAGCAGGGTTGCCTGCACGAAAAATTTGCTATTCTTTCTCTCTTGACTTCTTGTTTTCCATCGCCGCCATTTCACCGGCGTTTTGTCTACTAAGTTCGTTTCCGTTAGGTCAGAAGAAGCGAAAACCGTGCGTTTTTATTGGCCGATTTCTACAATCTATGATGACGTAGGGGAGAACCCCACCATAAGCTATAAATAACCTATCCCCGCTCGCTAAGAACTCGTTCGGAGCTACGCACATCGCTAAGTCGCTCCATGCAACAGAAAACACTCGCGCACTAAGCAAGAGCTTTACTAAGCAAGAAAGACCTTAAGTCAGCGAGCTTAACACACTATATTTAAGCACGCTACATGCAACCCACTCCAGGGGCTTATGAGAATGTGTGCCTCTTGCGAGCCGAGATCTGCCTCTGCTGTTCCTCAAAATAACCGCGCAGTGACCATTCTAACGACGAGGTCGCTTATTACGTACATCTCAGTCCTAGTGGACGTTCAGCATTTCTGACGTTAACCCATTACAGCCTGAGGCTGATTTTTTTTATAGTTTGCTTATAGTACTATGACGTCTACATTACAGGTTAGGCTATAGATCAACCATTTTAGTTCAAGGGTGGTGCCAGAATAGTTTGGCGCCTGAGGCGCCAAGCTATTCTGGCACCACCCTTGAACTGCTATAATCAAATTTATTTCTTGCAATAGTGTATCAGGATGGAAAGGGTCAATACGACTGTTGGTGACCCAATTCAGCCGGACATCCGCGACTACTGAAAAAGGACAGAAGACGGGCATTGTTCAGTCCTGATTCATGTGTGACCTAGCCCATGACACTGCAATAAGGACGGCCCGACCATGATAGTTCAAGGGTGGTGCAAGATTAAACTGATGCAATTCTGGCACCACACATGAGCTGACGTGGTCGATTGCTCATGATCTGGTATCAGGCCCTCTGAGGACAAGTTCCACATTTGGTATTTCGACATCACTGGTCAGTCTAACCAAACCGAACCTTAGGTCTTTAATATAAACCAACCAACCAACCAACCAACAAGTCAGTCAGTCAGTCAGTCAGTCAGTCAGTCAGTCAGTCAGTCAGACAGTTAAATAGCCAATCACCCAATGAATCAATGAATGAATCAATCGATCGATCAATCAATCAATAACATGTTTAGCTTTTTTAATGTTATGAAAGCTTTTAGTAACATGTGCATGTTCAAATGGGACCAGCATACGACACACAAGTTCCTCCTGCATACTACTGAGAATCTTGTGACATTTTTATACGTCAGTAGTAGCTGTGTCACGTGATTTAACTCGAACAAAATCATGTGAGTATGTTGAGATGGGACCGCCCTTTAACTCAAATCACACTGAGGCTAAAAGCTTCAAATTTGTACACTGCCATATGCAAGCTACATTATAAAACTTACAGATAAGACCAATGGCTTTAGTTCAAGGGTGGTGCCAAAATAGCTTGGCGCCTAGAGGCGCCACCTTTAAACTATTTAAGTCACACTTATTTCACACACTGGTGTATTCCGAATGATAAGGGTTATGCTCATAAGTTTTGCATGTATTAATTTTACAGCAGTTGGAAAAACATCCAACGCCATGCTAGTGGCTCTGTGGATGTAGTCATTTAGGAACAGCTGACGTTAACATTTTGACAGTATCATTGAGAGATAAATAGATACGACTGTAATTTAGTAATTAGATATAGTGGCACAATGAACCCATCATCTTTCCAGTGTTGTCGATTGAGTGGCATGTTGAACCTTTGGACCGACCACCTACCTTTTGCTCGGACTTTACTGAGAATGTATTGGGCCCCCCTTCTAAGCTACATAATTCAGTTTTCTGGTCATCGACGCTGTGCGCATGTCATTTTGACAAGAAAAGTGATCATGGCCCCTTGAGGTACGTGCATATAGAAAAAAGTGTCATCACTGACAACATACAAATCAATTACAGCCGTATGTTTAAACCAGAAAGACTTCCTCCATCTGAGCGTGAAAAGAGGTTGGATCTTTGCTAGCAAGAAGCATAGATTCTCATGAGCTCCCGCGACTGCGGGAGCTCATGAAAATTTATGCTTCTTGCAGATGGCAAGAGGTGAATCAGGGGCTGGCTGATTGACGTGTTTGTGAGGATTAACGATTGGTAGAACAAAAACCAACGACTAGCACTGACGCTAGACAATCAATTATGTAGCCTTCACTGGCCTTATCATAGTCACCCAAAACACAAACAACCAAGATGAGCGTACAGAGCCGGATCTAAAGGGGGGGGGGGGGTATTGAGGAGGTCCAGGGCTTCCACCTCCTCTCTCTCTCTCTCTCTCTCTCTCTCTCTCTCTCTCTCTCTCTCTCTCTCTCTCTCTCTCTCTCTCTCTCTCTCTCTCCCCTTCAGCCCCAAAATACTTTAAAATATTATATCAAAGTTCCTTTTGTTAGTGGGGACGCCCACCCCCACCCCTCTCCATTCCTCGTATAACAATGTTATACAGTCCCGAAAGGTCCACCCCACCCCACCCCCACCCCCTCCCGCTTTTCCATATATTATTTTTCGATATTTTGGCTAGTAAGGGAAAGGTCCTCCGATACAAACACCCCCCCCCCCCCCCCACACACACACACATCTTCCCCCCTCCCCTCCCCCCCCCCCCCCCCCCCGCCCTGTTTAGCGACTTTTTCGGCGACCCCCCCCCCCCCCCCACCCCCACCCCTGGCGTAGCTTGAGCCCTGGCTGATCGAGGAAAACAAGTATTAGATGGGTCAGCGACTTTTGCCAATGGTCACACACAGTACTTGTCTCTATTTCTCAGCCTCCCAGCCACTCCTCCCCACCCTCCTTGATATTTGAGCATGTCTCGCCATTCCATTCATCCCTCAAGAAACTGTCTGTTAATTAACCCATATCATACTGAGGCTAAAAGCTTCAAATTTGTACACTGCTATATGCAAGCTACATTATATTACTTACAGATAAGGATATAGACCAATGGTTTTAGTTCAAGGGTAGTGCCAGAATATCACTTGGCGCCTAGACTCTGAGGCTCCAAGCTATTCTGGCACTACCCTTGAACTATTTTAGTCAAACTTATTTCACACAAGGGTGTATTCCGAATGATAATGGCTAAAAAGGTCTCCTCAGTACCTGAGAAATGTTTGGGTGGTACTGCGCCGGAGTAAATTGTGTAGGTTTGAGGCTATGCGATGTGTGTGGGTGTGTGTGTTTGGGAGGAGATTTCAAAAGGTCAAATTAAAGTAGAAAAGGCCAAATTAAAGAGTAATTTAATTTATCTAACACGTCACGTTAGTTGGGATCGGGTTTCGTGAAAAGTACCAAAATAATTACAATATCGTCATCTTGTACAAGACTGAGCGACTGGGGCCTATGAAAGACTCTTGGAATATTTTTTTCTCTGAGATACGAGCTTGGGTGTGGTAGTTTTATCTGCAGTATACAATTTCAACTAAGACAAAGACTGTTTTTTCAAGGGGCGGATCCGTTACCTCCCGATAGGGGTTGGGGGGGTGAGGGGGGGATGGGCGGGGTCGTGGTCCCATATTTTGTGCGGGACATTTAATTTGAGAGAGACTATATGATATCGCCCACGGACGAGACCTTGCTTTCCTCACGGTGGCTCTGTTCGGTCATGCCAGACTCTCAAAAATGGGGGAGGTGGGGTAGGGTTCACAGTCTACGACTTTCCGAATGGTCATATAAGGAAAATGTAAGCATTTGATAACTCATTTAGCCCGACGCACTGACGTATTTCCCAACTTTTTGGAGGCGTCATCACACGACTATGCACCAGATGCAGGAGATGGATCGACCATGATAATTCAAGGGTAGTGTCAGATTAGCTTGGCGCCGACAGGCGCCAAGCTAATCTGGCACTACCCTTGAATTATCATGGTCGACCCATCTCCTGCTGTAGTGCGTCAGGGCTGAATGGAATAATAGTTCTTAAATATTTTCGGAACGGGAGGGGTGAATGGGGGGCGGGGGGAGAGTCCGCCCTCCCCCCCTTTCGATACGCCGGCCCCTGGGTTGACCACGGGATCATAGTCAACAAACTGATCAAATAGTAGTACAGAACGGTAATGACGCTTGGAGCTTGCAGAAACGGTGAAAACAAAAAGGGGTTGCGATTGAGACGGAGATACCCAGTGTGCAAAAAGGCCAACGGGCCGCCGTTGGCCTGCGCGGCACGGATGTGCGCGGGCCGGCAACGGCAGCCGACGTCTGCCTGAAGGCCTTTTGTGCATTTGGTATATGGGGGTAGGCATAAAAGAGGCCGCGTAGAAGAAAGTGTGTGGGGAGTGGTGATGGGGGGGGGGGGGGGGGAGTTGCTGTTGTGGTGAAACGTCAGTGACTAATAAAACAAAGGGGTATAGTATGAAGGGGTGTCTTACACTGAAATGCAAATGACACCCTCAGTCAAACTGATCACGTGAAGCACTGAAGAGGCAGCCAAGGATTCTTTGTGAAATAAAGCCCTTTGCAGAAGGAAAGGCTTTGATTGTTAACTCTCGGGCTCAAGATTTCATTGTTTGCCCATTCACTTTTGCATCAGTAGCTGCAAAACTGAGTGTCATGTAACGTTCAGTGCGTGCGGCAACGCTATAGGACACTTCCGCAGCTATTGATGCGGGGCGCCTAGAATGATTAAACACTCTGAGCGCTTACGTCGATATTCTCGAATCTGACAAGTGTCTCTCCGCAGAAGACTAAATAACAACTCAGAAGACCACGTTAGTTGATAGATGACACCATACTTCAACTATCATGATCGATTAACATCTTGCTAAAGTGTTAAAGCGGTGTGCCAGCTAGGGCTGACTGGGTAAAAGGCATATAGAAGAATAACGACCGACCGACAATCATTCCTCTACATAATGAGACACTGAGGCGGGCAGTGTCCGACTGAGCTTTATTTCAGTCTCGGGAGATTGCCGCTGTCGGTCCAAATGGATTCGCGATTCTTTCAAGCAACACTCAAAGGTCAGCGCTAGGTTAGTAAAGCTAACCCGGCCTGCACAGTTCTAGTCCAGTCACAGGCTGGGGTAGACAAATCCTGTGCGACCGTTGACCGACGGAGAGTCGTGCTTAATTTCCAGTACGAAGTGTCGAAATACTGTACAAAAATGTCAATGCGAAATAAACAGTATGAAGAATCGATCGATCTTATCCCAGCGCGTAATTAAGGTTTAATCAGATATTCTTGCCACAAAAAAACATGAATGTTCATGAGTCAGGTTGCATCTCGACTCAGTTTCAGATACACACGAGGATCTTTAATTCTAGTAAAGTGTTGAGCCATAGGCTCAGGTCGAGAAACACATCAGTTTTCGCGACGTGTATTGATCAATGTGCGTTTGCTCAGTTTTGTTCACTGTGAATAACAGTCTGCCAAAGAAGACTATGACAATGAACAGAAGAGACACTGAAATAGTGTACATTGATACATATAGTGAAAATTAATGTATTTCTGTACTCCAGCCTGTGGCAGGGCCACCAAAACAAAGAGCCAAAGCCGCTCCTCGTGGGTATTTGAAAGTCGAGATGCAAGCCTAGTGGCAAGAATAACTGATTAACTCTTATTTACATATATCTAGCTATCCTTAACGCATTCTGCCCCAGGACCGAAATCCCCCAGATTTTGAAGTTCTCTATGAATGACTGTATTACAATTCTAGAGACAGATCGAGCTTGATACTTCAAGGTTGGTGCCAGAATAGCTTGGCGCCCATAGGCGCCAAGCTATTCTGGCACCACCTTTGAACTATCATGCTCGATCCATGTCTTGCTGTGGTGTGTCGGGGCTGAATGAGTTAAAGAAATTCAGACAGGACGTGGCTGTATTGTCCCGGGATCTGTCCATCAGATGCGTTAGCCATGAGCAGTACGACTAAGACTCAGCTCAAGTTCCAGTGCGACCGACTGAAGAGCCGCACACTATACAAAGAGTCGAACTTGAAATGCTGTACGATTGTGTCAAGACTCAGCAAGCAGTATGAAGTATTGATTTTATCCCAGCAAACAAAAGGACATCAAGCCGACGTCAGCTGCAGCTGGCCCGCGCACAGCAGTGCGCGGGCCAAATGCGGCCGACGGCCATTCCCGCCGCTCCGGGATGTTGTTTTATTCAACTTATCAATGCAGGCTACATCGTACTGCTCGGTAATCCGCCGTGATATGAGTTGGGCGAACCGCCACTTCTTTGACTCAGTTAAAAGGGTTTTGGCGTGTTCGAATCTTCTAAGCTGACAATATGAGGCGAGGTCAGGCGTTTACAGCTGAAGGTATTCATTGATTGCCTTTCCAGGCGCTGTGAGCTAATCACACACTACCCTTGTCAGGCAGACACGTAGTACGGTACCCTTAAGCCCAGAGAGCCATCTGCCAAGGGTGGATCGGCCGGTGGGCCGATCCACCCGTGGCAGATGGCTCTGGACGTGAAAGATGTACGTTCAGTCAATGGGATATCAGTTTAAAGATGGAGGTAGTCGATCCTCAGAAGCCAAAAGGTCACTGGTGCCCATCTCTTGGTCTTTTATTCCGTGAACTCTTCTTCACCCTCTACTAATCAATAGCTCGGTTCTGTGGACTCTGCCTGTCTCCTGATCCAGTTCAGTTCACATAGATTTAGTTAGGGTACTTCGGTTCGGGATAAATGTTTGCTCTTCTGAGTTCATTGACCAAATTTCTCATAAGTGTTTACTTTGGAACATAATTTCATTTTTTACTGGTGCACTTGTCACACTGAAGTGTACAAATAACGAAATTGTATTTCAAGTGTATGGAATGTTTACTATGGTAAAATAATTTCAGTCATTAATAGCTAGTTTGATAACGTAAGGACATAAAGTTTGCATTTTAAAAGCATGCGCTTTTGAATTCTGTATTGTCTTTTTTAGTGTCATATGTACCCCATTCAGCCCTGACGCACTACAGCAGGAGATGGATCGACCATGATAATTCAAGGGTAGTGCCAGATTAGCTTGGCGCCTGTCGGCACCAAGCTAATCTGACACTGCCCTTGAGTTATCATGGTAGATCCATCGCCTGCAACTGTGCATAGTCATTAGATGACGCCTCCAAAATTTTGGGAAATACGGCCGTCGGGCTGAATGAGTTAATATTATTATTCATTAAAAATGTCGAGGTTTTTTTTTTTAATTTATTATTTTAAAAAAATAATTTGAACTGAGTTGCTTGAGCTCTTTCTACGTGTAGTCTGTGTACCTCCACATTCGAAGGACACGAAGAATATAAGTAAAAAATCAAAATAAAACAAAAAATAAAAATAAAAAGACAAATTAAAAAATGTGTAGTCTGGTGGGGTACTGAATGGAAAAAAAAGGTATGTGCGGTGACCTTGTGCGGTGACCTTGTCCCTTTTTCAAGCTATTCCAATACACTTGCAAATCATCATGCACGTAAACCTATATACTGCTATAGACAACCGCTTATCGATTCTGAGATTCAGCCATATTATTCTCCGTCATGTCAGTTTTGCTCCATATCCAATTTCGCTCGCACTTGTCTACGCTAAATTTCATCTTTTGTGTCGGTAGTCGCCAGTTATTGTTCGCCAATTTACTGTCGCGTTTTATTTTTATTCGGTAATTAATTCATATGAGTGACCGTTCTCATCTATTTATTCGTTCAGTTATTTAATTCATCATTATGGATGTATATTGTCTGTTTGTTTTTCTAATTATTTATCCACCTATATGTACTATTTGCTTGACTGGTTCCTCAGTCCAGGGACGTCAGTAGGAACGAATGACAGTTTTTGTGAGGTCTGCAGACGGAGATGTAGGCCGAGCTTGCCAGGTCACGTGAGCGTGTGGATGTCTCCGCCTTCGTCCACCCACTGCATAATTTATCAAGCCGGTTGCACCGACGCCCTAAATAGCGCCGGTTTGCCGCTGTGGAAACCTGTTTACTTCGTCATTGAGTGTGAGATAAATGCGGCTGATTTCACCTAGCAAGAGGCATAGATTTTCATGAGCCCTGCTGTCGCAGGCGCTCATGAAAATCCGTGTACCTTTTCAGCAGCCGGACTTCAGCGAATGTGGCTTGGGCGGGGAGGTGCGCAAAATGCACTATACGTCGTGTAGTGTCCTCGAACTCTGGTCTGTCACTGAGTCTAGCCCCTCCTGCGTACGGTCACGTGTGCAGTCTAGGGGGGGGGGGGGGGGGGCTGTGGGACCCTCCCACTTTCACGTGACCCGCAGACTTGAAAAGACCTGCAACATGTAGGATACGTACGGTAGTACAATTACGAATGGATTTCTGAGCCTCAAGTGGAACTTGATGTGAAAATGCCGCATGCAACGATTTGCGGCAGCTCGACTCGCGAGCGGCCTGGCAGAGTAATCTTCTTCTTCTCAGTGAATTTCCGGCCACTGTACATAATAACGACTGAATAAACTGCTTTCGACAACTTCCGTTTTGTACAAATGACATCCGGTTTAGAAAAGAGTATTTGCACGGCACTGCCGGTTGTCTACCTAGACTTCGCTGAGCAGTGAATTGAGGGAGACAACCAGTGTGGACTAGTTGTTGTTCAGGTCCGTCAGTTGTTGTTTTGCTCTTCTTGCTGATGAGTCATTAAATCCAGACCCATTATAAAGGAGATCGATTGCCATGTGTTTAAAATGCAAAGAAAATTCCAACGAAGAAAGAAACACACTTTGAAAAGACCTTTACAACACAATTTATTAATTTATTCAGCCCCGACACACCACAGCTGCCAGACGTAGAGAGAGCATGATAATTCAAGGGTGGTGCCAAAATAGCTATTCTGGCACCACCCTTGAACTATCATGCTCGATCTGTCTCTAGAATTTGGGGCTATTACAGTCCTTCTGAGGGCAACTTCAAAATTTGGGGAGTAGTATAGGGCCTGGGGCAGAAAGTGTTAATATTTTGATTCAGACCCATTTTCAAAGTAGATATACACAAACAAGTACACAATGAGCTACTTATCTTTTCTTTGGTGGTCGAGATCAGAATCACTGTTGCTGTTCTTGTTTGTTATTGTTTTTGTTGCACAGTTTCAGTTGGGGCCCAGGTTGCCAATGGGCGGCATGCCGGATATTGCTGTACCAGAACTGACAAGGCAAATGAATTCAGCCCACGGGGCTTTTCAGTAGTTTATCTGGCCTTCGGAAAATCAGTCACCCAGCGGCAGTTCAAAGTTGAGACAGTTGTCCTATTGCTCGAGCAATCATGATTCCTCGCGCTTTCTAGCCAAGACTTAAGTTAACTCATTCAGCCCGACGGCCGAATTTCCCAAATTTCGGAGGCGTCATCTAATGACTATGCGCCAGTTGCAGGAGATGGATCGACCGTGATAATTCAAGGGCAGATTAGCATTACCCTTGAATTATCATGGTCGACCCATCTCCTGCTGCAGGGCTGAATGGGTTAATAAAATAATAGGCTGGCCGTGTGCTTTGCGTTCGTTTTATGCCTGGAAGTTTGTTGTGTCCCGTTTGCAGTCGGGGTTTCAGTCGTTGGCCGCCATGACTGAGCGGTTCAGCTCTTGCCCACACTGCTGAACAACCCACCCTCAGTCCCGGCCACCTCAACCCTCTCTCCCCGCCGGACCGCAGTCCTTCAACACAAATCCCCTCGGAACCATTGATTTGCCTCTCATCATCATCTCTATTTAGGTTCAGTGGCCTTCAGTCGTGAATATGTACTGCGTATACTTTCTAGTTACTGAAATCTCGTCCCGGATGGCATCTGGAAAAGGCATAGATTCGCATGTGCCGCCCGATTTGCAGATGTAGGGCCTCACGAGAATATAGTATATCTCTTGTTGTGCAACCGCACTATCTAATGAATGTACTGACGGATACGGAGGTGATCTTGCTGGGACATGTAAAGTAAATCGGCGATTGGTTTGGTTCGATGCTGTGTACAGCATGTAACGGCCTGTTTTTGTACTGACTGAGGAAACCGTACAGCGCGCAAAATTACTGCTGTACGCGAAAACCTTGAAGTAGGACGGTCTGGGAGATAATGACGGTGGTGGCTGATAAGTGTTGTGCGGCTTCGGAAGAAAGTAGTACTACAATAGTACCAATGTACACAGAGAAACGCCGCAGAGGCGAGATTTCCCAACCATTGTGAAGTAGCATAACAGACACAACAGTACCGGTACAGAAAGACCGAGTTCTGTAACCCAAGCTCCACGCATAGCCGGTTTTGCCTGCCTTACCTACTCAGTTCAGCGACTAAGTCCTAGCCAGCGACTCATCGCAAGTTGGAGCACAGCTGTTAAATCTCACCCGAGTGAGGCACGCAGCTAAAACCTAACTATGCCATATACCCTGACACTGTTGGAGTAGGCAGTCTGAGAACAGCCCCTCCCATTTGGCCAGAGGGCATACAGCAAACGTAGGAAGGGTCATGCACTCGTGGCGTTATCTATGCATGTTAATGTAACAGAGAAGCAGAGTTCGCCATTGATGTGTGATGTGAGTGGTACTGACAGTTCGTAATCACAGTCTATAGAAGAGCGTCCCCCTTCCTGGTTATCTACATAAATAACGAAAAGTATAAGCAGGATTTCAAGGGCTTAAGGAAATATTTAGAAGTAAATGTACTGCCATTTACGTCTGTATTCCTGACGCTGAAATATGCCGACGGCGGTTTCAAATACACTTGTCTGTTAAATCTCAAGACCCATGTACCGTATGTTTCACAACTGCACAACCTTTTAGTCTGAAACATCGTACTGTACAATGAATTCCAAGGTCTCCATGTAAATCAAAGATTGTATGAAAGTCATAGTTAGCATTTAAATTTTGCTGTCGTATGGCCCGATTAAATCGTAGGTTGCTATGTTTTGTCATTGATTAGCGGTTTGTGTCGGGCATTATGTCATATTATTGGCACATAACAACGATGTACATCAACATTGTATTGTATTGTGCTCCCGCTTGCTATAAAGTCGCTAGGTGTGAACTTTGTGATGAAGGGGTTACCGCCCAAACGACGCTAATGAAAGTTTAAGTTATATATGGCCTCTACTAATTTGGTCATAGTCGTGCCCGCTTTTCAAGGAATTGATACCAGATATAATAGTGTTGATATTTGCTTTAATTTCACGACATGTCGCATTGAAAAGTATTGCAACTTGAAATGGTTTCTTTAACATAATAATTATGCTGTAGACCGCTGGTGGGCCCACATGAACCCCTTCTGGCAACCGTGAAACGGCGCAAGCTTGCTTGGTTTGGCCACGTGACCCGACACAACACCTTGTCCAAGACTATCCTCCAAGGCACTCTCGAAGGAAGTCGTCGGCGAGGTCGTCAGAGAAAGAGTTGGGTCGCAAACATAAAAGAATGGACCGAACTCTAGATGTCAGACTTGCTTGCCACCGCCCAAAATAGAACTCAGTGGAGAGCACTGTCTGTTGCTGCTGCCTTTCAGTCCCCCCAACGCCCAGTTCGGGCAAGGGACTGATGATGATGATGATGAGACCGCTGGTGCTCATGCACGATACCGGCTTTAAGCACGCTTACTTGTGTGAGTGTGTGCGTGTGTACTTTCATTAACGTCATTGGAAAGCATGATCAACCAACCCGGCGATCGGTCCTCTCCAGCCAAAAAACGAAAACCTCGCCGTGCACACAGTTTGTTCTCTGATGTATAAAACTGATCAGAGTACTTGATCATGCTTTCATGCTTTCCAATGATCAAGTACTCTGATCAGTTTTATACATCAGAGAACAAACTGTGTGCACGGCGAGGTTTTCGTTTTTTGGCTGGAGAGGACCGATCGCCGGGTTGGTTGGTCTCTCTTCAACTCTAATGCTGTCTTCAGCAGTACTGAAGTGAGGAACACAGCTGCATATTTCAAGATGCAATTACTGTGAAATAAACTGAACCCTCATGAGAATTACTCATGTGCCTCGTTCATATCAGAAAGCTTTGCTGCAGACGCAGATTCACCAGCAATGATTCTCTCACTATAGTGAGCACAGCTGTAAATCAGTCCTGGCACAAATGTAACAAACGCCTCCTCTATAAATTAATTATCTGCTTATGAGAATCTATGCTGTTTAAATGCGGAAGGTGGTGGCTGCCCGGTACTAGCACGCCTTAGTTTACTGATTAAACTCGACGGGCTTGCGGCTGGTGTTTATGTTAGCTGTCAACGTGTTGCGGAGACGCGTTTAGGGGAGGAGGGGATGCGTTTCCCCACTCATCCAGCTGCAGTACTTTGTCGCTAGACTGTACTCCGGACCGTGTAAAGAAATGACTGAAGGGCAAACACAAGGGACACACTTCCTGAGGCATTACTTCCTTACAAGTTTCAAGGCCACTCCGTCCTAGAAATGTCACGTTTGAGCTCTCCGGCTCAGACTCCCAACTCAGTGGCGTACCCCTAAGTTTCGACCTTGCGGAACTCGGAAGTACAAGTTTCTCAGTTGACAACCAGAAGTAACTGGCAGAAAGCAAAACAACTGAAGCGAAACTGTGATATCAAATAATTCAAAACAAACTGGCTTGTTAGATTGTTGTCAATTTTGCCGCTGTATATGAAACTTTATTTTATTTGATTTGATTTCTTCTTGTAATGTAATGTAATGTAATGTAATGTAATGCCGGCCGGCGTTTGATTTTACGACATTCAAACTTCATAATTTAAGAGATGAACCCAGCGGAGAAAGAAACACGCTTACAATTTAAGAGATGAACCCAGCGGAGAAAGAAACACGCTTACAATGTAAGAGATGAACCCAGCGGAGAAAGAAACACGCTTACAATTTAAGAGATGAACCCAGCGGAGAAAGAAACACGCTTTCAATTTAAGAGATGAACCCAGCGGAGAAAGAAACACGCTTACAATTTAAGAGATGAACCCAGCGGAGAAAGAAACACGCTTACAATTTAAGAGATGAACCCAGCGGAGAAAGAAACACGCTTACAATTTAAGAGATGAACCCAGCGGAGAAAGAAACACGCTTACAATTTAAGATATGAACCCAGCGGAGAAAGAAACACGCTTACAAAAGACAGTTACAACACAATGTCTTTTCTAAGTGTGTTTCTTTCTTCGATGGGTTCTTCTCTACATTTTACACGCCTTTTTGGTCCGGATTTCATAATTTAAGTCTGCCCTATAGTCCAGCATTATTGTAAGGCATGCTAGGAACATTTACTAGTGTGTTCAGGAGACATAGGGCTGTCTTAGCATTCTGTTTTTGTCAGGGTGGTTTGGGTCGGGATGAGGCCACTGGCGCCGGCCATTAGATGCTTTGGCGACGGGCTTCACCCGTCCCGAGTCATTGTCCATTTTGTAGGGCTTTGTTATTGTAATTTGTGGAATGAGCGAGTGAGTGAATGTGAGCAGCACCTGCGGGTGGCAAGACAATTTTTGCTACTGTGATGGGGTGAGGTAGTAGGAGTCGGAAAATTAAGATTAGATGGTGGTGGTTGGACTTAGTGAGACTGAGACTCGTTCATGTTGAGCTAAACTTTTATTTCTAACAAAACTAGAAAGTAGAAACCAGAAAGCAGAAAGCCGAAACAGAAAGCAGAAAGCAGTACCTGTAGAATAAACAAACAGGTAATCAGTAATGGTGCCAAGAATACAATAAACAAGGCACATAACTAAATTAAGGCATATATCCACATGCAGTGAACGTACAACACTTTGATTTTAAAGACTGACAAAATCAAAGTGATGGTCGTGTAACATATAGAATGTGTAGTAATAGACATGATAGCAAATAAAATGAAAAATATAAGTCACAATACTAACTACAAAGTCATGCAAAGCACAAGTCAAAGAATAAAGCAGAGCACCAATACGTAAGTGCGCTATGCAGTCAGACCTGGTAAGGCGAGCACGCAAATGACTAACAAATGGGTAGTCACTCTGACCGGGGCCTCCCTAACAGGTCAGCCTACATCAAGTTAAATGCAAAGTACTAAAAATAACATAGCAAAAGTAAAATACCAAATTAAATCAGATGCTATGCCAGCGGTACAATAGCTATGTGACTAGGCACTAAGGAATAGTATATAGAAATAACTAGTATCAAGGGGAAAGTAATGTGAAAGTAACATGACACAAAAAGGAACTCACAATACAACCGACTTACCATCAAATGAATAAGGACGTACACACAACCTTATCATTCACTCGGTCTTTATTACATTCGCACCGCAGACACAAGCGCAAACATTGAACATCAACGAAGAACGCAAACATCTACACACCCTGCAGTCATTCATGACGAAGAGGAAAGACAGGCAGAAAATGTGTACTTGAAGGGAAATTATGTGCATGTAACATAAGATAGCCTAGAATAAAGTATATCTACCAAAATGCAATCTAATGAATGTCACCATGCACTAAATAGAGGCATGGTGCACTTAATATGGCTACAAAGCACCTTTAAGTTTCATACACATAGTAGTGAACAATGACCCTTGAGGTCGCATAACAGAAATGTCCTGTATTTCTTACAGTCACTCAAAGGCTTCACTTACTTATTACACATTGTAGTGAACAATGACCCTTGAGGTCGCATAACAAAGATGACCTATATCGCTTCCTGTCACACAGGCTAATAATGCCTCTCAGTGATGTGAACCAAACCTATGCACTATGTCAAGTGAAATACTTCGTCATAAAATAGGAAGCAAATAATGGCTAAAGTCAAAATAAATAATAAAAGACCTATAAACAAATGACTAATGAATGGAATGAGTGACTGAATGAACCAATCAATCAATCCATCAGCCAGTCACTCGACCTATGGCTAGGCATGGCATACGGTCCGGCATAGCAACGTATAAACAACTTAAGCGGAAGTTTCAGAATCAAAACAAACATGGCGCCTAAGAGACTGAGTCAGCTGTGAGTGACGTCACCAACGCGGGAACATCACGCAAAGCTGCCGCCCTCCCTAGCTTCGGTGATAGAGAAGGGAAGACTCCAGAAAACATAGAACTAAATAAAATAAAGATCATCCCTAACTATGAAATACCTTAAATCTCTACCACAGCAACAACAACTAAACAATCAACCACTAAGAAATAGCATTAAATGAACAACAGAAAATGCGCGCATTATGGTGCATCCACCATGCAAGCAATGTAGTCAATTGTCATGATTGCCAGCAAGACCAAACTTAGCGAATCATTTTAATTAGAGGCATAAGTGCACTCCCATTTACTCCCACGGTTATGCGCCGAGGGAAAACTATCACCTAGTCACAACTGACTACGTGCGGTCGGTCATGCACGCTAAGCGCCGCATCATTCTGACACGTTAAGTTTTCTAAGGCAAAATTCATACATGATATCTTCCACATCAACATTGTTACAAAAGTTTGTGTACAAATTTCCACACTGCAGCATTGCATGGAAATGTACTAGCATGTAGATAATCGTCTAGCAGAAAACAAATGGACTCAAGCTAGCCTCACAGAATGGCTAGTGCCGACCGGTCTGGCAATCATGTCAATTTCATGCTCAAGAAAATCATCAAAACATCCAGCATCACAATGTCATCAAATAGTACAAATAATAATGCACCAAATACAATATAAAAAAAAAGAACTGAGTACTTACAGGGTCTCCAAAACCCGCGCAGTTTAGGTTAATAAAAAAACTGTTTCCTCCAAGGCACCGGTGCCAGAAGTTAATTGCTGGTACTGTGAGTCTTGCACGTTTGGTAAAAAGAAAGTCTCCCACGCGAGCAGCTGTACTTATAGAGGCACGCTGCTGTCTCCGCGTTGGTACAAAGTCCACGCGTCGGTGCAAAGTTCAGCGTCGGTACGGGGGGTCTGGCACTGATATAAATGGCAAATCCGTATTATAGTACTGCCAGCCCTAGGAGCTAGAATATCTTCTGAACTACATAGTGTAAAAATATAATCGTTAAATATAAATTTAAGAACTTTTACCAGCTGTACTCTGGATTTAATTTGAGATTATGGGCTATTAGTGGAAAGTTTATATTTATTCTTAAAGCGGTCTCAGAAGTGCCACAGAAAATCAAAAAGGCTACTAAATCGCCATTATCACTCTGATCGGTTATAATTAACCTAAAAACATATGCATTACAAAAAACTATTACCTGGGCCAAATCTAACCATGCTAAATACTAAGCAATGGTGTTGTAATTTGGCTACAATACATGGTCAAAACCGATATACCATACAACACGTACACTGAGCTATCGCGTACACAACACTTAACGCTGCGTTTGGCAGGGCACCGCGAGCGGCGCACGTCATAGCTAGCAGTCGACACGAGTGAAATCCGAGAAGCAATGGTCATAAGTGCTATCGGCCTAGGTACACAGAGGAACATCGGGTTCACTCTGTTACACTACTATGTATGATTATTTTCTATCACAGGCAACAATAAAGTCATCTTCAATCTTGAACCTTGAAAAGGAACTGTTGCTTACTAACATTTTACTGCGTGGAGTAGTCAGTTAGCTTTAACCCATATCATACTGAGGCTAAAAGCTTCAAATTTGTACACTGCCACATGCAAGCTACATTATAGTACTTACAGATAAGGATATAGCTATTCTTGCACTACCCTTGAACTATTTTAATTAAACTTATTTCTCACATTTGTGTATTCCGAATGATATTGGTTAAAGAAATGTATTCGAGTGTGGATTTCAGGACTGAAATTCAAATTGATTGCAAAATAGTTAATTTTATTGTCAATATCATAGGAAGGAAAAAAACGGCTCTTCTGCTGTCCTTGGTTCGCTTGCGGTGTCAGTAGTGTGTTTTTAGTTTGTGTGGTAAAGTCTTGTAGTAGTGCAAAATAAACAAAAATGTTGCATAGACAGATACAGTGTTGCAAAGGCAGATTGAAATGTTGCAAAATGTTACAAATCCAGGCACGACAGGCTCACGTGGAACGCTGGATGACTCCCACTCCCAGGCGGCACTTTAAAAAAAAAAATCGTCTTCTTGTATTCGTCAAGCAGTTCCTCTTTCACCTATGAATGTTCAAAAATACGGTACGCGGCTAAAGCTGTTGCTGAAGTATGGAGCCAAATGAACCAACGGCCGGCAGCAGAACTGCTGCATGGGTTAGAATTTTTCGTCGGTACCGACCAGGTAAGCCCACCCGCATCCCGGCGCCGGGATGCGGCTGGCCGCGAAATGAGTTAACCCCGTTCAGTGTCCCTTGCATGGAAACTGTCTGTGCGGGTCTTCATCAGTTCACAACAACAAGCCCCTAGCAGTCCTAGCAACGTTGATTCAAAGTGGTGGAGAGGCATAGATCCTCATGAGCCCCGAGGCGGACCTTGACCTCTTGCTAATGCAGTTGGGTGTGTTCAGATTTTTTCTGCACTGAACGAAGGTTTAACTCATTCTACCCCAGACACACCACAGCAAGATACGGATCGACCATGATAGTTCAAGGGTGATGCCAGAATAGCTTGGCGCCTATGGGCGCCAAGCTATTCTCGCATCACCCTTGAACTATCATGGTCGATCTGTGTCAACACTGCAATGCAGTCTTCAGCGCCGGCAACATTTGGGGATTTCGGTGATGGGGTAGAATGAGTTAAAGGCTAGTCAAGTTATGGGGACCTGCAACTAAGTTTCTCCTACTTCAGTATCAGGCCGGATTGCCAATTTCAATTTCAAGGCTAATAATGAGGCCTTGATTTTTGATTGCAATACTAGATTGCAATTATAGTGCATTTGATCATTGTCTTCGGGCTTTTGAATAAGACGTTAGATGATGCGTTTGAGAGATAAAGAAAGGTCGTTGGCATTCACAAGGGGCGTCGGTGGAGGGAGATTGAGATGAAGAGCGTGGTAGTTCAAGGGTGGTGCCAGAATAGCTTGGCGCCCTATTCTGGCACCACCCTTGAGCTACCACGCTTGATCCGCCATGTGTTGCCGTGGTGTGTCGGGGCTGAATGAGGGGTAACAGCTATCATCGTGCGTTTCCCAATCGTGTACATTTCAGCCACTGTATGCTTGCTCTCAAACACACGAGAGTATCACCAATCGAACGGCGCCACTAATAACGCAGTAGCGGGCCGGCAGAAAGTAGGTCGTTTGCCTGTCAGAGAATCGTTGAGCGAGACAGGGTCAAACGACGGTCAACGAGCAGGAGTGAGGGGGTAAAAAAGTCACGTAACAGCGCGCACTGGCCCCGCTACACGAGCCCGGTTTTGAGGCCGATTCCCGGCGATCAGTTTTCGAATCGGTTGGTGATCGGGCCGGACTAAAAAACGTGTGCAGTGCCACACTGACATTTCTCGACTTGTCAAGTTTAGCCGACCGGCAGTCGCCCCGCCACACGGGCCGGTTGTGCCCCGATTTTGAAGCCGATTCCGATCCGTTTGCGATCGGATGACGTCAATTATCCGTTCCGGTCCCAATCGGCTGGGAATCGGGTCACTATAACCTGCTCTATATTTCCGATCCGAATCGGTCCCGATCGTAAGCTTCAACCAATCAGAGCGCGTCTCGCAAAGCATGTCGTTTCTGCATGCACGGTCACGTGATTTGCAAATGGCCGAACACGCCTGTTGTGATTAGTACCACCGCCGTTGCCGCTGATGTTTCGCACGCCTCTTCCCGAATATGATCCAAAACTGCTGATAATGCAAGCACATCATCATCACTGTCAAAACTAGCAGTCATTTTGCAGTTCGGTTCAAACCGATCGGCTAAACTTGACAAGTCGAGAAATGTCAGTGTGGCGGCACTGCACACGTTTTTTTAATCCGGCCCGATCACCTACCGATTCGAAAACTGATCCGGGAATCGGCCTCAAAACCGGGCTCGTGTAGCGGGGCCTGAAGGGATCAAAGTCGTACCTGTTCTGCAAAATGACTGCTAGTTTTGACAGTGATGATGACTGTGCTTGCATTATCAGCAGTTTTGCATCATATTCGGGAAGAGGCGTGCGAAACATCAGCGGCAATGGCGGTGGTACTGATGACAACAGGCGTGTTCGGCCATTTGCAAACCGTGTTGAAACGACATGCTTTGCGAGACGCGCTCTGATTGGTTGAAGCTTACGATCGGGACCGACTGATTCGGATCGGAAATATTAGTGACCCGATTCCCAGCCGATTGGGACCGGATCGGATAATAGACGTCATCCGATCGCAAACGGATCGGAATCGGCTTCAAAATCGGGGCACAACCGGCCCGTGTGGCGGCGGGGCCTTACTAATTAAAGTATACTTATGGCTTCTTACTTATGCCTTGCACCCCAATTAAAGTATATTATATTATTAATTAAAGGCCCCGCCACACGGGCCGGTTGTGCCCCGATTTTGAAGCCGATTCCGATCCGTTTGCGATCGGATGACGTCAATTATCCGATCCGGTCCCAATCGGCTGGGAATCGGATGACTAGAACCTGCTCTATATTTCCGATCCGACTGAATCGGTCCCGATCGTAAGCTTCAACCAATCAGAGCGCGTCTCGCAAAGCATGTCGTTTCAACACGGTTTGCAAATGGCCGAACACCGTCGCCTGTTGTTATCAGTACCACCGCCGTTGCCGCTGATGTTTCGCACGCCTCTTCCCGAATATGATCCAAAACTGCTGATAATGCAAGCACATCATCATCACTGCCAAAACTAGCAGTCATTTTGCAGAACAGGTACGACTTCGATCTTCGGTTCAAACCGGTGGGCTAAACTTGACAAGTCGAGACTAACAAAACCGGGCTCGTGTAGCGGGGCCTTTCCCTCTATCCCCCTCCTCGATCCGGCATACCCCACCCCTACCCAGTGCACTGATACAGGCCATCGGGCCGGAAACTTTAATCATCATCCGCATCATCATCACTGTAGTTAATCATCAACAGTCGTGTACCGTCACTGAGGTTTCGTTTGAAAATGAGGTACTGAGTAATATTGAAACGTCTGCTTATATTAGTAATTCGCGGCCGTCAAGCGGCTGTTTCAGTTTGTTGTACTTCACTCTGCAGGAGGTTGACGGACGGCCGGTGCCTAGGTTGGGACCCAACACTGAAAGCCACAATTTGTTAAAGCGACCTACGCCACTGAATAAAGGGTAAATGATAGTTGACACTGTCTTCGTTATTAATGTTCTCAGTCTTACAATAATGCTAGACAAAAGGGGCCGCTAACTTACAAAGTTTCAAATGTAACTTGAAATCAGTGACTAAAACGCCGGGACTGTTCTTCTCTTCTCAGCGGTGTTCGCGCTAGGGTTTTTGATAATCGGTATTTTCCTTACAATGAGTACTGCTGGCCAAAAATAGCACTGACTCACCGTCCGAATCGGTCCTGCCGAAATGATACAATCGGTTCCTACCCAGTGCTTGCGTATTGGGTATCAGGGCCGGATCAATCAATTTTCAAGGGCGGTGGGGGTGTGCTCCTTTTCTTTTTGATCAATCAGTTTTCAAGGGGGGGGGGGGGGGTGCTCAAGTTTTCTTTTATCTATTGCCAGGGTCTAGTATATATCAAAACACCACAACCGAAACTGTTCTTCCTCCTTCTCAGACCATGTTGTAGATTGGCAGTGAAGGAATTTTTTTTTAAGCCGAGGGAGGGGGGGTGGGGGTTTGGGTTTGCTGTAGTTACCAAAGCACCCCCCCCCCGGATCCGGCCCTGGGTATACTAGCCATGCCGAACAAATCAAACGGTATCATCGAATTCGCAATTGGTGTTTCTCTTTTGAGTCGGTATCCCCTACCGGTGCTACTTTCCATACGGGTATTTGCCGCCTTCACTGAAAACCGATAAAATACCGAGAATTACCTGTGAACTGCGAACATGGCTCAGTTCTACTCTGTGAGAGTTCCACTGACGCGAACCAAGGACTGACGTGTACCTTCTTAGTCACGTGAATTAATAAAAAGATGGGTAAAAAAAAAAAAAAAACTGAAAAGAGTCAGATGCCGAGACAGCCCTTGATATCAAATAATGTAATAGCAGTCAAAGTCCGGCCAGCTCCCAGGGTAGATCGATCTAAACAACACTACAACACGGACCACGCTCGGTAGTATGAGAGATTTAAATGTAACGGAGTCGTTTGGCTCTGTAAATGAAAGGCTAATTGTTGTTATAATTGTAAACTCGCTCTTAACCGTTTGCCCTAATAATAGCTGAGAAAGTGTCGTCACTGATGTATAGAATTGCCGGCCGCAATGCTATACGAAACTTCCGCAGCTATTGATGCAGGGCGTCTTGAATGCGTTAAATTGAAAGTGTGACCCCGTGAGCCTGCAGCAAAGGCAGCTGCTGACGGTACTGTCCAGGAAAAACTAACAAAAAACCAAAAAAAAAAAAAAAAAAACCACGATAAGTCGATTGTTTCCAAGAAGTATAATCTTTACAGAGGCGGTTGGTTTAAATATATCATGTCACATCAAGATCGACGGCGCCCGTCCGTGCGCACGGTCACCCGGCCACTGACCAAATACTCCATTTCAGTGACATGCCCCACATTATAGTTACCGGCCCCCTCGTAGCGGATCGACGGAGGTAACTGACCAGTGGGTATGCCTATGGAATAATTGTTATAACGCTATCAACAGTGTCTCATGTGCGTTGACATTGCCATGAAGATCTCTCTCTCTCTCTCTCTCTCTCTCTCTCTCTCTCTCTCTCTCTCTCTCTCTCAGTCTCTCTCGGGACTGTGCTTCTGTCTGACGCGGGTTAATGCAATGTTGGAGCCGTAGCGGGGTCTGCCCTCGTCATGTACCTCTGATTTACGTACTTCACTGTGTGCGTGCGCGTGTGTACTGTGCGAGCGGTTGTGCGACACTGATGTCCGGCGCGCGTGCGTGTGTGAGTGTGTTAGTGTGTGTGTTAGTGTGTGTGCGTGTGTGTTTTCATCGTAGTTTGTTGCAAGGACAAGAATCAGTTAAAAAAAGAAGAGAAGTACCCAACGGAGAAAGAAACACGCTTAGAAAAGACGGGTACAACACAATTTATTAATATTTCGGGTAAATACCCTTTGTCAAAATAGACAAACAAACAAACATAGAGATTAGCCGCTACTTATCTTCAATGGCAGAAGGAATGTGGCAACTGAAGGAGGTGACGTAAAATAAAATAAAAGAAAAGAAAAGGAAGAACAAAAGTGCGGAAAAAGTAAAAATGACGTCAACGAAAAATCGCGTAAGAGAGAGACTCGGAAAGAACCTGAACACGAGAGACAAGAGTGTGTGCAAGCACGTGCAGGAGCGAGCGAAATAAAAGGCGTGTAGATGAGGCCAGAGAGAGAGAGAGAGAGAGAGAGAGAGAGAGAGAGAGAAAGAGAGAGAGAGAGAGAGAGCGAGACGGAGAGAGAGAAAGAGAGAGAGAACGAATGGGGAGTACCCTTGGGCACGAAGTAGGCTGAGTGTCTAATACACAAAGCCTGCTAAACACCAACCCGAAGGCAAACTTTATATCACCTTCAAGTTGAGGACTACCTCGGGGAAAAACGGGAGGACCCCGGGAAAAAAACCCCAGCATTTAGCACGGTACACAACAAGTAATAAGTCATGAAAACAAAGCAAAAATCAGTAAGAGAATATTGGTATAAGTGGAGAGTAGGTAGTTGTGAAACCGTCTTCAAGGGTAACTCAAAAAATAAGGGGGAGAGAGAGAGAGAGAGAGAGAGAGAGAGAGAGGAGAGGGGGAGGGGGGGGGGGGGGGGGGGGGGAAGGGGGGAAGGAGTAAGGAAAAAAAAAAAAAAAAAAAAAAAAAAAAAAGGGAGGGGGGGGGGGGGGGGGAAGACAATCAGCCAGAGCCACCAACCCCACCCAACGGGCACCCACCAGCCCACAGAAAAACACACAGGTACGCAACAAGACGACCACATACATCCCCAAGGGATGCACACGATCGCCCCGCCCCAAAACCGCGTATCAAACCGTGAGCCGGAGACCCGGTGCCCGACAGGGAAGGGCAAGGGATCCAACTAAACGTTCGGCCAGCGCTGAGAAAGTCCCCAAGGGAAATGTACATATCAACCAGCGCCAACATCACGTAACTGATTAGTGAGTAGTAAATCAGTGAGGTAAAGTAGCAGACACAAGCAAGGTAAACAATGTTAATCTTTCATATTCATCCCGAGTGGCGCCACAGTGCCCAGTTTATTAATCAGAAATTTTTCACGGTCTTTCCTGGCCCAGACATTACTGGCTTGCATAAGCCAGAGGCCTTTAACTCGAATGTCTGAGACGGAGTGGTCGGCCTGATTGAAATGTCGTCCGACCGGTCTGTTGTATTGGTACTTGACAGACTGAAGATGTTCTTTGAAACGGTCGTTGATGGTTCTTTCCGTCTCTCCAACATAGAGTTGGCCGCATTTAACACAGGAGATGACATAAATCACGTTGGTGGTTTGACACGTGAAGTATCTGTCTATGTTGAATTTGTAACGTGGACCATTGACCACGGTGGAAGGGCAAATAAAAGGACACGTCTTGCAATTAGGAACATTGCACGGAGTGGAGCCGGAGGCTCTGGTGGTATGACGAGGCTTGAGAGTAGAGCGAACAAGCATGTCCCGCAAATTAATATCCCTCTTGAAAGCTACCAACGGAGGTTCAGAAAAGATAGCAGCAGATTCTTGACTGGATGACAAAAGACCCCAGTTAGAAAGAAGGATTTTACGCACCGGATTGGTGTGGGGATGGTAGATCATGGTTACGATAGGTCTGTCACTATCAGCGGTAGGTTTAGTCTGCAGTGTACTCGCGCGACTAAGTTTTTGAACCGTTTGGAGAGATCCTTGAACAACAGTATGTGGGTAGTGTCTGTCGATGAAAAATCCAGCCATTTCTTTGGATTGAACATCAAAATCTGATTCTTCGGAACATATTCTTTTTAGCCGAAGAAACTGGGAATAAGGGATGCTGTTTTTAGTTTTGGGGTTGTGAGAAGATCGGTAGTCGAGGTAGGAATGTGAGTCGGTAGGTTTGTAATGTATTGAAGTTTTCAACATTCCGCAGTCAATCCTGATGAAGGTCTGGGCACCTATTCTTTTATCCTTGGAAAATATTTTATTTCTTGCTCGGCGTTTAAACCCAAATAACTCGCTCTCTCTCTGTCTCTCTTTGTCTCTGTCTGTCTGTCTCAGTGTCTGTCTGTCTGTCTGTCTGTCTGTCTCTCTCTCTCTCTCTCTCTCTTACTCAGGAGCCAAACTATGGAATTTGTTGCCTGTCGACATTACTGAGGCTCCCTCTTTGTCCACTCACATTCAGGGCCCGCTTATTTCGGCAGCTGAAAGAAACTTAAGCCCATAGTTGTGTAGTTTTGTCGGCGTTACTCGAGCGGCTTGAGTTGTATTCAGTGTCAAGTTTGCTGTTGCTGTTACTGTTCAAACCGTAAGTTTTTAACGTTCATGTAATCAGGTTCTTAGTTTGTGTGTGTGTGTGTGTGTGTGTGTGTGTGTGTGTGTGTGTGTGTGTGTGACTGCTAAATATATATATATATATATATATATATATATATATATATATATATATATATATATATATATATATATATATATATATATGTGTGTGTGTGTGTATGTGTATATATATATATATATATTTTTTTTTTGATGATCGCGTTTTGCCTTTCCATTTTTATTAGGTTTTAGTCACGCACGTGAGAGTGTTGTATGAGTGCGTGTGCAAGGACATGATTGAAAAAAGGTCTGTGTACCTAATCATTTATCCTTGAGAAATAAAGTTTCATTTCATTTCATTTCTCTCTCTCTCTCTCTCTCTCTCTCTCTCTCTCTCTCTCTCTCTCTCTCTCTCTCTCTCTCTCTCTCTCTCTCTCTCTCTCTCTCTCTCGTTTCCACCCCACCCGGGTCTGCCCTGGGGGACTTGGGTGGGGTTAGGTATTTTTTAGTTCCCAGGGTCACCCTGGTCAGCCCCACAGGGTGGGTTTTTCTCTCTATTCTGGGGCATGTGTTTCTGTCTACCCGAGGTCCATTCACCTGTATTTGCCTTTTTTAAACTCTCCCTACTGTCTGCACTGCCTGTAGCTCTTGATATTGGATGTGTGTTGCTAAATGGTCTTAGCTTTATTTAGGCCCCATGTGTTAGGTTTATTTAATGTGTTTGACCGGCTGGCGACATACATTCAATGTTCTGTTTAGTTGTTGTTTTTTTTTTTTTTTTTTTTTTTTTTTTTTTTTTTTTTTTTTCCACAAGCAGTGCAGGCACGTCCTGAGAAAGCCTTGTTGCTGTCGGGACGTTAAGCAATGTACAATCAATCAATCTCTCTCGTTTCCGGCTAATATTACCGAGGCACCTTCATTGTCCACCTTCAAGGCAAGACTATTCCGGCACTTAAATGAGCTGCCGAACAAAGCGCACGCGACTACTGCGGCGTTGTAAATAATGACTTGTTGTCAGGTATGTAACTGTATGGGTGCATGTGTATGTATGTGTGCATGTATGCGGAACAGTGTGTTTTGTGCATGTTTGGCTATGATGGTGTGCGTGCGCGTGTGTGTGTGCGCGCGCGCGCGTTCTTGCCGCGTACTGCGTGCATGTGTGTGTTTGAGTCAGGGGAAAGTAAAACGTCTTGATAATCTTGATGTTTATGCTTCCAGTTTTGCGCACCAGATGTAGTCTTAACAGTGTGCAATGTATATGTATGTGTTTATTATGTAGTTGAATTTCATGAACCGTGTGCAATGCATATTAGCCAGACGTGGGTCGGGACTGTGCTTCGTCTGACGCGGGCGTTGGTTGAAGGCCCCGGACATACATCACGATATCACGTTTGTTTGAGCCGCAGCGGGGTCTGACCTACCTTTGATTTACGCACTTTTCCGTGTGTGTGCGTGCGCCGCACGCGTGTGTGTGTGTGTGTATGCATGCGCGCGTGCGTGTGTGTGTGTGTGTGTGCTTTTGTGTGTGTGTGTGTGTGTGTGTGTGTGTGTGTGTGTGTGTGTGTGTGTGTTTATGTAGTTTGTAGCAAGGACAAAAATTTAAAAAGGTCTGCGCACCTATTCTTTTATCCTTGGAAAATAAAGTTTCATTTCATCTCTCTCTCTCTCTCTCTCTCTCTCTCTCTCTCTCTCTCTCTCTCTCTCTCTCTCTCTCTCTCTGAGAGAGTGTTACTTCCTTTTTTTTGTATTTGTTTATTGTTACCTTAGTAGTATCATTTTCTGTACTGCGTGTGTCTGTACTTATTTAGTTATGTTTTTTGTTTGCGTTAAATATTTTTTGGTTTGTCTTCATTATATTTCATGTTGTAGTACGTTAGAAACGGCAAGTTTGAAAAATGACGTATTTGTATCTGTCAAAACTTCTACCGTAATAAAGTTTCATCATCATCATCATCATCTCTCTCTCTCTCTCTCTCTCTCTCTCTCTCTCTCTCTCTCTCTCTCTCTCTCTCTCTCTCTCTCTCTCTAGTCTTTGTATCACTGTGCTTTGATGTGCCTGTTTTATGTATATTTTGTACTTAGTTAGCCGTAGTTGTAGCAACGGCAGGTACGAAAAATGACATAGTCACTGACTGTGTTAATATCTTCACCGTTGTAAAATAAAGATTCATTGATTGATTCTCTCTCTCTCTCTCTCTCTCTCTCTCTCTCTCTCTCTCTCTCTCTCTCTCTCTCTCTCTCACACACTTACACACACACACACACACACACACACACACACACACTCACACACACACACACACACACACACACACACACACATGACGTAACATGCCGCCTTCGAGACCATGGCCGGTTTCCGATCAGTAGGCTACGGTGGGCATAACTTATTCACTTACGAATCTTATATTCAGTGCAACGGAGGGAGGGGGGGGGGGGTAGCCGGAACTGCGACCAACTCTGATAAATAGACCGTTTTTATTGATGCCTAAGTTTACTTAAATAAATACTTTGACAGTGTTCCAAGTTGATTAGAAACTAGAACTCCCGGAAGAATGTGGGTTTTCGCTACCTCTATGCCAGCGTGGCTCCAACTGGTTCACTGCTATTTTTAGTTGTTTACTTCGTCTGCAGTCACATTCTTCGCTGCCTAACGGCGTATGGTACAACACTTTTCATTGGTGAAGAAAATGACCTCGATTTGGAGGTCAAAAATATGTTAATTTATGAGCTCGTGTGTGTAGTTATACTTATCACGGGCGTCTGTGTCCATCGTGTTCAACAGAAGACCAGCGTCTCCAACCGAGACCGCGATTTGTGGCGGCTGGCACCGCCTTTGGTACGACTGAGACCTTCGGCGGAGCTGACCAATCAGAGCTCGCCGCTGTCGGGGTCGTAAGTAGGTCACAGTTTCGTTGAAGGAAATGTGTGTCACTCAGTCATTCAGAGTTCAGTTGTTCACATAGTGAGTTACGGAGCGCATCTGCGCGGCTTGTCCGGTCTTCTCGGAATACTTATACACATGTTGGACCCACTAGAGCCCAGCACGCGCACTGGGAACCATAGGTATGGCATGTGTTTTCTATTTTCTACGTGGCTTACATTTTTTAGTCGAAAATCACCGGCCTACAAGGTTTCAGGTGATTGGGATCAAGCAGCTAGAGGGACGTTACTCTGCAAAGTACAGACACAGAGTGTACTTGTACGTTTTGTATTCTGATGCTGGTAGTAATGCGAGATGGTGATATTTTGCTGTTGTACACACACTGCCGAGTCCCAGAGTACAGTAGTTGTTCTGATGTACCATAACTGCGGCCGGAGAGTTGCAGTTGTTCACTAAGCAGCTTTAGCAGTAGCGTACAAATAGTTTGGTCCAAGTTCTGCCCTGAGTTAGGTGATCGTGTGTATTTCCGGTAGAGGAGAGTAGGTGTTCAGTAACAAAACAGTGAAAATTAGAACTTTGTGTGATATCAGTAACTGTTATGTTTCAGTATGCTGCCTTCTAGTTGTATGTAGACATTGGTAAGAACAAGATGGAATTTCTTGCGCCAAAGTTTCCACCTGTCACTAAGTGTCAGGTTCATGATATTGTGGTAGTGTTTATTTCTTTTTAAGTAAAATTGTTGTTTGATGGAGTATGGAAGAAGTATTGAAACTTGTTATGAGGTCTCTGCTACAGTGATTAGTGGTGTAAAGTAATGAACATGAATGTAGGATGGGCCCTATGTAAACTTAGGCACACAAAATGTTGGTTCATAAGCTTCGCCCTTATAATTAAAAACAAAACAAAACAGGGAAGGGGGGGGGGGAGGGGGGGGGGGTTAAATACCCAGTTGACAATTCCCTCTAAATATGCAGGTGAGATCCTCTAAGTTTCATCATGTGTTTGTTATGGTTATGTGAACACTTTCTCTTGACGTTGTGGTCACTTAATGTATTGTATATATTATATGTATACCATGTATAAAATGTACATAATACTGTATATGGTGTACGTCAATTGTATTCTGCAGATTGGTTTCTGAAACTGAGTGATTTCTCTGTTTTCCTTTTAGGTTGGTCAGTGTGAACTGAGCAGACGACAGTAAAGTAGGCATTTCCGGTTGCGACCTAGCGGCGACATTTTGAGAGCTCTCATCAAAGCCTCCCACGATTACTTAGATTCTGTGATTAACTCATCTACGCAAACAGCACTGGAGTGCAACTGTATTTAAGAGCTGCCCAAGTGGAAAGCAGACACTATCCCTTTCTGCTGCATGAATAGTATGAGCACGATGGGGAAGGAAGCCAGTCTGGAGGGCCTGGGTAAGTGCTTCAGAATCACTTGTGTTTAACCTCCTTGTTTATGCATCCATTGGTAGTGTGAACAGGACTGGTGGCTGCATGCACAAAGAGTTAATATTACATTGCTCATGTTTGTGTTGGAGTCTGCATGTAACAGATCTTTGTCTTGCTCTGCATGGGCACACCCAGTGTAAAATAGATTATTCACATGCACTTGGTTTCTAATGTACAGCTGGAACAAGCAGTAGCCCTGTCATAAATTTTGTCTGTTTCTGCCATGTTTCCCCAGTCTGCCACCAGTGCATGGTTTCCTGTTCATAATGTATAAAACAGTTCAGTTCAGTCCTCTCTGCGCCGTCTGGTGCTTGAGGCGACATGTATAAAACAATTTAACTTTAAATATCACAGTGTTTTTCATCTTGCAAATGAAAGACTGCTTACTAACATTGCAATGTTGCATATGATGTTATTTTTATCAGGACAGGGCAGGATATAAAAACAAACCATAGGTCAAGAACAAACAGTGCATGTAAAAGGCATTGTTTAACGTATGTTCTACATCAGTAAATCAGAGCAGAGGATGAAGGGGGTAGAGGGGAGGGGGGCTTCCCGCACTTCTGCACTACAACATGTACTGTGTAAATAAATGATATGACAAGAAAACACGATTTTCTTTCTCACTCTTAGACAAAAACACTCTCATATATGTATACACGTATGTACTTACACAACTTCATACGATGACAACTGAGGGACTTGTGACATGGTTTGGCCGATGGACATAAGTGAATGGGATTTTGTTGTTGTGAGGTTGTTATTCATGATAGATTCACCATGGAAGATTCAAGTTTTTGCGAGTAAATGCTCATGAGTTGTGAGGTGGAAGATTTATCTGTGGTGACTGGTAAAAGGATGTGCGTTTATTCTGAGACAAGAGCATACATTTCCTTTGAAATTGTGTGGTAGGAACGGTCCTTTTCACGCCCACCACTATCACTGACATTCCGCGATTCCTTAATGCATACATCCTTTCTCAGTCTCTGACCCCTGTGTGCCCCTCTGACCCGCAGCCCTCGTGACCTGTGACCGGATCTACTGACCACAGCAGTGACCTCATTGTCCCTGATGTGTTTACCGTAGATGGGCTGACCAGGGAAAGGGGCCACGTCAGGGGTCACGGCGCCCGGGACCGTGGTTACACTATACAATCACGCCAGCTAAACTCGGAAAATATGAAGTAAATGGGTGCGATTCGCGCAAGCAAGAGGTATAAATTCACAAGAGCCCCTGCAGTTGCAGGGACTCATGCCAATGTATGTACCTCTTGCAGATGGAAGGCGTTTTGATTAATAAACGAATCGACTGGGTTTGACCGGCGGGGTGGATTAATGGCTTCAATTGTTAGTACATTTATACTGTTGTCATGTATACTCATGCCCGGCTTAGGTTGCGTTACGTTTGGTGGGGAAAGCTAGTCCTGTAATTACATCAATACATCATATACATTTTAATTGAGGAACGGAGCGTCACTCAACATACTTGTGTCCTTGGATGATGACTTGTGCAAGGCGCAGTATATAACGTCAAGTTGAAAAGTTGGCCGACTGTGAAATTCGATCACTGCAAATAATAATTATTTATTTTATATCTCTCTTGGTCTGCTACTTGACAGTACGTATCGGACCGAGTGTGATAAATAGTGTGGCCAGTGCAGGGTTGTGAGTTCTTCTCCATCGCTTTAGCCTGGCTCTTGTGCCTTATTTTAATTTTTTGCAACATCACTTTCACAGTGGTTAAATCACTAACTGGCACACTCCGTCCCTCCTATCGAGGTCTGCCGATTGCGTACCTTTCGGCCTGTTTGTGCGTATCACGTGACACACACAAAGAGGCGTGGAGGGCAACCAACACTTTCTGTACTGAGCGAGTGCGTGCATTTCTTCTCCTTGGTTTTCCTGTTTTCATGGCAAAGATGTCAAAAGAAACTTTTGAAAAGTATGTAGACAATCTAGACAGTGTAAGTAAAACTCTGTATCTGCAAAAATTGAGCGCGGTGGGGGCGTAGATCCGTACCAGCACACTGAGTGGTCGGACGAAGCGAAGTGTTTACCAAACATCGAGCAAGCTGACATCAGCAAGTACCGTGTACATAGAACAAGCTTCTACACGAAGAAAAAGTTTAAAGCAGACACTGCAGAGCTTGGGGGCTCACAACCAGCTGACTGCTGGCTGAGTACAGCGCCCCATCCAGACCCACAGACCACAAGGCTGCCAGAACACTGTCATCACAGCGCAGGTGAGAATGAAGCGGTTATTTTTTATCAACACTTTTAGTTTTAAGAGAAAGAACATTCAACTGGAGACCATGTGGTAAGACCGTTTTGTGTGGGATTTTTCAGTGGTTGATGGCGTAACATGGCAAGCAAGGAAACTACTTTAACTTTGATAGGGCTTTGTGTATGATGTAGATGAAATCATGCATACATGTACACGTGCGGATGATCCCGAGTATCTCACACGGCCACTCTTGATTCTGTAGACATGCACTGCTGCATTATTATTGTGTGTTGTTTACTACATAGATCAGTGTGATCTGCTTCCACTATTTGTTGGTTTATTCATTTATATTTACCTGTCTGTTTTACAGGTATATCATTCCCAGTCCTTGACGGACAAGCTGCTGAGACCATGGGTCATCACAGAACCGGATGGCAACATCATTACTGCACATTGTACATGTATGGCCGGACAGAGGCAGAGTACTGTAATTTTATTGTGTGGACACCCAAGGACATTTTCATAGAGAGGGTGTTTCCAGATGCAGAAAGGTGGGCCGAGATGCTGCCAAAAATGGAACATTTCTTTAGAATAGAGTAGCTGTTGTGCCTGAGGTTGTCGCTCACAGTTTCTCAACCCCGCCGACAAACCACTTCAGACTTCCCCCAGCAAGGCCAACACTGAGGCTACCGGCTGATCACTCTACTGCTATTGTAACCATGGAGAGGAGGAAGATGACATGGCTGCTTGTGACAATGAAAATGGCAATATGCAGTGGTTTCATTTTTTTGTGTGGGCATCAAAACTACACAGAAGGGACGTTGGTACTGCCCTGACCGTCGCCAGCTTCCTGGATTTCGACTGAAAGGCAAATCTCGCCTGAAGATGAAGTGAAATCAGAACTGAAGTCATGCTACTGTCACTCAGTCAGCTTGCAGCTGAACCCATTTAACCCCAAGGCTGCATTTCCCCAACTTAGGAGGTGTCACCTAAGACCTGTCTGTACCAGTTGCAGGAGATGGATCGACCATGATAATTCAATGGTATTGCTAAGTGAGCTTTGGTGCCATCAGGTGGCAAGCTAATCTGGCACTACTCTTGAATCATGACGATTGATCCATCTCCTGGTGTAGTGTGGCAGGACTAAATGGGATAATTACCTGTTACTGGTATTACACATTGTTTGTATAATTAGTAACCCCCTTGTGTGTATAGCCACCAGTACTGTAAAGATTACTGATGGCTGCAAACACAAAGCGGATACTTTGTGAAAGTGATTGCAGTTGTTATACATACATGTGCATAATAAATGTGCCCAACAATTTTATGTTTGAATTAGTTATTTCTTTTCGTGTTATTTCTGATGCAGTAGAAGTAAGTTTGAAGTGATATTAGATTATAAACTTATTGGTATGCATGCATATATGTTTTCATCAAATGGAAAGTTGAAATGATGAACTCATTTATGGCACACTACAGTACAACCACGACAGTGAAGGATAGTACCTGATAAGTTTTGTGCTTTCCATGGTGCCTGTTACATCAGTTACTATTCGTTTACTGTCAAGGTTCAAAATTTGATACACTTTGATTTTGGTTCTGAGTATGACACAAGACACATTTGAAATTATACATGCATCACCCACACAAATGAATGATAATACCATCTTCTAAAATGCATCTTTATTACATAACAAGAATAGCAAAGCCCTCAATGCTTACATGCATCCAATCCACATAATGACTTTGTGACCATAACTAAGTGTTCTAACATAAGGTATGCCATAGAAAGGACTTGCCATCAGCTACCTTTTTGACAAATTTGGTTGAACAGTTTTGCAAAAATCGTGCATAAAAACAAACTAAAATTCTTTAAAAAAAAGACATTTCACATCGTTTTCTGATCTCTTGTGACCCCTGACCTTTGCAAGAGGTCATCCTCGTTAGCATGCATAGGAAGCTCTTACCATCAGGTATCTCTGTACCAGGTTTGGAATGGAAGCTGCATATTGGATTTAAGAGGAAAAAAAATTTATGATCCCCCTGTCACCGTTAATTATGTTCCTTGACAAACTGTTGCCTGGTGACATTGTGTTAGCTGACCGAGGGTTTAACATACTGGGACTCAAATCTCCGATTTTAGTCAAATGGCACAACTGAAGGACACCTATTTACTAGAGCACAGCAGATGGCAACGACCATGTCCAAAGTTGCAACAGTATCACCCTCTGCTACATTTCAGAATGTGACAGGAATGGTCGAGTCACGTATTCTGGATCACATTGCCAATGACACGTTCAACATGAACTCTAACATGTGCGATCTTTTGAGTGTACTCGACATCATACGCCGACAACTGCTTTTTACCCTTTCCGAATGCTGGGATCTTCACTTGGCACACATCAGACCTACACTTTCATGAATGTTAAACCCATGGTCTCCTAACACAAGGTCACCAGATAACAGTTTGTCAAGGAAGCTGCTGTTCTCAGTGACATGTTTGTCACTACACTGACCACCGCAGCCATTTGTGATAAAAGACAACACCTTGAGGTGTGATGCCGATTAAGTATTTATAGTGTTATGCTTATATGAGGAGAAAGTTTGTGACCTAGGCTTCAAACCAGACGGTGTTTCAATAAACAGTTCAAAACAAATAATTAGTCACTTTTCTCCCAAAGCTTCTGACAAACTCCAGTGGCATTGTGCGGCACAGGCTTTCCCTGTCTGGCCATTTGTAAAAAAAAAATGCGTGAAAAGGTGGATGCTGAACAGATCAGCCAGAAGTCTAACTGGCAAAGCCAACTTAGGGCGCATCAGCACTATCAGCAGTTCTTGGAACTTGGTATTGACACTTCTTGGCCTGCTGGAGATGTGTGGAAAAATAAAATTCAGGAGGGCCAGCAGCATGAGGTAGTTAGGTAGGCCAGTGTAGTATCTGACCTATCATCATCTTTCTTGAAAGCTTCTTCTTTGAAGTTCTGGTCATCGAGATTTGTTTTGAGAGTTATGTTCTCATTACGAAGACACTGAACTTCTGACAGCAGCCCTGCATTGTCTTTTTGCAGTGTTGAAACCTCGGCTGCCAAGGCACTGTTTTCTCTCTCTAACCGCTGCCAATCTAAAGTCAGTCTCCCAATACTAGCCTGTAGGTCTGCTACATCAGCCTTGTGCTCAGCAAGAGAAGTGTTGTCAGTGTCCTCTGCATCTTACACTGGCACATCTTCAGCGAACTCCATCTCTGTACTTCCTTTGCCCTGTTGTTTCTTTTCTTCGCGACTCTGAGACCGCTGAAATTGGCCCACGCTGGCTGCTTTGCAGGTTTAACCCATATGAAGAGTTGGTGCCCAGTCATCATAGAGCTCGGCTGGTTTTCCTGTGAAATAAAAGACAATTTTACTATGAGGAACACTCTAGATTTAGTGTCACATCTCAGCTTGCCTGACTTGGCTTTGCTGTTTATTACAGTGGAGTGATGCCAACCGGCAAAAAAATTGCTACAGACCTGTAGCATATTATTGTAATTCATGTGAAGTCAGTGTGTAGAATAATGCAATGGTGTGAACAGTCTGGCAGTGATTGTGACAGCAATCCCCACTGCTACACAATGATTATTGTGTACCAATTTCACCACTATAATCAACATTAGACTTACTGCCTCTTGAATAAAACAGTTTGAACGATTTATTTTTAACAGTTCAGCACATTACAAAGAAACATAACAAACGAGAGAAAGCAGGCATAGTAAGGTCGCCATGCTCGAAGTAGTACGGCAGTTCAGTTGGTTACTGTTGGCCACCTTGATTTTGCTGTCCTACGAATGGATGACTTATAATACACCTAATGAATGACTTATCATGCACTTACCAGTTAGAAAATGTCTTGAGCAGACACGGGTCCATGCGGACTTCACTGTTGTTTCTGTGACGGTCTTCCTGTTCGTGATTCAAACCATGCCCTGCGACTGACGTCTCTCGCTCAGTTCACGTAACTGAATTATCCCCTTTAAAGAAGGAATTCTGAAGAACTTTGGTTTTGGAATCGATGAACTTCTCATAAAACAGCCGCTCACACAGCATGTGTTCACCATTTTTACATTTACCGAAGTGAACGCAACGATCAAACGGCTATCGGTAACAAAGTCCCCTGCCTACTCCGCCAAGCTGCCCTCCAAGGGCGTGACCGCAAAAAGTGATGACGTCATTCGGCAGACCTCGATTCTGTACAGTGTCGTCAAGTGCGAATCAACATTAAAATAGCGCCCCTGGTGCCATTGCTTGAAGAGGCTCACATCTTCATGAGCCTCCACAGATGATGGCGTCCCAAAGGGAACTCTTCTCAGTCTTTCGGTGGCCCAGATTAGATATGTTCGGAAGAAGAGGAGGGCCATGTGCTTCGTGTCGATCAATTAAATGAATACAAGTGGTGTTATTGTCAGATTAGACTTTTTGTCACAATCTTAAAGATAGCCCCAGAATGATCGTCACATCGCGAACCGTATCGTGTTATTGTAGGCACCTGTAGGAGCTCGTGAGAATCATTGCCTGATGCCGTTATTTAACAACCCACCCCCCACCCATTTACATCTTTGTTCATCAGACGGAGGAAGTCATGGGATCTGTGATTGTTTGTACTTTGTCGATCGGTCTACTGGGAAATTCCCTCCAACAGTGCATAGCCCGTACTAACTGTCCCAACTCAGGGGCAGCTGAAGCCGCCCGTGGTCAGCATGATGTCTAAATTCTCATACGCTTCAGCTGGTGCAGGGTGCCATGCTAATCTGTGTCGCTCGCTGATGGAAAAGATAGGGTTAACTCACTCTACCCCAAGACCGAAATCCCCAATTTTGCCGTCGTCCTCAGAAGACTGCGTTGCAGTGCAGGACACAGATCGACCATGACAGTTCAAGGGTGATGCCAGAATAGCTTGGCGCCCATCACCCTTGAACTATCATGGTCGATCTTTATCTTGCTGTGGTGTGTCTGGGGTAGAATGAGTTAATGGCGCTGCTGAAGAACCCATCTGAGTCATGGGCATAAATTACATACAAATGGGGTCAGCGGCTGTGCGGTTTCGCTGACCGTTTGGAATGGAATCAAACTGAATACAGTGTATGTTTATGTATGACACTTTATATGACCGGCTATTTAGAAACATCTGAGTATGTCCTAAGCAGTATTGCACTATTTTGTTACAGGTGCAGATGTAATTATTTTTCTGATTTCTTGAATTCTTTGAAAGTATTTTTCGCAGCTGACAAAGACTGAGTATGATATTTTCCACTGCAGTATTATTTCCTGTAAGGAATAAGAAAGATCTGTGGGGAAGGTGAGGTTATTTTTACGGTATTTTATGACATTGATTTAGTTGTTAGTTGTTTCAAGCATCCACAGGGTTTTGTTCAGTAAATTACAAAACCACCCATTGTTTATCGTTCATTCTTCCTGGAAACGTGAGCAACTGCACAGCACACCCATAGAACAGAAAAGAAAAGTAATGAGGCAAAATCGAAAGATGAATTATGTTTGCTTTTTGGCTCAAGTGCGAAGCAAAAGTGAGTATGTTCTGGGCCAGTGGTTGTCCGTCCGGCATCATCTGTGGTAAACTTTAACGGTGGCATTTTCTCTGAGACTATTCAAGCTACAGTCTTCAAACTTGGCCCAAGGATACTTTGTGGCAAGACCTATCTAAACATACCAATTTCAGTGACCTCTCACAAAGGTCAAGGTCACAGTGGCTCAGGAAATATATGAAAAATAGCTATTTTGGGACATAATTTTTTTTTCTCAAATACTTTTGACAACTTCAAACCCAAACTTGGTACATAGATACCTGATGGTAAGACCTTTATATGCACACTAATTTGGTTGATCCCTCGAAAAGGTCAAGGGTCACAAGAGGTAAAAAAAAAAAAGGTCCAAAATGACCATATTTTTTACCCCCCAAAAGTTTTTTTTTCGCAAATACTATTCACAACTTCAAACCCAAATTTGCTACAGAGACACCTGATGGTAAGATCTATCTATGCATACTAATTTGCATGACCCTCGGAAAGGTCAAGGGTCACAAGAGCTCAGGAAATAGGTAAAAAATAGCCCTATTTCCAGCCCTGAAAGTCTAAAATTTTGCCCACCAGCCTTTGGCTAGTGACTTCCAAGTTTTATTACCCAAACTGAAAATGTTACTAGCCAAACTGAAAATTTTACTACTGAAAATAGCCCAACACAACAATATAATGTAGCACAAGTGTTTGACGCCCAATGTTAGACTTAGAGTACTTTCGGAATAAAGACTGAAAAAGTACGGATCGGAAAACTCAAGTATCGATAGCCAGACCTGCCAACCACTACGATTTCGACGTATTTTCCTACACCAACGTTCCGAATATTACGCTACTACGATCATTAATGAAATTCTACGTGGAAGAAAAAAAAATATTCCAAAATCTTTTTTGCTGTTGTTTTCGGTTTGTAGTCAGTAAGAGCATGCAGTTTGGGGCCAATGAGAACGAGCAGAGCGAACTTCTGGTTTTCCCAGTGTGCATCATTTTATTCACAAAGTGCGTCAGATAAACAACAGTCTGAACCGTGCCGAAGAAAAAGGAACCCGAATCGAAAAGCGCACCGCCTGTAAAGAAGAAAGTTTGTACCAGCCAGCCAAAGCTCCAATCATTATTATATTATATAAGGCAAATTTCTGTCGTGGAACAGACACTAAAATTGTGTTGTATTGAGAAATTTCCGTGCATCAAGCGTTCAGCGTTGACCAAACAGTAACTTACGTGCCAAACTAAGCTTGACATCTCCAAAACTACTACCACTTGTCCAAAATTCTACTAACATAGCTGTGTAGGGGTTGGCAGGTCTGAATTGTCAAATGTAAAAAAATGTTTTAACGCACTCGCACAAAATGTTGTAGAACTTTTCTCTATTGCTTGCTTAGCATTACGAGAAGTGAAGGTTGAGCGTTCGGGCACTTTTGGATTTAGGACTGAAAAAGTACGGATTGGAAAACGCATTTGGTGAGTGGATTTTTTTTTTTACTCGCCAAAAGAAAAATCACTCGCCATGGCGAGTGAATTACTTGCCATTTTCAGGGCTGATTTTGACAAGAAACGTTGTCAGACGTGTGGATCGGTCGATGCACGTGATCCATACGGGCTTTGCCCTTCTTGTTCCAATTTATTCCAAGAGAAGAAAGCTTCTAATGATTTATTTTTGAGCGGGAAAATAGTTGATGCTTCGGCAGTTGATATTGTTTGTTACATGAATTGTTTTTGGCAGGCCGAGAAGCCTAATGAATGTCAACTTAAGATGAATTTCAGAAAATCTATTACCCACCCACGTGTGGCATTTCAGGGTTTTCTATATATTTTGCTGCCAAAACTTATACAGGGACTTAGTTCACTGTGTAAAGACTGGGGCCAACCTGACCACTTGAGGGTGGGTGGGACGGGTGGAGGGGGGGGGGGGGGGAGGAGTTGCTTTTCATACAGGTTGCAGTTTTCTCACTGGGGGAATAGATTAAAAGCAAAAATCACCATTGCCCCAGAATGAGAATATGTTTGTGTATGCTTAACTCATTCAGCTCCGACACGCCACAGCAAGACGTGGATCGCGCATGATAGTTCAAGGGTTGTGTCAGAATAGCTTGGCGCCCAAAGGCGCCAAGCTATTCTGGTACCACTCTTGAACTATTATTATCATGCTCCATGTGTCTGTATAGTTGTAATATTCCTTCACAGTGTAACTTCTGATTTGGAGATTTCGGTCCTGGGACAGAATGTGTTAACTTAGGGGGCCACAAGACTTTTTTGAGGGAAAAAAAAGTTTGATATTGGAGAATGGGCGTTTTATTGTTATAAGCTTGATCTATGAGTGAATTGTACATAGTATTTGACGTGTACTTTAACATTGTGTCACTATCCGCACAAATGAATAACACATCTGCTCTTTTGCCAAGATAAGATAATCCTCATTCCGTGGTAACAGATTTAAGGGTTACTTCTTTTTTTTTTAACCAGATCCGTAATTTTGTCACACAGTTCAAAATTTGTGAACATGTTGTAGACCTAAGTACATGTGTTTACTGGGTTGTCATGAAAAGACACGCTTGAACGAGACGTTACGATTTTCCTTCTCTGCATCCCGCGCAGGGCCTCTTACTAGAGCAGCGAGTTGGGAAAAAGTGGGTTAGTGTCACACGATCAAGGATTCTTTTTTGGCTGATTTCTGGTTCACTTCAGTTTGGCGGGCAGCGCACGCACACTGAAGAACAGATAGCGGGTACTGTGTTTGTATGACATCCAACGAATCGCTTCATTTTCATCAACTCGACAACTGTCTCGGTCACGTGTGGGTTATTGACAGTGTGTATTGGATTTATTTCGCTTCTCTTTCGTGTGTTGGATAATAAGTCGGTGAGCTCGCCGATCCGCCGATGGGAGAAGAAGAAACGACCTATAATTCTCCTGAGTTAACCAAAACTATGGGATCCTTAAACGAGGAAGGTGAGACACAAGCTTGTCAAAATTGTTTATCCTAGGCTGAGAAAGTTTATATTTTAGAGGGAAATAACCAGGTTCTCAAATTTAATGCATACATTTTACGTTCTTGCTAATGTGAAATTGGGTACTTCTTGATTGATGTGTTTAATTGACCAGGTCATTGTGTGAGACAGAATCGCAACACTTTGCTTTACAAGTAGACAAAATACATAATTTTAAAAAGATAAAACGAGCAGAAAATAACAGCTGAACCGCGAGCAGTGTTAATAAATGTAGCTTGTAGTTGTATGCAAGTTGTGTGGGTAAAAGGTTTTCTACAGTTGCCTTTGTGTGCTGGTCTGTGATTTTTAGACCTTAATTACGGCTTCCGTCAGTTGCTTGCACCGGTGGAATTCCATTTCTTGCTCATACAGTGTATAATGTCATTTGAAGCTTCGACCAGTAATCAGAATGGCGACTGACTTGAGTTGATACACGAGAAATGTGCGTGCGCAACCCGCACAGCGAAACTCCGTTAGAATAGGAAACCTCGTGTGGACTGCCTGCCGACGATTTAATTGCTAGGTTAATTGTACCGCGCAGTATGTGTCACTGGATAAAATGGAGGCAATACCAATCATACAAAACAGTTTACATATTTTTAAGCTTATAGTGTTGACCCACGTATCATGATAACGGAGAGTCATCAAAGACAATACATTATAAGACAGATCACTCCTTCATAAGGCTTACTGTAGCAGTTGCGTCCCATGGTGTAATCGTGTTGTGGCCATACGTCTATCACTATCTGGTAATGGACTCGAGCTCTGACGCGAGGCTTTTTGAAGGGTAGCAGGTGCTTTTTGTGTGTGCATTGCGGAAAACTGTTTTAAAATCACATGAGCTCTGCTTCTAAGATATTTTTTTTCTATTCCTAATCGAAAATTTTTTCGGAAAAGTGGTAATTAGCACGGAAAGTGTAATAGAAAAATAATAAATCAGGCATTTCATTGTTGCCGTGGGTGTGAGTTGATGTCTAGTACACACGCACACACACACACACACACACACACACACACACACACACACACACACACACACACACACACACGTGCACGCAAACAAACACACATGCACACAAACGAACACACATACAAACAAAGCACCAACACAAGACTAAATAAGAAATAATTTACAGCAAATATCAGTTGTTTTGAACAATCTCACAAAAAGATCAGTTTATTAATACAGGTTCAGCTTGCAGCCGGTATTATCAAGAAAACTAAATAGTGCTTATACACAGGCCACGCTAATCACCTTATGCATACACCCGTTAGAAACTGTAAACAGTACCTTCGATAGTATGCACAAAGAGATTAATAAGAAATGATCACTGATTACCTGTTCTGTCTCCTCCTCTCAATTCATCCATCCACCCAACACATGTAAATGTATGACAAAATTATTCATCATACACAAAATAGCAGGTCAACATGAATATACGCATTAGGCTGAATTATCATAAGACGTACAACAGACAATACCATCAGTCACATGCCCACCGCCTTTAGATCTAAAAGTCATTACCAGGTAAACAGATAAACATGTCATCACCGATCAGAATTATGTTCTCCAACAACTCCCCCCCTCCCTCACCAAACCTTCGGCTGCTTCCAGTGGGAAACTAAACCCCTTACAACAAAGGCAGTCGCATGGTTTGCCACAAGCTTTGTCCTCTCGTCCTCCCCAAAATTCTCTGCCCCTTCTATTTGATCACGTTTTTTGTTGTAGGTGACTTGTTCTTTTATTGTCATTTCGTCTAGTACTATTGCACACAGATCTGACTTTGGCGGCAGTACAGACACTTTAATCTCAGTGAAGAGCTTTCAGAATTTTGGCACTAAAGCCGGGGCAGACTGAAACCTTTCGCATAGTTTTCCGTAAGGTTGAAACTGACAGGAGGACAAAGAATTTTTCAAACATACGATATGCCTTGGGGCTTGCATGAAACAAAGATAAAGCTGTTGTTTTTTCTGTCTCCGTCCATCTCCGGCCTTGTTTCATTTTGTGTATTTCACGCAACTGTGCTGAAATAAACTTAACAACGAATCAGGCAAAACATGGGCCAATCTGCTCTTCGCTGCTGCATCCTTCTTCTCTTTAAGTGTTAATGTCTTTTCTGTCCTTGTTTGCCGTCTTTCTGTCGTAATTACATTTCTTCTGAAGGCAGTACAATCTGTTGCGCACAGTTTTGATACTTTTCTTCAAAGCCTGCTTTCTTGGTGAATCGCTGTCCTGACCACCTGTTGCTGCAGTTCCCCCCACAGCAGTTTCTCCACTGGACTCATCTGCACACACACAAGCAACCATGCATTAAATCATTAATCATGCAGGCGCTAACACACACAAAAAGGCCATCGAAAATTCATCCAAATTTAAAATCTGCTTGTCTGATTTTAATAGTCAACAGATTTTACGACCCCAGTTGTGAAAACAACTCACACAACTAATCTTTTGTGCTGTCATTGTTTGGTAATTTTTTATAAATTAAAAATTTCAGCTTACAAATTATAAATCAAATTATATTTATTCATTGAAAATACCTGGTTGCAGTGACATGCGTGCCTGCTTGTGACGCGGGGCTTCTTAATGTGTAGCAGTATCCCTCGTCTCTGTTGTTAGTTGTGGGGGGTGGGTTGGGCATCGAAAACACAGTCGGCGCACGTGAACTGGCTGTTGTCAAAATGGGCACTGCACAGCCTGCAGGAACGTGAACGCAGCTCAGCAGGTAAAAGTCCCAACAGATCTTCTCTGCGCGAATTCTGCACCCGGACATCTGTTGGGAGAATAACAAAGACTGAAATACAAGTACTAAAACACCACCAGCTAAATACTGTAGTCTGTAGGTGTAGTTCGTGAGAAGAGTACAGTGGACAGAGTTCTGCATGACCTTTTATACTTTTGTATTTTAAGTCTTGATAGACAATGAAAGCGAAGTAACTTTGCAACGACTGAATTTTATCAACGACCTTACAACTCAAGGTTTCTTTGCTTAATTTCTCACCAGTACTTTCCTTTTTTTGATCGGAACATCGGTCTTAAAACAACTCGATTAAGAACGTGAAACTTACACAGGATTCTCCCTATCAGTTGTATTGCCTTGAACGAAAGGGAAAGGTCCCTGTAGCCTAAAGAATACTTTTTCTCGCCCAAGTTAAGCACGTGTGGCACAAATGACTAGATCTAACTTGAGTTAGTCCACCATAAAGTGGATACAATGGGACAGGAAAACTGGTCTATGTACATATTGCCCTCTTCTACATTTGAAAACAAAATTACTAGAAACGTATAATTACTCTGGATCTAAATGGTCGTTAGATCACTTTTCCACTGACATTTCTCGGAATTCACGGCGTGGAGAGCCGGCTAGGGTCTGTTTGCAGTTGGATCAGTTTTCCACTCTCCCAGATTTAAGCCCAAAGATACATATCACACGAGGGACCTATGCCTGAGTATCGCCCTGGCAACTCTAATTCAGAATCAAAAGTTTTCGAGATAGACATCCTCTGCGCCATGAAATTATTATACGGTCGTAAATTTATGCATTTATGCAAAGATAAGACCACAGAGTAATCAGCTTACCTTGTTTCTTCATTGGGAAAAAGGAAAACTGACATGCCGGTGAAACTTGGCTTGTAGCGGGCGTTCAAACAAGAAATTGCGCTGCAAAAGTCAGCCCTTGCCTCGTTCGGTCAGCCATGATTCAACACGATTACAAGGGAGAAAACTCTCAAAGCACGTCCTCGCACTCTCGGGGCGAGTGATTTGTCTTATAATGTATTGTCTTTGGAGTCATAGCCCAGGGTTAGACATGCAGACACCCTCATCTGCAAGTGTGTCAGGGATGTAAATTGGGCTGTAGATCTCTGCCAGCACGATGATGCAAAGATTGGCGTAAGCCCTCAAAAAGACTGTACTGTTTACTGTAAGGGGGGAGGAGGGGGGGGGGCAGTTGCATGAGTGAGATTAGTTCTGTGTCAGTCACTAAGCAATGTGTTCCGCTATTTATATCAGGGCACCTTGCTTAGTGGCTGACATAGAACTAAGATCACTTATGCAACTGACTGCCAGTGGCTCCGTGCACAAGGGAGTTAAAATAAATTTTGTGACATTTCAGTGAGTGGCCATGTTGAACTGCCATGGAGTGGGGATAAAATGAAAGACCATATTGATTATAATTCATTGGCCATTATTTTTGCGACTGGAGTGCATGTGGAGAGTGTGTTGTCATTGCACTTTGGATCACTAGACGTTGCATGCTGTATCAGGGTGACTCACACTGTCTAATTTTAAAATACACACACACACACCCTACATTTAGCATAAGGTTAATGGCGGGTCATGCCACTTTTAAAAAAAAGACATTGTACATTTAAATTGTTTTATGGATTGGGGTCTTGTGTTATGTTACATTTTGATAGTGATAGACCTTTAAATTTTATTTGGCACAATTAGCCAAATACTGGGTGTGATTTGGGTCCTATGAATGAGTATTTTACACTTGTATGGTGTGTACTCAAGTACATTGAAATCATAAAATAGTCACATATTGTCTAGACAAGCATTTGAAGATGTATGCAAGCTATTAAGTTCTGTTCTTATCACTATCAGTATATCAATATCAACATTTCCCGTCCCAAAGTACAGATACAAATTGATAACCCACTGTACACAATAATCTGAACGTATCCAGTTTAGCTTGTATATATATATATATATATATATATATATATATATATATATATATATATATATATATATATATATATATATATATATATATATATGAATTGGAGTTAGAATTTGTTTTCAAAATATCCTCTGTGCTAACTGTGGTTTTGGAACTAAAGTGGGCGAGGGAGTGCTGAAGAGCCTGTAGCTATCGTATACATGTTGCAATCTGATGTTTTGTTTTGCAGCGTTTGTTTGCCATCTGTCCTTCACTTCTTGAGTTGGTTTGTGATTTTGGACCTTGCGGCTAATAGCCGCAAGGTTCAAACTCACAGACCATCGCACGTTACTCGCGAGTTTTGACCTTTCATTTTATCTGATTTTCTTTCTTGTTTTTCAGAGTTTGACGGCGAGACGGTGCTGTGTCGTGTTTGTGGCGACAAGGCTAGCGGCTTTCATTACGGTGTCCATGCCTGCGAGGGCTGCAAGGTAACCTTTTATACTATCTGTCGCGTGCAGCAGGAGACAAAGCGACCATGACAGCGCGAGGGCAGTGCCAGATTAGCTTGGCACCTTTTCAGGCTTGAGGCTAATCTGGCAACGCTCTTGAGCTGCCCTGGTGGGGGCCGTTACAAGTTGTGATTGTATGAGACGTCTCAACCTCGCCAGTTGTGTTATCCGTTTGGCTCTAGCGGTGCAAAACGGGGTAAGGGCAGTAGGTCCCTTCTGCAGCTGAAATCCGGATCAGCTCCTCCTACGGGGAAATTACTAGATCTGACTTTGTGTTTTCACGATCATGGAGCTTCCGCAGGTTGAGGAACATAGATTTAAATGTGGATGTAAAACAGATTGTTAAGGTGCGCTTGGGGACCTGACTTTTGGGTTTAAACTGTTTGACTTTGATTACTTTTCTTGGGTCTAGTCTGTGGTCTCATGTGCCGCCAAAGATTTTACAGGAGTAGTCGTACGTTGATAATACAGGCAAGCAAGTGTCATAGATTCTCATGTGTCTATGCAAACGCAGGGATACATGACAATGTATGCCTCTTGTAGAAATTGGCATAGGGACGGAACACGTAAAAGGTCAGACACGAAGAAACTAGAACACGTCGCATCACACACGCGTTGGCGCCTGCGGGGGGGGGGGGGGGGGGGGGGGGGGGCAGGGAGTTGCAATCAGGAGTGCCGCATACAGTGCAGCAGATCCTGGTCTGAATTTTGTCCACATGCATAACCACGTACGGCCCAACGACCCGCAGACAGACAAAAACCTGTCAACTCTCCGTCTCACACACACAAAGGGACCCCCTGACCCACCCCACCCCCACCTCACCACAATTACCATTTTATCCCAGAAATAAATGTTCTCGCCAGAGTTTCTCTTCCCTTTTCCCACTTCCTCAGTGGCGGATAGCTTTCTTTGTGCTTTTGAACTATAGCCGATTGTTTAAAAAATTATACAATACACAATATTATGTACCAGCCCTGGTAGCAAAACGTCTTCGGCCCTACGACGGCCGCAGTGGGCCCGCACAGCCGTGAGCAGGTCTACTGCGGTCGTCATGGGCCGAGGACCTTTGCTTACTGTGAACATACTTTTTGCTTTCTGTGTTGATGCTTAAAAGTGGCTTGTCCTGCTACCCCTACAGCCCATTCATGAGAAACTGTGAGATACACATTAACTACTGCCACGCAAAACGCAGCACGAAACTCAGAAGACCACCTATGGAGGGGCTCATGTGAATGTATGCCCTTTGTCGTCTTGATTATGGCATGTTTTTCCGCATTAGGCTAGCTTGGATGTGTTTCATCAGTGTCAAAGCACATGCTATTTTCGTCACAGAATCAGATAACGGGGATCTGATCAGTGAACATATGAAGGCCACAATATTACGATTTTTAAAAAAAAAATCAGTAATGTCATGTGGACCTGTGGAACACATGTATGACCCCTGTGTGCATTAAGCCACCGGTAGGTTTTACAGTACTGGTGACTGCATGCACAAGGACATTATTGTTTTTTGTTTATATACCAGGAAATGACTAACTGATGAATCATGTATGTAGCATTATTCAGTTTATCCTTAGTCATAAGCAAAGCTTCTCGGGTCAATGTTGGCTTCAGTGTGCCCGCGCAACGCTGCGCGCAGGCGCTCTGCGATCCACATCAGCCTGATGATCTTTTGCTTACTGGGAAGAATCTTCGTTAGTTATTAGGGTTTACCGAGGAGCATACGACTAAGGCCATCTCACAGTGGTTGAGAAGAATCTGAATCTGATGGTGCACAATCAAAACTATCAAAACAGCTATCCATCTTTCAGTTTCTGGTTCAGCAATTTTTTTTTTATTTTGTCAGATAATTTATAGCAGACTGTCACTTATATAATAACTGACAAAAGATGATCACTTCTCTAATTATATAGGTGCCTGCATTGGCTTGAATGTGCCAATAACAGTTCAGCAAGGTGGTTTTATGATTTTATCAGCGGGCTGTCTGAATATTAATCGTGCCCTATAGGGTGATCAATGTGGCGGTGTGCTTGACATGGCTGGGTCATCTTAACCACATTGAAAGGTGTCACATGGTCATGAAAACAGTTCTACATAATGGATCTCTCTCTCTCTCTCTCTCTCTCTCTCTCTCTCTCTCTCTCTCATGCTTGTGGCTGCAGCGGGGGGGGGGGGGGGGGGGGGGGGGAGCGGAGGGGGGGAGGGGGGGTTAACAACCTCCACCCCTTCCTCCTTCCAATTGACCTATATATCTGCACCCCCTGTTCTTCTGTTTGAAGTGGATACTTTGGTTTCGAAAACGGTTTCTGTCCCAATGATTCCTACATGAATCATTGCAACAGAAACCATACTGACAGTCAAAGAGTTAAGTCTAATATTTTAACACTTTTCATCCTAATACACCCAGTGCTTGAAATAAATTTGACTGATAGTTCAAGGGTGGTGCCAGAATAGCTTGGCACCAGAGGTGCCAGGCTATTCTGGCACCACCCTTGAACTAAAACAGTTGATCTATCTCATAATCTGTAACGTAGCCTTCAGACAATAAGAAAATTTTACGAAATCAGCCTCAAGATGTAATGGGTTTAAAAAAAAATGTATTTGCAGGTTATGGATTGTGGCAGGTATCACTAACAGTGTAGACAGTTGTCGTTACAGATCATTGCGCCTGTGATGAAAGGTGTTTCATATGCCCATTGTTTTGATTTGTTTCAGGGCTTCTTTAGACGTAGCATTCAGCAGAAAATTCAGTATCGACCATGTTTGAAGAATCAACAGTGCAATATCATGCGTGTAAACCGCAATCGATGTCAGTACTGCAGGTTAGTAAACATACACGCTGTCAATCTTTTTTTTTCAGGATTTATGTTTTGTTTTGTTTATAACAAAGGGTTTTATATTCCAACATTCACCACCACCAGCAAAGCTGCAACTGAAAAGTCACTTTTCTCATAGTAAAATTTAATGCTGCATATTAAGATGTCATGTGTGAAATTGTAATGAGTCTTTTTTTTAAATTATCTGTATGGAATTACCACAGCTTATTGTTTATTTATTCCTCGCGCTGGGACCATATGGCGTTGAGGCGCGTCCCCTGGGTGGTGGATAGGGGGTCCCTCGTGAGAGGGGTGCACCGAATGAAATAAGGTGCCATGAACCAACATGGTCTAAGGGAAGGTGACCCCGACAGAAAACCCCTGGTCCTCCTAGTAAGGGGGTTGGGCCTGGGGTAGCTTCCCCACCCTGCAAAAAAGGAAATAGCTACAAAAACGCCGACGAAAAGACTAACAGTAATTCCTTTCCTGGAGGAGGAAGGTTCTTCTACCAGAAGACTTATGCCGTCCTGTGGTGACAGCCGGAAGTCTTCGGAAGCCACAGGACCGAGCCGCCTCTCTCTATCCAGGGATACAACCATGGGCACATGGAACGTCAAGACCATGTACCAGAGCGGCAAGGCCGCCCAGATAGCAGCGGAAATGCAAAAGTACAACCTTTCCCTGCTAGGTATCAGTGAAGCCAGATGGACGCAGTCTGGCCAGAAAAGGCTGTTAAGTGGGGAGATGATTCTGTATTCAGGTCATGAAGAGGAGAATGCCCCCCATATAGAAGGCGTAGCATTCATGCTGTCACCAGTGGCACAGAGAGCGCTGATGGGCTGGGAACCTCTTGGGCCAAGAATCATCACGGCAGCCTTTAGAACCAAGAAAATGCTCAAGCTGAACGTCATCCAGTGTTATGCGCCCACTAATGACAGGGACGAGGAAGAGAAACAAGAGTTCTACGACCGACTCCAGAGTGCCTTGGACAAATGTGCGGAGCGAGACATCACCATCGTCATGGGCAATTTTAATGCCAAAATAGGGGAGGACAACACCGGATACGAAGAGGTGATGGGGAGACAGGGACTAGGCTCGGAGATGAGTGAGAACAGGGAGAGGTTTGTAGACTTTTGTGCTCTAAACCGACTTGTCATTGGAGGCAGCATCTTCCCACACAGAAGGATACACAAAGCAACTTTGGTCTCACCTGACCATACAACAGAGAACCAAATAGACCATATCTGCATTAGCAAGAAATTTAGAAGATCCCTTCAAGATGTTCGAGTGAGGAGGGGAGCAGATGTCGCCTCCGACCACCATCTGCTTACCTTAAGAATGAAGCTCAAGCTAAAGAAAAGCCGCACAGAGACAACAAGAAGACAGCGCTATAATGTAGGCCTCCTGAGAGAAACTGGAGTTAGAGAAGAGTTCAAACTGGTGCTGTCCAACCGGTTTCAAGCGCTACAGGAGCTAGTAATTGAAGAGGAGGCGGCCACCACAGAGCAGCAGTGGAAGGCAGTTAGAGAGGCGCTGAACTCAACCTGCAAAGACACTGTAGGGTTCAGGAAATACCATCACAAGGACTGGCTGTCGGCACAGACCTTGAAGAAGATAGAAGTGAGGAAGCAGAAGAAAGCAGTTGTCAACAACAGTCGCACGAGAGCAGCCAAAGTAAGGGCACAGGGGGAATACTGGGAAGCCAACCGCGAGGTGAAGAGGAGTATCAGGGCAGACAAGAGGGCCTACACAGACAGCCTGGCAGCAGAGGCAGAAAAGGCAGCAGGCAGCGGCAATATGAAACAGCTCTACGACATTACCAGAAGATTGTCAGGCAAGTATGGCCATACAGAAAGACCAGTAAAAGACAAAGAAGGCAAGCCTATTGCAGACAGAGCAGACCAACTCGACAGATGGGCCGAGTATTTTGAAGAGTTACTGAACAGACCTAGCCCACCCGACCCCCCAGACATCCAGCCGGCAGAGACCGACCTACCCATCAGCTGTGACAGACCCAGCCGGGAAGAGATCAGAAGAGCAGTGGCATTTTTGAAGAATGGCAAAGCAGCAGGCCCAGATGGCATCCCAGCGGAGTCTCTGAAAGCAGACCTAGAGACAACAGTGGAGATGCTGTACCCACTGTTTGGAAAGATCTGGGAAGAGGAGGTGATGCCGGCTGACTGGAAGGAGGGGTACCTAATCAAGCTTCCCAAGAAAGGCGACCTCAGCAAGTGTTCCAACTACAGAGGAATCACCTTGCTGTCAGTACCAGGAAAGGTCTTCAACAGGATCATCCTAGAGAGAATGAAGAGCTCCGTTGACCCCCAGCTGAGAGACCAGCAAGCAGGATTCAGGAAGAACCGATCATGTACAGACCAGATCGCCACTCTCCGCATCATCGTGGAACAGTCTCTGGAGTGGAGCTCCCCGCTGTATGTCAACTTTGTGGATTATGAGAAAGCATTTGACAGTGTGGACCGAGAGACTCTGTGGAAACTCCTACGACACTACGGGGTACCCACAAAGCTCGTCCGCCTGATCAAGAGCAGCTACGATGGCATGACATGTCGCATGATCCACGAAGGGCAGTTCACCAGGGAGCTCCAGGTCAGAACTGGTGTCAGGCAGGGATGTCTGCTGTCTCCGTTCCTCTTCCTACTGGCCATAGACTGGGTCATGAAGATGACCACAGAGCACAGACGAAGTGGAATACAGTGGACACTGTGGACACAGCTTGACGACCTCGATTTTGCAGACGACTTTGCATTACTGTCCCACACTCATCAACAAATGCAGGACAAGACCACGAGGCTTGCTGACATCTCGTCCCAAGTGGGCCTCACCATTCACAAGCAGAAAACAAAGACAATGAGGCTGAACGCAACCAGGGAGGAACCAGTCTTGCTTGCTGGCACCCCGTTGGAGGAGGTGGAGTCCTTCACCTATCTCGGGAGCATCATAGACAAAAAAGGCGGCACTGATGCAGATGTCAGAGCACGAATAGGTAAAGCCAGAGCAGCCTTTCTCCAGTTGAAAAAAGTGTGGAGTTCCAGAGAGCTGTCACAACACACCAAAGTCCGGATTTTCAACTCCAATGTAAAAGCAGTTCTCCTATATGGAGCAGAGACTTGGAGATTGACAAAAACCACAGTCAACAGAGTACAGACCTTCATGAACAGTTGCCTTAGAAGAATTTTGAAGATCCACTGGCCAGAGAAGATCAGCAACGTCAGACTCTGGGAGAGAACAGAGCAGATAACAGCAGAGAATGAAATTGGGCGAAGAAGATGGGGATGGATCGGTCACAGTCTGAGAAAACCAGCTTCCAGTATCACTAGGCAGGCATTGTCATGGAACCCCCAGGGAAAGAGGAAAAGAGGTAGGCCGAGAAACTCCTGGCGTCGAGACCTCCAAGCAGACATCAAGAGACTGGGAACCACCTGGAGTAGAATCGAAGGAGAAGCACAGGACAGGAGTTGCTGGAGGTCTCTCGTCGACGGCCTATACCCGGGTAGGGGTGACAGGCATAAGTAAGTAAGTAATTGTTTATTTATTACTTGTATGAATATTTATATATTTTTGTTTATTTTCAGATTGAAAAAGTGCATCTCAGTTGGAATGTCAAGAGATGGTAAGTGTTCATACATTGTTAATTTTACCTAATAAATGTTCAATGATAACTGCATGTTTTACATTCCATATACATCCACTGTATTTACAATATTTTCATGCAAAAAGCATTTCAGGGCATTAGTTGAGTGTGACTTGCATATTTTCCAAAACACTTTTGTTGTTTGTTCACAGATTAATTTGAAGCATAATAAAGTCTTTTTTTTTCCCCATTTTTTATATAAGCTGTGAGGTTTGGGCGGGTGCCAAAGAAGGAAAAAGCACGCATCATCGAGCAAATGCAGAAAGTCAACTCTCAGTCACAAGCCACTGCCCTGTCATCCATCCTTCAGAATGAGCAAGATGTGGTGCATGCTGTTATTAACGCCCACCGCCAGACCTGTGAATTGCCACTTGCTCGCGTCTGTCATCTGCGCGAGCAGGCTTTGCAGATCAACAACTATATCAACTGTCCTGCTAACATGGTTAGAATGCTTTTTACTTCATCGTTCTGTACTTCTTTGTCTTCTCCATGGCTGTTGTGGTGTGTTGGTGTGCAAGGAAGAAGAGTGCTGGAGCCAGTTGCATGATTGAGCTTAGTCCTGCACCGGCCACTAAGCAAGGTGCGCCACTATAGTGGCGCACCTTGCTTAGTGGCTGGCGCAGGATTAAGCTTGCTCATGCAACTGACCCCAGGTATTGACATATTTTTCAGTGCATTTGTTTCTAGGAAAAATGGACTTGTACTTTTGCATACATACAAAATCCACCACATCACTGGGGTTTAGCTTTCATGAGGAAGGCAGCACAAGCAAAGAAGCGATCATTAATTGTTTTCTTCCCTCTTGATGTGGCCATATGAAAATACAATACAATACAATACAATAATACTTTATTAATCCCATGTGGGGAAATTCGCTGCCTGCCCATACAACACCTTATTAAAATAATTAAATAACCCATAACTCTCAATTAAGGAGATGAACTGTAACAGACGTATTGTTACCTGTGTAACACTTGGCATCAGAAACACTTATGGTGGATTCCCCCTGTGCTTCTGGTGTCAGCAATGTTGCAGTGAACTACTGAAAAGGCTAGAACTAAAGAATGTTGACAGACACTATCTACTGATATTACTGTTGAAGAGGGTAACAGCCTGAGGGACAAAAGAGTTGGCATAAGGTGATGTACTACTTTTGGGTACTCGAAGTCTGCCGCTTCTTTTGATACATCTGCTGTCAAATTCATATCTAAGTGGATGTGTCTGGTCATCAAGAATGTCGTCCTGATCAGACTGCGTACCGGCCACAACAGACTGAACGCTCACATGAACAGAAAGCTGAAGCTGGCGCCATCACCAACCTGCGCCTGTGGTCAGGAAGACCAAACAGCGGAACATATTCTCCAGAGATGCCCCCTACTGGATGATGAAAGAAAAGAAGTGTGGCCATCGCCAACTCCACTGCAGACCAAACTCTACGGAGAAAACGACGTCATTCATCACCGGTGCTGGTCTGACCGTATAGCCCACTGCGAACGACAAGAAGAAGAAGATCAAGAATGTCAGCCAGTTTGTTCGTAATCCATCTGTTGTACAGTGCGTCCAAAGTATCCTGTGCCATACCAATCACCCCGCCCCTTTCCGGATAACTTTGTTAAGACGTTCTTGAACTCTTTTACATAAATTTCTACCCCAGCACGTCAGTCCAAAAGTTAGAACGCTAACAATACTGGAGCAGTAAAACATCTGTAAAAGCTGAATGCTTACATTAAATGATCCGAGCTTTCGCAAACAGTAAAGACGGGTATGCTTTTTTTTCACAATAGCATCTGTGTTTTGTTTCCAGTTGAGCGCGTTATCAAAAAGAACACCTAAATACTTGTAGGACTCTACACGCTCAACTTCTGTTCCCTTAATGACAACAGGATCAGGATGATGTTTGTTTTTCCTGAAGTCTATGACCATCTCTTTTGTTTTGCCAACATGTAATTCAAGATAGCTTCTATCGCACCACTCTACAAAGTTGTCTATCTCCTTTCGATAGTGTCTGTCGTCCTCATTTGTAGTCTGACCTGTCAGTGCCTCATTGATTGTTAGATTTTTATTTATATGTGTATTTTTCTGATCTATTATTTTACCGGTAGTTAGTTTTAGTTTCCTCCTTGCTGAATTCACTTATGAATTTGCTTGTTTGTTTTTGTTTAGGCATGTCCATTGAATAATCATCTGGACCAGGACTCGAATGCTAACAAGAGCGACTTGAATGATTTCTCCGAGAGCTTCACTCCAGCCATCAAGTCAGTGGTGGACTTCGCTAAAGGCATCCCAGGCTTCATTTTGCTAAACCAGGACGACCAAGTCACACTTCTCAAGGTAATGTATATATAATGTATATATGTGTATACAACGGAAGTTGTGTGTACCTTCTGTCCAAACTACAACATTTGGTCAGCGCACTTGTTTATCAAGCCCCAATGCTATGGAATACACTTCCTCTTGAGGTCAGAAACAATGAGCCTGGCTCTGACTTCAAGAGGTCGTTGAAACTCACCTCTTCAAGCTTTACTTTGAATATCTGCCAGTGTTTGATGCCTTAGTTGTAGTTCTGTAATCCTCCTTGTTTTAGACTGAATATTAATTAGAACATATTAATATGTTTAGTTCATTGTAAGAGTGGTGTGTTCGGGTATTGTGTTTTGTTTGTTATGTGCAGATGTCATATTTTTATTTTTGTGTACAGATTTTAAAGTGCTTAGAGCTTTAGATTAAGATTAAACGCTGTATAATATACTCATTATTATTATTAATGTATCCACCTCCACCCTTCTTAACCCTTTGGCTGTCATTAGTGGTTTTTGTCATGATGATCCATGGAAAAAGTGCTGCCAATGCCTAGAGGGTTAACACATTAAGCTATGAGGTTAATTGAGTCACGTGCGAAGCAAAAGTGAGTATGTTTAGGGCCAGTGTTCGTCCATCGGTCGTCCGTCCGTTCGTCTGCCGTCGTCCGTGGTATTCTCGGAGACTATTCAAGCCAGATTCTTCAATCTTGGCCCAAGGATACTTTGTGGCAAGACCTTTCTAAACATGCCAGTTTAATTGACCTCTCACAAAGGTCAAGGTCACAGGGGATCAGGAAATGTCAGAAATATTCATAATTTATTTTTTTTTTGCAAATTGGTCACTCTCCTGAAAACTGCTCAGAATTGTGACATGGGGATAAAAAATGACAGTGCTGGTATTTTTTTTTTGTTTTTTGTCAACTGCCCCCACTATTCCTCATTAAAGTTTAGGAAACTCGCGTGCAATTTACAGTCTGTGAACAGCAAATTGTAGAAATATCTCGGAAGATGATAGCAGCTTAATAAAATTACTTACTTATGCACTCATCATGCCTCGCATGTAACATGCTGTTCTGGGGTTCACAGCACGCGGTACACGCACGCCCCATCAACCGGAAACAACGGAGGCACCCAAAATAGCTTACGAATCGCACAGCCCCACTGTGGTGTGTATATATTCATCCGCGTAATTTGGGCAAATCGTTATTCATCAGCGAAAGAGTTCTTGAGGTATACCTACACGTAACGCAATTCCGATCACGCCAGACGGGTTTCTTATGATTGTCTTCATAGACAAGCTTTATTTGTTCTTTATTTCACGAGGGCTAAGTTGTAAAGGTTAAAAAATAGACCCTATTTTCGTATGTGTTGGTACACACGTCTCTACAAAGCGTGTTGTACAACGCAGCGTTGAGGCGAGTGCTTGTTGTGTTTACACTACGTGTGGGACAGCAATTTTACTGATGTATCGTCGCACAAAAGCCTCATTCTGTCAAATCCAACCTAATCTACTGTACGGAAATATCACTTATCTTCACTATTCTGGGGTTTAAAATATTTATTCTGAGCGAGTGCAGTGCTTTGTGGTAGGTTCTTTAAGACCACTGTAGCCATGTCACACACCAAGGTGCCGGAAAACAGACCATTCAGGGAAAACGTGCTTTAAAAAGATAGTGTTAAATGCACAAACGGAGTCATTAGTTTATTTATAGTACAGTCTATCTATCTATATCCCGTAGTCTTGCTGACCGTTCGGCACTTCCGTAGTACAACTGACCATCTAGTCCGCTTTGAGTCTTTTATCCGAGATGCTTTTGTCAACAAGCAGCATGTCTATACAATTTTCTTTGATCTTGGAAAGGCATATGATACTACCTGGAAGTGTGGTATAATGTCTGATTTGTTGGACATGGGTTTTAAAGGGCACCTACCCGTTTTTATTCACAATTTTTTGTCTAACCGGTCATTCCATGTCCGTGTGGGCTCCACCCTCTCCGACTCCTTTGAACAGGAGATGGGTGTCCCGCAAGGCAGCATTCTATCTCCTGTTTTATTTAGCATTAAAATAAATAACATTGTAAAGGCCATCAAAGATGATTCTGAATGCTCTTTGTTTGTGGACGACTTTGCTTTGTGTGCACGAGGTCGAGGACTTGCGTTTCTTGAGAGGCGCTTGCAGCTGTACGTTGATCACATCCAGGGGTGGGTGTCTCTGAACGGATTCAGGTTCTCGCCCTCCAAGACAGTCTGTGTGCATTTTACTAACGAGACAAAATTTTTTTCCAGAATCTAGCCTGAGCATTGCTGGAGTGCCAATTAAGGTGGCCGAAGAGGCAAAGTTTTTGGGGGTCATCTTTGACAAAAGATTGACCTTCTGCAACATGTTAACTACCTTAGAACCTCTTGTCAGAAGGCCCTCGACATTCTTCGTGTCGTTGGTCATACTGACTGGGGTGCAGACCGCATTGTCTTGCTTCGACTGTACCGGGCCCTTGTTTGGTCCAAACTGGATTACGGCTCCGTGGTATATGTCTCGGCTTCCAAGTCTGTTCTACAGCGTCTGAACACAATTCACCATCAAGGTCTGCGCATATGTCTGGGGACCTTCAGGACATCTCCAGTTCCTAGTCTGTATGCTGAGGCAGGGGAGCCTTCTCTCAGGATCCGCCGCATCTGCCTCATGCTCAGCTACGTTCTGAAGCTGAAGGCCCATCCAGAAAATCCTGCCTATGATTGTGTTTTTAATCTGTCGTTTGCAGAGATTTACTATGCCCATCCAGGAGCTGTCCGTCCACTTTCCTTTCGTGTCCGACCTCATCTGCAGGTGGCCGGAGTGGACCTGGACAAAGTTTCGGAATCTCTGCAGCACGTCACTCCACCCTGGCTACTACCAGTTCCTGACATCTTGCTGGACTTGACCGCCCACAAGAAGGATTGTACTCCACCAGCCATATACCAACAGAGCCTCAATGAACTCCTTTCAATTTTTCCTGGCTATTGTCGTCTTTATACGGATGGGTCCAAGTCTGAGGGTGGCTGCGGCTGCAGTGTCCTCTCGCCATCCTAGACGCCCATTTAAGCTCCGTCTCCCTGACCATTCCTCTGTATTTAGTGCAGAACTGCAGGCAATTCTGCTGGCACTCAAGCATGCCTAACAGTCTCGGGAAAGGAACTTCCTGATTCTGTCTGACTCTCTTTCTGCCCTGCAGACCCATCAGGGCGCGGGAACAGACCATCCACTGCTGGTGCAGATTAGAGAGCTCTAGGCAGACTTGATGAAGGAATATGATGACATTTTTATTTGGGTCCCGGGCCATGTGGGCATTGAAGGCAACAGAATCGCAGATTCTGCTGCCAACGGTGCCCGCAGTGACCCTGTCCCTGTCACACAGACTGTTTATAGTGATTTTAAACCTGTGATTAGTGCGTACATAGCCCGCGAGTGGCAGTCCGAGTGGGACAAAGAGGAAGGGAACAAGCTTCATGAAGCTCTTCCTACGGTGTCCGACAGTCTACCTTTCCGCTGCGGCAGCCGCCGTGAGGAGACTGTCCTTACTCAGCTCCACATCGGGCACACGTATGTTACGCACTCTTATTTACTTAAACAGGATGAGCGTCCATGGTGTTTTACCTGTGATGAGCAGTTTTCTGTTCGACACTTTTTGCTGTATTGTGCTTATCTAATTGACACGAGATATAAACACTTCACAGCAGACTCCTTGAAGGTTTTGTTCCGGGATGTTCCCCCGGACAAAATCTTCAATTTCTTGAGAGAATGCAATATTTATTTCTTCAAAAACATTACCGATGACATGACAAAGTGGGAGTGTCTACTACTTTGCTCAATTCTAGCCTAAGAACCCGTTGTGTTACCACACAACCCGGGAGGCACTCGGGGAACCCCCAGAGGGGCCGAGAGTTGTCTCCCGCTCCTGCCCCCAGCCGGTACCGAGTCACGTGTGACTAGCCAGTTAGCTACTTAGGCTCGTGACCGTCGGACGTGTCTCTCTAGCCTCCCGTTGTCGACCGGCCGTTCGCACCTCTTGGTTGCCGGTGTACTCCTTCTTCGCTTCGCGCTGCCTTCCTTGCGCCCTCCTTCGGCTCAGTGGACTCTCTTTTCGGACGGCTTCTTCGCCTGCCCGGCTGTTCGCTGGCATGGACGTTTCTCCCCCCGTTCCCACTTCGGTAGAGAGGTAAAGTAGTTAGTTGCGCCCTCGGACCGGTCCCAGGCTGGGTACCGGACGGAGCGGCTTTTGTATCGGCGGGACAGTCCCTGGGACTGTCGGGCTGTATGGCAGAGGGGCTTTACGGAGAGGGGGGCGAGTAGGATTTGGGGCGATACTCGTAGCTTCGGCGGAACCCCTGTGCTGCCGCCATTTTTCCCTCGCCTGACGGAGTAAGTGAGTTGTACTCACCCCCGACCTTTAGCGTGTACTGCCCTGTTGCTTGGGGGTTGAGCGACTCGCATGTTATTAGCTTAACGGGAGCCCTCGCACTCCCGCACTTTGCTGGCGAGCGACTCCTGATACTTCGCTGTAGCGGGTTAGCCCCAGGCCCTTTCGGGGATAGCTCTGTTGTTCTTGTAGTGGTAAACCCGCCTTTAGCGGACCGGGTCACACGGCGCACGCACACGTGCCTGCATTTGCTTTGTATGTTTCAGTGCCCTACTGATGAATTGCACACAATGTGGAGGATTCAAGTGGCCCTTGGACGTACACAAGGTCTGTCTACCATGTACGGGTTGTACTTCAGAACATTCGTGCGAGGTGTGCGCTGCCTGGCCTGAAAGACTGTGGTCTCAGCTCTGGTTGTTTTACCGTTGTGAGCGCCCGGCATCGGTGACGGATTCCAGATCGGCGGATGTTCCGGCCAGCGCCCCCGTTACCCTCGCCTCCAGGGTCCCCGACGACCGTGTGGAAAAGTCTCCCCGCCGTACACGACCTTCCAGTACGCGGAGTGGGTTGATTGATGCGGTGGTTCCCAGGAGGGAACGCACCAAGAGCAAGCCTTATGACAGACAGAGAGCCCGCACCGAAACGGAGCTCGGTGCGGAGGGACGTGCCCCAATCCGTCCTTGGTCCAGTGCCTGCTGGCTCCTACGCGGAGTCTTCTCGCCGGCAGCGAGCCCACCTCGCCATAGAGCTCGGTTCGCGGAGACACTCACGCACGCGTACTCTATCACGGCACGATGTGGATTCTTCTCGGCACTCAAGATCGGATCGACGCTCTTGCTCTACGGCTCACGAATACAAGAGGGATCGTTCTTCCCATCGGCGTAAGGATCACCAGCCGCGCCGCTCTGCTGCGTCCTCTCGCTCGCCCCGTCCCTCTTCCCGCTATGACTCTCGCTCTTCTCGCTCCTCCCGCCCTCGTTCGTCCCCTCGGCCTCCCCGTCGTGCACGGTCGCCTCCCCGCCCTCATTCTCCCCGCCCTCCTCACCTTTCGCGTTGCGCTCGCTCCCCGCTTCGTCACTCGTCTCCTCGCCCCTCTTCCCTCCCTTCGCCTTCCACCGCCGTTTCTGCCCCTCGGCGAGGACGCGCTCGGAGCCCCCGGCTTCCTCGGACTTCTACGGCGTTCCGAGTTCGGGATGACGAGACATTGAGTCTTCTTCCGGACGGCTCCGTCTCAGCTTTGCTAGGAGGTCTCAGCCAGTCGCCCTCTCCTGGCTCCTCGCTCTCGGACTCTTCCCCCTCGCGGAGGCTGCCTTCTTCTTCCCGTACAGAGACCCTCCTGGTACTAGACGAGGTAGCCCGCCTGATTGCCGCCACTCTTCCCAGCGAGGACTGCCCTCCGTCGCCGCCGCTCAAGAGGAAGGTCTCAGCGTTCGTGGATGCGGGCAAGCAGGTCAAGAGGTTCAAGTCCCTTCCGCAGCCCCCTGGCTTTCGGGCTCTCGGTGAAGCCTTCTCTGCGCATCTATCTTCGGCGACGCGAGACTCGGATTTCTTCTCGGACCGGAGATGGCCTCCTGGACTGGACATCGCCTTTCGGCAAGCTTGGTACGCTGGTCACTCCCAAGCCTTCCTCTGCCCTCTACCCCCCGTGGACCCCGCCGCGGTGGTACAAGCAGGTGGGACTTCGGTGCTGCGGCGCGCTCTTCCGAACGGCCTGGAGAAGACAGCTGGCATGGTGAGAAACACGCTGGCTTGCTCAGGGTTCCTGGAACTTCTGACACAGGCTCTCATCCGTCGTGTGGAGGATTCTTGGCACCCCTCCTTGACCCCCCTCCTCGGAGACCTTCTCGTCCTGGGAGAAGCAGCTAACCGTGCGGCGTACCACTCGTCGGTTAACGCGATGGCGGCGTCTGCTAACTGTGACTTGATGCGCAGGGATGCTGTTTTGCAGGCGTGCCGCGGGATGCCTATGGACCTGAGGACGCTTCTTCGTCGTGCCCCCCTCGGGGGCCCCTTGCTCTTCGGGGACACCTGGCAGTCGGTCAAGGACTCCAACTCCGACCGCTGGCCACGCAAGTCTACCCTCCAGCGCTTTCCGTCAACCCGCAAGGCCCCGGGTCGCTCCCTGCGGTCCTCCAGACCCTTTCCCGCTTCTTCCTCCACCGCCCGGGCGCAGGCCCTTCGTCTCCGTCGTCAAGCCTTCGGTCGCCCCGGCCAGACTAGCGCCCCCGCCCCCATCCCCTCCTGGCCCCGTCCCGCCCGTCGCCCTGGGCGCGGGCGGGCCGCTTGACTCCTCCCCTCTTCAGCCCCCGCCGACCGTCCCGGGTCCTCCAGTCGGCGGGAGGCTAGCTCGGTTCAGCCAGGAGTGGTTCCGGCTGTTCCCAGACGACCCCTGGATTTTGGGTACCATCACCGAGGGCCTTCGGGTCTCCTTCCGGGCCCCCCCGCCGTTGCGATCTACCCCGATGTGGACCAAGGTTCCCTCAGATCCTCTCAAGGAGCGCGCCTTACGCGGAGAGGTCTTCGCTCTTCTAAGAAAAGACGCGACGGAGATAGTGCGGCACACGGAGTCTCCTGGCTTCTACAGCCGTCTCTTCTTCGTTCCCAAGCCAGGAGGCAGGTGGCGACCGGTGATCGACCTTTCTGCGCTGAACTCTTTCATCGTGGCCCCTTCCTTCCGGATGGGCCCCACCCGGGTCTGCCCTGGGGGACTTGGGTGGGGTTAGGTATTTTTTAGTTCCCAGGGTCACCCTGGTCAGCCCCACAGGGTGGGTTTATCTCTCTATTCTGGGGCATGTGTTTCTGTCTACCCTTTGTCCCTTCACCTGTATTTGCCTTTTTAAAACTCTCCCTACTGTCTGCACTGCCTGTAGCTCTTGATATTGGATGTGTGTTGCTAAATGGTCTTAGCTTTATTTAGGCCCATGTGTTAGGTTTATTTAATGTATTTGACCGGCTGGCGACATACATTCAATGTTCTGTTTAGTTTTTTTTTTTTTTTTTTTTTCACAAGCAGTGCAGGCACGTCCTGAGAAAGCCTTGTTGCTGTCGGGACGTTAAGCAATGTACAATCAATCAATCAAACCTTCCGGATGGAGACGGCCCGGGCTCTCCGCGCGGCCGTACGGCCGATGGATTTCGCCATCAGTTTGGATTTATCGGATGCCTATCTCCATGTCCCCATGCATCCCGCTACCAGGAGGTACCTACGCTTCACGTACGATGGGACAGTTTACCAGTTTCGCTCCCTGCCCTTCGGCCTCAACCTCAGCCCCTGGATTTTCACACGTCTCATGGATGCGGTGATGGCCAAGGCCCGCCAGTCGTCGGCCAGCCCTATCTCCAATTACCTCGACGATCTCCTTCTGAGGAACCAAGTCGAGACCTCCTTGGTGGCCGACAGGGACTCGCTGATGCGACTTCTGTCTCGTCTGGGGTTCCTCCTCAACGTGGGCAAGTCCGACCTTACGCCGTCACGTCACTTTGTTCACCTTGGCATGGAGTTTGCCACCGACCGCAACATCGTTCGCCTCCCGGGTCCCCGGGTCCGGAAGTTGGCCTCTCTCGCTTCCCAGTTGGCCCAGCAGGAGGCGGCTCCCGCCAGAGTTTGGCTCCAACTCCTTGGTCTCACCAATGCGGCGGCGGATTTACTCCACCTGGGCTGCCTCTACTCCCGACCCCTGCAGCTGCACCTCCTGCTTTTGTGGAGACCCTCCTCGGGCACGCTCGACACCCTGGTCCCCGTGTCCCCCTTGGTTCGTCCCCACCTTCTCCGCTGGACCGACACGACGTGGTTGTCTTCGGGAGTCCCCCTCCACTCTCCTCCCCCTCACCTGTCCCTCTGTGTCGACGCGAGCCAATCGGGATGGGGAGCCCACCTGCTCCCTCAGTTCGTCACCGCCTCCGGCCCCTGGCCTCCAGCTTTCGCGGACAGGCACATCAACTGGTTGGAGATGCAGGCGGTCTGGCAAGCCCTCCTCGTTTGGGAAGACCAACTCCGGCACCAACAGCTTCTTGTCCTCTCGGACAACGCGACAGTGGTGGCATACATCCAGAGACAGGGCGGCACCAGATCCCCCGACCTGTGCATGCTCCTCTTCAGGTTGATGCGGTGGTGCGAGGACCACGACATTGCCCTCCTGGCTCGACACATCCCGGGCAAACTAAATGTTCTGGCGGACTCCCTCTCACGCCGCGGCCAACTTCTGCATACGGAGTGGACCCTACGCCAGGACATATTCCGGATGATCTGCGCCCATTGGGAGACACCGTTAGTGGATCTCTTCGCCACAAGGTGGAATCATCAACTTCCCCTTTTCGTCTCCCCGATCCCGGACCCCTCGGCCTGGGCAGTCGATGCTCTTTCGATCTCGTGGGAAGGACTCATAGCTTACGCCTACCCCCCTACAGTCCTCGTCCCCAAGGTCCTGAACAAACTTCGCGGGTGCAACGCGGTCCTCCTCCTGGTAGCCCCTTTCGCGTGGTCTCGTCCCTGGACCACCGACCTCCTCAGCCTCGCCACGTCTCCCCCTCTGCGACTCCCCACCCCCCCGCACGATGCTCAAGCAACCTCGGCAGGCCCTTTTCCACCCGTGTCCGGAGCGCCTGCTACTACACGCCTGGAGGTTGTGCGGCAAGCCCTCACCGCTAGAGGCTTCTCGGGTGCAGCAGTGGAGGCTATCGCTGCAGCCCGCAAACCCTCCACCCGGCGTGTCTATGAGGGGAAATGGCGAGTCTTCTGCTCCTGGTGTCACGACCGGCGTTTCTCCCCCACCGATTTGACTGAACCCCAGCTCGCGGACTTCCTCCTATGGCTTTTCGAGGACCTAGAGTTGGCGCCTATTACCATCAGGGGCTACTTATCGATGATTGCGGACACTTACAGACACCTTGGCCGCTCAGACCCCGGCTCCTCTAAGGACCTCGCCGACCTTATGTCCAATTTCAGCCTACACGCCCTACTCACCGTTCGCTTGTTCCGCGCTGGAATCTCCCGTGGGTACTGACCTGGCTGAACTCTCCCCGCTTTGAGCCTCTTCATCTCGCCCGCCTACCAGACTTGACTCGCAAGACCTGCTTCCTCTTGGCTCTCGCCACGGCTTCCCGCGTTAGTGAGCTACACGCACTTTCAACGCGCCAGGATTGCCTGCAGTTTCGAGCCGACAGGTCGGTTCAGCTTCTCACGGACCCTGCCTTTGTCGCCAAAACCAGGTCCCCATTGTCCCCACCACAGCTCATCACATTACGGCCGCTGAGAGAGCCCAACTCGCCGTTGGAGACTAGGCACCAGGATCCCGTGCGAGCCCTACGTATCTACCTGCGCCGTACCAAACCTATCCGAAGAGGACGTTCCCGCCTCTTCCTGCCACTGAAGCCAGGCAGATCTGATATCTCAGCCCAAACCATCTCCTCCTGGCTTCGTTTGGTCATACGTTCGGCCTACAGGGACCTTTCCCCGCAGGGGGCAAAGACACTGAAGATACGGGCTCACGAGGTACGCGCCATGGCCACGAGCGTCGCTTTCGACCGGAACTGCGCGGTCAAGGACATCGTGGCAGCGGTGGGCTGGCGCACAGAATCTACCTTCTCACGTTTCTACTTACGGGATCTGGCTGGCCAGCGTGACGACCTGGCCCTGGTGGGGGACATCACTGTGGCACAACACTCCCTCCCGGCGCCTAGGGTGCCGTAGGTACGCACCTAGCTAGGTGATGGGAGTCACGATGGAAGGACGGTCTTCGGCCCGTGGTTACGGTGCGGCACCCTCCTCCTATTCGGTATTCTCCCACTTTGTCATGTCATCGGTAATGTTTTTGAAGAAATAAATGCATTTTTCTTTAAAAGGTATTTTTTCGAAAAATACTTACCGATGACATGACCTGGAGGACCCTCCCACCTGCCCCGCTTGCCGCTGTGGCGCCTAAGTATCTAACTGGCTAGTCACACGTGACTCGGTACCGGCTGGGGGCAGGAGCGGGAGACAACTCTCGGCCCCTCTGGGGGTTCCCCGAGTGCCTCCCGGGTTGTGTGGTAACACAACGGGTTCTTAGGCTAGAATTGAGCAAAGTAGTAGACACTCCCACTTTGTCATGTCATCGGTAAGTATTTTTCGAAAAAATACCTTTTAAAGAAAAATGCATTTTTAACAAGATCTGAGCATTTATAGACTATGTGAATATTTTTTATTTGCTTTTTTTGAGAGTCTGTATACGTTTCTTTTAAAGACGTGTGACATTTTAGCCTGACATTTTTAAGCTATATTTACATCTTGTCTTAAGATCTTGCTTTTAGTCTGGCTGACCAGATTTTTACCCATCCCGCCGTGAGATGGCCTTAGTCGCCTGCTCGGCGTTAAACCCAAATAACTAACTAACTAACTCTTGCTGACTGTTGGGGCACCACTGATGACTTAGCAACCAGCTCCCTCCATTCCTCTCTGTTCTCTGCCATTCTTAGCCTCAGTCCTGTCCACTCTGAGATATTGTCCTCCCATCTTTTCCTCTGTCTTCCTCTCCTTCGTCCTCCTTGCACAGTGCCTTGCAGGATTGTTTTGGCAAGCCCTGCTGAACGTGTGACATGCCCATACCACTTCAGTTTGCGTTTTTTTACATAATGGCTAATAGGTCTTCATAGGTAGGGCCCAATGGCTTGCCTGATTCTGTTTCCCACTTCCTCGTTCGTGATGTGATCTCTGTATAAAATGCCAAGCGGCCTTCGAAAACATCTCATTTCAGTGGCTTGTATCCTCCTTTCAAGGTCTGTTGTGAGGGTCCATAACTCGCAGGCATACAAGAACACTGAGATGACTAAAGAGCGCATCAGTCTGATCTTGGAGCAGAGCGTGATGTTTCTGTCCTTCCATATGGTCTTCAATCTTGTCAGTGCTGTTGTCTGCGCAATCCTGGACAGTATTTCTGGTTTTGATCCCTCATCTGTCACAATGGCTCCTAAGTATTTGAATTTATTAACTGTTTCCAGTTTTTGGCTTCCAATCATGACATCAGTGCCAATGCCACTGGTGTTATTTGTCATCAGTTTGGTCTTCTCTGCACTGATTTCCATCCCATACGCAATGGCTGTACTGTCCAGCTTTTCCACCAGCTGAGCTAGCTCCTTCTCTGTTCCTGCAAGGCCATCAATGTCGTCCGCAAAACGCAAGTTTGTGATTGTTCTGCCTCCAATACTGACAGTTCCTTCATGATCTTTCAGAGCGTCTGTCATGATTTTTTCCAGGAACATGTTGAAAAGAGTAGGTGAGAGCAAGCAACCTTGTCTGACTCCGACTGTAGTCCTAAACCAGTTTCCTATTTTGCCATTGAAGCAGACTGCGCTAGTGGCCTTGTTGTAAAGGTTTGCTATGACTTTGATCAGGTTGGCATTGATGTTGTATAGCTTCATGGAGGACCAAAGGGTTGCATGCCACACCCTGTCAAACGCTTTCTTAAAATCCACAAAGACATGATAGAGGTCTTGCTGGTGCTGGAGGTACCTCTCACATAGAACTCTCAGGTTAAAGATCTGCTCAGTTGTGCTGCGCCCTGGTCAGAAGCCTGCCTGTTCCTCAGCTATGATTTCCTCTGCCTGTGGCTTCAGCCTGTTCAGTATGATCTTTAACAAAACTGTAGTGAAAAATATAACAGTGTTGGTTTTTGTGTTTGAAGAACATGCACTGCAGCTGAGCAGTTTTCAGAAGAATGACCCAGATACTATTTACAACTTCAAACCCAAACTTGGTACAAAGATACGTGATGGTAAGACCTTTCTATGCATACTAATTTGGTTGATCCCTCGGAAAGGTCAAGGGTCACAAGAGCTCAGGAAATAGGTGAAAAATAGCCATATTTTGACAAGAGATGTTTTTTCTCAAATATTGTTCACAACTTTAAGCCCAAACTTGCTACAGAGATACCTGATGGGAAGACCTTTCTATGCACACTAATTTCGTTGATCTCTCAGAAAGGTCAAGGGTCATGAGAGCTCAGGGAATAGGTCTAAAATGGCCATATTTTGACAAAATGTTTTTTCTCAAATACTATTCACAACTTCAAACCCAAATGTGGTACAGAGATACCTGATGGTAAGACCTATCTATGCATACTAATTTGGATGGCCCTTTGGAAAGGTCAAGGGTCACAAGAAGCTGGCAAATGTGTGTAAAATGCTGATTTTTGATAAAATTGTAGGTATTACCAACATTTTTGCAAATTGTTCAGCCAAATTTGGTACAAAGATAGCTGATGATAAGACTTTCCTATGCATACTAATTTAGTCGACTCATCACAAAGGTCAAGGGTCACGGGGGTTGACAGATGTGTGCAAAATGCTTACATCTTCAGAAAACATGGATTTTGCTGCTGCAGAAGCCAGCCCTTGTCGCAAAGGGCACACATATAATGTAAATCGGTCATACACGTGAGCCATAATGGCTTTGCCTTTCTTGTTTTGGATTTGTTGTGAGATGAGAGACTGATTAACCATGATAGTTCAAGGATGTGCCAAACAACCATTCAGTTGATCCATGCAAACTAAGGTGTGTTCTTAGTTCAAGGATGTGCCAAACAACCATTCAGTTGATCCATGCAAACTAAGGTGTGTTCTCATATTTACTGTACTCCATCAGATAGATGTTGGAATGATTGTAGAAACTGTGAGTGAAATGTGCATTGTTTGCTACAGGCTGGAACATTTGAGGTGCTCTTGGTACGCCTTGCCTGCCTGTTTGACCCAGAGTCCAACACTATGATGTTCACTGGCGGACGTCTTTACAGGAGACACCCTTCCACTGTAAGGTTCTGCACATGGTCTTGCACTGATTCAAAGATCTGACCGACAGATTAACCCTTTTCTCAGACTTTGTAGGTGTTGCCTTATGAACTATGTACAGAGCTGCCTAGTGCTACCAATCCTCTGTAGCATCTACGCAAAAATAGCGATACTATGCTGCTATGGAAGAAAATGAAAACTAGATACGAAAAAACAAATCAAAATTGTTTAAAAAATTTTTTTTTTCATGGATTGGTGCTTCTTGGGTTAGTACGGAGCCGTTTCATGTTTTCCCTCTGGTAAGCACGCTTCCACCATGAATATCATCAACTGTGCATGCACACTATTACTTTGCAAGAATGGCTGAAGTACTTCGTATGGTGCATGTTGTGCGAATGCGACTTTACAGTGAAGCATGGAGGCTGGGATGATTGTTGGTGGCACATCAAATCCGAATTTCACGTTGTTACTGAAAACTTTGCTATGCTACTGAAAACTGGGCCTTCTGCTACCGATGTCAAAAAACGGGGTAGGCAGGTCTGTATGTACCAGTTTCAGGAGATGGGCTGACCATGATAATTCAAGGGTAGTGCCAGATTAGCTTGGCGCCTTCAGGCGCCAAGCTAATCTGGCACTACCCTTGAATTGTCTTGGTCAAGCCATCTCCTGCTGCAGGGTTCCAGGGCTAAAAGGGTTAACACTGGCTGTTGTTTGTGCTAGTTGTTTAGGTTATTACTGCAGGAATCACCTCAACAAATAGCATTACCGACCTCCAAAGGGTTGATTACTTTGGGTCTAAATCGCCTTGTTCACGCAGTCGCTGAACAGTGCTGGTGGCTGGAGGTTAGGCTGAATGAATCTGTTTATTCTTAAATATTTGAATCTGTCAAAGCAATCTGCCATCCAAGCTGATACAGAAATTGTCGTTTCCAAGGGATGTGTAGTTTGAACTTCAACTGAAAGAGCTGTGAAAACTCTGAGAATTCTTCTTAGATGTCATGGACTATTCCTGCGGGAAATGAAGAATTAGAAGCTTTTTTCATGCTTATTTAAAATCATCAGGAACATGAAACGGATTAAAGTTCATATTGCAGTTTAACCCTTTTTAACCATTTGCATGTTGGTTGCAGTTTTTGTTGTTAATCATCATGACAAAAACTGCTACCAACACGCAAAGCGTTAAAAAATAATTTGAGAGGAAAAGAGAACGTTTCTGGATATACTTGCGTGTTGGTTGCAGTTTTTGTTGTTAATCATCATGACAAAAACTGCTACCAACACGCAAAGCGTTAAAAAATAATTTGAGAGGAAAAGAGAACGTTTCTGGATATACTTGCATGTTGGTTGCAGTTTTTGTTGTTAATCATCATGACAAAAACTGCTACCAACACGCAAAGCGTTAAAAAATAATTTGAGAGGAAAAGAGAACGTTTCTGGATATACTTGCATGTTGGTTGCAGTTTTTGTTGTTAATCATCATGACAAAAACTGCTACCAACACGCAAAGCGTTAAAAAATAATTTGAGAGGAAAAGAGAACGTTTCTGGATATACTTGCGTGTTGGTTGCAGTTTTTGTTGTTAATCATCATGACAAAAACTGCTACCAACACGCAAAGCGTTAAAAAATAATTTGAGAGGAAAAGAGAACGTTTCTGGATATACTTGCGTGTTGGTTGCAGTTTTTGTTGTTAATCATCATGACAAAAACTGCTACCAACACGCAAAGCGTTAAAAAATAATTTGAGAGGAAAAGAGAACGTTTCTGGATATACTTGCATGTTGGTTGCAGTTTTTGTTGTTAATCATCATGACAAAAACTGCTACCAACACGCAAAGCGTTAAAAAATAATTTGAGAGGAAAAGAGAACGTTTCTGGATATACTTGCGTGTTGGTTGCAGTTTTTGTTGTTAATCATCGTGACAAAAACTGCTACCAACACGCAAAGCGTTAAAAAAATAATTTAAGAGGAAAAGAGAACGTTTCTGGATGTACTTCTTGCTAATTCAGAGTTGTTCTGTCAGCATGTTTAAATGTAATGCAGTGGCTTATGTGTGTTTGTCTGTGTTTCTAGATGACAACAGGAGCTGGTTTCCTGCTGGACTCTATGTTTGACTTTGCCGAGCGCTTCAACAAGTTGTGTCTCAGGGATGAGGAACTTGCTCTCTTCTCTGCCATTGTCCTGATGTCTCCTGGTGAGTTTATATTTCACAGTGCTTCGCACCTTGCCAATTCCACCAACACTTTCCTAAGTCAGTATCTGACTCGTAGCACTGTTAGCCATTTGCTTTAGCTGATGATCTCCATCTGTTTTAACCCTTTAGGTGTTGGAAGCGGATTTAGTCACGATGATTCCTGCAGGAATCATCGGGTCTAAAACTGCTACTGCCACCCAAAGGTTAACTCATTGAGCACAGTGGCCACAATTTTGGGGTTGTCTTTTGAAGACTACATTACAAGTCAGTAGACATCAACTATGGTAGCTCAAGTGTGGTGCCAGAATAGTATGGTGCACTGGTCTGTCATTATCTTGTAATGTGTCAGGGTGAAATGGTTAATTGTGAGCTGGAATATAGAAGGTGTGTTTAGGCCATGCACATCATTTCAACCATAGATGTCAGAGTGTTGGCATTGCACTGTTTGTCTACACAGCAGTCGACTGTCAAGACACTTTAGGCTTTAAGAGATGAGATCTCTTGTTTGTTGCAGATCGCCCAGGATTGCGAAACCTGGATCAGGTGGAGCGAATCCAGAATCGGCTGACACAGGCACTGCAGAACATCATCAACCACAACCACAAGGAGGACACGACGCTCTTCGCCAAGCTCATCATGAAGACCACTGATCTCCGCACCCTCAACACGCTTCACTCGGAAAAGTCTATAGGTCAGGCTTGCTTCCATCTGTTTTGTTGTCATAATCACCGCGAGATAACTAGTCTTCGTTGTTTGTATGGCGTTAATCCCTCATAGCTTATCTGATTATCTCATCTTGTCTTAACTCGTATGCAACTTCCATGTGGGAGGGAAGGGGTCGTCTAGAAAGTCCTTCTCAAATTGTAAATTTACACGCATTCATCCCAACATTACGTTCACAAAAGGGATAGATTGTCTGCGAGAATATGTGCCTACATGAGATATAGATTCTCATGAGCCCCCTACATGGGGCTCATGATAATCTGTGCCTCACGCTGGCAGATCTGGTTATTGAATCTATGGAAATCATGAAGGGAAGTCTGTGACTGTACAGTGTGTTTCACTTTGTATGACTCCAGGCTGTTTGACTTGGTGTGACCCGTGTATATTTCGTCTCAGTTTGTCAACTTGTTTGTGGGTTATGATGAAGGTCGGTTTCTGTTTTCAGGTCAGAATAGTTCAAAATATGAAAGACATGAGAGACACAACACTGAGGAGTCGGACATGGACTATCAAGATTCCATGAGCACAATGTGAGTGGTTTTGTGTGGTCTTGCTGCTCACTTCCAATCCGTTTTATTATGGGGCATTTCAGCACTCTCAAATGGATCTGACATTTTTTTTTTTTTTTACCAATTACATGTACTAACTACTATATATAAGTGCTAAAATTTAATTGAAGTTCCTTGGTTGTAGTAAGATGTTGTTACGTGTCGTATTCGTAGTATGATGTCACACCAGACGCACTCACGTAAGGTTCTTTTGAAGAAAGATCACTCAGCTGCAACCCGTCACACATGGCTTAAGGATGTAGACCACACTGGAGTAAAAGTTCCAACCATATTTTATTGCAGCGATGCAATCTCCAAACAATGCATTCACAAATGCACCAACACTGATATAATGTCTCCACTACAATGTATCCACGCTTTGACACACTACGGCTATCATACAATGTACACCCTATACACTGCACAACTCCGTCACTGACAATGTACACACACGCTTCTAAACACAGTCTTTTATAGTATCAGGCTTTCCAGAATAATCTAGCAAATTCATACAACGCAACCAATCAGAACGGAACACTTAACCGAAACTCATAAATATTGATGAAAAAGAACTTTCTAGAATAGACTACAATAGTTTACAAAATTCGACTGCTAATTTCAACCCCAAATTTGGGAAATCCCGGTGTGTAATGACGTCACACAAGAGTACGCTACACACTTCACGACCTTGCCCGAATTCTTCGGAAGTTTCACGACTTTTCGTAACACATACTGGCTGCTAACTTCACGCACACAGAAAACAACCGAGATTATTCGAGCGGTTTCTAGACTCTTCGGGATTCAACTCCGTATATCAAAAGACAATCAATTCCGCTGTCTGTGCAAACGATAGCGAATCTTACTAAAACGGTACATGATTCGTAATCATGATAGCTCAAATATCAGATCGTTTCCCACGATTAATGCATGCATGCTTTCACAGAACAACACAACCACAATCGTAACATGTAAAGATTCTTCACGGATGTCCCATTTGTGAGATTTAAGATTAATGTGCTCATTGTTTCGTACCACAGAACTGCATTTAAAATGCACGTAGATTAACCCATTTAGCCCCAACGTCTTACAACAGGAGATGGATTGACCATGATAATTCAAGGATAGTGCCAGGTGAGCTTGGTGCCTTCAGGTGCCAAGCTCATCTGGCACTACCTTTGAATTATCATGGTCAGTCCATCTCCTGCAACCAGCACACAATCGTTGGGTAACACCTCCAAAATTTGGGAAATCTGGCCGTGGGGTTAAATGGGTTAAAGCCTCAAGATACTTTGTTGTCTATGAAAGAAAAACGTCAAAGCTGAAATCTGATTCTTGTTTACATTTATTGCAGCTCTGGGCGATCTTCTCCAACTCCGTCTGAGGTGTCGAACATGACAATCACATCAGGGTCATACAGCGACACATGTTCACTGGAGAGTGGTAGCGTGGGAGTCATGTCTCAGCGCATCCCTCTCGAGGCAGCTGCACATCAGCAGGTGAGCAACGAATCAGTGAGTCCACATTTTTCTCTCTTAATTAGTTTATGTAGCGTGTATTAGAGTATAGTGTGTATTATAAGTTGTTGGTAACCGGGGTTTGCTACACAGACCCTTGTAGGCCTGAGGCAGGTCAAAGGAACCATTGCCCCTGAAAGGCCTGAGGGGTACAATGGTTCCTTTGACCTCCCGAAGGCCTACAAGGGTCCATGCAGTAAGCCCCTGCTACCAATAACGTATTTGTTTTCACTCCTCCACTATTTTCGTAAAAGAAATCAAGAAAAAAAATCTTACGACCTGGATCACGCCAGACATGACTGATGTCAAAGGAATATACATTTATACGTTATAGACTTGTGAAGTAATTTAACATCTTTCATGCCGTTACTTTCTCCGGTAGTGTGCCTGTTGTTTCGAACAACACTAAGTAACTTTGTACTTTAGAAGGTTTTGGTGATCTTTTATGGAACAAAATTGGTATCCAAGACGCATCAGAAAGAGGGGTACAAATAGTCCACCATTAGTTGCTACAAGGCTTTTTGTAGAAAGGTCACATGGTACGGTTTGCGCTAAAGGGATTGGTCGTGTGACATAGTGATGAAAACAATAATATATATAGCCTTACCATTACAAGATGATGCACACAAATATTAACCTCCTGGCGCATGCAGCGAGCACTATGGTAAACGGTCACAGTGGTTGCTTGCTCATGGTGGTTAATAGGAATTGAGATGGTGAATCCATTTCTTGTTTTAAAGGCATACTTTTAAGTTATACACTTTAATATAATATGCAGATAACATTTAAATCTGTTCATTTAGTGGATGGTATGTAAAATAAAAACTCAACAGTCTACTTTTTCATGCCATTATTCTCTCTTCTCACTGAAGTTTATTGACAGAAAAACTATTTTATCTGTTTAATGGTCGGTAACGTTTTTTTTTTTTTTTTTTGATGCATCGTGAATTTGCATTGTGTGTGTGTAGGTGGTGTTGCGGACTCCATACGGCACATTCTACAGAGAGGAGATGAGTGGGTTCTATGGTCTAATGCCAGACCAGCCTCGCAGGCGGTGCAACACACTTGACCGTGACACGCTCACCCGTCCACGGCTGCACACCATTGAGGAGGGGAACCGTCGTCGCTATACCCTGGACAGAGACTACATCAACAAGATGGTCAACAGGCTGAGCGACAAGCTTGAAAAACGGACCGCCATTCGTGGTGAGAGTGTCCCTCCCTCCATATCATCCAGCGCAGCTTCCAGCCCTATTCCTGAGGAGTACGGTGCGCGAGGAGGAGATTTCATTCCTATTTCAGCTGCTGAACAGACAATGGTCACTCGCAGCTCCCCAATCATCAACACTGAAGCCCTAATGGCTCAAGCATACGGCTCTTCTCCCACCTCTCCCAGGCCCAGGTCTGGCTCGTTCGGAATGGACGAGTACCAGCAGCGAAGGCGGTGTTACAGTTTCCACCTGAACAGCGAGGGACGTGCTTCGCGCATCGCCATGCACCAGAAGATGATGGCTGGGCGGGAGCGCCACTCCCCAGAGACACAGCATTACCTGTCGGTTGAACAGCGGCGTGGCAGTGTGGGAGCAGCATGTGGGCTGCATGCACGTAAACGGTCGTTGCTGGTGGACAGGCATCCTTCCTACCTCACATCAGTTCCAGATGGCATGTGCCATGAAGCTATGGACAAGAGACTGCGCACATCAGCTCAGGGTTTAAAAGTGAGACTCTTTCCATTCATGAGTTTGTTGTTGTTTCTATTTAAAATTCTAGTGTCAGACATTGTTGTATTAAGATCTTAACTGCTTCACTAGCAAGAAACAGAATGCCCTTGAAATCGAGGCAAATTAAGTGCAAGATATCCCTACCCATTTGAATACAACATAAATGGGATCGGCAAGAGGCAAAGAATGTGATGAGTCGCGGCAGATGCAGGGGCTCATGAGATTCTGTGCCTCTTGCAGGTTGGTAATATGTGTATTTTCCCAACAGTGAAGGGGTGAGATGGTAACCCAGTCTGTTGCCAAGAGAAGGCAAATAAAGACTGCCCTTTGAACAATCGTGATCAGCTGGTACAGTGTATGTTGGAAGATGCATCCAGATTGGAGAAACAAATACTCTAAATTAAAGTATTACATGATTATGTTATTTGTTACTGACAGCTTGCTTTGTTTCTTTTATCACAGCCCATGATGCCTGAGCCGTCCTTGTATGGCCTTCACCTTGTGCCCAACTCTTTAAGTCCTGGCATGATACCACGGCGTGGGGTCCTTCCTCCCTCCTCCCTTGGCATCAGCCCCCCACCCTCTGTCCTGGCTCGCATGAACCCTCACGGAGGTGAGAGCACCATCTCCCCACACCCGGAGATCATACCCCCCTCTCTCAGTAAAGTGGTGGAGATTGCTGCCTCTTCCACCCCCTCAGCTACAGTCACTAGCTGGGAGGCATCCATGGAGGTGGCCACAGATTTGCGTGTACCCAGCACCTGCAGCTCTCGAGGCAACTCGAGGGGAGGCTCCCCCCTTCAGGAGATGGAGGCGCAAAGCGAAAGCTTCGGCCACAAAAAGTTTGATAAGTTTAGGAAGGAGAAGGCAGCTACAGCAGAGGAAGAGAGGGAGAAGGAACCAACAGATGAAGCAATGAATGCAGGCAAGGTTAAAGAAGAGAATGCAGGTGGGATGGTAAATACCGAGGATGAGTTGTACTACACGAGAGCCTCACCTGTCACATCCCCCGGATCTTCCAACAGCAACGACAGCACCTCTGACAGCAAAGCCAAGCGATCAGCTAAAGAGGCACATCCCAATCTTCTTGCCTACCTTAATTCTCCATCTCAGGTGAACAGTTGCAAGCCAGCCCCACCACCACCTTCCACCCCATCCTCCACGGCTTCCGCCTTCTGCTGGCATCCGTCCACTTCCTTCCCACACTCCCCACCCAGCGGGTGGAACGGAGGGATGCAGGGGGAGATGTCCTTGGGCCTTCGTGGAGCACAGTCCCAGTCTGCCTTTCACACCCAGACCGCCCACGAGCTGAAGATAGAGTCCAAGCTGGGTGGCAGCATGCCTGAGATCGGCAACAAGGAGCTGGTGCACCAGGCCACCATGTCCCACCTCAAGGACAAGCTTCTGCGCAAGTTTGACAGTATGGAGAACCTTCATAAGATGGTGGCTGCTGGCACCAGCCCGCCTATCGCCCCTGCCTCCTCAACTACGGCTGTCTGTAAGTATTTCTTTTCGTCAGAGCATTCATCAAATAACACTCATTTCTGCTACTGTGTAGTTCTGTAAAAGTTTGTTGTAAACACTTTTCATTCTGATAGTGATACACTGTTGCTTGAAATAAATTTGACTATGACAGTTCAAGGGTAATGCCAGAATAGCTTGGCGCCTGAGGCACCAAGCTGTTCTGGCACCACCTTTGAATGGTTGATTTATCAACTAATCTGTAATGTCGCTTTCATAGGACAATAATCAATGTTTTTAATCAGCCTCAGGGTGTAATGGGTTAATAGTACTACATAATATATTAGTAGTATTGTTTGTGCCCAGCAGGATAACTGTCCATGTATAAAGTGTACACCGCGTGATATTCAATGGTCGCTGCTATTTGGCTTGCGGTAGCAGTTTTTGTTGCAATGTCTTCAGAGAAGTACAGATAGATGACAGTTCAGGAGACAGTAATGGACCAAATTCCCAAATTTGGGAGTTTGAGAACTTAATGTTAATTACACTGCAGGAGTCACATTGACCGTGACAGTTCAAGAATGATGCTAGTATGTAGTTTGGCACCTCCAGGCATTATTCTGGCTCAACACAGGCTCTGCAGTGGTTGATCCATAAACTGTGTTGGTGTGTCATGGTTTAAATTGCTTGTTTTTTTTTTGTTTTGTTACAGCACCGTCGGAGAGTGCACGTGAAGTGAAACCCACAGACTCCATACCTGGAGCAGCCACTCAGCTTCACCCATCCACTGTCTCCTCCACCCCCATCCCCACCCTTACCCCTGGGGCCACACCCATTATGATGCCCACAGGAATCCACCCAGCTGTCTACCACTCCATGCTGAGCTCACACTACACAGGTCTGCGCGGACCCCCTCCCCCCGTGTCGACCCAGCATCTTGTGGGGCTGCAGCAGCAGTTTGCGCAGATGTTTTCTGCATCAGGGATGGCCCCTCTACCACCCAAGGCATCGTCCCCAACCTCTGCATCATCGTCTCCTCTGGCTGGCAAGACAATGCCCAACTCCACAGCTTCAAGCACTAGTGCTGCCACTTATGAAGAGAGGTAAGGCATCTTTTGTTTTCCTTGGTCTGAGACACTGAACGCCAAGGTTAAAATTTTGTTTGCGTATTGTGATGGGGATATATACATTTCCTGTCTGAAGTAAAAATTTTGAAAAAAAAAATAACAGTATATGGATGGGACTTTTCCGGCTACAGCTGGCATTCCAGATTCAACAAAATTGCTTTTTTTTTTCTTCTCGTTTTTTTTTCTTTTCTTTTTTCACTTAAACTGGGGGCCTTCTGCGGCCCCAGACCACCGCTTCAGGATTCAACTTTTTTTTTTCTGTCCCATCCATGTATATACATTTCCTGTCTAAATTAAAGAAATTTGAAAAAAAATAATATATTTATTTTTTGCATGGGTGACGGCCCACAGTCCTGGTGGAGCTGATTCAGCTTATTTAGAATCCCAGAAAGCTGAATTTCAGCCTTTTTCTTCAGACAGAACAGCCTTTCAGGGATCCTGTTCCATCTGCAAGAGGCATACATTCTCATGAGCCCCTGCATCCGCAGGGGCTCATGAGAATTTGTCTCTTGTTGGTCTTGGATTAGGTCGTTTAGTTGCGGACTGTTTTCAGCCATTTCATTTTTTCACACCGTCATCAGTGATTTATTGATGCAAATGTTCAGTAGGTACAGCAACATCACTTACTTCATGGACAGCCTGCTCGTTATTTTACATGAACAGTGATGCACGTATAATATGGTAAAACATAATTGAGTGATTGTATTGAAATTGTTGTGTCATAGGTCAGATGTGTCGCGACCCCTGAACCTCACCTCTAAAACCGAGGAAGCTCCAGTCTACATTCCACAGTCATCAAGCTCTTGAAGATGCCGCTGTTTTCATATCTCCATACTTCAACGTAAACTTCAAGTGCAGCTGACGTAAGCGTACAATCCTGATGGCCTCCTTCGTCTGAGGAGCAGAGGGGTTAATATTGACGAGCAGTAAGCATAGACGAGAATCCATGCTTCCTGCAGATGGAAGGGAGACTGCCATAAAAACAGTATCAGGACAGTTGCGACTAGAATATTTCATCACGCTGGCACTTGATTCAGCTGCAAGAAGCATAGATCCTCATGAGCCCCTGCGTTCGAGGGGGCTCATGAGGATCTATGCCTCTTGCTAGCTCACTTTCAGTGGTGGATTCCCAAAAACTGTTCGTCAGTGCCACTCCTAGCTCAGACCTCTGTCATTCTCATTGTATAACTAATGTTCCCTTTGCTGTGACATGAGACATGACTGGTATCATGTTCAAGTGTTTAATGAAACAGTGCCCACACGACAAACTTTTGTTTTTACTGTAGAGGGTTGGTGACGGTGTAATTGCGAATCTACAGTTGGATCTCATGTATTGACGTGGGAATGATATGACTGATAAACTGATGGTGCTTGGTATCTTACGTGGATTGAACAGTTGTGCATAATTCAGGGCCACATTGCGTTAACCAGGAGACGGTCAACATGAATACTGCATTTGAAAATGGACGAGGAGAAACTTAGTTTGTATGTTCCTGCCAGAATTCCTGTACAGCAGTTTCATTGAAGTTTTCATTTCTTTCACGTTGTGTAGGTGTAATTATTTAATCAATATTCTTTACAAAATGTCTGTTATGTGTCATACACATTTTTTCCATTGCTTGTGTGAACTTGTTGACATCATTATCAGTGATGGGTTTCCCATGAAAATGTATTTTTATTTCAAAAGACATTTTGTTTAATTCATTTGTGTAAATGTATACATGTCTCTCCACATATTTTGCTTTATTTGTCTTAAATTATTTATTACCAGGAGCTACACTACAAAATGTGCTATTGTGACATACTTATACAATTAAAAATTGTTAATGTTTTGGTGCTAGCTTCATTTGATGTACATGTATTATGAAATTAAAACATTAGTCATATATACTCTTAACACAAATTAAAAATTTGTCAGTAAAAGGCATAGGTTTTCATGAACCCCTAAAAATGCAGGGGCTCATGGGAATCTGTGCCTCATGCAGGGAGTGGGGGTGAAATTTTCTCGCATAAGATGGTTCACGTGATATTGATTAGATTCTATTGTGTTCTCTTTTACACCTGTCGCTGTGAGAACAGCAACCAGACAGCTAATATTATCTTGAAGAGGAGTGGCCCCACCCTCACAAGGCATAACCAAACAAAAGTCTGCCAGTAGTTGATTGATCTGTATTTTTACCAGTATCATCCAGCATAGTTCTAATCAGGGTCTTCCTCTGCCTGACAATGTAAAATCGGTCCAAATTCTCTGGTACCGCAAGGAGCATAGATCCTTATGAGCGCTTACCATCATGACAATCTATGCCTGTTGTACATAAACAGAGCTATCAGAGAAACAAATATTCTTTGTTTTTGCACAGTTTTTCTTTCGGCAAATCTTCCTTGCAAGGTTTGAAGCAGGCTAGAATAAATTCTCAAGTTCATACTGTATGAATCGATCAATCAGAGGCATGTATTGATGGGTACAAGTTTGCACTTTAATCGTTAGTTTTTAATGTTGAAAGCACATTGTTTTTCCTGAAAATCATTTATTGTTTAGTTTATTCATGCATTTGCCTTGTATTTTTATTGTCTCATGTGACCAGTTAACCCCTTTGTCAGTAGCTCTTTTTGTTGAGGTGATTCCTGCGGGAATCACCTCGACATAATGCGCTACCAACAGGCAAAGGGTTAACTCCTTCACGACCAGCCGCATCCGGATGCGCGGCTTAAGCTGCGCATCTGGATGTGGCTGGCTGCGAATGAGTTAAGTCATGTTGTGTTCCTCATAATAGTACGACATTACATCATTTCTTGGTAATGCAAGTGCTCATCCAGCCTTGTATGGGATAATTTACGTGTTTGATGTATCATCAAGCAATGAGCATACTATGGCTGTGTTAGCAATACAGTGACATCTTTCCACTCTTGTCCCATTCAATGCGTCATTGTGTTGTTTGTTGCAAAAACAATTTTGAAGGATATTAACTCCCTTGTGCATGCTGCCACAGGTACTGTTCACAGTAAATTTGGCCATATGCACAATTGGGTGAAAAGAACGTGCATTTTGTTTGCGAATCAGATGCAGCCGATAATAAGATATTCAACATGCTTCAGGCGTATTCGAATAGGAAGTGTGTAACCCAGTGCGCAAAGGCCATCAAGCTGCCGTTGGGTGACGTTGGCCCACGCACAGCCATGTGCGGGCCAACAACAGCTGAAGTCGGCCTGATGGCCTTTTGCACATTGGGTAAGCCCTGTCATATGCTTCAGCTGAAACAGCAATCACAGTAGAAGGAATAGATATGGTCGATCTTGCAATTAGAGGCATAAATTCCCTGGAATCTGTCTTGTGAAAATGGAAGGAAATATGCGAGATACTGAGCAAAGAAATTGAATCCTGTTTTCCTTTATTATACTGGTTAGAATTGCTAATGGTATTTTAACTCATTCAAGACATGGCGCCTCCAGATACGCAGCTTATGCCGCATATCCGGAGGCCGCACGTCTCGAATGAGTTAACTCTTTGGCTGCCACTGATGATTTTGATTCGGAGAAAAGACACCCAACTTCTCGGTTTTTTTCTGCCAAACAGTATCGTCAGTAGCAGTGTATGAGTTAATAATGCAGTGACTCCGACAGCTAGAATTCGGGATTTTGTGCAGGATTTAAATGCTGATGACCACATTTTATGCTGAGCTTTGTTCATAAAATGTATGTGAATGCAGTGCATATAAGTGATTATCAACTTTAAGCCTCATTTATATTCTGTTAGTTAAGTTATTTAAATTGCTTTGTTCTTATTGTTCTTCTTATGATTGTTTTAAAATTTGCTGTTAAAAAATTTTTGGGAAAGAAAAAAAGAAAAAAGAAATGTGTTGTATGTGAAAATGTTCAGAGGCAGCTAACTACAGCAAGTTTGATTCTTTCTCACGTCATTTGAATTCAGCTTGTTGCGTGCATGTGTGCATGTTTTATTTATTTGCTATTCTTCAACACATTGCACATTTTGTTGTGGGGTGTGCATGACAGAGGGAATTGGATAGTGTGTGCACCCTCCTTGGGCATAAGGTGCAGATTTTCATGAGCCCCTGCAACATGAGGATCTGTGCCATTTGGAGGAATCTGCTTTAGCCATTCCTCAGAGATGCTGAATGAAAAGGAAACGATGTCTAATGTCTCTTACTTGCGTTGTTGAGTACTATGCACTCTTGTTCAGTGAATGTGTGTCACAGTGGTCATGTATGTGGGTAGTGTGTATGTAAATGTACTACTTGCGCAGTTTGTCCAAAATCTTGTTCCAGTTAGTCTAGCTGTGTAGCAGCCCCAGATAGCCTCAATCTGAGAAAAAAAGATGAAGCAGACCTTTGCAAAAGGCATAGATTCTCATGAGCCCCTGCAGCTGCAAGGGCTCATGAGAATCTATGCCTGTCGCAGATGGAAGGGGTCTGTATGCGCAACTCTGTAGTTTTAGATTCATTTGTTATTTGTGTTTTATGCGTTATAGTTTAGATTTTTGTTGAATTCTCATGTATGTGAAATCAATTGATTGTACATTGCTTAACGTCCCGACAGCAACAAGGCTTTCTCAGGACGTGCCTGCACTGCTTGTGAAAAAAAAAAAAACCCAACTAAACAGAACATTGAATGTATGTCGCCAGCTGGTCAAACACATTAAATAAACCTAACACATGGGGCCTAAATAAAGCTAAGACCATTTAGCAACACACATCCAATATCAAGAGCTACAGGCAGTGCAGACAGTAGGGAGAGTTTAAAAAAGGCAAATACAGGTGAATGGACCTCGGGTAGACAGAAACACATGCCCCAGAATAGAGAGAAAAACCCACCCTGTGGGGCTGACCAGGGTGACCCTTGGGAACTAAAAAATACTTAACCCCACCCAAGTCCCCCAGGGCAGACCCGGGTGGGGTGTATGTGAAATCAAGGCCTGATTTGTGAGTAGATGCTGAATATTTTTGCTCTGTCAAGGTAAAATATGGTTAGTCTATTTTGGAGAAAATCAAGATTTTCATTGTACTACAGTGACAGCCTCGCTTTTCACAACAATTGACTTGCCACCTTTCATCTTCACAGGGCAGATTACTGTTGTGTACATACTTAAGTCAGTCATATACTAGTCCCACTTCACTGAATAGTGCTATGCTATTTTCACTTCCAGATCTAATTGACTGTTGTGTTTGGATCTAAAGGGATAGCTAAAGGTAGTGTCTGAGATACCTGGCATCTGTCTAGATAGCATTTAGCAAGACACTTACCTTGAGCTACCATGCTGGATCCATCTGCCACAGTTACTCCTTGAGCTGTCTGTAGCGCTTTTTGTTGCAATGAATCCTGACGGAATCAACGTGACAGAAAACGCTACCGACAGCCATAGGTTAATGCTGATACCGACAGCCATAGGGTTAATGCTGGAAGTGGAAGTGCTTTTCAAGGAGAGGTGGTGGTTTAGCAATTTCATTGTGATTCGACTATCCTGTGACTTAAAATCAACTGTCGATCGTTTCAGATTTGCTGATTATGCTTCGCATTCTGTTGTTGAATTTTGATTCACTGTTTTTGTTGCTCATTGAAAGTTTGTTTTTTAGGCGTGAGTGGAAAGAGTTTGATTTTGCTGAAACATATTTATGACAAAATGGTATTTATGGAATTGGTGAGACGTGTCGTGTTGTGTGTACTTGTGTCTGTGTTAGAGCGAACAGAATCTCTCTGTCTCTCTCTCTCTCCTCCGATTTTGCTTCCATAAACCCTTCGCTGCCACCATTGTCACTTCAGCTTCTGGTAACTCACTGCCTCAGCATGAGGAGCAAGAATACGCATGGAACCAGCAAGGAGCATAGATCCTTATGAGCCATCCGCCACTGCAGGTACTCGTTAGGATCTGTTGCTACTGCATGTGTGGTGAAAAGGTTAATCTTTTTATGAGTTAAAATGGGTGTGTATGTTAGTGTGTGTTTGATTGTGTCATCGTGTCGGGTGAAAACTCATGGCACATGGACAGTGTAGGTGTGTATTTTCTTGACTGTTATGGCGTGTCCGTGGGAATACCTCACTGTTTCAGATGGTGTGGTAATAAATGTTTCAAAGTTACTGATGCTTTTCTGTCAAAGTTGTTACTTTTTTGTATGTTTGTGTGTCAGTCTGTGTGTGTGTGAGAGAGAAAGAGTTTGGATTGAGATTAACAGAACGCTATTAGTATTACTCTCTCTGTGTGTTTGTCTCTGTCGGTGTGTGTGTGAGAGAGAAGGAGATTTTGGAGGAGAGTAACAGAACGCAAACCAATCAACCCTGGTATGCTGCAAGAAGATGCAGCTCAACCATGGGAGTTAATTCAAGGGCGGTGCCTGAATAACTTGGCGCCAAGCTATTCAGGCACCGCCCTTGAACTAACTTTCATGGACATAGTCTGCCGAGGACAACTCCCAAATATACAATCTTATACAATGCATCCCACAATGTTTCGGATTTCAGACTGGTGGACTATTCTGGCTGCGCAGTTAACCCCATCGCTGTCGGGATAGCGATCTCCAACCATCTGCCTCACCGGTACGGGGGCTAGTTTTGACTTCTGTCTGGCCGCCTCCACAGTTCGAATTTCGACTGAAAATAGCATGCCATCAGCCTCCAGTCACGAAGAGGTTATGCATCAACAAGTAGTTCCGCTTGTACTTTCGAAGCCGTTTGCACATCCGTGATGGGTCGACTAAACTAAAATAAGATGAAATCCGAACCAAAAGAAACGCGGCTTAAAATGGGCTGACAACTGCAACACAGTCGTGTTGTACTATCTGCCTTTCTAAGCGTGTTTCTTGGGAATTCCTCTGCATTCTACACGCTTGGCAGTGACCTGTTTAGTCTGGATAGACAAACAGCTGCCCCGCAAACACAACTACCCTCGCTTTAAGAAGGTCGATCCATTTTTTGCGCATCCCACATCCCGACGCTTTCAACCCACCCACATCCTCAACACGTAGTAAAACCGTTACAGCTTCTAGCTTTAGAAATCTTAAACTTTATCAAGAAACCTGAACCATACATGACTAAATCTGAACGGCATTACTGACTCGATGCTATTCAAACTCCCGATAAAATACCACGAATAGCTCGAAATATTGACCCGTGTGCCATGTATACTCTGCTTGAAAGGGTCGCAAATACAAACCGTCGCCTTCTCTCCCAGCGCCGACAAAGACTGAGAGATAAAATCGACCGCGAAAGCGGCTGAAGGATGGTACACTGTCTCTCGATGATTGGTTTGGCGCACAGGCAAAGGATGAATCCCAAGCCCGGCGAATCCTAGAATTCTGGAGCTGTCCTCTGAAGACTGTATTCCAATTCAGGAGACAGCGGGTCGACCATGATCAAGGTTGGTGCCAGAATAGCTTGGCGCCTTTGGGCGCCAAGCTATTCTGGCACCACCCTATGTATCATGGTCGATGCATATATTGCTGTGTGTGGTGTGTCGGGACTAAAGTTAGTTAAACCGGGCCTTATCCGGCATCCGGAACACACCAGTGTGTGAAATAAGTTTGACTGAAATAGTTCAAGCGTAGTGCCAGAATAGTGCCAGTGCGCCTCTAGGCCGCGCCAAACTATTCTGGCCGGCACCACCCTTGAAGTAAAGCCATTGGTCTATATCCTCATGTGTAACTGAGTACTATAATGTAGCTTGCATGTGTCAGTGTACAAATTTAAAGCTTTAAAGTCTCTTGGCTTGACTTCGCGAACGAAGATTTTATAGGAGTTGCCCACGACGTCTGCAGGCTTGTTCGTGGCTGCGGAGGCCAATCCGAGACAGGCAGGTTTGACCGCAGTGGCTGCAGGGGGAGGTATGGCCAGGGTTCAGAGTTGCGGCATCTCTGTTTTTTCTCCTGAGCCGCTTGTCCTTAAGGCTAGCTCTGCGAGAGTCCTCAAAGGAGACAGCTGCCTTGTAAACGGTGGAGCGCCAGGTGTCACGGTCCACAGCAAGCGAAGACCACTGGTGGTGGTCGATTTGGCAGGCACTAAGTGACTTTTTGAGACAGTCTTTGTATCTCTTTTTTGGTGCCCCTCTGTCACGGTGTCCAGTAGCAAGCTCGCCGAACAGGGTGATCTTTGGTAGGCGATGATCCTCCATCCTGGAGACATGCCCCGCCCAGCGGAGCTGTGTCCGCAGCAGCAAAGCCTCGATGCTCACAGTTTCAACCTGTTCAAGGACCTCGACGTTGGTGACATAGTCACTCCAGTGAATGCCCAAGATGGTGCGCAGGCAGCGCTGGTGGAAGCGTTCGAGGAGTCGTAGTTGGCTGCGGTAGAGGGCCCAGGACTCGGAACCATACAGCAGGGTGGTGAGGACTACAGCTCTGTACACGCTGATCTTGGTGCCTGTTGGTGCTCCTTGTCCAGCTTGGCGTCCGACGTGATAATGCAGCCAAGGTAAGTAAACTGGTGCACTGACTTTAGTTCAGACTCGCCAATGGTGATGTGAGGAGGGCGATACACTGTCTTGGGTGCCGGCTGATGGGGGACCTCTGTCTTTTTCAGACTGACCTCAAGTCCAAAGAGCTGGGTAGCGTCTGCGAAGCAGGACGTGATGCGCTGCAGGGCTCTCTCTGTGTGTGCAACGAGGGCAGCGTCATCAGCAAAAAGCAGCTCACGAATCAGTTGGTCTAGGGTTTTCGTGTGGGCCTGCAGTCGTCTGAGGTTGAACAGGCTGCCATCGAGACGATACCTGATGTACACTGCATCGTCATCATCGAGGTCCACTGTGGCCTGCTTCAACATCATGCTAAAAAAGATGGTAAAGAGGGTCGGTGCCAGCACGCAGCCCTGCTTTACGCCGTTGAGAATAGGGAATGGTTCTGAGAGGTCATTGTTGAGTCTGACTTGGCCTTGCTGGTCCTCGTGTAGCTGGACAATCATGCTGAGGAACTTTAAGGGACAGCCAAGTCGCTCCAGGATCTGCCACATGCCTTGCCTGCTCACAGTGTCGAACGCTTTTGTTAGGTCGACAAACGTTACGTACAGCCCTTTGTTCTGCTCGCGGCACTTCTCCTGAAGCTGTCTCAGCACAAAGACCATATCGGTGGTGCTCCTGTTTGCTCTGAAGCCACACTGGCCCTCTGGGAGGTGGTCTTCAGCGATGGCAGGTACCAGCCGATTCAGGAGCAGCCTTGCAAGAATTTTCCCAGCAATGGACAGCAGGGTGATTCTTCGATAGTTGGAACAGTCAGACTTCTCGCCTTTGTTCTTGTACAGGGTGATAACGACAGCATCACGGAGATCCTTTGGTAGTGTTCCTTCCTCCCAGCAGCAGAGAAAGAGGTCATGGAGCTTGTTGTGCAGTGCTGTGCCTCCATGTTTCCAGATCTCTGGCGGTATTCCATCAATGCCTGCTGCTTTGCTTGTTGTGCAGTGCTGTGCCTCCATGTTTCCAGATCTCTGGCGGTATTCCATCAATGCCTGCTGCTTTGCCACTCTTGAGCTGGTGGATGGCTGTGAGGGTCTCTTCAGCGGTGGGCGGTTCGTCCAATTCAACCTTTACTGGAAGTTGTGGGATTTGTAGGACGACTGCTTCTTGAACAGTGCGCTCAGCGCTGAAGAGGCTCTGAAAGTACTCCGACCAGCGGTTCAAGATGGAGGTATTATCTGTGAGGAGTGCCTGGCCATTCGCGGTTCGCAGGGGACTTTGTACCAGGTGCCTGGGGCCATACACTGCTTTCAGTGCTTCGTAGAAGCCCCTGTAGTCACCATTGTCAGCGCAAAGCTGGGTCCTCTGTGCAAGTCTGGTCCACCACTCATTCTGGAGATCTCTGAGCTTGCGCTGGAGACTGCTGCAGACGAGGCGGTGGCAGTGGGCAGATGTTCACATCTGCACGGGACATAGACGACCCCGCCCTCCACGAGTCCCCTGCTGCCTTGCAGGCCTGGCCGCTTGGCTGCGGAAAGGCTAAGGGAGGAAACCCCTGACATCAAAGCCCCCGTGTCTCCGGGGAAGGCTTTTGAGCCAGAGACTAGGACAAGGACAGTCTGATATAAAACCTACGACCCGAGGACCTCGATGCCATCGTCCCAGCTTGCTAGGCCATGGCAGATGAACCAAGGGTTTAAAGGGTGGGGCCAGTACTGCGCACACTGCACTCCACCAAAAACTCCACCGCGCAGGCTTTAGGAAACGTCCACGGACCATGACACTGACCATTCCAAGTCCTGTAGCGACGGGCGAGGGGCGAAACGGCAGGTGAAAGATGTCACTGGAAACCGCAGTCTCAAACCTGCATGCAGGCGGTTCAGGATATTGGTCGCCTGATGTTGACAAGAAAGAATAACGGTTCCACTCTCATGACGACCACGACCGGACTCAACGTAGCATGCTGGAACGTCCGAACCATGCTCGACAAAGCAGACAGCGGACGCCCTGAACGTCGCTCCGCCCTCATTGCCCATGAATTGCGGAGGTTAAACATCGACATCGCCGCGCTCAGTGAAGTACGCCTTCCGGACGAAGGCAGCCTCCAAGAACTTGGCGCTGGGTACACCCTCTACTGGTCAGGCAGGCCTGAATCAGAAAGACGGCTCTCAGGCGTGGGTTTCATGGTCAAGACCTCCATTGCGACTAAGCTGGAAAACCTACCAACGGGTCACTCAGACCGCATCATGTCCATGCGCCTCCCACTGAGACACCAGCAACACGTCACCCTTCTCAGTGTGTACTCCCCAACCCTCCTGGCAGAGCCTGCTGAAAAGGACAAAGAAGTACCCAACGGAGAAAGAAACACGCTTAGAAAAGACGGGTACAACACAATTTATTAATATTTCGGGTAAATACCCTTTGTCAAAATAGACAAACAAACAAACAGAGAGATTAGCCGCTACTTATCTTCATTGGCAGAAGGAATGTGGCAACTCCACACGGAGAGGGGCCACATTCCTTCTGCCAATGAAGATAAGTAGCGGCTAATCTCTCTGTTTGTTTGTTTGTCTATTTTGACAAAGGGTATTTACCCGAAATATTAATAAATTGTGTTGTATCCGTCTTTTCTAAGCGTGTTTCTTTCTCCGTTGGGTACTTCTTTGCATATTACACGCTTGGCAGTCACCTTTTTGGTCTGGATTGAAAAGGACAAGTTTTACACTGACCTGCGCAGCCTCATACAGAGCACCCCTGCAGACGGCAAAGTCATCATCCTTGGCGACTTCAACGCCAGAGTGGGCCAGGACTATGAAGCCTGGAAAGGAGTCCTCGGCAAGCATGGCATCGGGAACTGCAATGACAATGGCCGCCTACTGTTGGAGTTCTGTGCAGAGCAGCAACTGGTCATCACCAACACTACTTTTCAGCAAAAGGACAGTCGAAAGACCACCTGGATGCATCCTCGCTCCAAACACTGGCACCTAATCGACTATGTCCTAGTGCGTCAGAGGGACCGCAGTGATGTCCTCCTCACCAGAGTGATGCCCAGCGCAGAGTGCCACACTGACCACCGCCTTGTCCGCTGCAAACTCAGGCTCCACGTCAAGCCAAAACCCAAGAAATGGGGACCCCCAAGAAAAAGCTTGATGTTGCCAGCCTTCAGCGTGACGACGTAGTGAAAGCTGCCTTTCAGACAGATTTACAGCGCATGCTCAAAGACACAGCGGACCCAGCAGACTCCTCCCCTGAAACACTCTGGGAACAACTGAAAACAGCTATTGCAAAATCCTCTGCAGAAGTCTTGGGTTTCGCTAGAAAGAAGAACAAAGACTGGTTTGACGAAAACGATGTTGAGATCCAGGAACACCTAGCAAAAAAAAAAAAAGAGCCGCCCATCAGGCCCACCTAGCCCAGCCTTCCTGCCCTGTGAAGAAGTCTGCCTTCCAAAGCTTTATTATGCGTAAAACTGAATACACATTTCAGCACTATTTGTTATAAGTTGTTGCGGACACACCTCAGTAATGAGCTTCTATGACAGTCTGCACATGCAGCGGCACCGAAGCACACGCGTATTGCACTTATTTATTCTGCATAGGCGTTACTGAGCGTGTCAATCTAAGTTTACCTAATTCTCGTTACTCGTACCAGGCTGAAAGCGTTGTATTTATAGAACGGAGTGGAATCATTGTCAGGTTACTACATGACGACGTGTAGTACTGAAAGACGACGTGTGCTGTCCTGTGTCGTCTCAATAAACCATAACTAGACCTGTGTGTAGCGTTTCAAAACCATCTGTTACAGAAGCCGTGTATCTTTGAAAAATGACGGCGGTAGTGGGCCTTTAAGCCTCAGTATGCCTATGGGCGGGTTAACGAGGGCGCAGTAGCAAACTGGACTCAGTATTGCCGCCTCTGCTGTGTTGCAGACTGAGGTGGGTGAATTATATTTCGCAACGAGCGTATCATGCCTGTGTAGGCACTGCCAAGCCAGTCGCTAAAACTACTATTTACCAGTCCCGTAAACAGACTGTGTGGTTCTGCCTCTCCGCGTAACTTAGACACCTTAATTTTCACCACTACGGTTATTTCCGGCGACTCGACTAACTAAAGGACTGTAACCCCTTCCTCCTGATACTCCCATTGCTTGAAATACATTTCACTGACTATGATAGTTCAAGGGTGGTGCCAGATAGCGGCCTGGCGCCTCAAACCGGCCTCAGGCGCCAAGCCATTGCTATTCTGGCATCACCCTTGAACTAAAATGCATGACCTATCTCCTAATCTGTAGAATAGCCTTCATACAGGACAATAAGCAAAATCAGCCTCAGGATGTAGTGGCCGGTTAACAGACCACTATTCCCGTATGTCCGATTCCGGCCGCAAGTAATATTCAGTTTGAACCGGCCGTTGGCGTGTGTCAAATGGTTGTTGGAGTGATGCCGCGTCTAGGGCCGTGGTAGCGCAATAGTAGTGCTTGTCACTTCTCGCGGCTTTCAGCTTCCACCGCTGGCTAGCAGTATATGGCTCGGGAAGCTGATGTCTTCCGACTGGGCACGCCAGTCGTGGCGGCCATCTTGTGAGGATTCGGGACTATGTGCGCTCGGCCGTCAACGTTGGGGAAATCAGCCGCTGTTTTTGTAATGTCAGAAAAGTCCTGACGTACCGTATAAGCAATAACAGCAAGGCTTGCCATCACTGTAGGAAACCGCTCACCACTGAGAATCTGTTTTTGTTTGTTTCCAAAGAGGAAGAAA